>CM060692.1:4586043-5786043 GCA_030686995.1 Artemisia argyi | reverse complement strand
CATTAATCTAAAACTTATGACGTAAACAAGTTTTTAGTGCTTAACATTTGTCTTTACATCCAAATCACTTAAGGTATGAATAAACAAAGTGTTTATTGCATTCTATGATCAAAGGAACAATTTTCTTAAACACTAGACTTTTTATAAAATGTCACAACATTTTATATTTTTTACAAAACATTTTTGGAATTAAAGGAATATGTTTAATTCATTATAAATATATGAATTCAAATTTCCAACCAAAAATGGCAAATCTAATCCAGAAAAACCTTCCCCACAAAAAGACAAATAAACCCAACGTTCTGGAGGGGCGGCCCCCTTAATTCCCTAGGCGGCCCCCTTAATTATTAAGGGGACCGGCCACGCTCCAGAACAGTATTTTTTTTCCCTATAAATACTGGTTCATCTCACAGAATTTTCTCACCTTTTGCACTCCTAAACTTTCTGTTCTAGATCTCCATTTCTATTCTCCAAATCCTTTGATCATAAATACATAATCCTTTGTTTCAAAGTGATTCTTACATCATCCTCTCAAGTGCAAGAGAAGAATACTTCTATCCTCCAAGACAAGAAGTATTACAACTTGTTGTGACCTCCACATCCAAGTTGTTGGTGCATCATCAAGAATATTTACATATATCTTTATGTAGTGTGTTGTGAATATTTGATTGTAGATAGTTGTGTTAGGAATATAGATAATGTGATTGGCTAGTAGATTGTAGTGAAGATTATTGGTGTGTAGAAGATAGGTGTGAACTAGATTGTAGTAAAGATAGTTGGTGTGAAGTAGTTGTGAAGATAGGTGTGTAGTAGATTGGTGTGAAGTAGTTGTGAAGATAGGTGTGTAGTAGATTGGTGTGAAGTAGTTGTGAAGAAGGTGTGATTTCGTTGTGACGAAGCTTTGGTGTGTAATTGGTGTGTAAGGTTTTCTCCGCCATAAGGGAGCTTGTTGATATAGTGAAGAAAACTCTCGAGTAGGTGACTCGAGGAGTGGAGTAGGGCAAGGAAGGTGTCCTTGTAGTCGAACCACTATAAATCCTTTGTCTCGTGGTTAGATCTTTCCATATCTTACTTATTATCTTGCTTATATCGTTATTACTTTTGTAGACGTAGACGTATATATATAGTTGATCATATAGTGCTAGTATTGATTTTACTTAAAGATCAAACGAAAGTTTTATTCACAAAACAAAGTTTTTACAATCAAACTAAAAAGGTCACATACATATAATTGATCATTTCGATCAAGTATAGTTTTCATACAAAATATAACTAAGGATTATAAAATAAACGATTACGTACTTATCTCTCGTATATAGCTACAATTGTTTATATTATGCATGTGTTGATTTCACATACTTAGCATACATTATTATTATTGATTATACTTAGATATACTTGTTCATATTGTTCAAGATTTGAGTTCACATAAGATTGAATCAAAGTTTTAAAAGCAAACAAGATTTTAAAACTAAACTAAGTTTTCAAAATAAAATTAAAAAGACGTAAAACTATTCAACCCCCTTCTAGTTTTCCAGAGTAACTATTTAACTGAATGTACCCTCCACCATGCATTTCATGTTTTGAATTGACCCATTTATAAGTAGAGAGTAATCCTTTTCACGCTTATTGGGTCTGTTTGGCAAGGAGATTATTAGAGATTTTTAGAGCTAGAAGCATTTTACTTTAAAAAAAACAAGCTTTTCCAAATTCAAAAGTTATGTTTGGTTAATGAGCTTCAAACTTTTTATTCGAAACTAATAGCTCCTAAAATAAAAGCTGTTGTACGAAGCGTTCTAGAAATATTTAGGGCTTTTAAGTTTTCAAATTATTCATTTACCCTTAAAAACTTTCACTCTACTTTTGGGTGAAAGTCAACTTTACATCATTTCCATTTCTTTACTCCCTCTTAATTTACTTTATTCTCACTTTCTCTTTATTTCTTTCTTAAAAACATAGTGTTAAACTCATGCAATAACTATTTATCAAATTTATAGTCATGACAAAGAGATATATCAACCCAATATAAAAAAAGAAAAATGATTGGAAACCCTAAAATATGTGACTAATTGTGTGCCTAATAGATGTGACAATAAATTATTGGTTTGTGAAAAAGTGGGTCCCCCTGCTATACCCAATAAGATGCTAACACATATGTTTAGACATATTATTAGACATACGAGTTAGTTATCTCAATCAATACTCTAATAAAAAAATACAAATAAACTGCACCGAATATTAGAAAATACAAGACTCCCACTTACGAGAATGCAGTACTTTTGTTTAATTGGCTTATAGAGCCGGTGACCCTGGTCAAACTAGAGCTTTTTGAATAGTGACTTAAGACTAACTTTCTCCCCAAAACGACTCCATATCATTCAAAATTTCAAATAAACGAAAAAGTCCGCTTTTCAACAGGACCAACAAAGAAACTGTTTTTTTATTTCACATATGGACTGAGAACATGATAATGGACACTAAGTTACCAAGAACCAACATTGTACTAGTATCGGTTAAGTCTCTCTTCAGTTCCATAAACTCGATCTGAGTCGAACTCAGCTTTCGTACTAGTGATTCAAACGTAATTTGTTACCTAAACAGCTTATTTCATTGACCATATTTCTAACATCAATAATAATCATAAAACTAATCAAAATTATAAAAACCAAAAAAGCCACGACAAACAAGCAATTTTCAAAAATCCTCATTCGCCACTTCCCTCTCCATCGCTTTCGCTTTCTTCGTAAGGCTTTAGCTTTCCTCCTCCTCACCTTCAATCATAACAATATAACAATGTCTAATACGTAATTGAATGCAAGTGTGATAAAATTGTTCATGCATCAACAATCAGGGACGGAGCCAGGAGGGTTCCTGCGGGTGCCCGGGCACCCCATGAATTTTTTCGATATAGTGTTAATTTTTTTGAAAAAACATCGATTTTTCTTAAAGTCATCTTAAATGCACCCGGTCCATTGAAATGTGTTTCTAGTATTACTGTTCAAATTTTTTTGTGCACCAGGTCATATTTGATCCTGTCTTAGTCCCTGTCAACCATGTTTATATGTCTTGCACGTATGATTTGTGTCTACTAATTAATAATTTAATGCGTTTCATTATTTAACAGCTTTCTAGTTGGTGTTAATATAAATGAAACGCAAAATGACACTTGAATGACTCGTAATAAATGCAATGTTGTTCTGATCAGGAAAAAAAAAAAAAAAAAAACCATTGCTCTTTGACTTTTTAAAACAGATTTATCAAGCACCCCTCATATAAAATTATGATTATTATATATATATATTATATATATATATATATATATATATATATATATATATATATATATATATATATATATATATATATATATATATATATATATATATACTAAACATGGGAAAGTGCCCCGTTTAAAATGGTGTGTTCTTATTGGTTGCTTCCCCGTACCGTTCAAAATAGTGTGTTCCTATTGGTTGCTTCCCCGTAAGTTACTGTGCGAACCACTGTTTATTAGAATAATACACTGTAGCATTCCCGTTCCGTTATTTTCCCTGTGATAAGAGCTCAAACCGAGTATTCCAGAACCCTCTCCCAAGCTCATTTTACCACCCACACACACCCATACTTCCCCCAAAATCCAACAACGTCAACAAATAAAACCCTCAACACAAAATCAAAATGCAAAATCCAAACACTGAATCAATCTTTTTTCCACGGCGAGGTGTATCCGACCAGATCCGGTGGTATCTGCCTCTGCAACACTGACGACATCACATCTACTTTTAACACCAGCAAAAACAACCCTGAACTCGCGCTCACCAAAACCCTTCATCTAAACATCCAGATTAAATCCCACTTTCCTGCGAGCTACGACATGTTTACGACATGTTTGTGAATTGCAGAGATAAAGAAAGGGAATGAAGTAGCAGCGCGTTTGGATGGAGGATAAAGAAATTCCAGAAACATAAAAGAAGGTTAAATTATTATTATTATTATTATTATTATTATTATTTATTTATTTTTTTATTTTTTTTTATTTTTTTTAATATAGGTTTTTGTTAATTTTGTGTTTCTTTATAAATTTTAGAGGTTTATGGGGTTGCCTGATTAGTTGTCAGTTTCTTGCAGGTCGCTATGGTGGGAGGCCGGACCCAACTAGCATCGTAACCGGCTTGCTTGAACCTACTTGGAGTGGAGGGTGCAAGTAAATAGTCGGCAGGATCCAATTCAAGCCTCTTGGCAAGGATAGTGGCAACTTCAGTTTTGGCTGATGCACTCTCTTTGATGTCAGTCGTTTCCATAAGTGAGTTTATAATTATAGTGCCAACATATCAAAATTAAAATCCATTATGTTTTACTTTTATTTGGTCGGTTAGGACTTTAAGTGCTTTTGTGGTGCTTATAAACTTATGATACCAACTTTTAAGTTAGGACTAACCAATACAGTCATGAATGTGTCCTACAAAATTTTGTGGTAAAACTACTAAATTTGCATTTTTTTTGTTGTTGTTTCTGTTTGTTTTGTGTGTGCCGATGTTAGAAGAACTGAAAATATTATATTTCGTGTCATAGGCTCAATGTCTTCACTTGAAGCTGTCGTGAATTGTGACAAAGGCTGCAATTAGAAAGGTGAAGTTGAGCGTTTGGTTCGACAGGTACTTACTCAGCTGTAAAACTTCAGTTGTAAAGTTTGCAGTTTGTTTTTTATATGAATTGGTGGGTTGTTTCTGTATGTCACAGTAAATATTATGGCAAACCAGGTAATGGTTTAATTTTTGGTATTGGTTTTGTGCTATTTTTATAAGTAAATGTGGTTTTGATTATGGTTATTCTTTTTGTTTTTTGGGTTTTTTGTTTTTTCTAGCGTGGAGGCGATTTCAACCCTTTTACAATCATTGAGAGAAAAAGACCTTATAAGGATAGAGGGTAGTAGGCCAGGACCTGAATTTCAGAAGGGGGTGGTGCAAGGAGGGGGTTTGCGAATTTGGGCGATTCTAGGTTTTTTTTTTGCCGGCTTCTAAAGGTGCACACGTTATTCAATTCGTTAGTAATAGTATGTATGGATATATAGGGTGTTTGGGCTTTCTTATCAACACTACTTACCTGCTTATTGTATTTTCATATGGCAGATATGTATTAGGAGATGTGCAACGTTTTCTGTTGTTGTGTAGCAGCAGCTGTAGCGAAAGCAGAGTGGACAACCCAGACGACTCACTCTCTTGCACTAAAGAAGGTAAGCATTAGGCTTGCTTTTAGTAACTCATGTTTTATCGCACCATGTTGAGTATTGAGTTTTTTAGATTGAACAACAGTGAGTTTATTCAGGGGCAACACCCATTACCAACAAGTGGTTGATTGTTGGTGTGGCAGTGGGTCGAACGGCTGCAATGATAATATTTTTAAGGCCGTTTGCTCATAAAACTAGATGTTTGGTTGGGATACAGTTCTGAGTTTTCTTCTTTTCCTTTTTTTTTCTTTCATTTCAGGTGTTGAGATGATTGAGTTTTGTTAAAGTAATGGCGCATGTAAAAGCATTAGTAAGTTTTACAGTTCCTGGTCCTAGATCCAGACAGGTTAATAAGCTTTAAATTTGGTGTATAGGATGTTTGGAATAGGTGGAACGGGTACCTGTATTGCGTCATTTAGAACTGCAACTGATGTTTTTAATCAGTAAATTTAGTTGGTTTTATATTTATAGTTAAAACTCAATGCTGAAAAGCTTTATAGTTAAAACTCAATGCTGAAAATCATTTTTTTGATTGACATAATTCATGATCCAAGGTTTTTAGTTAGATTCTTAAGTTAGACAATTTTTGCGTTTACATTTTTGCCACTCGAAAAATACAGAAACAGGATCATTAGGGTGCCGCCAATTAGAATATACATAAAGACTTAGGTGTATCACCCATTCGAGTTCACAATAAGGACTATCTTTATGAGTTTATATCTTCAAAATCTCTTCTAAATAACTGATTTTTTTCAAAATCTCTCCTATATTGCAGTCTGTGATATATTTTGAACATTTCTTGATTTCAGGTTGCATGATTTGATAGTAGAACTGTTAGAGGCTAGCGAGAGCTGGGATCCAGTGACGAAGTCCTGTAAAGATTTATCGTGCGAATAATGATGGTTATGTGGCTCAGATAGAAGATACGTTGTTGATCTTTCTTGGACATTTTGATCGGAACCCTTTCTGGATGGAAATTGCTAGGCTTATATCTCTTGCACACATAAACTAAGAAACTTTATAGATTTCAGGTAACTTTTAAAAAAATCAATTCTGATATTTTCGTCTTATATAATATTCGAATTACACAGGTTTGAAATCGTAGCCCATTTATATAGGAATCTGTAAAAAATCATAATCTGAGTTATTGATGCCTAATGCTTTTAGCTTATATAATGGGAAGAATTGTTACCGTCGTTCTTATAGGTTACCATTTTGGTTATTATCATAGGGAAATTAGTTTGTTGTTGCTGGAAATATGCGTTATTATAATATGGTTGTTTAAATGCACATCGTAATAGGTAAGACAATTGTGTTTTATTCAGATATTTCAAGAATCTTAAACTGTTTATATGTATATAAAATGAGTTATGAGTCTTTTTTCTTTGTAGGTGTTTTTTTGCAAGTGCAATGATCCAGTATACAGCTTAGATGGAAAACTTAGACATCATGATAAACCTTGATTTAGAAAGAACTATTGTTTGGAGGTACACCCCTTCGCTTGGTACACACACGCCTAAAGGACATTTTCAGCCCGAAAGGGTGCATTGAATATGCTTATTTCGACCCCAAAAGGGTGCGTTGGATCTGCTTATTTTCAGCCCAAAAGGGTGAGTTTGGATCTGCTTATTTTCAGCCCCAAAAGGGTGTATATGGTTGCTGATTTTTCTGCGCAAAAGGGTGTGTTTTGTTGCTGATTTTTCTTCACAAAACGGTGCATTTTGCTGCTGATTTTTCTGCACAAAAAAGGTGCATTTGGTTGCTGATTTTTCTCCACAAAAGGGTCCATTTGGTTGCTGATTTTCTACACAAAAGGGTGCATTTTGTTTGCTTATATTTCTGCACAAAAGGGGTGTTTGGTGCTGCATATTTTCAGCCATCAAGGGCGTTTGGTTCAGCTTATTTTCAGCCCATCAAGGGCTTTTGGTTTGCGTATTTTCTGCCCCAAATGATGTTTGGTAGTACAAATTGTGTCGTTTAGAGCTTAGCTATTTGGTCCGGTTCATTTCGTGAGCCGAGTGAATATATATGATATACTTATTTAAAATCCAACTAAGATTGTTTGATTTGATATTTTTTAAACTTCCGGATATTTTACATTGACTTTGGTATAGTGCACTTTTTGGATTTTACAAACCAAAATGGCCGTCATTGTTTTAAATACGATACCTTTAGACATTATATGTAGGTGTCTCCATATAATTTGTAGGTGTCTCCGTATATAACTCCAAAAATGTTCATTTGACAACAATTGAACTTACATATGCATTATCACAAATATTCCGTAATGAACTGTTGTTATTTATGTTTTAATTCAGTTCTTATATTAATAAATGATGAATCGATAATGTACAAATCTGTACTATCTGTTATGGAGTCTTATGTGAATCTTGAACACATTTTAGTCTTCACATTGTTTACCTTCACATTCGTTTTTTTTTTTTTTTTAAAAAACTAAATTATGTATGTATTTTAATTATGATGCAATTGTTGGATGAATATGTATGTAGTACATTTGATTCATCGACACAACACTCCCGCAGCAACGCGCGGGCTTCCCCGCTCGTTTATTATAATGATCGCATATAGTTGCAACAGTGATCGCAACAATAAACAATTTGGACTTAAAAAGAGTCATGTGTCCAACAATGGTAATACTCCGTAACTAATAAGGCTAGCAACTAGAGATGACTGCAACTTTTTTATAAACAAATAAAAAAGGTATGCTTCCATCCCACATAGGTCAAACAAAAGAAATGTTGCTAGTTTATATATTGAGGTGTATCATTACATTATTATTGGCAAGGTATAGGTGTAATTGTAATCACAACTACCCCGAATACCTTAACCAATAAATTTGTATAAGTTGTTAACCTTTTTTATTTTATTTTTTTAAAAGAAAGATAGGAGCTTTAACTACTTTTGGGTTCGAATGTTCAATGCGCTAAGCTTTTATTGCTTTTAGTAGTTTTATTCTGGGTGTTATCATTTAGTCACTTTAAAAGTAATATTGCATTCATAAGGAAACTAAGCGTAAATGTGACGACTGGCAAATTAGGGAGTTATTTTGAAAACCCGCATTACATTAAAGTTCGTTTATAAATTATATTTGGAATTTTATTCGTAACGAACTTGAAAAACCAATATTTTGGTTGATTATATCTAAAACTTTTATGGAATCGAATTTGGTTTATCGATATGATGAGAATTTATTTCGAGATTTTATTGGCACTACGTTGACTCCGGCACTAGAATAACCTAACTAAAATTTTATGTCTTGAGTTTACGGACACGACTATATATATTTATTTATGGAACGTCTCGTGGGATATTATATGATTTGAAACGAGTTTCGAGTTTTGGTCCGTGTAAATTACACCTAGCTACCTTACCCTAAATATTAATAACACCCTTCTTAATATTATTATTAGTGTTATTATTATTATTGTTAGATTAAAAGAAAGAAAATGAAATAATAAAAGGAGTATATTACAAAACGTCCTTGTGGTTTTCCCTGGTATTCACACAAACAAACCCACATCTCATCTTCACCATCTCTCTCTCTTATCCCTCTCCTCTAAGAAACCTAGCCGCCGCCACTATTCCGGCCACACCACCGCCACACCGCCGGTCTCCTCACCACACTGCTACCATAAAACGAATCCCCATCACCTATTCTATTAGATCTACACAAACACGCGCCTCCAAACCCACAAAAACATCTTGAAATCAATTAAATTCGAGAAGTATTTTGCTTGTTTCTTTAGATCCGTGAGATTTAAGGTTCTACAAGGTGAGTAGACTCGTTTTGGCACCTTGGGTGCCTCGATATGGTACTAAATTGGAAACACGAAAGATTTTGATGGGTATCGAATTAAAATGTTTGGGAAATAATATTTTTGGTTATTGAAATGACTTTGGTATCCGGGTTTGGTGTTTATCTTTTGAGGTCGAAGTGAAACCGAGAGCTATGGCTCTCGGCTTGGTGATTATTTTGAGCCCATGTGGTTTTCTTGGTGGTTTTAGTCTCGTGGTCATTTTAGCGAGAGTAGCCGATTACATTGGAGCTTGATTCTTGGTTGCGTGTTGTTGTTCTTGTGTGCCGTGACCCTTGGGGTCGGTTTAGTTTTGGGTCGAGCTCGGATGAGCTAGCCGAGACCACGGTGGTCTCGGGTATGACCCTTGGGGTTTATTTTGAGCCGAGACTCAAGTGGAGTCTCTCGGCCATGGGCTTGACTTGGTAAGTCGACCTGTATAATTGGTATTCTTGATGATTTTTCTAGTTGTTACTTTGTTGCTAATTGGAGTTGTTGTGGTATATTGTTAGTAATGCTTCTTTTGATGTCAATGTTGTTGTTATGTTCTGGTTTGCGGCCGAATGGAATTGTAATGGTTGTTGTTGTGGAGTTGTGTTGACGGAAATGATATGGGGACCGATTGTGAGACGGTCAAACTAGAATGACGGAGATAGGTTAGTCGGGTGCCGTAGTCGGACCCTATTGTTGTAGCACGTGATTTGGGTATTGTTGGACGGAGATTGATTACTTGGTTTGACTTGATTATTAGTTTTATTTTGGACTTGGACAATGAGCCGAGAGTGATGACTCGGACATGTGACCATTTCGTATGACTCGATAAATATTTATAATCAAACGTAAATAATAAAACTCGTAATAATATTATTAATAATATAAACGTTTATATAAATATATAAACGTGAAAACGTATATATATTTATACAAGTGCGTATATTAATAATAAAATGATCACGAGTAATATTATAACAATAACGTAACGATAAATATTATACTATGAAAGTGGTGTAATAAATGTCGGGAGCGTTATTATAATTAAACGACTATAAATAACGATGAAATCTTGACGTTAAATAAATATTAAATAAAATAATTACTTTTAAATAAATAAAGGAAACTATCGAGTTATACGGGGTCGTGGTCACTTGAGTCCAAGCGGATTATTATTTGTGACGTTTGTGTTGTCACGGATATATGACGATTAATACATTCATTTTCGATAACTACGTAACTTATTTAATCGACGAGTTAAATAAGAGCTATTTAGTTGTTTAAATTGAGTATATTAATGGGCATCGTATCCTACGACGCCCATAGGTTGTGATATGTGTACGAGAATAATAAGTTACTAAGTATCTCGTGAGATTGCCAAATTGACGAATTTGGTAAGCTTAACGGTATAGTTAGTGAAGTTATTAAACTTTGATATATACCTTATAGTATTTTATGTGCAATGTGTGACCTAGGATTCGGGTATAATCTTAGAATGGTATATTAAGTAAATAAATATGGGGGATTACCAAATCGACGGATTTGATAAGCTTCGATGATTTATTTAAATGATATATTGGGCTAATATTAGACCTATAGATTGTTTTATCATTCTTTTTGTTGTGACTTCTTGGTTTGAATTGTGTCGACCCACCACCCGTATGGATACCAAACGCCAAACTCCAAACTAATACAAGATTTATACGAGAAATGGATTTTCGGAAGTATAATGGAATACGTTCGGGTTTGGGAATATTTGATTTTGAGGAAATGATTTCTGAACGAGTTGATAATGTTAGGTCGTGCCGAGTCCGTAGTTGCCATCTTTTGAGTTACTATACATCTTACCTCTACCGATTTCTTATTGCTGATTTCTGGACTTGAGGTGAGTCATAGCCCCACTTTTTACTCTTGAACTATGTTTTCAATACTTGGGGTGAGAAACGTGCAAATTATTTTATGTGGACTATTATCGCTTCTATATTCTTTCTAAACTTGCTATGCGTATGGACTAGGATATATTGTCAGCTTTAGTCACACATTTTGTGTGTACTATTCAAGGTTGGCTTATTTGGTTATTGATGGATTGTCAGCTTTAGTCACATATTTGTTGTGTGTACTATTCAAGGTTGGCTTATTTGGTTATTGATGGATTGTCAGCTTTAGTCACATATTTGTTGTGTGTACTATTCAAGGTTGGCTTATTTGGTTATTGGTGGATTGTCAGCTTTAGTCACACGGTTTCGTGTGTACTATTCAAGGTTGGCTTATTTAGATACTGTAGTGTGCACCTATAGGTTATTAATACTTCGGAGGTTATCCGAGTATTTATTGGTATTGCAGGGGTTACCCGAATATCTATGTTAGAACGGAGGGTATCCGTGTGTTAGGTTGGAGCAGAGGGTATCCACAGGCTTTTAGCGAATCCTTAGTCTAGCTAGCAAGCGTTTTGCGTATATGTCCACTATATTGTTAGATGAATTTAAACCTATGATCTCACCAGCGAAAGCTGACTTTTAGCACGTTTTCTCAGGAAATTAAGTGATGCTCTATGGATGCTTGGATTGGAGGCTTGGCAATGGCACCGGTTATGGATCTACTTTTCTAAAACTCTGATAAACTATTGTGGACCTACGTTTATTTCTTTTGGGCCTGACTCTGAATGAATGTTGGGATAAATGTAAACCTTAAAAAACCCGTTTTGGTTGTGTTTTTCTTATGTTTACTTTATCTCGTTCTTTCTTGACTTTGAATGGATACCAATCCCCGTAGCACCCCGAAAGCTTGTTGAGTCTTCCGCTGTATCAAATTTTGGGGGTGTTACAGATTGGTATCAGAGCCAAGGTTATAGAGAACTAGGTAAATAGACACCTAAACTATAACCGATTTTTATAGAAAACGATCCTCGACCATTGCCCGCCAGCCCGCCAAGCTGAAGCATCATTATTATTATTGAGGTATATTGAGATGATTATTAGATATGGGATTCTTGAGATGATTTGAGGATTTGAGGTTTATTGATTTAGTGATGTGATGACGTTTTGAGGAATTATATGCGTTTTGAGGAATTATATGCTTTTGAGGAATTATATGGCTTAATTATTTTATGAATGATTTTAGTAATGCGGTATTTGAAACTCTTTACTGAGATTATATAATTGGGATTTTATGATGATTTTTTATGCGATATTTTGAGTTCGCGCTTTAGTTGTTTTGAAACACTTACACCTACCCTACGCCGTTGTCACAAATTATAGCCTCATTTGCACGTGTTGTTATTAAGAGTTGTTATTGCTAGTACGCGTCGCCCCTCGTAGATCACTATGGCCCCTGATGACCCATACGTGATGGTCATGCGTTCAGCCACTACTACTTTATCGCCCCATTGTCGCCCTAAGTCACCGACTTTATCGCCTCGTGGTTCGCCTGCTCGAAGATGACGAGTGATGGAGTACCCCTTCGACGAGGAGTACGCGGGTGAGCAGAATGATAACCCTCAAGATGAGGAAGAGAATGATGACCCTCAGGATTGGGAAGAGGATGATCCTGAGGAGGAGGATATGCCTGATGATGATGGGTCGCTAGCACATTCAGTTCATTCTGCGAAGCCCGATTCCCCGATACATCCGTTAGAGCCGGTTTCACCTGATCATCCGTTTTGTTTGATTCACCACCTGGTAGTCCTGTGGCGTCGGATGCACCTTCTGAGGTTTCTGTTGAGCATGCAGAGTTAGGTGAGACTGGTAGGATGTGGGCTCAGATTACTGCACAGGGCGAGAGGATCTCGCGGATGTCTGACCGACTTGAGATGATTATTGCTGAGTTTATTGCTGAGTTTGTTGTTGAGTTGAGAGTTGATTTGACTACTGTCATGGGCAGGACGACAGCGATTAGGACATGTATGATAGAGATACATGAGTAGATAGAGAGTCTGCAGAGAGGTTTCCTCACGGCTCGCGAGGGAGATCGCAAGCTGTGGCAGAGGAACACAGTGCTAGAAAAGGAGGTTGCGGACCTCAAGAGGGATAGAGATACACATAGTGTTGAGCAGGGATCGTTATTGAGGAATTTGGATGGTTTGGGATCGGAGTTGAGGAGTCTATGCCAGCATCATGGCTAGATCGATTGGATTTGTGTTCTTGTTATGTTGCTTCCTAAGCCAGAGAGTGCTTGGTTAGGAGAGCTGGTTATTCTATCCCTTAAGTCATGCTATTCGAATTGTATGTTCGTCTCGTATGGAACGATTAGTATTTATTATGTCTTTTGGTATTTTGGAACGAAGTGTCGATCGCTACTTGTATGGACGATGGTGATCTCGTATGATATTCTATGGTTTTTGGCGTACATGGAGAATTGTGTTCCTATTTGCGTGGTTGATATTGTCTTGGAATTATATTAATGGCTGTACGACGAAACCCTGTCAGAGCTACCCGAACTGGTACGACAGCGACCACCCCTGGTCGCCGAGGACGTCGTCCTACTCGAAATGTTGAAACCCCTACTCCTGATAACCTGGACACTACTAACCGCAACAACAGGAATCAAAATGTTGATGTTCAGGGAGACAATGATCATGTTCCACTTAACGCACCTACTGTGGATCAAGCAATGATCAATCAACTTGTGGAGCAACGAGTTGCTGAGCTACTAGCTGAGTCAAATCATTCCAACAATTCTGCTGGAACATTTCCACCTGTTCGTGCTAATGGATGTAACTACAAGGAGTTTAAAATTTGTGGACCCATTGAGTTTGGTGGAACTTAAGGAGTGGTCTACTTGGTCAGGTGGATAGAGAAGGCTGAGTCAGTGTTTAATGTCAGTGGTTGCGCAGAGAATGCGAAGGTAAAGTTTGCTTCTTTTACCTTCAAGGATGAAGCTTTAACTTGGTAGAACAATTACCGTAATTCGGTTGGGAATGATGTGGATTATGCTACGACTTGGGAGCAATTTAAGTCTTTGCTGATTCAGACTTACTGCCCAAGAAATGAGGTTAAGAAGCTGGAGATTGAGTTTTGGAATCACAAAGTGAAGGGTACTGATATGGCGACTTACAATCGTCGTTACCAGGAGTTGGCCTTGCTTTGCCCCGATATGGTTAGAACTGAGACTCAAAAGATTGAGCGGTATACCGATGGTTTGCCGGTAGCTACAAGGAACGATGTGATTGCTGCTAGACCTACAAACATTGATGAGGCTATCACTATCGCTCAACAATTAATGGATTCGTTGGAATTGGAAGGAGCTGATAAGGATAAGAATGGAAAGAGAAAAAGAGACCATCACCCTAAGGGTAATGATCACCGAAACAAGCGACAAGCTGTTGCTAAAGCTTATGCTATTGAGAACGGAGATAAAAGGAACCAAAATGGTGATGCACCCAAGTGTGGTCGTTGCTACAAGAATCGTACAGGACAATGCACTGTGATTTGTCAGAGTTGCTCAAGGAGAGGACATGTAGCTAGGGATTGTAGAGCACGACCCCTTGCTATGGTCCAAGCTACTCCTGAAGTGAGAAGTAAGGCGGATGTTACTTGTTTTGGGTGGGGAAAGAAAGGACATTATAGGAATGAGTGTAGGGAACCGTGGACGACAAGATAATGGGAACCAACGTGTGGAAGCTGGAGTTGCTCATGGAAGAGTGTATGCACTTGGAAACGAGAGAGGAGAAGATCCGAACGTCGTTACTGGTACGTTCCTTCTCAGTAATCGTTATGCTTCCATACTATTTGTAACACCCCCAAAATTTGATACAGCGGAAGACTCAACAAGCTTTCGGGGTGCTACGGGGATTGGTATCCAACACAAGACAATATAGAACGAGATAAGGTAAACATAATAAAAACACAACCAAAACGGGGTTTTAAGGTTTACATTTATCCCAACATCATTCAGAGTCAGGCCCAAAATAAAGTAACAATAGGTCCAAATTTAGTTATCAGAGTTTAGAAAAATAGATCCATAAACCGTGAGCCTTGGCCGAGCCTTCCATTCCAAGCATGCATCACAACACTTAATTACCTGAGAAAACGTGCTAAAAGTCAGCTTTCGCTGGTGAGATCATAGGTTTAAATTCATCTAACAATATAGTGGACATATACGCAAAACGCTTGCTAGCTAGACTAAGGATTCGCTAAAAGCCTGCGGATACCCTCCGCTCCAACATAACACACGGATACCCTCCGTACTAACATAGATATTCGGGTAGCCCCCGCAATACCAATAAATACTCGGATAACTTCCGAAGTATAAATAACCTATAGGTGCACACTACAGTATCTAAATAAGCCAACCTTGAATAGTACACACGAATCGTGTGACTAAAGCTGACAATCCACCAATAACCAAATAAGCCAACCTTGAATAGTACACACAAAAATATGTGACCAAAGCTGACAACTCACCAATAACCAAATAAGCCAACCTTGAATAGTACACACAAAAATATGAGACTAAAGCTGACAATACATCCTAGTCCATACGCATAACAAGTTTTAGAAAGAATATAGAAGCGATAATAGTCCACATAAATAATTTGCACGTTTCTCACCCCAAGTATTGAAAACATAGTTCAAGAGTAAAAAGTGGGGCTATGACTCACCTCAAGTCCAGAAAATAGCAAGAAGAAGTCGGTAGAAATAAGATGTATGATAACTCACAAAACAACAACTACGGACTTGGCACGACCTAACAATATTAACTCGTTCAGAAAATCATTTCCTCAAATTTATAATATTCCCAAACCCGGACGAGAATCCGTTTTATTTCCGAAAATCTATTTCGTATTAGTTTGGTGTATTTGCGTTTGGTATCCATACGGGTAGTGGGTCGACTCAAAACAAACCAAAAAGATCACATAAAGAATAATAAAATAAACTATGGATCTAATATTAGCCCAATATATCATTTAAATAAATCGCCGAAGTTTATCAAATCCGTCGATTTGATAATCCTCATATTTATTTACGTAACATACCGTTCCAAGATTACACACAACCTAAAGCACATAGCACATAATTACTATATAGTATATATCATAGTTTAATAAATTCCTCATATATATCGTCAAATTGGCCAGATCTCCCGATATATACACTCGCAATTTATCACACTTTACATATACTACACCTATGGGCGTCGTAGGATACGATGCCCATTAATATATTCATTTCATATAACCAAATAACCCGATTCAACCTTACGGTTAAGTGGTTATTTAGTTATAGCAAACGTTTATATTAATCGTCATATATCCGTGACAACACGAACGTCACAAATAAGAACTTACCTGGACTCGAGTGACAACGACTCCGCATAACTCGATAAGTTTACCCGTTATATATACAAAATGACGTTTTATTAAACGTTTAATAATTGTCGGGAGTTTCCCGTTTTATAACACAATTTTTATAATAATAATACGTTGAATAATATTACGCCACTTTCGTAGCCTAATATATATGTAATTGTATTATTTATAATACGACTCATGATTA
The DNA here is from genome assembly GCA_030686995.1 of Artemisia argyi. Taxonomy (NCBI): domain Eukaryota; kingdom Viridiplantae; phylum Streptophyta; class Magnoliopsida; order Asterales; family Asteraceae; genus Artemisia; species Artemisia argyi. The sequence goes on along the minus strand of CM060692.1, from coordinate 5,769,517 downwards.
TTATTATTATTAATATACGCGCCTATATAATTATATATACATTATTCACGTCTATATATTCATATAAACGTTCATATTATCAATAATTGTTATTACGAGTTTTATTATTTACCTTTCAATTTTAATAGTTATCGAGTCATACGAAATGGTCACATGTCCGAGTCATGACTCTCGGCTCATTGTCCAAGTCCAATATAATAAGTAAAAGTCATAAAACAATACATCTCCGTCCAAACAATCCCAATCCACGTGCTACAACATGAGGGTCCGACTACGGCACCCGACTAACCTATCTCCGTCAATCTAATGACCGTCTCACAATCGGTCCCCAATCACACTTTTCGTCAACAACTCCTCAAAACCAATAACCATTGTCGAGACCAAATGTGGTCTCGACCCACAAGTATTCGGCCAACACCATACAACCAAAGCCAAATCCAAAACCAATACAAGTAAATAATTATAAGCAAGTCACATTTGGGATGGTTTACCAAGCCAATCCCGGGTCTATACGACTCGAATGAGTCTCGGCTCCAAACCACGAGTCACACGGACTCGAGCCAAACATACAAATAATCAAATAAACTCCCATGAGCACAACAAATCTAGCCGTTCGACCCAAATGGTCTTCGGCAACAACAATAATATTGCGGCTCTGAGCCGCGACCCACAAGGGTCGAACCACAGAAAATACGAGCCCATGGCTCGAGTCCCGACCAAACGAGAACCCCATATGGGTCTCGACTTGGTTATACGAGCAACCATAAGTAACCCCGAGACCTCATGGGTCTCGGTTAGGCTCGGATCGAAAATCAAGCCCTCGACATCAACCAAACTACCAAAACCAATGAACCAAACTCCTCCAAAAGCTCAAAATCAATATAAGCCGAGAGCATAGGCTCTCGGTTTCAAGTCAACTACCACAAAATCCACAAACCCGGATACCAAACATGATTTTTAATATCAAAACATAGATTTCCAACCATAATATTTCGATTCCCATCAAAATCATCCGTGTAGCCACGGATTTGTTACCATATCGAGGTACCCAAAGTACCTACACAAGTTCACTCACCTTCAAAAACCTCCAAACTATTAGATCTTGTAAAAATAACAAAAACTCGAATGGATCTTTAAAGATTTGGTGATGTTAATGGTGGTTTTAGGGTGTGTATGATATACCAAATGAAAGAGGGTGAAATAAGGAGTAATATGGTGGTGTTTATTTTGTAGGGTGGTCGGTGTAGCGGCGGTGGTGGCCGGATATGGTGTTCGGCGGCTAGGGTTAGAAAAAGGGAGATGAGGGAGGTGAGAGAGATGTGAAAAGTGGTGAGTGTTTGTGTGTGTGGGTGAACCGAACCAAAGGGACCCTTAGTAGTTAACTCTTTTAATTTTTTATTATTTTTTTTTAAAAGTTAATAATAATAATAATAATAATAATAATAATAATAATAATAATAATAATAATAATAATAATAATAATAATAATAATAATAATAATAATAATAATATTACTATGGTGTTGAGCGGGTAACGCGGGTAAATGTAAAAACATGTGGCCCGAACCCGAACTCATTTCAAACTTCAATATCTCTCGAAAAACATCTCGTAAATAATTAAAATATAGTCGGACTCGTAAGACGAATCATAAAATTTTCGTTAGGTAATCCTAGTGCCAGAGTCAACGTAGTACCAAGTGAGAATTTAAGAATACATCACCGAGCATTAAATCAAAAATGAATTATGAACATAATTCACGAATTCCATAACGTCAATAATTAAAAATATCCAGAAAATAGGTCTTACAAGTTCGTTGTGAAATAAAATTTCAAATAAAAATTATAAACGAACTTTAATCGAAATGCGGGTTTTTAAAATAACTCCCTAAACTGCCGGTTGTCACATCCTCCCAGTCTCAGAAGGAAACCCGTCCCGGGTTTCACTCGGAAAAATTCATCTACGAAGTGAAAAGCTTCGGATATCTCTTCCTGAACTCGTCCTCATGTTCCCACGTAAATTCTGGTCCATATCAGGAATTCCAACGAACCTTGACGAGCGGAATGCGACTTCTCTTGAGTCGTTTAACTTCACGATCTAAAATCTCAATTAGCTCTTCCACGAAATTCAATTTCTCATCGACACGAATATCCCTCATTGGAATGACAGGCATTTCATCGGAAAGACATTTCTTTAAGTTACTAACATGGAACACGTCGTGAACTTTACTCAGTTCATGTGGTAATTCCAACCTATAAGCCACGGGCCCAATTCTTTCTAAGATCAAGAATGGTCCAATGTAGCGTGGGTTGAGTTTACCACGTTTCCCGAAACGTATCACACCTTTCCAAGGCGAGACTTTCAGCATTACTTTGTCTCCAACCTGGAACTCTAAAGGTTTACGTCTTTGATCGGCGTAGCTCTTCTGCCTATCTCTAGCTGCTTGCAATCGATCACGAATCTGAGCTACTTTCTCAGTAGTTTCCAAAATAAGTTCAGGGCCTGTGAGTTGGCTATCTCCAACTTCTGCCCAACCAATAGGCGAACGACACTTTCTGCCATACAAAGCTTCGAATGGTGCAGCCCTCAGACTTGTGTGGTAACTATTATTATAGGAGAATTCCGCAAGGGGTAAATACTTCTCCCAGCCTTTACCAAAGTCTATGATGCATGCACGAAGCATATCCTCTAACGTCTGAATGGTCCTCTCACTTTGACCATCGGTTTGGGGATGATATGCAGTACTCATATCAAGCCTCGTCCCCAAAGCCGTTTGAAGTGATCGCCACAAAGCTGACGTAAAACGGCTATCGCGATCCAAAATAATAGATATTGGGACTCCATGACGCGAAATAATTTCCTTCACATATAACCTCGCAAGCTTATCCACACTATCATCTTCACTAATAGCTAAGAAATGAGCAGACTTGTCAGACGATCCACAATTACCCAGATAGCGTCACAACCGCTAGCTGTCCTCGGTAATTTGGTAATAAAGTCCATTGTAATCCGCTCCCATTTCCAGACTGGAAGTTCTGGTTGCGTTAGTAATCCTGACGGCCTCTGGTGTTCAGCTTTAACCTTAGCACATGTCAAGCATTTACTAACGTACGATGCTATATCTGCCTTCATATTTGGCCACCAATAGAACTTCTTAAGATCCTGGTACATTTTATCGGACCCAGGATGGATAGAGTACCTTGACTTATACGACTCATGCATAATCAACTCCCGAATTCCTCCATACAAAGGTACCCAAATCCGATCTCCAAAACATAACAATCCATCCGAACGTTTAACAAATCCTTTCTCATTCTCAGCCATCCCAAATATATTCTCGGCAGATCTGTTTTCTGCCTTCAACGCTTCCGTTTGAACTTCAAATATTTGAGACGGTAATGGCGATACTATAGTCATTCCCAATGACCTAACTCGTAACGGTGGTATTCTTTCCTTCCGACTAAGAGCATCAGCGACAACGTTTGCTTTACCAGGATGGTAGCGAATTTCACAATCATAATCGCTTAGCAACTCAATCCAACGTCGCTGTCTCATATTGAGCTCTTTTTGATTCAAGATGTGTTGTAGACTTTTATGGTCAGTAAATACAACACACTTTGTTCCGTACAAGTAATGTCTCCATATTCTTAAGGCGAAAACCACATCACCTAATTCCAAATCATGGGTAGTGTAGTTTTTCTCATGCTTTTTGAGCTGTCGGGAAGCATAAGCTATCACCTTCTCTCGTTGCATTAACACGGCTCCCAATCCTTTATGTGAGGCGTCACAATAGACGACGAAATCCTCGTTACTTTCCGGTAACGCTAAGATAGGAGCACTACACAACATCTTCTTAAGCAATTAAAACGCTTCCTCTTCTTTATCTCCCCATTCATACGTAACACTCTTTTGAGTCAATTTGGTCAATGGTTTAGCTATCTTCGAAAATCCCTCAATGAATCTTCGGTAATAACCAGCTAAACCCAAAAATTGACGTACTTCGGTAGGAGTTGTTGGTGCAGCCCAATCTTTTATCGCCTCAATCTTAGCAGGATCCACATGGACTCCTTGTCTATCAATTACATGACCCAAAAATTGTACCGTTGGAATCCAGAATTCGCATTTCGAAAACTTGGCATAAAGTTTTTCCTTCCTGAGCAATTCTAAGATGAGTCTTAGATGCTCCTCATGCTCCTTCTCACTCTTTGAATAAATCAGAATATCATCGATGAATACAATCACAAACTTGTCTAAGTAAGGCTTACACACACGATTCATGAGATCCATGAATATTGTTGATGCGTTAGTCAACCCAAACGGCATCAGCTGAAACTCGTAATGCCCGTAACGGGTTCTGAAAGCCGTTTTTGGAATATCTTCCTCGCGAACTCGAAGTTGATGATATCCCGATCTCATATCGATCTTCGAATACACACTCGATCCTTGGAGTTGATCGAACAAGTCGTCGATCCTAGGTAACGGGTATCTATTCTTCACCGTTAACTTATTCAACTCTCGGTAATCAATGCACATACGAAACGATCCATCCTTCTTCTTCACAAATAAGACTGGGGCTCCCCAAGGTGAAGAACTTGGTCTTATGAATCCTTTTTCGGCTAACTCCGCCAATTGTTTCGACAAAATCTTCTAGTTCGGTAGGTGCAAGACGATAAGGCGCTCGTGCTACAGGTGCAGCACCAGGTATCAACTCAATCTGAAACTCCACTTGTCTAGTCGGCGGGATTCCCGGCAAATCATCGGGAAACACATCAGGAAAATCACGAACTATAGGCACATCTCCAATGCACCTTTCCTTTTTCTTCGTCTCTCCCTTCTCAGAAATTTGAGCTAAGAAAAGGTAACATCCCTTCTCCATTAGCTTTGGCAACTTAGTGCATGAAATCACTGCTAATCGGGATGGGCTCCTAGAATCCTTTCGGTCTCCTAATATATTTAGGACTTCCTTTCCGTATGGTACACGCACGATTTTCTCGTCGCAAAGTATGTGAGCACGATACTTCGACAACCAATCCATACCAATGATGACATCAAAACTTCCTAACGTGACGGGTAGAAGATCTATGTTGAAAGGGTGGTTCAAGAAATTTAACGTACAACCGCGAATGATGGTATTAATACTTACTATATTCCCATTAGCTAACTCAATATCATATTCAATTCCTAAGGCCATCGGGGGTTTCTCTAGTAAGGATGCAAACGTAGTGGACACAAAACTCCTATCGGCACCAGTATCAAATAGTATGGAAGCATAACGATTATTGAGAAGGAACGTACCAGTAACGACGTTCGGATCTTCTCCTCTCTCGTTCCCGAGTGCATACACTCTTCCCTGAGCAGCTCCAGCTTCCACACGTTGGTCCCCATTATCTTGTCATCCACGGTTTCCTCCAGCTCCACGGTTTCCATAATTGTACCCATTACCACCCGAGCCTTGATTTCCACGGTTCCACGATTCTCTACACTCATTCCTATAGTGTCCCTTCTTTCCACACCCATAACAAGTAACATCTGCCTTGTTTCTCATCTCAGGAGCAGCTTGGACCATAGCAAGAGGTCGGGCTCTACAATCCCTAGCTGTGTGTCCTTTCTTTGAGCAATTCTGGCATTTTACACTACACCATCCAGTATGATGCTGGTGGCAACGATCACACTTGGGTGCATCACTGTTCGGATTCTTCTTATCTCCATTCCCAATAGCATAAGCCTTAGCTTGTCTCTTGCTTCGGTGATCATTACTTTTAGAGTGACGGTCTCTCTTTCTCTTTCCATTCTTCTCCTTATCAGCTTCTTCTAATTCCAATGAATCCATAAGTTGTTGAGCAATTGTGATTGCCTCATGGATGTTTGCAGGCCTAGCAGAAATCACATCATTCCTCGTAGCTACAGGTAACCCATCAGTATACATCTCGATCTTTTGAGTCTCAGTTTTCACCATATCTGGGCACAACAAGGCCAACTCCTGGTAACGACGATTGTAAGTCGCCATATCATTACCTTTTACTTTGTGGTTCCAAAACTCAATCTCTAGCTTCTTGACCTCATTCCTAGGGCAATAAGTCTGAATCAGCAGAGACTTAAATTGCTCCCAAGTCATGGCATAAGCTACATCACTCCCAACTGAATTTCGGTAGTTGTTCCACCAAGTCAAAGCTTCATCCTTGAAAGTAAAAGAAGCAAACTTTGCCTTCGCATTCTCCGCACAACCACTAACATTAAACACTGACTCAGTCTTCTCAATTCACCTAACCAGGTAAACCACTCCTTCAGTTCCACCAAACTCAATAGGTCCACAAATCTTAAACTCCTTGTATTGACATCCATTAACATGAACAGGTGGAAAAGTTCCAGCAGAATTGTTGGAATGATTTGACTCAGCTAGCAGTTCAGCAACTCTTTGCTCCACAAGTTGATTGATCATAGCTTGATCCACAGTAGGTGCATTAAGTGGAACATGATCATTGTCTCCCTGAACATCAACATTTTGATTCCTGTTGTTGCGGTTAGTAGTGTCCAGGTTGTCAGGAGTAGGGGTTTCAACATTTCGAGTTGGTCGGCGTGCTCGGCGACTAGGGGTAGTCGCTGCCGTACCAGTTCGGTTAGCTCTAACGGGGTTTCGTCGTACAGCCATTATTATAATACTAACACAATATCAACCACGCAAATAAGACACAATTCTCCATGTACGCCAAAAATCGTAAAATATCATACGAGCTCACCATCATCCATAAGTAGCGATCAATACATCGTTCCATACTAACGGATAATACCAAACGTACTAATCGTTCCAAAAGAGACGAATACTGAACGAAATACATCAAAATATGATAACTAGCTTTTCTAACCGAACACTCCTCGGTTAAGAAAGCAACCATACAACATAATCCAAGCAACTAGCCACGCTGCTGGCGGAGTCTACTCAACTCCTGCCTCAAGCCATCAAGATCCCTCCATAACGATCCTAGCTCCACGCTATGGGTGTCTCGGTCTCTCTTGAGGTCGGCTACCTCCTTCTCTAGCTCGGCATTCCTTTGCCATAGCTTGCGGTCAGCCTCACGAGCAGTAACAAAACCTCGCTGCAAACTATCAATATGCTCGTGGACCTCCATCAAAACTCTCCTCATCTCAGTAGTCCTGCCCACAACGACGGTCAAGTCAACTCTCAAATCCGCTAAAAACTCTCCAATAACTCTCTCAAGTCGATCAGATACACGTGCAACTCTCTCACTAAGCTCAGTAATCCGAGCCCATAACCTGCCAATCTCACCTAATTCCGCATGCTCAGCAGAAACTTCAGAAGATGCATCCGACCCATCGGGACTACCAGGTGGCAACTCAACCAAAAACGGATGATCAGGTGAATCAGGCTCAATCGGATGTACAGGTGAATCAGGCTCCTCAGCCTGAGCTGGTGGTACTAACTCATCATCATCATCATCAGGCATCTCATCCTCCTGAGGGTCATCCTCCTCCTCAGGGTCATCATCATCACCCTGCTCAGCCTCCTGAGGGTCATCCTCCTGCTCAGGGTCATCAGCCTCATCCTCACCCTCGTACTCCTCCTCCTCATCGGAAGAGTACCTCATCAATCGTCGTCTCCTACTAGGTGAACCATGTGGAGATGTAGTAGGTGATCTAGGACGACGACGCAATGATGTGGGTGGCGCCTCAGACAGAAGAGAGTGAGCATCAATCTGTAAAAGTGATGGAGTAGGGCGTACCGACATGCGTGCCGTAGCTCGGTGGGCAAAGCGTGGTGCCACGCGAGCCAAAGCCTGATGAAGAGTAAGCTGCCTCGATGTACCAGGGAGCCCTAAAGAAGATGAGGGTCCCTGCGTAGATGCAGCAGGTAGTGCTGAAGTAGAAGCTGCAGGCGGCACAGTAGCTGAAAACATGGCCATCTGGTAAGGATCATCAGATGCCATAGTAAACTGTGCAGGTAAAACCGGTGCAGTTAGAATATCCTCGACAACATTAGGCGTAAGGGAGGCCATAGTATGTGACAACGGCGTAGGGTAGGTGTAAATGTTTCAAAACAACTAAATCACAACTCATAATGCCATACAAAAATCCTCATCAAATAATTCAAACACATAATCTCAATAAAGAGTTTCAAACACCGCATTACTAAAATGTTTATAAAACATATAGACCATATAATTCCTCGAAAACGCCATCTTATTACTAAAATCCATAAACCTCAAATCATCTCAATAAATCCCAAATCTAACAATCATCTCAAATATCTCATAATACCTCAAATAATAGAAGATGCTTCGGCTTGGCGGGCTGGCGGGCGGTAGTCAAGGATCATTTTCTATAAAAATACGGTTATAGTTTAGGCGTTTATTTACCTAGTTCTCTATAACCTTGGCTCTGATACCAATCTGTAACACCCCCAAAATTTGATACAGCGGAAGACTCAACAAGCTTTCGGGGTGCTACGGGGATTGGTATCCAACACAAGACAATATAGAACGAGATAAGGTAAACATAATAAAAACACAACCAAAACGGGGTTTTAAGGTTTACATTTATCCCAACATCATTCAGAGTCAGGCCCAAAATAAAGTAACAATAGGTCCAAATTTAGTTATCAGAGTTTAGAAAAATAGATCCATAAACCGTGAGCCTTGGCCGAGCCTTCCATTCCAAGCATGCATCACAACACTTAATTACCTGAGAAAACGTGCTAAAAGTCAGCTTTCGCTGGTGAGATCATAGGTTTAAATTCATCTAACAATATAGTGGACATATACGCAAAACGCTTGCTAGCTAGACTAAGGATTCGCTAAAAGCCTGCGGATACCCTCCGCTCCAACATAACACACGGATACCCTCCGTACTAACATAGATATTCGGGTAGCCCCCGCAATACCAATAAATACTCAGATAACTTCCGAAGTATAAATAACCTATAGGTGCACACTACAGTATCTAAATAAGCCAACCTTGAATAGTACACATGAATCGTGTGACTAAAGCTGACAATCCACCAATAACCAAATAAGCCAACCTTGAATAGTACACACAAAAATATGTGACCAAAGCTGACAACTCACCAATAACCAAATAAGCCAACCTTGAATAGTACACACAAAAATATGTGACTAAAGCTGACAATACATCCTAGTCCATACGCATAGCAAGTTTTAGAAAGAATATAGAAGCGATAATAGTCCACATAAATAATTTACACGTTTCTCACCCCAAGTATTGAAAACATAGTTCAAGAGTAAAAAGTGGGGCTATGACTCACCTCAAGTCCAGAAAATAGCAAGAAGAAGTCGGTAGAAATAAGATGTATGATAACTCACAAAACAGCAACTACGGACTTGGCACGACCTAACAATATTAACTCGTTCAGAAAATCATTTCCTCAAATTTATAATATTCCCAAACCCGGATGAGAATCCGTTTTATTTCCGAAAATCTATTTCGTATTAGTTTGGTGTATTTGCGTTTGGTATCCATACGGGTAGTGGGTCGACTCAAAACAAACCAAAAAGATCACATAAAGAATAATAAAATAAACTATGGATCTAATATTAGCCCAATATATCATTTAAATAAATCGCCGAAGTTTATCAAATCCGTCGATTTGATAATCCTCATATTTATTTACGTAACATACCGTTGCAAGATTACACCTAACCTAAAGCACATAGCACATAATTACTATATAGTATATATCATAGTTTAATAAATTCCTCATATATATCGTCAAAATTGGCCAGATCTCCCGATATATACACTCGCAATTTATCACACTTTACATATACTACACCTATGGGTGTCGTAGGATACGATGCCCATTAATATATTCATTTCATATAACCAAATAACCCGATTCAACCTTACGGTTAAGTGGTTATTTAGTTATAGCAAACGTTTATATTAATCGTCATATATCCGTGACAACACGAACGTCACAAATAAGAACTTACCTGGACTCGAGTGACAACGACTCCGCATAACTCGATAAGTTTACCCATTATATATACAAAATGACGTTTTATTAAACGTTTAATAATTGTCGGGAGTTTCCCGTTTTATAACACAATTTTTATAATAATAATACATTGAATAATATTATGCCACTTTCGTAGCCTAATATATATCTAATTGTATTATTTATAATACGACTCATGATTATTATTATTATTAATATACGCGCCTATATAATTATATATACGTTATTCACGTCTATATATTCATATAAACGTTCATATTATCAATAATTGTTATTACGAGTTTTATTATTTACCTTTCAATTTTAATAGTTATCGAGTCATACGAAATGGTCACATGTCCGAGTCATGACTCTCGGCTCATTGTCCAAGTCCAATATAATAAGTAAAAGTCATAAAACAATACATCTCCGTCCAAACAATCCCAATCCACGTGCTACAACATGAGGGTCCGACTACGGCACCCGACTAACCTATCTCCGTCAATCTAATGACCGTCTCACAATCGGTCCCCAATCACACTTTTCGTCAACAACTCCTCAAAACCAATAACCATTGTCGAGACCAAATGTGGTCTCGACCCACAAGTATTCGGCCAACACCATACAACCAAAGCCAAATCCAAAACCAATACAAGTAAATAATTATAAGCAAGTCACATTTAGGATGGTTTACCAAGCCAATCCCGGGTCTATACGACTCGAATGAGTCTCGGCTCCAAACCACGAGTCACACGGACTCGAGCCAAACATACAAATAATCAAATAAACTCCCATGAGCACAACAAATCTAGCCATTCGACCCAAATGGTCTTCGGCAACAACAATAATATTGCGGCTATGAGCCGCGACCCACAAGGGTCGAACCACAGAAAATACGAGCCCATGGCTCGAGTCACGACCAAACGAGAACCCCATATGGGTCTCGACTTGGTTATACGAGCAACCATAAGTAACCCCGAGACCTCATGGGTCTCGGTTAGGCTCGGATCGAAAATCAAGCCCTCGACATCAACCAAACTACCAAAACCAATGAACCAAACTCCTCCAAAAGCTCAAAATCAATATAAGCCGAGAGCATAGGCTCTCGGTTTCGAGTCGACTACCACAAAATCCACAAACCCGGATACCAAACATGATTTTTAATATCAAAACATAGATTTCCAACCATAATATTTCGATTCCCATCAAAATCATCCGTGTAGCCACGGATTTGTTACCATATCGAGGTACCCAAAGTACCTACACAAGTTCACTCACCTTCAAAAACCTCCAAACTATTAGATCTTGTAAAAATAACAAAAACTCGAACGGATCTTTAAAGATTTTGTGATGTTAATGGTGGTTTTAGGGTGTGTATGATATACCAAATGAAAGAGGGTGAAATAAGGAGTAATATGGTGGTGTTTATTTTGTAGGGTGGTCGGTGTAGCGGCGGTGGTGGCCGGATATGGTGTTCGGCGGCTAGGGTTAGAAAAAGGGAGATGAGGGAGGTGAGAGAGATGTGAAAAGTGGTGAGTGTTTGTGTGTGTGGGTGAACCGAACCAAAGGGACCCTTAGTAGTTAACTCTTTTAATTTTTTATTATTTTTTTTAAAAGTTATTAATAATAATAATAATAATAATAATAATAATAATAATAATAATAATAATAATAATAATAATAATAATAATAATAATAATAATAATAATAGTAATAATAATATTACTATGGTGTTGAGCGGGTAACGCGGGTAAATGTAAAAACATGTGGCCCGAACCCGAACTCATTTCAAACTTCAATATCTCTCGAAAAACATCTCGTAAATAATTAAAATATAGTCGGACTCGTAAGACGAATCATAAAATTTTCGTTAGGTAATCCTATTGCCAGAGTCAACGTAGTACCAAGTGAGAATTTAAGAATACATCACCGAGCATTAAATCAAAAATGAATTATGAACATAATTCACGAATTCCATAACGTCAATAATTAAAAATATCCATAAAATAGGTCTTACAAGTTCGTTGTGAAATAAAATTTCAAATAAAAATTATAAACGAACTTTAATCGAAATGCTGGTTTTTAAAATAACTCCCTAAACTGCCGGTTGTCACACTATTTGATACTGGTGCCGATAGAAGTTTTGTGTCCACTACCTTTGTACCCTTATTAGAGAAACCTCCGATGGCCTTAGGAATTGGTTATGATGTAGAGTTAGCTAACGGAAACATAGAAAGAATTAAGACTATTATTCGCGATTGTACATTAAATTTCTTGAATAACCCTTTCAACATAGATCTTCTACCCGTCACGTTAGGAAGTTTCGATGTCATCATTGGTATGGATTGGTTGTCGAAGTATCGTGCTCATATACTTTGCGATGAGAAAATCGTGCGAGTGCCTTACGGCAAAGAGATTTTAAATATACAAGGAGATCGAAAAGGTTCGAGGAACCCCTCCAGATTAGCTGTCATTTCTTGCACTAAGTTACCGAAATTAATGGAAAAAGGATGTTGCCTTTTCTTAGCTTGAATCTCTGAGAAAGGAGGGAAGGAGAAGAAGGAAAGGTGCATTGGAGATGTGCCTATAGTTCGTGATTTTCCTGATATATTTCCCGATGAATTGCCGGGAATCCCGCCTACTAGACAAGTAGAGTTTCAGATTGAGTTGATACCTGGTGCTGCACCTGTAGCACGAGCGCCTTATCGTCTTGCACCTACTGAACTGGAAGAGTTGTCGAAACAATTAGCAGAGTTAGCCGAAAAAGGATTATGAGACCAAGTTCTTCACCTTGGGGAGCCCCAATCTTATTTGTGAAGAAGAAGGATGGATCGTTTCGCATGTGTATTGATTATCGAGAGCTGAACAAGTTAACGGTGAAGAATAGATACCCGTTACCGAGGATTGACGATTTGTTCGATTAACTTCAAGGATCGAGTGTGTATTCGAAGATCTATTTGAGATCAGGATATCATCAGCTTCGAGTTCGCGAGGAAGATATTTTGAAAACGGCTTTCAGAACCCGTTACGGGCATTACGAGTTTCAGGTGATGCCGTTTGGATTGACCAACGCACCGGCGGTATTCATGGACCTCATGAATCGGGTGTGTAAGCCTTACTTAGATAAGTTTGTGATTATGTCCATCGATGACATTCTAATTTATTCGAAGAGTGAGAAGGAGCATGAGGAGCATCTAAGACTTATCTTAGAATTGCTCAGGAAGGAGAAACTGTATGCCAAGTTCTCCAAATGTGAATTTTGGATTCCGACGGTACAATTTTTAGGTCATGTGATTGATAGTCAAGGAGTTCATGTAGATCCTGCTAAGATTGAAGCGATTAAAGATTGGGCTGCACCTACGACCCCAACAGAAGTTCGTCAATTTTTGGGATTAGCCGGTTATTACCGAAGATTCATTGAGGGATTTTCGAAGATAGCAAAACCGTTGACCAAGTTGACTCAAAGGAGTGTTAAGTACGAATGGGGAGATAAGGAAGAGGAAGCATTTCAGTTACTTAAGGAGATTTTGTGTAGTGCTCCTATCTTAGCGTTACCTGAAGGTAACGAGGACTTCGTCGTCTATTTTGAGGCTTCGCATAAAAGTTTAGGAGCTGTGTTAATGCAACAAGAGAAAGTGATAGCTTATGCTTCCCGACGGCTCAAGAAGCACGAGAAGAACTACACCACCCATGATTTGGAGTTAGGTGCTGTGGTTTTTGCTTTAAGGATATGGAGACATTACTTGTATGGAACCAAGTGTGTAGTGTTTACCGACCATAAAAGTCTGCAACACATCTTGAATCGAAAAGAGCTCAACATGAGACAACGACGTTGGATTGAGTTGCTAAGCGATTATGATTGTGAAATTCGCTACCATCCCGGTAAAGCAAACGTTGTTGCTGATGCTCTTAGTCGAAAGGAGAGAATACTACCGTTACGAGTTAAGTCATTGGGAATGACTATCGTATCACCATTACCGTCTCAAATATTAGAAGCTCAAACGGAAGCGTTGAAAGCAAAAATATCGACCTGCTGAGAAAATATTTGGGATGGCAGAAAATGAGAAGGGATTTGTTAAGCGTTCTGATGGAGTATTATATTTTAGAGAGCGAAATTGGGTACCTTTGTATGGAGGAATTCGAGAGTTGATTATGCACGAGTCGCATAAGTCAAGATACTCTATTCATCCTAGGTCTGACAAGATGTACCAGGATTTGAAAAAGTTATATTGGTGGCCAAATATGAAGGCAGATATAGCGTTTTATGTTAGTAAGTGCTTGACATGTTATAAGGTTAAAGCCGAACATCAGAGATCGTCAGGATTACTAACGCAACCAGAACTTCCAGTCTAGAAATGGGAGCGGATTACAATGGACTTCATTACCAAGTTACCGAGGACAGCTAGCGGTTGTGACGCTATCTGGGTAATTGTGGATCGTCTAACAAAGTCGGCTCATTTCCTAGCAATTAGTGAAGATGATAGTGTGGATAAACTTGCGAGGTTGTATGTGAAGGAAATTATTTCACGTCATGGAGTCCCGATATCTATTATTTCGGATCGCGATAGCCGCTTTACGTCAGCCTTGTGGCGATCACTTCAAACGGCTTTGGGGACGAGACTTGATATGAGTACTGCATATCATCCCCAAACCGATGGTCAAGGTGAGAGGACCATTCAGACGTTAGAGGATATGCTTCGTGCATGCATCATAGACTTTGGTAAAGGCTGGGAGAAATACTTGCCCCTTGCGGAATTCTCCTATAATAATAGCTACCACACAAGTCTTAAAGCTGCACCATTTGAAGCCTTGTATGGCAGAAAGTGTCGTTCGCCTATTGGTTGGGCAGAAGTTGGAGATAGCCAACTCACAGGCCCTGAACTTATCTTGGAAACTACAGAGAAAGTAGCTCAGATTCGTGATCGGTTGCAAGCAGCCAGAGATAGGCAGAAAAGTTACGTCGATCAGAGACGTAAACCCTTAGAATTCCAGTTTGGAGACACAGTGATGCTGAAAGTCTCGCCTTGGAAGGGTGTGATACGTTTCGGGAAACGTGGAAAACTCAACCCACGCTACATTGGACCATTTCTTATCTTAGAAAGAATTGGGCCCGTGGCTTATAGGTTGGAATTACCACATGAACTGAGTAAAGTTCACGACGTGTTTCACGTTAGTAATTTGAAGAAATGTCTTTCTGATGAGACGCCTATCATTCCAATGAAGGGATACGTGTTGATGAGAAATTAAACTTTGTGGAGGAGCCGATTGAGATTTTGGATCGTGAGATTAAGCGACTCAAGCGAAGTCGCATACCACTCGTCAAGGTTCGTTGGAATTCCCGACATGGACCGGAATTTACGTGGGAACGTGAGGACGAGTTCCGAAAAGGATATCCGAAGCTTTTCACTTCGTAGATGGATAGTTCCGAGAGAAACCCGGGACGGGTTTCTTCTGAGGCTGGGAGGATGTGACAACTGGCAAATTAGGGAGTTATTTTGAAAACCCGCATTACATTAAAGTTCGTTTATAAATTATATTTGGAATTTTATTCGTAACGAACTTGAAAAACCAATATTTTGGTTGATTATATCTAAAACTTTTATGGAATCGAATTTGGTTTATCGATATGATGAGAATTTATTTCGAGATTTTATTGGCACTACGTTGACTCCGGCACTAGAATAACCTAACTAAAATTTTATGTCTTGAGTTTACGGACTCGACTATATATATTTATTTATGGAACGTCTCGTGGGATATTATATGATTTGAAACGAGTTTCGGGTTTTGGTCCGTGTAAATTACACCTAGCTACCTTACCCTAAATATTAATAACACCCTTATTAATATTATTATTAGTGTTATTATTATTATTGTTAGATTAAAAGAAAGAAAATGAAATAATAAAAGGAGTATATTACAAAACGTCCTTGTGGTTTTCCCTGGTATTCACACAAACAAACCCACATCTCATCTTCACCATCTCTCTCTCTTATCCCTCTCCTCTAAGAAACCTAGCCGCCGCCACTATTCCGGCCACACCACCGCCACACCGCCGGTCTCCTCACCACACTGCTACCATAAAACGAATCCCCATCACCTATTCTATTAGATCTACACAAACACGCGCCTCCAAACCCACAAAAACATCTTGAAATCAATTAAATTCGAGAAGTATTTTGCTTGTTTCTTTAGATCCGTGAGATTTAAGGTTCTACAAGGTGAGTAGACTCGTTTTGGCACCTTGGGTGCCTCGATATGGTACTAAATTCGTGGAAACACGGAAGATTTTGATGGGTATCGAATTAAAATGTTTGGGAAATAATATTTTTGGTTATTGAAATGAGTTTGGTATCCGGGTTTGGTGTCTATCTTTTGAGGTCGAAGTGAAACCGAGAGCTATGGCTCTCGGCTTGGTGATTATTTTGAGCCCATGTGGTTTTCTTGGTGGTTTTAGTCTCGTGGTCATTTTAGCGAGAGTAGCCGATTACATTGGAGCTTGATTCTTGGTTGCGTGTTGTTGTCCTTGTGTGCCGTGACCCTTGGGGTCGGTTTAGTTTTGGGTCGAGCTCGGATGAGCTAGCCGAGACCACGGTGGTCTCGGGTATGACCCTTGGGGTTTATTTTGAGCCGAGACTCAAATGGAGTCTCTCGGCCATGGGCTTGACTTGGTAAGTCGACCTGTATAATTGGTATTCTTGATGATTTTTCTAGTTGTTACTTTGTTGCTAATTGGAGTTGCTGTGGTATATTGTTAGTAATGCTTATTTTGATGTCAATGTTGTTGTTATGTTCTGGTTTGCGGCCGAATGGAATTGTAATGGTTGTTGTTGTGGAGTTGTGTTGACGGAAATGATATGGGGACCGATTGTGAGACGGTCAAACTAGAATGACGGAGATAGGTTAGTCGGGTGCCGTAGTCGGACCCTATTGTTGTAGCACGTGATTTGGGTATTGTTGGACGGAGATTGATTACTTGGTTTGACTTGATTATTAGTTTTATTTTGGACTTGGACAATGAGCCGAGAGTGATGACTCGGACATGTGACCATTTCGTATGACTCGATAAATATTTATAATCAAACGTAAATAATAAAACTCGTAATAATATTATTAATAATATAAACGTTTATATAAATATATAAACGTGAAAACGTATATATATTTATACAAGTGCGTATATTAATAATAAAATGATCACGAGTAATATTATAACAATAACGTAACGATAAATATTATATTATGAAAGTGGTGTAATAAATGTCGGGAGCGTTATTATAATTAAACGACTATAAATAACGGTGAAATCTTGACGTTAAATAAATATTAAATAAAATAATTTCTTTTAAATAAATAAAGGAAACTATCGAGTTATACGGGGTCGTGGTCACTTGAGTCCAAGCGGATTATTATTTGTGACGTTTGTGTTGTCACGGATATATGACGATTAATACATACATTTTTGATAACTACGTAACTTATTTAATCGACGGGTTAAATAAGAGCTATTTAGTTGTTTAAATTGAATATATTAATGGGCATCGTATCCTACGACGCCCATAGGTTGTGGTATGTGTACGAGAATAATAAGTTACTAAGTATCTCGTGAGATTGCCAAATTGACGAATTTGGTAAGCTTAACGGTATAGTTAGTGAAGTTATTAAACTTTGATATATACCATATAGTATTTTATGTGCAATGTGTAACCTAGGATTCGGGTATAATCTTAGAATGGTATATTAAGTAAATAAATATGGGGGATTACCAAATCGACGGATTTGATAAGCTTTGATGATTTATTTAAATGATATATTGGGCTAATATTAGACCTATAGATTGTTTTATCATTCTTTTTGTTGTGACTTCTTGGTTTGAATTGTGTCGACCCACCACCCGTATGGATACGAAACGCCAAACTCCAAACTAATACAAGATTTATACGAGAAATGGATTTTCGGAAGTATAATGGAATACGTTCGGGTTTGGGAATATTTGATTTTGAGGAAATGATTTCTGAACGAGTTGATAATGTTAGGTCGTGCCGAGTCCGTAGTTGCCGTCTTTTGAGTTACTATATATCTTACCTCTACCGATTTCTTATTGCTGATTTCTGGACTTGAGGTGAGTCATAGCCCCACTTTTTACTCTTGAACTATGTTTTCAATACTTGGGGTGAGAAACGTGCAAATTATTTTATGTGGACTATTATTGCTTCTATATTCTTTCTAAACTTGCTATGCGTATGGACTAGGATATATTGTCAGCTTTAGTCACACATTTTGTGTGTACTATTCAAGGTTGGCTTATTTGGTTATTGATGGATTGTCAGCTTTAGTCACATATTTGTTGTGTGTACTATTCAAGGTTGGCTTATTTGGTTATTGGTGGATTGTCAGCTTTAGTCACACGGTTTCGTGTGTACTATTCAAGGTTGGCTTATTTAGATACTGTAGTGTGCACCTATAGGTTATTAATACTTCGGAGGTTATCCGAGTATTTATTGGTATTGCGGGGGTTACCCGAATATCTATGTTAGAACGGAGGGTATCCGTGTGTTAGGTTGGAGCGGAGGGTATCCGCAGGCTTTTAGCGGATCCTTAGTCTAGCTAGCAAGCGTTTTGCGTATATGTCCACTATATTGTTAGATGAATTTAAACCTATGATCTCACCAGCGAAAGCTGACTTTTAGCACGTTTTCTCAGGAAATTAAGTGATGCTCTATGGATGCTTGGATTGGAGGCTTGGCAATGGCACCGGTTATGGATCTACTTTTCTAAAACTCTGATAAACTATTGTGGACCTACGTTTATTTCTTTTGGGCCTGACTCTGAATGAATGTTGGGATAAATGTAAACCTTAAAAACCCGTTTTGGTTGTGTTTTTCTTATGTTTACTTTATCTCGTTCTTTCTTGACTTTGAATGGATACCAATCCCCGTAGCACCCCGAAAGCTTGTTGAGTCTTCCGCTGTATCAAATTTTGGGAGTGTTACAGTAAAGGACACTATAGGGGGTGTTTCTTTTTTTTAAATGGGGAGGATATATATGGGTCCCACATCTGATTTAGCCTCTATATGGGGAGGATGTCCAATTTATTGACTTGTGGATATGGAGGATATAAGAGAAATATGAGGGCTCAAGCATAAAAAAATATTATTATATCCCTTCCCTCCCCATTTAGAAAAAAAGAAACACCCCCTAAGGTTGTAATCTTGGTAGTATCAAATAAGCTCACGCCTGTTACTTTTGGACAAAAATTGCGATATGATTGTTGTGATTATTTATTTGGTAAAAGCTATAAAATACCATCGTGCTTTACAAAATATATCAAGTTGAACCATGTATTTTTTTATTGCTTACTTGACCAACGAACTTTCAAATTTTTATTCGACTTGAACCATATCTTTTCTAATTATCCACATGTAATTTATTTTTATTTTTTTTAATAAATAAGATATGGTTCAAGTCGAATAAAAATTTGAAAGTTCGTTGGTTAAGTAAGCAATAAAAAAGTACATGGTTCAACTTGGTACATTTTTTAAAGTACGATTGTATTTTATAGCTTTTACCCTTATTTATTTTAATGATCGCATTGTTGCAAGAATGATAAATTTGGACTTAAAAGGAGCCATGTGTCCCGCAATGGTAATAATAAGGCTAGAGAGGTTGCTACTTTTTTAAAAACAAAAGAAAAAGGTTCATTCATCCCACATAGGTCAAGCAAAAGAGATGTTGCTAGTTTATATATTGAGGTGAGTTTTCCTTACACAAGTTGGTAATAGTACGCTGTTATTGTCAATGTGTAGGGGATAGATTATTTACATAACCAATCGTCTTACATTGACGATAAATTTGTACAAGTTGTTAATTTATTTTATTTTATTTATTTATTTATTTATTTATTTATTTTTAATAATGTAGACTGACTTATCTTAGAGCGTGAAACTAGTCTTCAAAAGCTCATTGGACAGATTTTTATAGCGACATATTTGATGGTTTACATCAAACATCTATCAGTTATAATTCTTAAAAAGGAACTATTTCACAGAAATATTTATTTCTTTTTCTAAATCAGAATGCATAAATATTTAGTTTCATTTCAAATTATCTTCATCATATAGCTAGAGAAAATTTAAGAGTTCTGGTCCCCGTGTCAGTTCGTATTTACTTTTACATTTTACCCATGTAGAATTTTGCCGAAACTACACTCATTTTTCAGGGCATGAGAGAGATATCTAGTAGTTCTGGTCCTATACAGCTTGGGTGTCTCCTTTTGAATTTGGTTTTCAAAAAACGCAGCTTGGGTGTCTCCTTTTGAGTTTGACACCTGAGGCAATGGAGCTACTCAACAGAGTTCAACGTGCTATGTATAGTAATGTTATAACATCTAGATCAACAAATGTCGTTTTTAAAAGAATTAGTTTTGCAATTCAACAGAGTTCAACGTGCTATGTATAGTAATGCCTGTTACTTTTGGACAAAAATTGCGATATGATTGTTGTGATTATTTATTTGGTAAAAGCTATAAAATACCATCGTGCTTTCAAAAATATATCAAGTTGAACCATGTACTTTTTTATTGCTTACTTGACCAACGAACTTTTAAATTTTTATTCGACTTGAATCATATCTTTCCTAATTATCCACATGCAATTTCTTTTTATTTTTTTTTAATAAATAAGATATGGTTCAAGTCAAATAAAATTTTGAAAGTTCGTTGGTTAAGTAAGCAATAAAAAAGTACATGGTTCAACTTGGTACATTTTTGAAAGTACGATGATATTTTATAGCTTTTACCCTTATTTATTATAATGATCGCAATGTTGCAAGAATGATAAATTTGGACTTAAAAGGAGCCATGTGTCCCGCAATGGTAATAACTAATAAGGCTAGCTAGAGATGGTCGTTACTTTTTTATAAACAAAAGAAAAAGGTGTTTTCATCCCACATAAGTCAAGCAAATTAAAAAGAAATGTTGCTAGTTTATATATTGGAGTGAGTGTTTCTTATCACGTTTATATCATTACATTGTTATTGTCAAATTATTGGTGGTTGTGATGCTATTAAAGTCACAGCCTCTATGTTATTCGGCAACTTTAAGCAAAATGGCTCGTAACAATGTAATGTTGTTTACTTGTTTTGCTAGTAAAAAAAGTTTGATTCGATCTTAACTTTATTTATTATATTGTCATAATCCAATATTAAGAGCGTATGTCGTGGTGTTCTTTTATCTCTGAGTACTTACTTCATTAAGATTTATATGAACAAGGGCGGAGCTTAGTGAGGACCGGGAAGAGTCTCGGCACCCTAGGCCTAATCTCGTTAGTCTATTTTTTCACGATTTCATGTGTTAAAATTTATTTTTTTCATCTCGGCCCTCCCATCTAATGTTTTTCCGGAAAAAATTTTGTTTCGGCCCTCCCACAAAATTTTTTCTAGGTCCGCCACTGCATATGAACAAGAATTCTTACAATGATCGCAACAAATAATAAATTTAGAGATCAATATGTCGGGCAATGGTTTTAAGGATGGAAATGGTTTCACTGTTTGATAAACAAAAAGAATGTATGCTTTTATCCCACATAGGTCAAGGAAAAGAAATGTGACTAGCTTATATATTGAGGTGAGTGTTTATTGTACAAGTTGATACTAAGACACCATTATCATGCATTGTATCTACTGTGAGATGATTACAAGAAAATTACAACAATCATTTCACAATATACGCATTTGCATGTTAATTTGTACAAGTCGTTGACCTTTTTGTGTTTATTTTTATTTGTAGATCACTTATTGTTACTGTTAGAGAACTGAATTGCAAATATATTGTATGTGTTGTTCTAATTTCGTGAATAATGGGTAATGACACAATGAGTTATTATATAAGAAAAATGCATAATAATATTTCAATCTATACCAATGTCGAGGGTTACTTGGAGGTAACAACAACCTTTTCATTGCTAAGATAGAAGAAGAAAAGGGATTGATAACAAGGGTTTAATTTTGAAGATAACTAGGCAACCAGACCCGTGCGTTGCACACGGGCTGTATCTAAGTGTTCATAACGTAATGTTCACTAATTTTCGTCATGTATTCATTGCGGGATCATGTCATTTCATTATTTGAATACACTTGCAAACATGAATAGTCATGAAAGCCCGTGCAATACACATGGGCTGTATAGAAGTTTTGAAAGTCTAATATCCGTCATTTATTTTTGTCATTTTATATTCTGGACATATTTTTGTCATTATATATATAAATTTTCATGGTAACATACATTTTGTAAGCATGATACGTATGTAAAATAGTTTATTGACATATAATCTTTTAAGATATATTTTTTCACGTAATATTTTTTGTATATTTATTTTGGTATTGACTCTATTGTTTTTTATTTGAACTAACTAATATTAATACATCGGGCTAAGTTATAACTATTTCTTATGATAGGCAGAATTGCCCGTGCGATGCACACAGGCTTAATAAAAGTTGTTAAAGTGTAATTTTTTGTATTTTTTTGCGTCATTTTATATTTAAGTTGTGATGGTATCATAAATTTTGTTACCTTTATACGTATTTAAAATACTTTATTGAGTTGCATATGGTTTGTATATAAGTTTTTATTGCGTAATATTTGGGACGTATGCGGTATAGAAATTGTGAGAGTGTAGTAGTTGGCTTTTATTTTCGGTATTTTATATTTAAGTTGTCATGGTATCTCACATTTTCTAAGCTTTATATATATTTTTTAAAATGGATGTATCCGGGATAGCCCGTGCGATGCACACGGGTTTTGTAGAAGCTGTCAAAGTATAGTTTTTTGGGTTTATGTTTGTCGTTTTAGATTTTAATTGTCATGGTATCACAAATGTGTTAACCTTTAAACGTTTTTAGTAGACTTTTCTTTGTTGCTTAAGGGTTGTATATTAGTTTTTATATCTTAATATTTGGTACGTATGTTGTATAAAAGTTGTCATATTATTACTCATTTTCTAAGGTTTATAAGAATAAAGTATTCATTTAGTTGTATATGAGTTGCACATAGGATGTATATAAGTTTTTATATCGTAATCTTCGGAACTTATTTTCGTCATTATATATCTAAGTTGTGATGGTATCAAATTTCTAAGCATGACATACATTTAAAATAGTTTATTGACATTAAAAGAGTATATGTGAAGAGATTTTTTTTCAAGATATTATATTGAAAAGAGTCTCTTCACATGTAAATTTTTAATATGTATAAGTTACATAAATTATTTTAAATATGAAGCGATGACATTAATGTTGGAGACCTTTTATATTCATCCCCGTGCAATGCAAACAGGTTTGGACTGCCCCAGGACCCATGTGATGCACACAGGTTGGATCTAATTGTTGTTTTCGTAATGTTCGGGACTAATTTTCGGTTCATGTTTGAAACTCTCATTTTTTTGTGAAAGACGGACTTCGTTGTTCAAACAAATTACATTATAAAAGCGAACTATAAAACAAATTTCCTTTTTACCAAAACTATCAAAACATAAAATATTAAAGTAATTAGTATATTAAAGATTATAAGTTATAATTCGTATAATAAATTATAATTCGTATAGTAAAATATTGCATGTTTAATTTGTAACGTACTATTAATATGAATGCTAAGTATTCATCTATATTGACACCGGTGGCCGTGGCGTTGTTCTTGTTGTTGTCTTTGTCGTTGTTGTTCATTGGCATTTTGCATGTTTTGTTCTTAATGCAATTTTCGTGACTTCTCGATCTCTTTCTTTAATGTGAAGAGGTTTTTTTGCAAAATGTTATATTTAAATGAGGCTTTTCATATGTAATTTTTAATATGAGTAAGTTACATAAATTATTTTTTAATTAATGCATTATTAAAACATTTTTCCATAAACTATAATATCGAATTTGGAGCATTCATTAGTAACTCATTCTAAGTATTTACAGTATGACGACATGAATCACATGATCTCAAACTCAAATGAATAATGGTTACCTCGTGATAGGTGTAGGATAACATTTCAAATACAATTTTCTTCTCCTTTACATACTTCTTCGGTTTAGAAGATTCTCATTTTTATGATAATAGTGTGAAAATATTTTTATTATATACTACCATTTTCAATATGTAACATTGACATAATTACACAGTCATATCAAGTCACGCAATATTCCAAGACGTTTAATTAAGAAAGTGACATTAATACAACACAAGACAAAAAACTACATTAAGAGCAAAAATATTAAAATGCACAAACAAAGTGTAGTAATAATTATTGACTAAAAATTAAATGCTCGTTACATTATTTTTAATAAACTTACTTGCTAACGAATCAATAGTATTAGCCCATTTATCGGTATTACATGAAGTAAAATATTGCATGTTTAATTTGTAACGTACTATTAATATGAATGCTAAGTATTCATCCCACCGGTGGCCGTGGCTTTGTTCTTGTTGTTGTTGTTGTCTTTGTCGTTGTTGTTCATTGGCCTTTTGCATTTTTTGTTCTTGATACAAATTTTGTGACTTCTCGATCTCTTTCTTTAATGCTTCTTGACTCGCTACAAAAAAAATTAGATATAGTTGATCGTTAGTAACTTAAATACAGTTAATCAATATATCGCATTTTCTATCAAAGTAAAAATGTTCGTGCATGTTCCACTTAGTTGATAAGAAAACAATGTGTAGGATCTCTTAAACCATTAGAGAAGATGATGTTACTACCAAAGCTCCTAAACACCATCTTTATGTCCTACATTGTTACACACACAAAATACACGTGAAATTTTCATAAAATAATATAAATTAAAATGCTAAATAAGTAAGATGATATGATGCTTACATTAACATCATAATAAGTTGTAGCCCAAATGTGCACGCGGTGTGGAAGAAGTTGTGGTTTGTTATGTGTGATTTTTGACACATTATATAGTTGATAAAATATTTGTAACTCATGGACGGGAAGGTAAAAAGACTAACCATTAATTGGTGTGTTAAATTTATGCATTCATGACATTTTTGGTTTGTATTCTTTGAGGTTTAGAGATGGCTTGAAACATGTTGTACCGTACAAACTTTTGTGCACGATTTCTATGTACTTACCCTTATGCATGACTATTAAATCAATGTACTAACATATGAAGCCTCCACATTTCACTTTTAATTCATGAAACATTTATTGGTTTAGAGATGACTTGAAACATGTTGTACCGTACAAACTTTTGTGCACGATTTCTATGTACTTACCCTTATGCATGACTATTAAATCAATGTACTAACACATGAAGCCTCCACATTTCACAATCAATTCAAGAAACATTTATGGAGAGCACTTTGCATTTATAAGATAACTTAAGCTTTTAGTATATAAGATATGGTTCAAAAGTGGTTTAAATGAGGGTAGAAAATTAGCTGATAGAGGGTTGAAATAAAGGTTCAAAAGTTGTAGATAAGAGTTCGAATGAAGGTTTGTAATTTATAAGAGGGGGTTCGTAGAGGCAAAAAATGTCCTAGCAAAATAAATAGTGAATGGAGGAGGTCCACAAAGAAACGACTGCGCGTGATAGTGAGGACCGCTACAAACGACTGCGCATAGTGGTTCGATGACTATTACGCCCCGTCTTTTATTTCCCAAAAACAAACCAAATCAAATCCAAGAAAAACCCTAACAAAAATGGCACGCAAACATAAACAAAAATCAAACGCATCGTTTCCACCAGAAATCATCTGCGAAATCTTGTTGAAGGCCCCAGTTAAATCATTGTTACGATGTAAGTCTGTTTGTAAAGAATGGTACTCTTTAATCTCCGAGCAAAATTTTATTAAAACACATTATACTTTATCTAGTACCAACATTAACTATGAACATCATAGACTTATTTACAACATCTATAAACAAGAAAACGATCTCTACAACTGTCCTCTTTATGATGTGTTGTTTGATAAATCTTTTAATAATGCGATACAACTTGAAAATCCATTGCAACAAACTCGATCTCAAGAGGTTAGGATAGTTGGGTCTTGTAAGGGATTAGTATGTCTTTTTGTTAAGGATGATAATGCTCTGCTTATTTACAACCCGAGTACTAGAACATCCAATATTTTTCCTGGTTCTAAACAAGGGGCCAGTTCGTTGTGGGTTTTCTATGGTTTTGGGTATGATGAGATGACTCATGATTACAAGATGGTTAAAATATGTCATTGTGACCGAACTTCACCTTACTGGGGTACTATGATATATTCATTAAAAACTCAAAGTTGGAAGGAAATCAATCATTTTCCTGCTGTTTATCCTATAGATGATGGTAAGTTTTTAAATGGATCTCTTCATTGGGAGACCAGCAATGCCAGGTCGGATTCGCTGGATATCGTTTCTCTTGATTTGGGGAAGGAGACTTATGGTGAAGTTTTGCATTCGGAGTACGGTGAAGGTAGTAATAGATTGACTTTGGGGGTTTTGGGAGAATCGCTGTGTGTTCTTTGTAATTATTATGAAAGTTTTGTGGTTGATGTATGGGTGATGAAGGTTTATGGACTGAAGGATTCCTGGACTAAGTTGGCTTGCATCCCACATCCCACTAATCCGGGTATGTATTTGGATATTTTGTGTATTTTAAAGGATGGGAAATTGTTTTTGCGATTTGGGCCGCAATTGCTTGTCTATGATTCAAAAGATAGTTCATCCCTTGAGATTGAGAACTTTGATGAAATTGATGAAGCTTGCGTTGTTGTTGAGAGTTTGGTTTCACCTTTTCCTCCTTTAGCCCTTGCTGATGACAATGAAAATTAAGGTGAATTTTGCTCTTCCAACTCTGTTTTGTTTTCAGGTTAGTTATAAATAGCCATAACTTGTTCACCAAGTTAAGTATAAATAAAATTAATGAAATGTTACATCGGCACACAAGTCGTTGAACTCATCAATTAATACATTATTCTTAACGTTTTGTATTGTTTGCATTGAGCTAATATGTAACACTAGTTTGAAAATTTGTGAAGATACGTGAAGTGGTGGGAGTAATATGTCAGTGCTAATGATTAAAATGTGTGGATTAGAAAAGGCTGTTACGCAACTGAAGTTGTCACTTATGCTGATAACAGAACATGTACTACATCGTTAAATTTGGTGTGACTCTTCATTTGCACTAGTGAGTGATCGAGTAAGACTCAATGTAAGGTGCCTTTGTGAACCAAGTAATCTCGCTCCATTACTTCTTAAAAACTCGAAGTACCAAAGATGTTAGTTAGAAACTTTGTAACCGAAAGTTAGTTACAGAAGTTAGTTATGTTAGTTAAACCTTTTCGAAAAGACACAATGGTTGGATCATGTCGATTCACAACCTATATATAGGTATATACATTTAACGATACAATGGTTAGAAAAATTAGACAATAATACAATTTACTTATTCATTATTTACTTGCAACTTATATTATCGATCTAGAAGTTGGGACAACAATTGGCATCAAGAGCAAGGGTTTAATACATCGAAACATTTTCTGTTTCTATAACAAAAGTCATCAACGAGAAGCCAAGAGAGACGCGGAGAAAAGAAGAAGAACACCGCTGATTTTTTTTCTTTTCTGCGAGGCAACGATTTGTTTTTCTTTAATCTTCCAAGGAAAACAAACAAGTGTGAATAAGGAGAAACGTAGAAGAGATAGTGCACGATCTGTTTTGCGTTAGAAGTTGCAAGCGTACAACATCAAACGTTATTGGTGTCGAGGAAGAAATGGAGACTTTGTGGAGAAACCGGTTTGAAGATAAAAGCACAAAGAATTATAAGACGTAGTTTTTAGAAGCGCATGAAACGTTGTTGTGGAAGAAGGAGTACTCAAGGAAAGTGTGTAGAGTAAGTGTCAGATCGACACAAGAACAACAACAACGAAGGAGAAACAAACGAAGGACTGATTTGTTTCATTGGAATTCAGAAACGAAGGACTGTTTCCTGGATCGATTTGGTTACCAAGGTGTGGTACCAAGTATTGTGTGTAGGAGGATTCTTAGGAATTTCGAAGGACTGAAATCAAGAACAACATACAAAAAGGAAAAGAGAATGTGTAGTGTGGTATAAATTTGTTTTGTTTGTGTCGAAGTATTTAAAAAAACATTCGACAACAACAAGAACAAAAGGAGGCCGAGACTTGTTTTGATTCAAGAAAGTTTTTTTGAACAAGGCTAGGAGGCGTTGGATTTTTTGTTTAGACTCGTTGGTTTAAAAAAAAACAACAACAACATTTCGACAAGGAGAAAAGAAGGCACTTTGGTGTTTTGGTTTTTGTTCGAATCAAAAACAGAAGGAAGGCAAAGAAAAGAATCCGAGAGGTTTTGCTTGGAAGTTAGAAGTCGAATTTGGAAGGAAAAAGGCAACGAGGTAGGAGAAAACAAAAGATCGAAGGGAATAACAAATGTTGGTGAACGATTCTTACTAACGAAACAAGGGAATACAACTTGTATTCAACACAATAACGAGGTCACAAGTTACATTTTTTGGATTTCAATTACATTAGAAATAGTATAGATATATTAGTTTGTACTATTAGGAAATCCCGAAAACTATTATTGATCCCGTATTATTAGGATTCCCGAAAACTATATATATTCCCATAGTAGAAGAGATACCATACTAGGAAGAATAATTCCCATACATAATTGAAAGTGAAGATAATTAATACTTTTAAGATGGCCGATGATACAAGCACATCAACCACATTAAAACCCTTAACACCTATTGCACAATACCAATGCCCTAAGTTGGAAAACACAAATTACACGGTATGGGCTATACAAATTAAAGTAATACTAGAAGCACATGGTTTGTGGGAAACAATAGAACCTAAGAAAAACACGCAATTAGATGATAAAAAAGATAAGGCAACAATGGCCTTGTTATATCAAGCGTTGACTGAAGATGTGATTTTACAAGTAGCGGGTTGTAAAACGGCTAAGGAATTATGGGAATCATTAAAGAAACGACACGTTGGAGAAGAAAGAGTGCAGCAAGTACGGTTACAATCATAGATGATTGGATTTCACTCACTTCAGATGAAGGAAGATGAGACGGTGGATGCATTTGCAGACAAGTTAAACGGATATGTCACGAAAGCATAGGAACTAGGGAAAACAATTGATGAATCACTTTTAGTTAGAAAACTATTAGACTCCACACCCGATAGATTCATTCAGATAGTAGCATCCATAGAACAGACAAGTGATCTAGACGACATTACCCTAGATGAGATCACTGGAAAACTCAAAGCATTTGAGGAAAGGATAAAACTCCAGAAGGAAGGACAAGTTGAAAGCCAGGAGAATTTACTATTCGCACATGGCGAACACTCGGGAAAAGGAAAGCGATTTAATAAGCGCGGAGGTAGATCAAATTATTCACGAGGAAACTGGCGGAATAATAAAAATAGAAATAACTCACAAGTAGGAAACTCAAATCATAAGGGAAACCCAAATAGGAATACAAGTAACAGGGATTTGAGTAACGTTAAATGTTTTAAATGTAACAAACTTGGACATTATATGAGTACTTGTAGAGTAAAATCAACAGCTCAGGAACAATCAAACCTTATCTTAGAAGACGAAGAACCATCACTATTAATGACTATGCACGAAACCAAACACGAGGAAGTGTTGTTGAATGAAGGCCAAATTCAACCAGGGAAATATGCTTAAAAGGATGCAAGCATATGGTATTTAGATAACGGTGCAAGTAACCACATGAGGGGTACTAGGGGTCATTTTAAGGATATTGATGAGAGCGTAACAGGACGAGTACGTTTTGGAGATGGATCGTATGTATAGATAAAGGGAAAAGGCTCTATATTGTTAGGTTGTAGAAACCAAGAACAGAAGGTAGTATCGGATGTATACTATATATCAAACCTTAAGAGCAACATACTAAGTCTAGGACAACTTACGGAGATAGGTTGTAAGGTCATAATGGACGGAGATAAATTGACTTTGTATGATAAGAGCAAGAAATTGTTGATGAAGGTAGAAAGATCTAAGAATAGACTTTACAATACAGTAGAAACTCTATAATATAATACACTTGGGACCACCAAAATTTATTAATTAAAAGAGTTATTAATTAATCGATAAATTAATAATTATTAATTTATATATTAATTAATATTTTATTAATTTAAAGTAGAATACTTAGTTTACAAACACCTTTCAAGCTTCCACTTAATTATTGTATACAATGCATGTATATCAAATGAACGGCCCAATTTGAAAGAAACCTTCAATCTCCCACCTTATTATCCTTCTTGTGTTCAATGTATCACTTTACGGACTTTAAAAATATTTTCTATATAAATACAAGATCAAAATAGGTTAACACAAATAAAAGACAATTGAGTCATTTTTCAAGAAACCTTCATAAATCATTCATGTAATATGCTATATATAAGGAATTATTAATTTATATTTTATATGGGGTCTAAAGAAATTATCAAAAATGTATTATCTTATAATTTTAGTGAATTATTAATTTAGCACCCTATCCCCGAGTCGGGACCGGCAAAAAATATTATCTTAGAGAGTTTATTAAATAATCGAGTATTAATTTATCGAGTTTCTACTGTATTAGACTACAAATAGACACACCTATATGTCTCTTAGCAAACGTAGATAACCAAGCATGATTATGGCATGCTAGACTAGGTCATTTGAACTTTGATGATATCAACAAGATGACTAGGAAGGGTCTAGTGGAAGGAATACCTAAAATAAATCATGCCGGACAGATTTGTGATGCATGTTTATTAGGAAAACACACTAGAACACCATTTTCAAACCAAGCTAAATTCAGATCAAAAAAACCCATTGGACTTAATATATGGAGACCTCTGTGGTCCTATTAGTCCAACAACAGACTCAGGCAAGAAACTAATATTCTTGTTAGTAGACGATTGTACACGTTTTATGTGGGCTTACTTTCTTACATCGAAAGATCAAGCACTTAGTACTTTCAAGGAATTTAGGCAAAAGATAGAAATGGAAATGAGAATGAAAGTGAGGATCCTAAGAACAGATAGAGAGGGTGAATTTACATCTAATGAATTCACAAATTACTGTAAAGAGAATGGAATAACACGACAGTTGACAACACCTTACTCACCACAGCAGAATGGAGTGGTGGAGAGAAGAAATAGGACAGTGCTATCAACAATTAGGAGTATGATGAAAGCCATGAAGTTACCCTTAACTTTTTGGGCGGAAGCAGTGAAACATGCCATTTATATACTCAATAGGGTATCTACAAGAGCCCTAATAGATAAAACTCCATATGAGGCACTCTATAATAGAAAACCAAATTTAGAAAACCTAAGAATATTCGGATGCACAGCTTATGCAAAGATAACGATACCTCACATAAAAAAGCTGGATGATAGAAGCATACCAATGATTTACTTAGGAATAGAGGAAGGATCAAAAGCATGTAGGTTATATGATCCAATAGCAAAGAAGAAACATGTTAGTAGGGATGTTAAGTTTATGGAAACGAAACCGTGGAATTGGGATAAGGATGGAGAAGATACGAACACACAAGACACATTTTGGGCTAGTTTTGTGGTAGAAGGAGTTGACAATGAGAATGTTACACCAGTCAACATAGAAATCAATGATAACATTGATAATACGTATCCAGAACCAGATGCAATACCAGATCCAGTTACACCAATTACACCACCAACATACACTCATCACCCTAACTCAGATGAAGAAGTAGAGGCTACTATTAGCTCATTAAAAAGCTCATACGAAAGATATGATCATAGACCAGTACGAGGATTGAAAGGTTTAGCAAAAATCTATGAAACTGCAAGTATAGTGGAAACACCAAGTTTATTTTTCACAGAAGAAGAACCTCGTAACTATAAGGAAGCATCAGTAGATTAGAAATGGATTGAGGCCATGGAAATTGAATTAGATTCAATAAATAAGAATAACAAATGGATTCTTACTACATTGCCAGAAAATCAAAAGGCAATTGGACTCAAATGGGTTTTTAAAACCAAGAGGGATCAGATGCACAAGGAAAGATCATTAGATATAAGGCACGTTTAGTAGCAAAAGGATATGTACAAGAACAAGGAATAGACTTCGATGAAGTATTTGCACTAGTTGCTAGGATAGAAACAGTACGGTTGATATTAGCATTAGCAGCATATCATGGTTGGCAAGTTCATCACTTGGATGTAAAATCAGCATTTTTACATGGAGATTTGAAGGAAGAAGTCTACGTTACACAACCTGAAGGATTTGTACAGCCAGGAAATTCAGGAAAAGTATATAAGCTTATTAAAGCTTTATATGGTTTAAGACAAGCACCGAGAGCATGGAATGTGAAGCTTGATAAAACGTTAAAGTCATTAGATTTTAAGAAGTGTAATCTCGAACAAGCAGTTTATAAAAAGAGAAACAGGAATTCTACGATTATAGTTGGAGTTTATGTAGATGATTTGATAATCACGGGCACTCCAAGGAAGGAATTAGAAGTATTTAAATCCCAGATCGAAGAAAAGCTTGAAATAAGCAACTTAGGATTGTTAGCTTATTACCTAGGGATAGAAGTTACATAGACAGAAGGAGAGATTACAATCAAGCAAACAGGTTATATTAACAAGATCTTGAAGGAAACAAGTATGATGGATAGTAATGATACGAAGATACCAATGGATCCCGGTACTAAGTTGGTCAAGGCGGAAGATGGTAACTCAGTTGACGCAACTTACTACAGAAGTTTAATTGGAAGTCTCAGGTACTTACTACATACAACACCAGATCTTAGTTATTCAGTCGGACTACTTAGTAGATGGATGCATGACCCGAAGGAACATCACCTGAAGGCAGTAAAGCAAGTAATTTCATATATCAAAGGAACGAAGGAGCATGACATAATTTACAAGAAAGAAGGCGGCTGCAAGATTACAGGTTACAGCGACAGTAGTTATGGAAACAACACTGATCAAGGAAAAGGAACTACTGGGATAGTATTTTATTTTGGAGAGTCACCCATTACCTGGTGTACTCAGAAGCAACCGACAGTGGCTCTATCATCATGTGAATCAGAATTTATAGCGGCTACTGCAGCAGCATGTCAAGCCTTATGGTTAAAAAGATTACTTAGTGAATTCACTGGAAGTGAAGAAAAGAAGATAACGTTGAAGGTAGATAACGTTTCAGCAATAGCACTAGTCAAGAACCCAGTTTTTCATGGAAGAAGTAAACACATCGACATTCACTATCATTTTATTCGAGAATGCGTAGAGAATGGACACATCAATGTGGAACACATTAGCGGAGAACTAAAAAGAGCAGATATACTAACAAAGGCTCTACCAAGATTAAAGTTCACGACAATGCGACAAATGCTCGGAGTTCAAGATTTAGGAAGAAGCAACGATCAAGATTAAGGAGGAGAATGTGAACCAAGTAATCTCGCTCCATTGCTTCTTAAAAACTCGAAGGACCAAAGATGTTAGTTAGAAACTTTGTAACCGAAAGTTAGTTACAGAAGTTAGTTATGTTAGTTAAACCTTTTCGAAAAGACACAATGGTTGGATCATGTCGATTCACAACCTATATATACGTATATACATGTAACGATACAATGGTTAGAAAAATTAGACAATAATACAATTTACTTATTCATTATTTACTTGCAACTTATATTATCGATCTAGAAGTTGGGACAACTGCCTTTAAGTCTTGCACCAACATATAACGATGTGGATAGCCAAATTTTCATTTTCTAAAACCTTTAACCTCTGACCTGAGTTCTGTCGTTGCTCTTCTTTGCTACCAAGAAATATATTGTAGATATAAAAGTTTTTACCATATCTATATCATTTTATTAAACTTTTACTCCATGCTATGTCGATATCAACATTAGATTGGCAACTCGCACTCACTAAATCTTTGTTCTTTCAGGAAAGGGTGAATTCTCCGAAGTCTTTTTACATTAATGGATGCATATGATATCTTCTACTTTCGTATGTTTTTATTTCCTTTAATTAGATGTATGTTACTGCCCTTCCAGTATTTCTTAATGAAATCAAAAGTTTGTTGAAAAACCATGCTGCTGTATGTTAACTGTGTTCATGGTTGCCATTTTTATTGTGGCAAATACATCAACCTTTTCTGTCAGATCTCACTCATTTTGGTCGAGCCTATTTGGTTGAATAAATGGACTTGTTATAGAGAGTTGCATTTGTATATGCAATACGGAGCTTTTGACCAATTGAAGGTATCTGAGCTTTGATTCTCAGTCAAGTTTTAGCAAAAATGCAATAAAATTGACTTTGGTTTCACCTTATGATTAGGCCTGAGCATTTGGTCAAAACCGGCCTTAACCGACGTAAATCAACCCGAACACGACTTTTTGGAAAAAATAAAACAGAAAACCGAAGAAAAAAAAACTCGGTCCGTTCGGTTCATAACTGACTGAGTAAACCAAAAAAACTCGATCCGTTCGGTTCATAACTGACTGAGTACGTAACAACCTCTCTATAGAATCACCATTTTCAAGAAGCCAATTCCTGAACAATATCTCCCCACTCAATGGATAGTGTTTTTAACTTCCGTCACTGTCTTAATGTTTTTCCATACTTGTTCATAATTGCAAGTAAAGAAGATATGCGAATGTGTCTCATTGCGATTGTTGCATAGTTACATGTGAAACTAATCACATATACCTGAATTGTTTACTTATACCATGGCTTATTTGGGTTAACCTAAAACCCGAACTATAAAGGTCTAGTGTACTGTGGGTGCGGTTTTTCTTTTCAAACTCCTTATAACCCTTATTCGAGTCGGGTTAACTAAATGGATATATAGATTCAAGTCTCACGTTGTATATAGAAAGTAACGTGATGAGTACTTATAAGTCACAGTTGTGATTACTGAAGTAACCCATTTGGGTATTAGTGCTACAAAATCTAATATATGTTGTGTTTATTCTTATCATGGATTTGCTTAAAAAGTTGTGATTCTTACATTCTTATCGATTGTCAATGTGTCATTGATCAAGGATAAACGAAGTGTCTATGATGTATCAATGTTGATAACATTTGTTACTCTGAAAATACTTGGCTAACCAACTTTTTGCTAGTGTGACGTGATTTCTTTTTGAACCCCGAAACCTCAAACTGGAGCACTACTTCTGCTCTTTGAGCTTCAAAAAATAAAAACAAAGTAAAGATATAAAAGTTAAATTGAAACATTGTCATGTAACATGTCTAGTATCTATATAAACTTATTATAATCCGCTATATTAACCACTAGATGTCTAGACTGCCTCATACTAAATCAATCTATGTTGTTCCAGGAAATGTTGAATGCCTAAGATGTACAGGTATGCCAAAATCTTTCAACATACAGTATATCGATGCAATTGAAGAACTTTTCAAGCAAAGAATGCGCATTGAAATCCAATCCAACAATAGCAGTAAATAAGTGGATACTTTTTTCAGCCCGGCATTGTTTATGACTTTGTAATGGTTCTTTGTGTGGTATGTGTAGAAAAACATGATATGCAGAAACCAAATCCTTTATATTGCTTAAACCAACCAAAGTTCGACAACGGAATAAGAGAACAACTAACGATCACCACAGCTACTCTGGTGTGACCCTATTATCTAACTTGATAATAGTTTTACAAGATAAAATTGAAGGATAAATGATAGATATGATCTTGAGACAAAGTCTCAAGATCTGATGTACAAAATGAGAGAGAGAGATCCATGAGAACGCCTCACACAATAATAATACTCTCCTAACCCTAAAATAAGAGATAGGGATCTCTTTTATATGATCTTGACTCCAATGGACAAATGAGGAGCGGGGTCTTGATAAGGGCTAGATCATGGGCTTCAAACATGAGACATGGGCTTGAGAGAACCTTTGGGCTGGGCCAAACCTGAAACACAAAACAATCAACAAAATATGATGGGGAATATTGGGTTATATATTTCAACATCCCCCCTTAATCCGATATTCCAAAGATGTCAATCATCCCAAGTTTTTGAACCAGGGAATGATGCTGAGAAATGTCCAACCCTTTGGTGAAGATATCAGCAATTTGATTTGCTGAATCTACTTTGACAGTTCTAACAACCCCGTTTAAGATTTTTTCTCTCGCAAAGTGGAGATCAATCTCAAGGTGTTTAGTTCTCTCATGAAAAACAGGGTTAGCAGCTATTTTTATAGCAGAATTACTGTCACAGTGCATATCAACAGGTAAACAATTCATACATTGTAAATCCTCAAGAATTTTTACAATCCAGATGATTTCACTGGTTAAAGAAGCAAGGGCTCTATACTCAGCCTCAGCAGAAGATTTAGAAAGAGTATTTTGTTTCTTACTCTTCCAAGAAATGAGGTTCTCATTCATAAACACACAATAACCAGTAACAGACTTTCTTGTGACAATGCACTTGGCCCAATCAGCATCAGAGTATCCTTTATGAGACACTCCAACATTCTTGGCAATTTGAATGCCAAGACCAGGAGATCCTTTAAGGTATCTCAGAATTTTAAAAGCAATCTTAAGATGAGAAGTTAATGGAGAATGCATGAATTGACTAAGGCAGTGCACAGCATAGGATATATCAGGTCTGGTATTGGTCAAATATATAAGCTTTCCCATAAGTTTTTGATAGTCAACAATGTTCACCAGAGCAGGATCAGTATCAGTGGCAAGATTAGATATGGACAGTTTAGCCATTAAGGGAGTCTTAGATGATTTACAGGCAAGCATACCATATTCAGACAACAAATCAAGGACATATTTCCTTTGATTCAGGCAAATGCCATTTTCACAGTCAACCACTTCAATACCAAGGAAGTAATTAAGCTTTCCCAAATCCTTTATCTTGAATTTACTTTTCAAGAACATTTTGAATTTTTCAATTTCATCAAGATTATTTCCAGTCACAATAATATCATCAACATAAACAAGGAGAACAAGGAAAACACCATTATCACATTTAGTGTACAAGGAATAATCAGATTTACTTTGACTGAATCCATTTTCAATAAGCACAGATGTGAGTTTAGCATTCCATTGTCTAGGAGCCTGTTTAAGCCCATAAATAGATTTTTTCAGTTTGCAAACAAGGTTCTTATCACCAACATAAAACCCTTGAGGAGGTTTCATGTACACAGCTTCATCAAGCTCACCATATAAAAACGCATTATTAACATCAAGTTGGAAAATTAGCCAGGAATTCACAACAACAATATTAAGCACACATCTAACAGTAACCATTTTAACAACAGGAGAGAAAGTTTCATTATAATCAACCCCTTCCCTTTGAGCACAGCCCATGGCAACAAGTCTAGCCTTGTATCTCTCAATTTCCCCATTAGATTTATATTTAAGTTTCCACAGCCATTTGGAGTTTAAGGCAGTTCTGCCAATGGGTAATTCAACAACTTCCCAAGTGTCATTTTCAAGTAAAGCAACAACTTCTAAGTTCATAGCATCAACCCGTAGAGGGTTTTGAGATGCCTCAAGGAAGGACTTAGGTTCAGAGTTTTTATTAAGTTGTGTCACAAAACAAAATTTTTCACTGTTTAATTTAGAGTACCCAACATATTTTTCAATTCCATATTTGACATTGGTTTTAACAACAAAGTCATTATAATCTTTGGGAAACACGGAAGTTCTAGAAGATCTTCTTATGGTTTGAGTACCCTGAGCATTAATGTTGGCATCAACATTTCCTTCAGACATAGGTTTTTCGGCAGGTGTAGTAGCCTCAACATCATGCAGCCTGGCATCAATGGCATCACTGGGTGATCCAGAAGGATCATTTCCAGTGTACCCATTGTCTCCTAGAGTTGCAGCGGGGCTATCTTCACTTTGCGACTCATGGTCACTATTATGTATAGATGCAACACGTTCATCATCATTAGGAAGCTCAGGGTTATTTAGATCAAAAAAATTCAACAGGTTATTATCATGAAGAACATCAGATTCAGTATGCTTATTCTTAATACCATTTGATATAGATTCCTTAAAAGGAAATATGGACTCAAAGAATTTAACATCCCTAGAGACAAAAAATTGATGTCTATCAAGACTATATAGCCTGTATCCTTTTTGAGAACTAGAATAACCCATCATAACACATTTTTCAGATCTGCTGGTAAGCTTGTCATGACTATTAAGAATAGTGGCAAAACAAAGACAACCAAACATTCTGATAAGAGAGAGATTAGGACTGGAATTATAAATCATATGATAAGGAGATTTTCCATTTAGCACAGAAGAAGGCAATCTGTTAATAAGATATGCAGCAGTTAGCACACAATCAGTCCAAAATCTTAAGGGTATTCCCCCCTGAAACATAAGACATCTCGCCACATTTAAGAGATGTCTGTGTTTCCTTTCAGCCACACCATTTTGCTGTGGGGTGTAGGCAACAGACGTTTGGTGTGTGATTCCCATGTTATCACAAAACTTGTTAAAGATTTGATTTTGAAACTCAGTCCCATTATCACTTCTAAACACTTTAACCGTCTTTTCAAATTGATTTTTAATCAAATTGTAAAAGATATTAATTGAATCAAAAACTTCATCCTTGGATTTAATAAGGCACACCCACACAGCTCTGGTATAATCGTCAACAATGGTAAGAAAATATCTATGGCCAGAGTGACTGACCACCTTATACGGACCCCACAGATCAAGATGAACAATATCACCAAGCATTTTAGACTTATGATCACTTAAAGGGAAAGGTTCCCTAGTCTGTTTAGCTCTTTGGCATGTTTCACAAATCTCATATTTATCATTCTTTTTAATTTTTAAATGATTTTTTAGAACATCAAGAGCAGGGTCACCAGGGTGGCCAAGTCTACAATGCCACTCATAAGCAGATAATGAGCACTTGTAATTAATGTCAATATCATCACACTTAGTACCTTCAGTATCTAAATAGTATAAACCACCACATTGTTTACCAATCCCCAGAATGATTTTTTGATTCAAATCCTGATTCACAAAGAAGCATTTACTTTCATCAAACACAACCAAGATCTTATTATCTTTAGCAAGTTTATGAACAGAAATCAAAGTCACACAATAATCAGGGATCACAAGCATGTCAAACAGGACCAGACCATTTCCAAGTTTCAGGTTTCCAATTTTAGTAATGATGGCATTAGTGCCATTTGGGTGAGAAACTTTGATATTAAGATGAGAAATATCATAAACATTATCCAACTCTTTCTCATTATTGGTCATATGTTGATTAGCACCAGAGTCCACAACCTTCCCAACGTAGTTCAACTTAGTCATTAAGCTAGAACTAGAACAAAAAAATTTATCAAAGTTTTCATTGAAGAGTTTGCTAGAATTAAAATAAGTACCTGCCATGCTGGCTTGAGCATTTTTCTCAGACATTTTGTTATCCTTAATAAGAGAGAGTAAGGTGGCAAGTTGCTCATCAGTGAACCCAGAGGATCCAGTACCACTGTCAGACCCAGAGGATCCAACAGAGGTGTAAGCAACATTTTTACTCTTACCACCTTGTCCCCCTTTCTTTTTTCCAAAATCAGCGGGATACCCAATGATTTTGAAACATCTGTTTATAGTATGTCCAGTGTAACCACAATTTTCACACACAACATCAGAGTTAGTAGGTACATTAGGTCTTATCACATTGGGACTACTAGGTCTGAACCCAGTGTTGGTATTAGGTCTGAAATTAGTGGTAACAGGTTTGCCAAGTATAAGGGTTCTGATTTCTTTGAAAGTTGTTTCTAGCAGGACCACTGGCTAAGAAGGCAGAGGTCTGACCCTTTTGAGAGGGATCAGAATTAGTACCAGAAGCCACTCTGTGGGATTCCTCACTAGAGATGATGGCATAAGCCCCTTTTACATCAGGTAAGGTCTCTCTAGATAAAATAGAACTCCTAATACTCATGTAGGACTCATCAAGACCCATCAAAAATTTCATAAGTTTCAACAGTTGATTATGTTTTTTAAATTCACTAGAAGCATTGCACACACAATTAGGCAACTCAACCATAGCATCATACTGTTTCCACTGAGCATTCAACTTATGATAATAGTCAGACAAATTAGATCCATTTTGTTTCAAGGTACTAATTTTATGATGCAAATTGAATATCACAGATCCATCAACTTTATGATAGGTTTCCTTTAATTCATTCCAAACATGTTTAGCCTTTTTAGAGAAAATTTGACCAAGGAATAACTCCTCAGAAACAGAATTCAAAATTCATCCTAAGACAACAGCATTAACTCTATCCCATTGCTTACCCAAAACCTCATCAGTGTTGGACCTTATACAGGTACCATCAATAAAACCAATTTTGTTTTTTCCCTCTAGGGCAAGAAGCATAGCATTAGCCCAAACTTGATAATTTTCAGTTCCTCTCAGTTTGACAGAGATAACAGTAAGCACAGCAGAGTCATTGGGATGCAAATGTAAAGGATTACTAACATCAAGCTTACCAATAAGAGTGACAGAATCATTGACACTCTCATTGTCAGAATCACCAGTTTCAGCCATAGCAACAGTAAACAAACAATCACAAGGTAAAGAACCAACAACACCTTATATCACCACAGATAACAAGTAAATCCCAAGACAACCAAATAAAAATAAATAAACAAGAGATAAGAGGTGTTACAGAGCTATATCCGCAGCACAATCGAACTGTTCCTCCTAGATTCACTTAGTCTAGGAAGAAACAGAACCTCCAAGCCACGAGCAAATTTGTTTCTCCTAGATTCACTTAGTCTAGGAGCCAACAAAGCCTTCAACCACTGATAACAACAGGATCCCCACAACACCCGAATCACCAAAGACAACCTGGCTCTGATACCATGTAGAAAAACATGATATGCAGAAACCAAATCCTTTATATTGCTTAAACCAACCAAAGTTCAATAGCGGAATAAGAGAACAACTAACGATCACCACAGCTACTCTGGTGTGACCCTATTATCTAACTTGATAATAGTTTTACAAGATAAAATTGAAGGATAAATGATAGATATGATCTTGAGACAAAGTCTCAAGATCTAGTGTACAAAATGAGAGAGAGATCCGTGAGAATGCCTCACACAATAATAATACTCTCCTAACCCTAAAATAAGAGACAGGGATCTCTTTTATATGATCTTGACTCCAACGGACAAATGAGGAGCGGGGTCTTGATAAGGGCTAGATCATGGGCTTCAAACATGAGACATGGGCTTGAGAGAACCTTTGGGCTGGGCCAAACCTGAAACACAAAACAACCAACAAAATATGATGGGGAATATTGGGTTATATATTTCAACAGTATGACATGATAAAATTTCAAATTGTTTGCTTTTAGTAACTAACTTTAGAAAAACATCATGCCATAAATCACCCTTTTTGATCAATTATGAAATGTTGCCAATGTGCGATGACTGGGATTGGTTTAAATTCATGGAATCCAGTGTGATTCACATTATGAGAATAGACCATCCTGAAACTTAAGAAACATAATGCTCTCTCTCTACTTACTAACGCCATTTATGGTTTGAATGTTTGATACTTTGATGGATCATTGTTTAATTGTTGCATCGTTTTTGTTTAAAAAAGAAGTCACACACTTTCTCATATACATGCAGGGACGGAGCCAGGAGGGTGCCCGCGGGTGCACGTGCACCCCATGGATTTTTTCTATATAGTGTTAAGTTTTGAAAAAATTATCGATTTTTCCTAAATGTATCTTAAATGCACCCGATGCGTTAAAATGTGTCTCTAGTATTATTTAGTTTGTATACTTACAAATAAAAAAATTTGTAAAATCCCAAAGATGAAACAAGTTTAGTAAATTAAAGCACAAAAGCCCAAAGATGAAATAGGTTTATTAATAGAACAAGTTTATTCATCATCCTAACAATTTACAAAATCCAAAATTAAACCAACACCACAAAGATGAAATAGGTTCGCAAGTCGTAACATATATCTTTCATTTGTTTATTATGTCTTTTAAAGTTTTCATGTTTTGATTGGTTGTATGAAATCTTGACTAATTTGTTGGTTCCGTATAGTCTATCATCATCAATAAGGGTTTAAGGCAATAAGAATAGGTGAATAACTATGCAATTTCTATTAAGACAAATAGGGATAATAAGTTTAAGTGATAGTCAACAATATATTAGAATATGAATAGTACCCCAATTATGTTGTCATGGGGTATTTTTGTTGTTGTCGTAGTTATAATATATATGAAAAGTAGTGATTCATTGAAGTTGGCTTTAGTCTTGCCTGTTGCTACCACTACGGTTGAAAGATGTTTTTTTTTTAAATGAAGCTCATTAAAACTGATTTGCGTAATCGGATGGGTGATGATTATTTTAACGGCGCTCTAACTTGTGCTATAGATAAAGAAGAACTTATTAATGTTAAAAATGAGGGTGCACGTAAGTGTTTTTTTGCTATGGGAGATCGTAGAATCACTAATTAGAAGGTAATATGTTCATTTATTTATCGTTTTAATGAAATCTTCGTTTTAATCCACTTTTTAACTCTATTATATTACCGTTCAAAAAAATTTGTGCACCCGGTCATATTTCTTTCTGGCTCCGTCCCTGTATACATGTACAGATTTCGGTTGATAAGACAAACCTGATAGCAGTTGAATGTTATCTATTTCTTTTTTGGAAGTTTAAATTCGAGCAATATTTTTGTGCATATAACTAAAACCAAGCACAAGAGCATAAAAATTTAACTTACAAAAACATCTGGACTCAATGTAACTATAAGGAAATATGAAAGGTGTAAATTGTTGATTTACATAGGAATATTTACTGGAACATGTTTTTCCTAAAAACATAAACAAGAACCCTAGGTCGACCATGGCACT
Organism: Artemisia argyi; assembly: GCA_030686995.1. Taxonomy (NCBI): domain Eukaryota; kingdom Viridiplantae; phylum Streptophyta; class Magnoliopsida; order Asterales; family Asteraceae; genus Artemisia; species Artemisia argyi. The sequence goes on along the minus strand of CM060692.1, from coordinate 5,726,644 downwards.
TGAAGATGAACATGATCGACTAAAGAAAATCAAGATATCGTATTTTCCAACTGAAATCATTCTTGAAATTCTCAGCAGGCTTCCGGTGAAAGCGCTGTTACGGTATAAGTCTGTTTGCAAATCATGGTACTCTTTGATATCGGATCCTTGTTTCATTAAATCTCATGTTAGCTTATCAACTAGCGACATTAGCATTGCGCATCATCGACTAATTATCCACGATATGTGGAATACGCATATCAAAAGCTGTTCTCTTTATGATTTGTTGTTTGAGAAATCTGTTAATGAGTTAGAAGCTTGTTTTCCATTGGAACTCACTTGTAATCCTCATCTTCAAATCATCGGGTCTTGCAATGGATTGTTATGTATTTTGATGTTTGAAACTCTGATTATTTACAACCCTAGTACTAGAATAAGGAGTGAGTTACCCGAAGCACCTGATTATGGCACGATGCATGGTTTTGGGTACAATGAGTCTACTGATGATTACAAAGTTGTTATAACCAACTGTGACAAGGTTTATATATTTTCTTTGAAAACTGGAACTTGGAAGAAAATAGGTGATTTCCTTCATGGTCATCTATTCTCTAATGGTGAATCTTATGCATCTGGTAAGTTATCAAACGGAGCTCTTCACTGGGCTAGTGGTAATCAAAACCTTGGGCAATGGACTATAGTTTCTCTTGATTTAGCAAAGGAGACATATTGTGAAGTTTTGCAACCTGTGTATGGTGAAGATAAAGAGAATTTGAGGTTGGGGGTTCTCGGACAATGGTTGTGTGTCTATTGTAAATCTGATATAAGTCGTGTGTTGGATGTATGGGTGATGAAGGTTTATGGTGTGAAAGATTCTTGGACAAAATTGGCTATCCCGTATCCGAATGACTTTTATTGGATTGATTATGTGGAGCCTTTGTGTATCTCAAATGATGGGAAGGTGCTGTTGCGATTTGAGTCAGAATTTGTCGTGTATGATATACATAATAGTTCATCCACTCAAATATCTCACAACTTTAATAGATGGGATGAAATATGTATTGTTGCTGAGAGTTTGGTTTCACCATGTTTTTCTCAGAATGGGAGCGGGTCTAACGTAATTGAAAATGCTATAGTTTGAAATGGTGCCCGTTAGTGTTTTTACCGTTTTATTTCGATTTGGTTACAAGTAAAGTGAAATCCTCTTAGTTGTCATTTTGCCGTAATTTCCTTTTTATATTTGAATTTTAATTTGTACACCTTCCAAATTCAGAACTTCCCATTTGTTAAGCTTTGAACATCATATAGATACTCTTGTTTAAGGTGTGTGTTATGAGCTGTTTTGTGTTTGCATATACTTTCTGTTTCTGCATCGCCCCGGCCTTGAGGCCTTGGTGATATAATTGATGGAGCTTAAGGTTACATTTGCTTTACGTACTATCTTGGTTTCACTCAAACTTATGTTGTTTTTTTGTGAAGATGGTAAGTTTATCCATTTGATGGTAACATCGGCTAGTAATGAAACCGATCAACGGGTCCAAAATTCCCAATAGTATAACCTTCTTTAATTTGCCAATACAGTCATAACCTTCTTTGATCATTTCTCACAATTCGAGCTTCCTCTTTCTTTGATGCTTCTTGCTTTACATTTTTCTCACAATAGTTTCTACTTTCAACCATTTTGATTTTACATCAATGTAACTTAAAATTATATTTCTCTTATTGTGACAGTGGAGACTATGGCACATATTGTATTTTCAATACGTATCATGCTTGGAAGTCTGAAGCCCAACAAAGAAAATATGTGGGCCCTTTTATTGTGACAGTGGAGATCATGGCCCATGTGTTTGATTCATTTTATTTAATCATTTGTGGTCATTTGAGCATAAGTTTTGGTTTTTCTTCTTTTTACTTAAATTAAACCATTTTACGGTTCTTAATCACCTTATAAAAGTAACCAAATACTAGAACCGACAGCTAGACTGTTTAGTATCAGTTCTGTTACCATTTAAACTAGTTCGGCCTGAAACAAAACGCCCGATTTCATTTCTTTCTGTTACAAAATTGATTTTTTACAACTAAACTCCCAGTTTTGAACTGAACCGTTCTTATACTACCGACCGAGAACCGGACTTAAATTAGCAGCTCATGATCCAATCAATAAATTTTGACAAATATTTCTGTTATAAAGGGGTTCGCAGAGGCAACAAAGGTCCAAGCAAATTAGTGAATTGGGTTTCTTTTACCCGGGAGGGAGGGAGTTTACCTTGATAAGCTATGAACTTGTGTATGAATGGCGGAGGTCCATATCGTAGTACCATTTTGATATTTTTGTTTAATTGAAGGAAGTTCGGATCAGTATGAATTCATAAACCGGGTTCAAATAAAGATTGACTCAAAATCACTCCACTGATTATTTGTTAAAACATGATTAACAAGAAAGCGCAGAAAGTAACACCTCTTAATTTGCTCAATTTTTACTGATGACAATAAAAAGCTAGGAACTGAAGGCTATAGACACAACATCTGTTAAATATAATATACTATTCTTTATCAACAGGATTCTAAGTTTATATAAAGCAATGAACATGTATGATTGAAGCTAAAGCGACATGCTTTTTTAATTAATGTATTACATGTATAATACAATTTTCAAGGTTAGCATATTTCACCATTAAAGCAAAGAAAATATAACAATGCTTATAACTGATTGTTGTAGAAATTATATATAAAAATGTTTGATGAAGTTGATAGCAAGTGAGTGAAAGAATTTAAAGGTGTTTTATGCTATCAAACATGTTATCTATCTACTTGTGAATTAATGTTTCAGGTTATTGCATAATATCACTTGATATTATATATTTGAGTACTTTGTCCCACATAGATACAAAGTAAAAGTGATGAAGTCTTTATAAGTATCGGTTGTGACTAATAGTTTCAAACAGGATATGAGTTAGTACTAAAAATTTGTTTGTTGGGCTTGCTCTTAACTTGTTTTTTCTTCTTATAACATTAAATATAAACAACTTTTTTACATTTGTTTCTTATACTTTTTTCACGAAATATAAACATAACATACAATTTCTATCAACGACTGATTTTATGTGTACATTGCGGCACGTAAACCTCCCAAACACTCTTTATTGTTTCAACTTGCTCTTTTGAGTAATTACTCCCACTTAATCCGAAAAATGTTACGAATACTACAATACCATAGTTGAAGCCTGAAAATGAAAGTTAATATATGCCTAAAACAAAACTTAATATTTCAGGTCGGTTTCACTAGTTACCTGGGGTTAATATTATAGACACCCATTTTTTTTATTGACATCGCATTCTTGTTTATAAAAACTTTATGTTGTTCCTAATCCTTATGCATAAAGACATAGTTTTATACAATAAAAACTGATCAAAGTACGTCACGATTAAAGCCCAAAATGTGTTGTACGAGTTTAATAAGGAATGAAGGGAATAAGGAGCACTAAATTACCAACTTTTTAATAAGCTTTTCTTACTCGTAATAATTAATTTCTAGTTGGTCACCAACAATATCATCATTGTGTCACTAGGATTTTTTTTCTGTATCAAATGTGTTTAAAGCTTGCCTCGTGTATATAGTTTTCATGCAAGTGAAGTTGATCATAATATGTAATGCTGACATAAGTTCACATACTGAATCATAAATTTACTTAATAAGCGGTTTTTTCGTTTTTATCATTTTTTCATTAAGAAAAGCAGTGTGTTTATGTGATGTATCGATGTGGTCATGTTGATTTCATTTGTCACTGAGAAAATACTTGGATAAAATCTTCATTTAATCTCTTTACGTTGTGGGACTTGATTTAATTTTGAACCCTTTAACCTCAAATCTGAACTTTACTTCTGCTTAAACTTCAAAGAAACACAATAAAAGATATAAAATATAAATTGAGAATTTGTCATATAACACTAACATGTAGTTGAATCAAAACTTGTAATCCACTATATTAACCACTACTTGATTGCCTCAGACTAAATCAATCTATGCTGTTTCAGGAAATGGTGAATTCCTTAGAAGTACAGGTATGCCAAAATCTTTCTACATTTATCAATGCAATTGAAGAAAATTTCAAGCAAAGAATGCGCATTGAAATCCAATCCACAACCAATAGCATCAATAACTAGAATGTTGTTACTCTTATACATTTAATTCCGTATCTTTAGTCGAAACTAAGATGTAGTTGAGTCACCATTCTGCTATCCTCTACCTATATTGAAACAAACGAGCCAACTTGTTTTGGGTCCAATAGACTTTGTAAAGGTTCTTTGTTTGGCAAGGCATGGTAAAAATTACATGTTTGTTGGTTAGTTTCCAAATAACTTACTTTAGACCAGCATCATGCTATAAATCACTCACTTATGAATGGGCCGAGCAACGGGTCAACCCTGACCCGATCCGACCAAACCCAATCCGGCTCGAAAATCGATTGGGTAAAACGTGAACCGAGAACCGAACCGAGTAAAACCTATGGAAACCGAAACCGAACCGAATAAGGTCGGTTCGGTTAGAAAGTTCTAACCGAATGGTTGTGTTTTGACCAAAACCAAACCAAACTGAGTAAAACCGAAATAATTATACAAAACCGAAAACCAAACCGAATAAGGTCGGTTTTGTTTGCTTAAGCCCGGTTCAGCTCGGTTTGTCGGGTCGGGTCGGGTTTCAGTTGATTTTGTTTGGCCCTACTTTTGATTATGTAAGTTATAAACTTTGAAATGTTGTAAGTGTGCGATGATGCAAGTGGTTTAGATTCATGGAACAAAAGACCACCATGAAATTTAAGACAATGTGTACTTTAAATTATAACACAACACGTTGACTAGGTCCAATGTTTGAAGTCACATATTTTATTTGCATATGCAAGTAACTATTGGACATAACTCAACAATGAACAAAACATGAGGGGCACATTTATAAATCTGATTCTTCTTATATTCTTTCCCCCGATTGAAAGTTTGAAACAACCCTAATAACGATTAAAAAAAAATCGACCCTAATGACACTCGATATCAGTCATTCGTTTCCACCCGACATCATCCGTGAAATTTTGTTGAAGGTTTCCACAGTTAAATCATTGTTACTATGTAAGTCTGTTTGCAAAGAATGGTACTCTTTAATCTCCGACCAACATTTCATTAAATCACATTATACTTTATCTAGTACCAACAACATTAACTATCAACATCATAGACTTATTTACAACACTTATGAACAAGGTAACAATCTCTACAGCTGTCCTCTTTATGATGTGTTATTTGATAAATCTGCTAATAATGCGTTACTGCTTGAAAATCCATTGCAACAAACTAGTGGATAGTTGGGTCTTGTAATGGGTTAATGTGCCTATTTGGTATGGAATATGGATGATAATACTCTGTTTATTTACAACCCAAGTACTAGAACAACCAATATTTTGCCTTGTGCTAAACAAGGGGCTGGTTGGGGTTCTGAATTAAATGGTTTTGGGTATGATGAGACGACTCACGATTACAAGGTGGTTAAAATATGGTCGTGTGACCGGACTTCGCCTTACTGGGGTGCTATGATATATTCGTTAAAAGCTGGAAGTTGGAAGGAAATCGGTCGTTTTCCTCGGTTTAATCCTTTTCATGATGGTAAGTTTTTAAAGGGAGCTGTTCATTGGGTGACTGATGATGGCTGGTTGGGTTCAGATGTTATAGTTTCTCTTGATTTGGCGAAAGAGGCGTATGGTGAAGTTTTGCAGCCGGAGTATGATGGTGAAGGTTATAAGAAATTGACTTTGGGGGTTTTGGGAGAATCGTTGTGTGTCCTTTGTGATTATAGTGAGAGTCATTTTGATGTATGGGTGATGAAGGTTTATGGAATGAAAGATTCTTGGACTAGATTGGTTTCCATCTTGCATCTGAATGATATTAAATTTCGTGCTCCTTTGTATATTTCAAGTGATGGAAAAGTGTTGTTGCAAATTGGGACGAAGTTGGTTGTCTATGATTGTATAAATAGCTCATACTCAGATATACAAAACTTGGATGGATTTGCTGGCGCATGTATTGTGGTTGAGAGTTTGATTTCGCCTTTTGCCCCATTAGGCCTTGGTGATAACAATGGTGATGAAAATTAAGGTAAAATTGTCTCTTTTAACTTTGTTTCACTTTTTGGTTAGTTGTAATTAACCATAACTTGTTCGGAATTTGAGTAAATAATTGCATTGTTACATGGACACAGAAATCATTGAGCTGAACCATTATTTCATTGGTAACAAAGTATTCTCAACATTTTGTAATGATTGCATTGAGCTGAAAAGAAACACTAGTTTGAAAATTTGTGAAGAAATGTGAATTGGTGGGAGTAACATGTCAGTGCTAATGATTAAAAACATGTTGATTAGTAGGCTAAAAAGGCTGTTATGCAACTGAAATATTCACATATGCTGATAATAGAACATGTACTACATCGTTAAATTTGGTGTGCCCCTCATCCTTTGCACTTGTCATTGGTCGAGTAAGAGTATATGTAAGGTGCTTATATGACATGCACCGACATATAAAAATGTGGATAACTAAATTTCCTTTTTGAAACCTTTAAACCTCTGATCTGAGTTTTATCTTTGCTCTTCGTACTTGCTGCAAGTATACTGTAGATATAAAAGTTTGTATCATGTCTATGTCATTGTATTTAACTTTTACTTCATGATCTGTTGATATCAACATTAGATTGGCAACTCACTGAGTCTTTGTTCTTTCAGCGAAGGGAGAATTCTCAAGAGTCTTTTACATTAATGGATGAAGAAATTTCAATTGAAGAATGCTTGTTAAACCTTAATTCAATCCTAATAGCTTCAACAAATGAAAGACTTCTACTCGTATGCTTTTATTAACATCTCTTAGATCTATGTTACTACGTTTCGGGTATTTGTTTATGACATTATAATTTGTTGAAAAACCATGCTGCTGTATGGTTGACACCTAACTTGAAGCAAATATTGAAGTATTTTAAAAAATGTGTATTCTCTATCACAAAATCGAATCCAAACAAATACATATCACCTGTACGTATGCACAAAAGTAATTTTCATGGTTCACACGACCGGTGATTGAACTACAGACTATCAACCACAACCAATGATCGAACTGCATACTGTGACAGTCGTTTATACTTAGTTTAACATTCGTCAAGAAGTTTTATAACTTTGATATGCGGTCTCAAGCATCTACTTTCATTCTGAGTCACTTATGATTTGGAATTTGCAGATGGACCAATAGCTTAAGAGAGCTCTCTTTTATGATAACCAACTCTACAAATTCTTTTTGGTTATAACAGTTTTGGAAAACTTTTTTTAGAAGGAAATGTTGTCATATCAACTTCCGGGTCTTCTTTTGAAACAGCTTTAAATCTGGTAATTTACCATCAAAAATTTGTTTTGACCATTTTGTTTTCACATATCAACTTCCGGGTCTTCTTCTTTTTTTTTTCTAGTGTATGAGCAAAATGTTCGAGACCAAATTCTTGCTGCTGTTTTCATAAGTAAAAAAAACCTTTTCACAACGTTTATTGTTAACTTGTATTTTAGTCAAAATGTTTATTGCTAATGGCGCGAGTAATGGTCTCCAAGGAGCTCCGATACAAACCTGGCATCATCACTACACCCGGCGGGTGCACATTTGGAATCACAAAGACAGCATTATATATATATCTGACATACATGCCCACTGGTTGAAATGGTAAACCATGTTCGGCTTGAAATGAAGCTTTTGTGTATCTACCATGATATCTGCAGCTTTAATTTGAAGGGACCCAGGCTAGAAATATAAGATAAAACTAATCAATATCAATACACCATTCATTCTCAATCAGTTGTCTTGTTCTACTTTGACTTTTAAGTGTCAAAAAAACCACTTTGTCTTTAACCCGTCAACACTTTTAAATGTGTTTGCATACACTTTTAAACGGCCTTGAGGCGTTAGTGATATAAATGATAAAGATTAAGGTGAACTTTTCTCTATGTACTATCTTGGTTTCACTCAAACTAATTATGTTGTTTCATACTTTACTGAAGGTGGTAAGTTTACCCATTTGACAGTAAAATTGATGCAGCTTACATTTAAAAGGTTTTATAAATATTCAAACTAGTAATTGCAAAAAAATATAAACTACATAAAAATGTGAAAGAGCATATGCATTCAGGTTCCGAGTCAAACCTGGAGATGCAGCTCATGCCGGTCTATGTAGACTTTTGATGTTACCACGTTAGGAGAGGACAATTTTGGTATGGTTTGTATGTACTTTTGACCAAGCCATTTTTTTTTGCCGTTTAGGCTCAATTCGCCTGACTTTGTAGCGGGTAATTACTGATCACCCGGCCTTGTAATCCAAATTTTACACACTGATTATGAACGACACGTGGCACTTGTTATGTATATGAATGTAAACTGAATGGCGCTAAGCTTGTGTCACTTAAAACCAACACAATTCTTGGCCTAAATTGGTGTCCATTCCGTATCAAACTGATCTTGGGAGGCATTATTTTTGAATGCCTTTGTGTATTTCAAACAATGGGAAAGTGCTGACGCGATTTGGGTTGATTTTTTGTTGTCTATGATTCCAAGAATGTTTCATTCACATTCGTCGAGAAGTCTTGGAACTGTGGAATGTGGTCTCAAGCATGTACTTTCATTCTAAGTCACTCGTTCAGGCTTCGTTTATAAAATCATGGAAATTACGGTGAAGTTTGTTCTTCTAATCATCCATCTCTCGTTTAGATGTGACAAAGTTGTTGTCACTTCCGATTTCGAATTAGCAGATGGACCAATAACTTAAGAGAGCATTCTTATTTGATAACAAATTAAATGATAAATCCACAACAAATTAAATGATAAATCCACATCTCTTCAAAGAATCACTAAGCTAAATCACATTTTTCATGGCTACATCTCAATTGAGTCTGATTTAACATAATATAACTAACAAAAAGGCTTTAAGAAGAAAAACTGGAGTCGTTAAGATGAACTCTCGCCTCCGGTATCTTACCTTCCATAAGCTGAGTCTTCTCTTTCTTCTCCAAGTCTTGTTTTCGCTCATTTTGCGTTATCTGACCTTCTCGGGCCCTTTTCTATTAACTGCATGCACAAAATTTAAAAGACATCAGTGACCTTCACATCAATCCAAGTTGCGACACGATCTATGTGTTCTTACCAAGATTGCATAAGGTGGTTAGCCGCCTTTTAGTTTTGTGCTCTATAATCAATTAACAATGTATTATACTGATCATGGATAGCTAACAGCTACTGTGATAGCATTTTCAGTAAAAGTAAAGATTTGCCAAAGGTCTAGAAAATGAGTCATCAATGCAACATTGTCACTAGCAATCAAAACATAGGTCGGTAAAACCGCAAATTAAAAGACAATCATAAGTTGGTAAATCCATCATTAAACACTTACCACCATATTAAGAACATGAACAAGTAAAGCAGACAGTGTGTATTTTAATTTTAAAAGCTAAGAACATGATTATCAACAAAACAAAATACAGAAAACAAATTGCTTCTAATGGTCATGCTATGGTGATTTGCAGTCAATATTTTATAATAAAGACCAAGTAATAGCTGCAAGTAGGAACTGATAATCATTAAGGATCCAAAAGTTCAATGTCATAGAGAAATTACAGACAGTAAATTATAACATTACAGAAATTTCCAGTTTGATGTGCCTATAGTCACCCTCAGAAAATGCAATGCCGAGACCCCATTAAAGCAATGGTATATATATGTCTTTACAAGCACGAGATTGTGATTCAATGGTTGTATGTCTACATCAGTCTTCAACAAGAATCAAATCACTTACCCATGTAAAATACAAATATCTGTAGTATAATACAGCAACCTAGACACCATTCTAATCTATGCAAGCAATCAGGGGCGTGCAATGTTCAACAGTCCAAATACTGCTCTGATTGGGACAAAACCTGAATTTTTTAAAACGTGGAACTTAAAATTAGAGACTATAGTACCGATTCCAGTTTACAGCTGAACCTGATCAAGACTAAAACTTTTGGAATAGTGACTTAAGACTAACTTCTTTCCTATAGTATCGGTTCAAGAATAAAACTTTTGCAACCCTATAGTATCGGTTCAGTCTATCCAGTTCCAAATTAAAGGAGATTCAGTCCCAAACTCGACCATGAACCGAACACAACTTTTGCACTGGTCATTCAAACCGAACTTCTTACCGAAACACCTTAGTTTATACACTGCATTTCTAACAGCAATAAATCATTTAATCATATAAATAGAAACTATAAAACCGAAGATGAAGATGAGTATTTCCTGTTAATTAACTCTGTTTCACTTTCGGGTTAGTTGTAACTAAACATAACTGGTTCAGAATTTGAGTACATGGACACACATATCATGAACAATTAGTTCAGTGCTAATAAAGTATTGTTAATGTTTTGTAATGATTGCATTGAGCTATAATGAAACACTAGTTTGAAAATTTGTGAAGAAATGTGAATTGGTGGGAGTAACATGTGAGTGCTAATGATTAAGAACATGTGTATCAGCAGGCTAAAAAGGCTGATATGCTGATGATAACAGAACATGTACTACAGCGTTAAGTTTGATGTGATCATTTGCACTTGTCATTGATCGAGTAAGAGTAAATGTAAGGTATCTATATGGATAACCAGATTCCTTTTCAAAACCTTTAAACCTCTAATCTACTGCAGATATAAATGTTTTTACCATATCTATATCATTGTATTTAACTTTTACACTATGATATGTTGATATTAACATTAGATTGGCAACTCACACTCACTGAATCTTTATACTTTCAGGAAAGAGTGAATTCTACGGAGTCTTTTAAATTTATGGATGCAATTGAAGAATTATTCAAGCTAAGAACGCTCGTTAAGCTTTAATCCAGTCCTAACAGCTTTAACAAATAAAAGACTTCTACTCGTATTTTTTTTTTTTTTTTTTTCATCAGTTAGATATTATATTGTGTTAAAAAACATGCTTTTGCATATTTAACTGTGTTCATGGTTGCCACCTAAATTGAAGCAAATATATCAACCTTCTGTGTAGGACATTTTGTGAAGGTCTTTATGTGGTTTGACAAGTTAAATTTTGTACTTTTTAGTTGGGTCTTGTAATGGGTTAATCTGCCTTTTTGTTGAGGATGATAGTCGTTTATTTACAACCCAAGTACTAGACCAACCAGTATTTTGCCTCCTTCTAAATACAGGTTCGATTTCGACTATGGTTTTGGGTATGATGAGATGTACATGAAAACACAACGTGAGATGTACATGTTGACTAGGTTTTTTTTTTTTTTTTTTTTTTTTTTTTTTTGCATATGTAACTATTGGACATAACTCAACAATGAACAAAACATGAGGGGCACATTTATAAATCTGATTCTTCTTATATTCTTTCCCCCGGTTGAAAGTTTGAAACAACCCTAATGTTGAGACTCGAAATCAGTCATTGGTTTCCACCAGAAATCATCCGAGAAATCCTGTTGAAGGCTTCAGTTAAATCCTTGTTACAATGTAAGTCTGTTTGCAAAGAATGGTACTCTTTAATCTCCGACCAACATTTTATAAAAGCACATTATACTTTATCTAGTACCGACATTACCTATGAACATCACAGACTTATTTACAACACTTATGAACAAGATAATGATCTCTACAGCCGTCCTCTTTATGATTTGTTGTTTGATGAATCGGCTAATAATTCATTATTGCTTGAAAATCCATTTCAACAAACTCGAGGTTTTAGGATACTTGGGTCTTGTAATGGGTTAATGTGCCTTTTTGGTGTGGATGATAATACTCTGTTTATTTACAACCCATGTACTAGAACAACCAATATTTTGCCTAGTTCTAAACACGGGGCCGGTTCGTGGCTTGTTTTCTATGGTTTTGGGTATGATGAGACGACTCAAGACTACAAAGTTGTGAAATTATACCAAAGTAACTGGTGGAGTTACTGGCGTACTATGATATATTCGTTAAAAGATGGAAGTTGGAGGAAAATCGATCCTTATCCCTTTTCTGAACTTTTTAATGATGGTATCTTTTTCAATGGAGCTCTTCATTGGGTAAGTGATTCTGATAATACATTTCATATAGTTTCTCTTGATTTGGGGAATGAGACGTATGGTGAAGTTTTGCAGCCGGAGTATGATGTTGAAGTTGATATGATGTGTCACTTGGGGGTTTTGGGAGAATCGTTGTGTGTTCTTTGTAATTGTTATGACAGTCATGTGTTGGATGTATGGGTGATGAAGGTTTATGGGGTGACGGATTCTTGGACAAAGTTGGCTTCCATCCCAAATACTGGTTTTTCGTGGGATATATATTTGGATCCTTTGTGTATTTCAAAGGATGGGAAAGTGTTGTTGCGATTTGGGCGGCAATTGCATGTCTATGATTCAAAAGATAGTTCATCCACGATGATTGACAAATTTGATGGATGTCGTCAAGCTTGCATTGTTGTTGAGAGTTTGGTTTCACCTTTTCCGCCTTTAGGCCTTTCCGATAACAATGATGATGAAAATTAAGTTAAATTTTGCTCTTCCAACTCTGTTTCATTTTCCGGTTAGTTATAAATAGCCATAACTTGTTCGCTGAGCGAAGTATAAGTAAAGTAATCACATGGACACAGAAATCGTTGAACTTGTTTTCAGTGCTAATAATGTATTCTTAACATTTTGTAATGATTGCATTGAGCTAAATGAAACACTAGTTTGTAAATTTGTGACGATATGTGAATTGGTTAGAGTAATATTTTAGTACTAATGATTAATATCATGTGGATTAGTAGGCTAAAGAGGTTGTTATGCAACATAAGTTCTCCCTTTGCTGATATACTAATAACAGAACATGCACTACATCGTTAAATTTGGAATGACTCTCATCATTTGTACTGGTCATTGATAGAGTTAAGAGTCAATGTAAGGTGCCTATATGTCATGAACAAACATATAACGATGTGGATAACCAAATTTTCGTTTTTTAAAACCATTAACCTCTGACCTGAGTTTTGTCTTTGCCCTTCTTTGTTTTATTTTATTAAACTTTTACTGGTATGTCAATATCGACATTAGATTGGCAACTCGCACTCACTGAATCTTTGTTCTTTCAGGAAAGGGTGAATTCTCTGAAGTCTTTTACATTTATGGGTGCATATGAAGAAACCTGCAAGCCAAGAACGTCGATTTAGCTTTAATCGAACTCTCGTAGCTTAACAAATGAAATAGTTCTACTTTCATATGTTTTTATTTCCTTTAGTTAGATGTATGCTACTGCCCTTCCTGTATTTCTTTAACGAAATTAAAATTTTGTTGAAAAACCGTGTTGTCGTATGTTAACTGTGTTCATGGTTGCCATTTATATTGAGGTAAATGTATCAACCTCTACTTTTCTCATCACTAGGAGAGATATTAGTAAATTATACATTTCAATTTAACCCTATATGCATAAAGTGTTAATCTGGGTTGTGCTTTAGTATCTCTGAGGTGAAAATTGTGGAAAAAAATAAATTAAATAAATAAATAAATATGCTAACAAGGAAACATGTAAAATGGGACGGACCAAACAGTATTTTTATCGACGCAAGCTGTTAGATTGCTTTGATTAGAAATTTGATTATCATTGTTGCTCTTTTTGACAAAAAGGGTGTGGGTCAACCCCTGTTTCAACCCGTACAATTTACCTGGTTTGACCCATTACCCTACAAACCCACAAAGCTTGCTCGATTATGCTTGCAAGCATAAATTAGCTATGATGCTTTACATATAGAATATAAAAATGTAGCATAATTCTTTATCACATATATGCTTTGAACGGGTAAATCTGTTTAACCTATTTGGCCCGTTTGGCCATTTCCCTTTACTTAGACTATTCTATATGACCAAGCTAGTTAGAAATAAACCACATGCCCAAATCGACTCCACGAGCGTCTATGAATCAACTACAGGTCGGGCAATCTGACACATACCTGACTCCTTTCAGTAAAAAGAACAACATTTCTTGGATCAGCAGCCCATTCTACACATTTATCATGTGAAAATCCCACTTCTAAACTGGCCATAGATGCTAGAACAATCTGAATAAGAAGTGCAGTCAATACCAATATAAACGTAAGTATGTAATGACACATATACTAAACACGTTAACCTCCAAATTATAACTTTTGCTCTGGGACATTTTCCAGTTCACTCTTGCTGATCAAAAGAGTAGCATGTCTGCATTTAACTGCATAAATTCCAAATTATAGTACTAAATGTGATGACGTAGCATTCAAGTAAGTTCAAAATAATACAAACTAATCGAGATATCTCATCATTTGAAGAGTTTTGACTTCAGATAGAAGGCATTATCACAAGTGTGCTCAAAGGACTTTGCTATTGAATCACTCATCCATTCCAGGAAACTCTTGACGTAATCAACAGTGCTTGATGATACATACGTCATGAAGAAGATAGGTACAAGTACTACATTAAAGATATTAATGGTAATAATATCAAAATCTTTTACGATATTCATGTTATGAAAAATATGATCTTTGCATATACTCCCTTGCTTCATGTGAGACTAAATTACTATATTAGTGAAGGGAAGCATATAACGTGTTTCTGTTTCGGTTAGGATGACTCACCGATGTTAACAACACCATTTAAAAGGCAAGATGTTGAACAGGATTAAATTGAATTCTCTTTTTCTGTTCAGATCATCAAATGGATATCACAGAATAACGGATCAACTTAAGAGCAAAGTATCAATATCAATATCTAATAGTTGATATGCAGGCTGCACAAAAGGAGGGCAGCCTCTCCTCTTTAACTTAAAAGATAGAAATACTCACAAAACTAGAAGATGTGTTTGTTTTTCTTTGAAAATCATGTTAAAAATATATTTTCAAAAGAAAACCCTGTATAAGTTTCAGAAGCTAAAAACAAGAAATATAACTTTAACCGAAATTAAATCTTCCACATCCTGTTGAGAGACAAATCAGCAGATGAGCTCTTTATAAAAGTTTTCAATAAAGCATTGAGCTGTTTCATCTTTTGAAACTTCTTCTTCTTCCTCGCTGTCTTCTTCTTTTTCTTCAATAAACCTTTGAGTCGATTTTTCAATAAACCTTTGAGCCCTTTCATCTATTGAAACTTCTTCTTCGACGCCGTTTTCTTCAGCATATATTAACTTTGAACGGTCTCTATAAAAATCACCATCACCTGAAAACAATAGAGCTGTTCCAAAGAGAAAATAAATTAAGGTTTTAAGTGAAAATCCTACTCAATAACAAATAATGATGAAAAAGCTTAAGAAATTTTCATATGAATAATAATCTATAGATTCTCGTTAGCTTTCAATGGTAATTTATTTTCATTTAAATTTTAAGAATGAGAAATACGTACGCTTTGGAAATGATTCACTTTTTGTTTTCCGAAGTTCATCCCACCCGCAACCACCACCACCAACACGGCGACCAACGCCACTTTTGCATAATTGTAGTAGCTCCTCCACCACAGCATTAATCTCCTCATCCCCTTTCAATCTTAAAAAAGTACTCAAGTCTTTAGCATTACCTCTCATAATCACGCCAAACTTCTGTGCCACAACTAATTGCGCAATTTCTGCCACTTTCTCCCATCTAAGCTTCCCATTCTCATCCCTCACCACCTCCAACCCAATCCCAATATCCACCACTAACCGAGCATTGATTGGCTGGTCAAGATGCATGGGAATGGCAATTACCGGTACACCAAATTTCATAGCTTCCAGTACTGAATTCCAACCACAATGACTCACAAATCCAGCTATACTCTCGTGTGCTAATATTGCTGTTTGTGGAGCCCAGTCTTCCACCAATAAACCCCTATCTCCTACCCTTTCAAGAAACCCGAATGACAAAACTTCTGAAATCTTTAGCTTTCGTTTCGGTTCTTTAGGAAACCTTAGAACCCAAATGAAGTTCACATTGCTCTTCTCTAACCCGTATGCTATGGCTTCCAAATCATCACTAGAAAGGAAATACTCACTCCCAAAAGAAACAAAAACAGTCGATCTAGGGTCTTTCGCATCAAGCCACTGGATAACATTGTTATGTTTCTCAGGATAGATTGGGTCAGCTACAAGCGGACCAACTGGCACAATTTTTTTATTAGTCAAAACAGAAAGGTAATCAGCATACTTACCTTCAATCTTACTGAAAGAATTAACAAGAACTATATTTGATGAACAAGTAACACATTCCGTGACACGATCTTCTTCTTTATCATTGCGGTTATTTGCTATCTTCACATACTCATAATTTCGATAGTAAATAGTCTTCGAGAATGGAAAAACCTTGTCTTTGGATGTGTTCAAGTAAAAATGATACATGGAGGCAGCGATACTAGTGGTGATGAACACCACAGAAGGGATCCCAAGGGCGGTAGCCACTTCAGGAGCCCAAGGTTGGATTATGTCATAAATGAGCAAATCAGGGTTTAGAATTTCCAAAAGTTCCGTGAACTGAGGTTTTGCCATATCAAACGCTTGTTTGAGAGTAGGCACAAGATGGTCCGGGAGGCCATTAGTGGTGTGAAGCTGCGATGGAAGGTCGGGTAACTCGGGAAGGTGAAGGTATATGAGTTGAATTGATGAGCGTGAAAAGCCCTCGTTTCTTAACGTTTGCTTGAGCAAATCGAGGTTAACTGGAGTTGAGCAAAGGTAAATACTGAAGAGGTTTGTGCTACTTAGTTTTTTGGCTAGTTCTAGGAAAGGTGAAATGTGACCATGGCCTAACCACGGGAACATCATAATAGTTTTCTTCCTCATCATTTTGCAAATTGTGGATAAGATACTTGTTTTCTTTGAGATCTTAGGTCGTTAAGATGGTGGTTGAAGGAGTGCGTGGTTATATAGATTGAGATGGTGCTGTTATAGAAATGATTTGCTTGAATCATGGAAGAAATTTGCATGCAATCTTTGTTTTATTTACGTGCATGATTCATTTTGGATTTTATTATCTTTTTGTTTTCATTTTGTTAGTTGTCTACTTTTTTTTTTTGTTACCGATTTTACTTTTATTGAAAATTTTCTGCATCCATGATAATGTAGTAGATTCAAGTTAAAAGCATCCATAATGAGAAGTTTAATAAAATGTTTAAAACCCATCAGAAGATTTATCTTTTATTTCAATCATAGCGAGCTTATAATTTATAATTTTATATCTATATAGCATGACAAGGTACAAAATACTAAACATCTTCCTACTTTAATAATTTAATGCATATGTACTATGGTTAAACATCTCATATAGTTGTAAAATATTTATGCATAGTGGTATATAGTATCATAAATTTTATAAGTTGATCATTGTGGATGCTCTAACAAAGTGTCATTTTAGCTATACATTTATTAAATAAAAAAATAATGATATACAAAGTTTTAAAGATAAAAAGGCAAAGTGATAAATCATTACTTTTATTTGTTACAAATTAACAATTTTCTTTTAACAAATTAATTAGAATAATAACACGATCACTTAGTATTTGAGATAAAGAGTATATTTTTTTTCATATATAGTATTTGAGATAAAGAGTATATTTTTTTTCATATATAGGATGAGTATTCCCATAAAACATAAACGAAGCCATATTTCCGCTGCATTATCAATTATTTATTTATATACTGTATTTTTATAAAATCACTTCCAAATATGAGTAGAGAACCAAAATTAGATAAAAAAATAATTAAATATATGACCGGATATCAATCATTTGCTGAGTTTATACTAGGATTTTCTTAGCTTGCATGGCTTGACAAAAAATAATTAAATATATGACCGGATATCAATCATTTTTAATTTATATCTTATAAATAGGAAACAAAGTATAATACTCTCAAAAGGTGAAGATCGGTGGGATCACCCTGGTCCCATGCATCCTAAGGATGCCAACCGGACCCTCCCCCAAGGACCCGGCCCCAGGCAATGAGCACCTGTCCCAGTGACTGTACTTATCAGGAGGTGGGCTATGAACCCTGGCTATTTTCTCAAAAGACCCCTCGCTGACCAGTCAATCTGAGCATTTGCGGTGGGGGGATGGTAGTATAACGAACATGTCATAGGCAATCTACACTGAAAATAAATGAATATTACATATAAATAACCCTATGATTTTTGTTTAAACATCCCTTAATTAACAATGTCTCCAAAATAAACTAATTATTTCTATAATTACATGATTTCAACCGGGGTTTTCCTCTCGTGGTTATTGTTAAGGGGAGTTGAGATCCATGAAGAACCCATATATGCCATAGAACCTATCAACCAATTATAGCCACCAATTTATATTTTTCACATTTTTTTTTCTCAAAACAACATATCTTGCAAACGGTAAATCTTCAAGCTACAAAAAAAATACCATCGCGACAAGAATTAAATAATCTTTCTATAGATATGCATTGTTATATACTTTCGACGAATTTTTTTTTTTCGCCCAGAAAGAATCATATATGATTCGTAAAAATCATATATGATTCGTAAAAAATCATATTTGATTCGATTCTTCGAATCATATATGATTATTACGAATCATATATGATTTTTCTAGGCGAAAAAAAGTTCGTCGAAAGTATATAACAATGCATGTCTATAGAAAGATAATTTAATTCTCGTCGCAATGATATTTTTTTTGTAGCTTGATGATTTACGGTTTGCGAAATATTTAAGTTTTAAAAAAAGGGTGGAAGTTTATTTTTTTATTTTGATAAAAAAAAATTAGTGGCTAAAATTGCTTGATGAGTTTTATGGTAAAAATTGAATCTATAAACAACTTTTGGCTTGTTAAGGGATAAGTACAAGCTCAAGCCCGATTTATAGGTTTAGGATATTAGGGTTTCACCATTATAAATAATGGTCATTAATAAAGTATTGCTTACGGGATACAACGTAGTCTAACCACAATATATAGAGTACAAGATATAAACTCTAACCCTAATAGACCCAACCCACAAGTCGGGCTTGGGCAAATTTATTCACTAATAGTTATGAGTAGCCAGGGTTTTACAGTGGTACTGCTTTGAAAGCCTCGTCATACAAATTGGCAAAACACGAGAAAGCGTGCATTGAAAATCAACATGTTTTTATTCTTTTCGCGTTTGATACTTTTGGTTTCTTGCACCTTAGGTAGTGGAGCTTCTCAACAGAGTTCAACGTGTTATTTATAGTAATATTATAACAACTAAATCCACAAATGTGTTTTTAAGAGAATTAGTTTTGCAATCCAAAAAGGGCTAGTGGCGCAGCTTGTTACTCATTTGCCTTCCAACTCTGTGTAAATCCAAATTAATTCATGAAATAAAGTTTTGAATTAAAAAAAAAAAATGAATTCAACACATATTTATTGATGCAAAATGTTAAGTATGTCTTTGTAATAAGTATGGCAACATAATCTTTTCAAATCGATTATATAGTCAAGATTTAACCACCATACATACATGTAATAAATAAAGTTATATATTGAGACATAGTTTTGAGCACAATTATATGCAATTTTATTCCTTAATGCCCATGCTGGTAAACTAGCCATTTAAGTGAAACCTTACCCAAGAACCAAAGCTCTAATGGTACTGGAAGAAGAAAAACAACAACAAAAGAAACTCAAAATGTCTCGTTCAGCTTCGACGCCACTTCCGAATGAGATCATTGTTGAAATCCTCTTGAAGCTTCGTGTTGGATCGCTGTTACGATGTAAGTCTGTTTGCAAATCATGGCAATCGTTAATATCCGATCCTTATTTCATTAAGTCTCATCTCAGTTTATCAACACGTGACCCTCACTATGCACATCATCGACTGATTACAAGGACTGAATTTAAGAGTTGTAGTCTTTATGATGTTATGTTTGGTAAATCTATTAACGTGTTAGAGCTTAGTGATTCATTTAAACAAATATGTAAATCTGACGTGGTCGGCAATTCTGATAGTAGATTGATCTGTGGTTCTTGCAATGGATTGTTATGCGTATATGTGAACCAAAATACTTTGCTTATCTGGAACCCTGGTACTGGAAGATCGAACATAGTACCTTTGAAAACGCAGGTTGGTTGGTTTGCGTCCTATGGTTTTGGATACGATGAGTCTACAAATGATTACAAAGTGGTTGAAATATCATGGTGTTACAATACTAGTGGTGAATTTGATAAGGAGGTGAACATATACTCCTTAAAATTTGGAAATTGGAAGAGAATCAGTGATTTTCCTTGTAAGTGTCCTCCATCCAGCAATCCTGGAAAGTTCTCGAATGGATCTCTTCACTGGGCCGCTGGTAAAGATAATGGATCATCTCGTTGTTGGACTATAATTTCTCTTGATTTAGCAAAGGAAGCATTTGCAGAAACTTTGCAACCTTTGTATGATGAAGGTGATAAAGATTTGACATTGTGTGCTTTGGGAGAACACTTGTGTGTGTTTTGTAAGTATCATGGACGTGGTGTGGCAGATGTATGGGTGATGAAGGCTTATGGAGTGAAAAAATGTTGGACTAAATTGGTTTCCATCCCATACATCCATTATACTCGGAGACATCAAGTTGTGACGCCTTTGTGTATCTCAAATGACGGTACAGTTTTGTTGATCAGAATCTATGAAAAATTGCATCTGTATGATTCCAAGAATAGTTCATATTCAGAAATTCAGGAGTTTGCTAATTGTTCTACAACCTTTACCTTTGTTAAGAGTTTAGTGTCACCGGATGCCCTTTGATACCACAATGATGTTAACATAAATTAAGGTAAACATTGATTTTACTTGGTTTCACTTTCAGTTTAGTTGTAATCAACCAAATCTTGTCTACATTTATTATTCAGCAACTACTTATTCAGATATTTCTGGTATATTTTTGGATGCAGAAATCTGTGGCTTTCCATTTATCGACCTCTGGGAGCTGCTCGTGTTTCCTTCAGTATCTATGTTTTCTCGAGAAGTGAAACATCCTTAATTTAGGCTTCTATGTTTATTGATGCATTCTTTTAATTGTGTTTGGAATGTCTTATTTCTGTTGCTTTAAACATGATATGCAAGTTCTGTTAATTTACATTTATCTTATGTTATGGTTAATTATATTGGTCATTTAATTTAGTGCGAAACCAGGATGTGTAATTGGCTTTGACTGGAAGTATTCAAAGTTTTTATCTACATATATATCAATCAACGGAACATAAAGGATGAAAATTGTAAATTTACATGGTAAATATATATCAAATCAAGCTAAGGTTGCGACTTAAGAGCCAAAACTTCAATGGCACTCATAGACGAACAGAAACAATTCAAACAACAACCTAAGAAAATCAAAACATCAGATAAAACTTGTTCGGTTCCTACGATTCCGGATGAGATCATTGTCAATATTCTTTGTAGGCTTCCTGTTAAATTACTGTTAAGGTATAAGTCTGTTTGCAAATTATGGTGTTCTTTAATATCCGATTCTGATTTAATTAAGTCTCATCTAAGCTGATTTAATTAAGTCTCATCTAAGCTTATCAGCATCCAACCCTCACCCTTCACATCATCAACTAATTCTCACCATTAGTTCGTCGAATATTAATCTTTTAAGTTGTGGTCTTTATGAAGTGATGTGTGATCATAAATTGGTTAATGTCTTAGAGCTTGATCATCCATTCAAACGTCCACGTAGCTCTAATGTCTCAGAGCTTGATCCCGAATTGATAGTTGGTTCTTGCAATGGACTGCTATGCGTAGCTATTGATCACCACAGTTTGTATATCTGGAACCCTAGTACTAGAAAATCAAACTTGTTGCCGTACTGTGGTAATCTTAAAGTGTGGGACGATGGTTGGTCTGTGATGTATGGCATTGGGTACGATGAGTCTAGTAATGATTACAAAGTTGTAAAAGTATATTATAACGACATGTATGAAACTGAAGTGAAGATATACTTGTTGAAATCTGGATTTTGGAGGAAAGTTGGCAAATTTCCTTGTAGTCCGCGTCGTTCAAAAGGAGCATTCGGAATGTTTTTAAATGGCGCAATTCATTGGGGTATTACTAAACAGTATGGGCCATCTCTTTTGTGGACTGTTGATTCTCTTGACTTACCCAAGGAGACTTTTAATGAAATATTGCAACCTGTATATGATGATAGTAAATATTTGACATCGCTAGATACTATTCGGGGTTTTTCTTTGGGGGTTCTAGGAGAATGGTTGTGCGTGCTTCGTGATTATCTGGGCAAGCATGCGGATGTATGGGTGATGAAAGTTTATGGGGTGAAAGATTCTTGGACTAGATTGGTTTCCATCCCGCATATGACTATTACTTTTCTGTTTCAGTCTCGGTATTCGACGCCTCTGTATATTTCAAATGACGGAAAAGTTTTGTTGAGACTGGGTTCAAAATGGGTTATGTATGATTCCAAGAATAGCTCAGTTTCAGATATTCAAAAGTTTGATGGTTGTCTTGGAGCATATACCTTTGTTGAGAGTTTAGTCTCACCACATGCCCTTGAACATAAAGATGATAATGTAAACTAAGGTAAAGTTTTATCTTCTGACATGGTTTCACTTTTTACATAGTTATTGTCTACGTTTGTTATACTCCGTATTATTTGGCGTCACTGTTTTTTTTGTACCTCTTTGCATATATATTATGTCTTGCATCGCCTGAATAGAGGGTATTTTATCACTGTACTTCCTAATTTATCTAAGGGAAATCATATTCTTGAACACCTTATTTCAATCACCATATATAACTAAAACTTTTAATGACAAAATTTTATCAAAATTAATTGTTACTCTATGTTTAAGTGAAATCGATCAGTTTCTTTGCTTAACAAATTGGTGCTATGTTTTTGGATGCAGGAATCTATCGCTTTTTGGACCTTCCAGGAGCTGCTTGCGTTTGCTCCAGCATCTATATATGTTTTTATTTTCTAGTTCTGTTTGGAGAAGAATTACATACTCTTCACTTTTTTTAGCAATTTTGTAGACATATTTAGCTAGTTCTGTTTTGAGAAGCAGGGTACGCAAATTATGTTAATATATAAATCTATCTAGTCAGTTTATGGATACATTTGTTGGTTTTACTGTGTCGCCGAGATGATATGATAACATTTGAAGATCAATGCTTAGACATATTATTCACATGTTACCAACAATATTGGTTAAGCAAAGTGACTCTGCTGTGGCCTGTGTACAATAGTACTTGTTATTCTTAAGTAGGTTTAGTAGCAATGTGTTTGCAATTGGTTCTACTTTTAGAACTTTTTAATGTGTATAGTTTATGTTCAATAAAAAATAAGATAAAAATAAAATAAAATCATATTTTGGCCATAAAAAACTACTTGTGACAAGGTTTGTTTATATGAGTCTAAGCCATGTTTCTTTTTTTTTTTTTTTAGCAATTAAGGGGAGGTGAGCCCTTTCTATTGTTTGGTCTAGTTGGGGAGGAGTGAAAATATCTCTTTCTCTCTCTCTCTCTCTCTCTCTCTCTATATATATATATATATATATATATATATATATATATATATATATATATATATATATATATATATATATATATATCTTAACTACTTATAATGTAGATTTAGTCAAAGGAGAAAAGTGCAAAACTGAATTTTCAGTCAATCCTCATTTTGCCCTTCTAATTAATGCTCTTGAAAGTTAAATCTTGAAAGTCAAGGGTGAGAGAAAATGAATTGTGTAATTAATGCTTTTATTAAAACACCCCATAACTTAAAATTACAATAATTTATTCATATGGTACAACCAATTAAAAGCATCTATATTAAATTAAAAACAATCAATTAAAACACACCTTACTAAAAAAGTACAATAAAATTTTCACAATATACAATTTAAACAAGCTACAACATAATATAAAATATAAGATAATTAAACACACTAATTAATGTTATTTTTAAAACACCCTAAAATGAAAAGTATATGTTATTATACACATTATACAAATTAATAAAACACACAAAACTTTATACAAGCTAACAAGTTGATGTTACATATAGTTTTGAAAACTGGACCGGACCAACGGGTTCAACTGGGAAAAACATATAGTTTTGAAAACTGGACACGACGGGTTCAGTTATTAAAAGCATGACTCGGTTTAAATCAACCCATTTTTCGACCGAAACGGTTCAACCGGGTTTCAAAACATTATGTTGACATGAGCTTCAGTATCAAAGTCAATAAGTCAACAAAGTCAATAAGTCAACACATTTAGTAACTGATTTTCATATCAATTTGGGCGGGAAAATCAGTTACTAAATGTGTTGAGTTATTGACTTTGATACTTATACTCATGTCATATGTTTAATCCCTAAATCTTCAAACTTTTATTAGAGGTGGCAAAACGGGCGGGCACGGGCTAAAATGGCACGGGTTAAAATGGGCACGGGCTAAACAGACAAATTATAAATCGGGCCAAACGGGCACGGGCTAAAACGAGCAAATTATAATTCAACTATTAAAAACATTCGGAACAGTCCTAAAAACCCCTTTAATTCATCTTGTAAAAAAAATTCAAGCATCTAAGTCTTAACTATATTTAATTATTTTTTCTTAGAAAAAAAATAAAATAAAATAAAAATAAAATAATCTGACTGCACATTTGAGAAAATATGCTGGGACAAATAAATAAAAATGCAACTAATTAAAAAAATGAGAGTAACTAATTGCTTGAAAGTTGAATTGTGTGATTCGAAAGCCCATCTAATAATATATGTTTTTATCTTTTGCTTGTAAGAGCCCATCAAATAAATGCAAGGGGGCAAAAAACGCCCCAAACTTTTAAAAAAGTGTCAAAAATCGCCCAAAAATTACAAATTGGGCAAGATTTGCCACCCCTAACTTTTATTATTTTTCATTTATAACCCATAAACTTTCTTTTATCACTAAACGATCTGTCGTTATAAAATCCCGTTGCTACGCACGGGTATTCGTCTAGTATATATATATATATATATATATATATATATATATATATATATATATATATATATATATACTATTTATAAAGAGTAAATGATCAAAAAGTCAAGAAGTGAAAAGTGAAAAACTTAAATTAATGTTTTGCCTAAATTACCCTTAATTAATGCATTTAACACTCCTTAATACCTCTCATTTAAAATTTAATCAAAACTTAAATGAAAACATGAAAACTTACATTACACATTCAATTTTTTTTGTCAACTTAAAAACATGAAAAGTTAAATAAATAATTAATAAACGAAAACATAAAAATGCAATGTTCTGAAAACCGGGTTCGAAATCGACCTGGTCGAGTCACCGGGCACCGGGTCAACCGGTTCGACCATCGGTCAACCGGTTCGACCACGGGGTCAACCCGAGTTTTTATTAATTTTTTTTGAAAAAATGAAACCCGGCCGGGTTTCGAGAACCGGGTTGACCCGGGTCACTAAAAACCCGGGTTGTTTTGACCCCTTTTTTCGGCCGAAACCGGTCGAACCGGTTAACCCGACCGAGTCGACCCGGGTTTCAAAACCTTGTAAAAATGCAAAATTGTTTTGTCAACTTAAGAATGAATACACACGTATATAAAAATAAACTTTTAAATACTAGATGAGTAGCCGTACATAGAAACGGAATTTTATAGCGGCAGATAGTTATAGTGATATTTTGGTTACACAAAACGTTACACAAACCACTTAACCAAAATATCATTATAATTAAATGCCGCTATAAAATCCCGTTGCTATGCACGGGTACTCGTCTAGTATATATATATATATATATATATATATATATATATATATATATATATATATATATATATATATATATATATATTCACACGATTTAAGGGAAAAATGTGTAAATAAAACAAGATATAATTTGGTGGATCCACTTCTCTTACTTAAAGGGTCGTTCGGCAAAAAATAAACGCCACCTAAATGATGATGTGCAGGATCGTGATACTTTTTCTGATGATTTACAAATATATTAATCCTTTAAAAAAAGAGAAAAAAAAAAAAAAAAAAAAAAAAAAAAAAAAAAAGAAAAAAAAAAACAGATCATCATTTGACCTTTTATTATTAGGGTTTTGCTAATGGCAGACCTAAGGGTTGTTGTTAATAGCTTGATTTTATTACATATGAACTAATGAGTAATTTTTATTGGATGACATTTCTGATAAAAGTGGATAAAATCCCTAAAAATCTGGATATACAACAAACGCTTCATTCTCATTGGTTGAATTAGTTTCTTACAAATAATTGTAGTAAAAATGATCATATTAACCACAGCCCTTAGGGCTGTCGTTAGCAAAACCCTTGTTATTAAACAAAAGCCCTTGCAAGATTACGAATTAGCCCTTGCAAGATAACAAATTAGCCCTTGGTACATCAATTTAGTAATTAGCAAAAAATGAAGGTTATGAACTGTAGATCTACTTAGAAACATACATAAATGCAAATTTGAAAAATAAAACCTAAAAATCCCTAGGTGGTCAACCATGAGAGAAGAGGAACTACATCAACCAAGAAAACCAAATCATCTGCTGAAGACACTCTTTCAGTTTTTACGCATCCGAATGAGATCATTGTTGAGATTCTCAATAGGCTTCCGATGAAATCACTTTTAAGGTATAAGTCTATCTGCAAATTATGGCGTACCACAATATCGGATCCTTATTTTATTAAATCATATATTAGCTTATCAAGATGCAACCCTCACTATGCACATAAAACTGTTAATGTCTTTGAGCTTGATTTGTAGAAGGTTATGATTTCCTCATGATTTGCATTAACACATGAAATCCGTATATAACTTTTCAAAGGAGAATTCTAGAGAGCTAATAATGGGCTTAGGCCTAAACTACACAAGAGGGCCTTAAGCAAATTACATCAACTAATAATATACAGTATATGTCGACTAATACTTCCCCGCAGTTAGAGCTAGAGGAGGCCGGACGCTTAAACCAGCTCGAAATTCTTCAAACAAAGCAGAGGGAAGTCCCTTGGTGAAAATATCGACAAACTGGTAACGTGATGGGACATGTAGAACTCAAACCTGTCCAGTGGTAGCCATGTCACGGATGAAAAGTATGTCAATCGGCCGCTAATGTTGAACAGGATTGGCAGACATGTAAATAACACTGACATTGTCACAGTAGACAAGGGTGGCAGACGATAACGGAGAATGTAACTCACGAAGAAGATTACGAAGCCATGCAGTCTCCGCCACAACATTCGCAACAGCTCGATTTTCTGCTTCGGCACTGGAACGGGAGAGGGTGTGCTGATGCTTAGATTACCAAGATAATAAATTATCAACCAGAAAAACACAGTAGCCTGAAAAACACAGTAGCCTGAATTGTAAATTGTTTCGTGATATCTAAGTTTTAATAATTATATAAAACATGAAGGGCCTAAATTGTAAATCTATATGAGAATTATACTTAAAACCAAGGTTTTCGAGATCGGGATCCTATTTAGGATCGATATTGTCTTTGCAAGATCGAGATCGTAAGATCGGATTGGGATCTTAAGATCCTACCATAATGCATTTTTTAAGTATCCTTTGTAATATTATACAAATTTATAAATTATTATATACATAAACACAAAATTATATAAATGTTTCATAGAAATGTTGTCCTAAATTATGGTTATGAAATGTATAAGAAGATTATAACATGTTGTTTTTTCAATTTTACAAAACACAATTCATAAATTTGTAGTTTTTAGTTTGCTAGTTCGAGAAAAGTAAGATCGGATTGGATTAGATCCTAAGATCCTATGGTTAGGATCGGGTTCCTATACGATCTTAAGCTTTCAAAGATCCTACATAAGGTCCGGATCGTTTTTGCTTTGCAGTATAGTAAAATCGTAAGATCCTAAGATCTGGACCGGGATTAAAACACAAATGCTCCACAAAAGCAAACACAGAAGAAACCTAGCTAGCTCACGATGGCAGTCAAAGACGATCGACAAGAACAACCAACAAAACTCGAAACGTCGCATTTATGTGAAACATGTCCTTCAGTTCCGAGTGAGATCATTGTCGAAATTCTGCTAAAGCTTCGTGTTGGATCTCTCTTACGGTTTAAGTCTGTTTGCAAATTATGGCACTCTTTGATATCTGATCAGTACTTCATTATGCAACCCTCACTATTTACATCATCGACTAATTTCCGACAAAGATTTTTATAGTTGTCGTCTTTATGATGTGATGTTTGATAAACCTATTACTATTATGGAGATTCATCCATTCAAAGACCCTCGTGGATTTAGTTGGATCCACGGTTCCTGCAATGGATTGTTACTCATATGCTATAATAGTAGTAATATGTTTATGTGCAGTGGCGAAGCTTGAGAATTCTAAGTGGGGGGTCGGGATCTAATTTTTTTTTTCCTAACGCTATTTTTCGGGTAATATGTTCGGGTCAGTGATTCGATTCGGGTCGGGTCAAAAATTAAATACTATTATTATATAAAAAAAAGTTTCAATCACTAAAAAACTAAACATTTGTCCAAGACAACTAAACATTAAAAAGGAGACAAACGGTTGGTACCTGGTTCGATTCATTGGAGAAATTAGAGATCAGCCCTTCGACCTTTAGGACCCTTGAATTCTTCGATTATGGACTCCGAATCAAACTTGTCAGCAATTTTTTTTTCTATGTAAATCACCATACTATTTGCTAGATTGTCATCTGACATCTTATTACGTAGGCGATTTTTGAATATCTTCATTGCCGAAAATCCCCTCTCTGTTGTTGCAGTCGAAACCGGAAGTGTCAAGAGTAGCCGACACACTCTTTCAAACAAATCGTACATGATATTTTTCCCAGTTTCTACAAGAGTTTGGCAGAGATCAGAAAGAGTTGCTACCTCACTTAACTTGGCATTATTTATCCTTTCAACTTGAAAAGTCTCCAATTGACCAACTAATTGATTTCTCTCCTGCTCAGTAAAGTCCGTAGGATAATATTTCTCAACAAGAAGAACAATGTGATCAATGTTAATCTTTTTTGAACATAAAGTCGAACCAAGAGATAACAACTCCATTGATTGCTCACTGAATCTAGAATCCAACTCTTGTATTTGCTTATCCAATGTCTCTATAAACAAATCTACTCGGTAAAAATGTTCAAATGTAACATGAAGATCTTTTTTACAAGGCCGATACCGGGTAGATCTATATGGAGCACTCATATCGGGCATCTCTATTTCATGTCTTTGACAAAAAAAATAACTTCCTCAATTAAAGAATCCCATCCATTGTTTCTAAAATTATTTAGACTAACCTTTGTGGCTGAAACTAAATCCATTGCATTAAGGATGTCTTGGGATTTCTTTTGTAATCCTTGACAAAGTGCATCAGTCTTTTGCATCACCTTTTTCATCATGTGAAGAACAAACACAAACTCAAATGACTTCAAGTAACTATAAGCAATACTAGCATCTCCACGTTGAGTAAGGGTATTACGAGTAGTGTCGTCCATTATTCCCTTGAGAACAGCCCGAGTGACATCAAACATGTTAACCAAACTACAAATGGATTTAAAATGGGAACCCCAACGTGTATCCC
This sequence comes from Artemisia argyi, assembly GCA_030686995.1. Classification (NCBI taxonomy): domain Eukaryota; kingdom Viridiplantae; phylum Streptophyta; class Magnoliopsida; order Asterales; family Asteraceae; genus Artemisia; species Artemisia argyi. The sequence continues at coordinate 5,697,066 of CM060692.1, read as the reverse complement.
CGGCCCTTCTTAATGTCCCAACCTGGTTTTTACTTTTTCCCGATTTGATTTCACCCAACTCCAGTAAATTTTTAATCTCAATTGCCTTCGCCTTTTGTAACTCATCGTGACGCTTACTAGAAGCACAAACCACATTTATTACAAAAGCTAAGTACTCAAAGAACTGGTGTACCGGATCAACTTCCTTTGAGACACAAACCAAGGCAAGTTGTAACCTGTGATAAAAAAAAAATGTCAACTCCATATGTGTATTTTTAGTCAAACCTTAAAAAAGAACAAACAACAATACAAAAGTAAGTAACCTGTGAGCAAAGCAATGAACGTAATATGCATAAGGACTATACTGCCGAACGAGTGCCTGTAAGCCGTTCCATTCCCCACTCATATTGCTAGCACCATCATAACCTTGACCACAAATTTTTCCGGTATCAAATTTGTGATTCAAAAGTTTATTCCACAAACTAGCCTTTAAAGTCGCCGCAACAGTATCCTCGACATGAACTAAATCCAAGAACCTTTCCCGTATCACCCCTTCCGCATCAACAAATCTTAAGACTATGGCCATTTGCTCATTTTTGGATTCATCTCGTGACTCATCAACCATGACACAAAACCATGAATCCCCCACTTCTTCCCGTATATACATTCTCACTTTATTTGCCAAAATACTAAGAACTTCTTGTTGGATATCGGAAGATGTATACTTGGAATTATAAGAAGCATTTAAAATAACATTTCCAAGATCATCATTATAAAAAGCTAATAGTTTTAGCAATTCAAGAAAGTTACCTCGATTCTTTGAATTGGAAGATTCATCATGTCCTCGTAAAGCACAAGCTTGGTATGTTAACCAACGAACTACATCAATTGTGCCTTTCAATCTTAAACGGTTTTTCCTTTTTTCCTCTTCACTTTGTTTTTCTATGAAATTTTCAATGTGTGCTTCTTGATTCACTAAATTAGACACAAACACAAATGCCTTTTTATGTGTTGCAGATTTAAGGTGCTTCAACAAAGGACATTTATTCCCATCATTACATTTTTTCCAATTGTCAAATCCGTCACAACTAAATGCACTATGACCACTTTGCTCATTTGGTTTCTCCTTATACAAATAACATAGAAAACAATAAGCCTTGTGTGTTGTTGGAGAATACTCTAACCAATTAGGGAACATACCAAATCAAGCAAATTTAAATCGACGAAGATTATTCTTTGGACCTCTAGGCTTATACTCTTCAAGCTTAGGTTGATACACTCCTAATAATATATATGCTAGCCTTACTTGCTCACGTGCCTCAACCGGATATTTCCACATTTCAAGTCGTTTAGCAGGATCTCTTTCTAGGCTACTAACATCCATTTCATTGATGTTAGCTTGTGGAATTTCATTGATGTTAGCTTGTGGAATTTCAGATGGTTGTTCATTGCAAGTATCCGGACCAATAACCGGTTCGCTTGTTGAACCATTTTGACGTTTACTCTCTTGAATTTCAACATCAATTCCTTCTACTTGTTGTTCTTCGTTCTTTCTTTTAAAAAATGAAGTTATGGTTTTATTCTTCACCATATTCACAATCTATAAATCTGTACACCTACATAAATTGTAAATAACTTATATTAGTGATTTAGTGGTATCCTAATTTCTAATTCACAATCTATAAATCTGGTCCTAACTCCTACTCCTAGATCGAACCCAAATCTGGTCCTAACTCCTAGTCCTAGATCAGTGGCGCAGCTTATAAATAAAACAAGAATACAAGATGAGATTGATGGATTTAACATACCAAGGCCCAAGGGAAATAGAGAGAAAGCAGCCAAGCGCCCAAGCAGGCGAGCAGCCAAGCACTTCAAACTTGGCCTTGGGAGGAGTCCGAGGAGATGAGCAGGGACCAGGGGCACTTCGAAGGGGACAGGGGAGGGTTTCTCGTTTCTAGGTTTGGGATGGATTTGAGATTTGGTTTATGGATTTTCAATGTGGGGGTGGGAGGGTTAATAGATCAGTTTTTTTTTTTTTTTTTTTTTTTTTTTTTTTTTTTTAATGGGCTAAATAACTAAATAAGTAATGGTAATGGATCAATTTTTTTTTAAAACTATGGGGAGTCGAAACCGAATTAAAATGGGGGGGTCGAAAGCGAATATACCGAAATTTTTCTACACGAAAACTATATACCCCCTATATCGCAAAAAAAATTTCGGGGGGTCGGGCGCCCCCCCCCCCCCCCCCCCTTATAAGCTGCGCCTCTGTTTATGTGGAATCCTGTTCCCAGAAGATCAAGCAAGGTACCAGACGATTGTTTGAAAACGATGTCTGGTAGGTATATGCTGTATGGTTTTGGGTATGATGAGACTACAGATGATTACAAAGTTGTCGTGATAAGTGATTCAAATTTAGTGAAGATATATTCGTTAAAATTTGGAGATTGGAAAAATTGTAATAATTTTCCTACAGGTATCAATTCAATGCAAATTTATGATACGTACTTGAATTTATTGGGTTGGTAGAAAATATTCGTTGTTGTGGAGGATAGTTTCCTTTGATTTAGAAAAAGAGACTTATGGTGAAGTTTCGCCACCTGTACCAGAGTACGATGAAGGTGGTAACGGTGGTTTGACTTTGGGGGTTTTGGGAGAATGGCTGTGTGTGCTATGTAATTATCCTACATATCGCGCAGATGTATGGGTAATGAAAGTTTACAGAGTGAAGGATTCTTGGACTAAATTGGTCTCCGTCCCGTATTTAACTGATCCAGGTAGATATCAATATTCGGTGCCTTTGTGTATTTCAAATAATGGAAGAGTACTATTGTTGAAACTCGGGAATAAGTTGGTTAAGTATGATTCCAAGATTAATTCATTTTTAGAGATTGAGAATTTTGTTAAGAATAACACATCAGTGTACACCTTTCTTGAGAGTTTAGTCTCACCTGATGTTCGGATGGCCTGGGTACAAGAATGATAATGTGATATAAGGTAAGCATCGATCTTCTCACCTGCTTGTGCTTTACATTTAGTTGTAATAACATATATTGCACTTCCTAAAGCACTGTATATATCGTGCATATTCCATTTAGTGAGAAATTTTATGTCGTGCATCTTCCATTTAGGGTATGTTTGGCAAAACGGCCTGGGGACTTGGGTTGAGGCTCGGGCTCGGGCTCGGGCTCGGGCTTATATTATAAGCCGAAACTAGAATTTTTATTTTTCTAAAGTTGTTTGGCAAATTAGTTTAAGTTGGAGCTTATTATTGTAAAATTACTCAAAATGACATTAATTAAATTAACATATGTATATATTAGATATTTTTATGGGTAATTAGGTAATTTGGTACCAACGAGGCTTTTTTTATTGAGGCTCATAAAAACTTTAGCCTCATTTTTGAGGCCGGGGCTTATAATTTCAAAAGCCCCTGTATAAGGCTCTACGCCCAACGAGGCTTATTTTTTGGCAAGGGCTTATTTGTGACAACTTGCAATTTAGGGAAACAATTTATAAACCCGCATTACTTTAAATTTAATAAATTTTTGAATATTTGAAAGGTTTATTCGCGTTGATTTTGTAAACGTTGAACCGTGATTTTTAATTTAGTGGTATTTATGGAATTTGAAATTTTTAATTTTTGATTTGGTTTGGAATATCTGTGGTGATTTATTGTTGAGATGTGTATTAGGCACTATGTTGACTCCGACACTAAGAAAAACCTAACAAATTATATATTATGGGAATCGGTTGCGTTTTATTTAAAGTAAACATATATATTTTAAAAATATTTGGGAAAAGCGTATTTAGAACTATGAGCGCCGTGTGCGAATGTTTGTGGCGACGTTTAATATTTTTGTGAAGGAGTATTCGAGTTCCGGGAAGGACCAATTAATAACTACACTAAATAACTTAATTATCATATCTAAAATGAAAAAGAATAAACTTGAGGGGCCCTTTTGAAATTTTCGGTATTAAAAACCCTAACCCTATCCTCCCCCTCTCATTTCTCTTCTTCCCCACCTCACAAATATACTCTCTTCTCCTCTCTTACCGCCGCTGCCTGCCACCTCCGGCAACCACACCACCGCCGCTCACCTTATCACACCGCCACCACCAAATCAATCCCCACCATCTCCCCTATCATTTTTGCTACTACACGCGCTGGTAATCACCTCGACCACCACCTTGGTTCGTTACCGCCGCCGTGCATCAACCCCAAACACCATTTTCTTTAAAAGTTTCGAAGGATTGAAGGTGAGATATGTGATTTTCATGAAAGTTTGACTCTCCGAAAAGTCAAACCCTTTTTGTTTCTTGATTCTTGGTCAAAATCCGATTGGGTAACAATTATGAGAAGGTTTTTGGATATAAAAATTGGTTTGGTATCCGGGTGGGTCGACCCTTGACCGATTTATGCTCGGATTGTGATGATTTGTATCGATTTGGGGCGAGTTTTAGGCTCGGTTGAGCTTAGCCGAGGCCCTCGGGGTCTCGGTGTCTTGACTTATTGCTCACGAGAGCATGCCGCGACCTCAAGGGGTCGTATGATTGATGGTTTGGATTCGTTAGAGCTTGAGGTGACCTTAAGGGTCCGATTGGTTTTGGTATTTTTGGCTCGGGTGAGCCTAGCGTGACCACCATGGTCCGTTTGGTTTGTTGGTTTATAGCCGATGACCAAAAGGATCGGTTTGGTGTTGGATTCGAGCTCCATTGAGCAAGCCGAGACATTAGAAGTCTCGGGTGGGACCCACAGTTTTGTGGTATTTTGTTTGACCCAGGTTGACTTGGTAAATCGACCCGGAACTCATGTTTGTTGATGCCTTTCTTCTTGTTGTTTTTAATGTTGTTGTATTGTGGTATTCATTATTTCGGCCGTATATCATTATTGGGTGTATGATCATTTTTGGTGAAGTGTTGACGATGATATGGATGAATGGGAACCGTATGTGAGACGGTTGATTAGAATGACGGAGATAGGTTAGTCGGGTGTCGTAGTCGGACCCATTGTTGTAGCATGTGTTATGGGTATTGATTGGACGGAGTTGGATTACTTGATCTTGACTTGGTTATATTATTTGGACTTGGACAATGAGCCGAGAGTGATGACTCGGACATGTGACCATCTCATATAACTCGATAATTATTTATAATCAAACGCTAATAATAAAACTTGTAATAATATTATTGGTAATATAACCGTTTATATAAGTATATAGACGTGAAAAACGTATATATAAATATATAAATGCGTATAGTAAAAATAAAACGATCACGAGTAATATTATAGTAACGCGATGATATATATTATACTATGAAAGTAGTGTAATAAATGTCGGGAGCGTTATTATAATTAAACAACTATAAATAACGACGAAATCTATAACGTTGAATAATTATATTAAATAAAATATACTTTTAAATAAACGAGGAAACTATCGAGTTTTACGGGGTCGTGGTCGCTTGAGTCCAAGTGGGTTATATTATTATATTGTGACTTTTGTGTTTGTCATGGATATGTGACGATTAATACATCCATTTTCTATATCTACGTAACTTATTTAATCAACGGGTTAAATAGGATCTATTTAGTTATGTAAAATGAGTATATTAATGGGCATTGTATCCTACGACGCCCATAGGTTGTGGTACGTGTACGGGAATAATGAATTACTAAATATCTCGGGGAGTTTGCCAAATTGACGAATTTGGTAAGCTTGACGATATATATAGGGAATTTATTAAACTTTGATACTTACCATGTAGTAATCTTCGTGCTATGTGATTTAGGTTTGGGTATAATCTTAGAGTGATATATTACGTAAATAAATATGGGGATTACCAAACCGACGGATTTGATAAGCTTCGATGATTTATTTAAATAATATATTGGGCTAATATTAGACCTATAGAGTGTTTATTTTGTTCTTTTTCGTTGTGGCTTCTTGTTGTGAGTTGTGTCGACCCTCCACCCGTATAGATACCAAACACCAAACTAATATGAGAATAATACGAGAAATGGATTTTTGGAAAGTAAAAAGAAATACGTTCGGGATTGGGAATATTTGATTTTGAGGAAATGATTCTGAACGCGTTTATATTGTTAGGAGGTGCTGAGTCTGTAGTTGCCGTTATTTGAGTTGCTTTATATCTTACATCTATCGATTTCTTTTGCTGATTGCTGGACTTGAGGTGAGTCATAGCCCCACCTTTACTCTTGAACTTTGTTTTCAATACTTGGGGTGAGAAACGTGCAAATGTTTTATGTGGACTATTATCGCTTTGTTTATTTTAAAACTTGCTATGCTTATAGAACTAGGTAGGTTATAAAGCGAGGCCTAGTCCCAAACTAGGTAAGCTATTGATTTGGTTATAGAGCGAGGCCTAGTCCCGAACTAGGTAAGCTATTGATTGGTTGTTGAGTGAGGCCTAGTCACGAACTAGGTAAGCTATTAGATTGGTTATGGAGCGAGGCCTAGTCATGAACTAGGTAAGCTATTGATTTGATTGATTTGAGCTATAGTGTGCACCTATAGGGTTGGTTAGATTTGGTTGGTTCGTTTTGGTTGGATGATTGACGCCTAGTCTAGCTAGCAAGCGTTTTGCGTATATGTCCACTTGATTTAGTTATGAATTTAAACCTATGATCTCACCAGGAAAAGCTTAATTTAGCGCGTTTTCTCACGTAATTAAGTGATGCCCTTGGATGCTTGGATTGGAGGCTTGGCTTTGGCACCTGGTTTAAGGATCTATTTTCTAAAACTCTGATATGTTATTGTGGACCTACGTTCATTTCTTTTGGGCCTTACTTTGGATAATTTTGGGATAAATGTAAACTTTAAAACCCTTTTGGTTGTGTTTTTCTTATGTTTACTTTATCTCGTTCTTTCATGACTTGGAATGGATACCAATCCCCCGTAATACCCCAAAAGCTTGTCGAGTCTTCTGCTGTACCAAATTTTGGGGGTGTTACAGATTGGTATCAGAGCCAAGGTTATAGAGAACTAGGTAAATAGACACCTAAACTATAACCGATTTTTATAGAAACGATCCTCGACCAATGCCCGCCAGCCCGCCATGCCGAAGCATCATTGTTTATATTAAGGTATATTGGGATGACAATTAGATATGAGATTCTTGAGGTGATTCGAGCTTATGGGATATATTGATTAAGTGATATGATGGCGTTTTGAGGAATTACATGGATTAATGGTTTTTATATATGTTTTAGTAATGCGGTATTTTAAATCTTTCTTGAATTATATGATTTGGGATTTTATGATGATTTTTGATACGGTATCTTGAGTTTCGCGGTTTACTTATTTTGAAACACCTACACCTACCCTACGCCGTTGTCACAAACCATGGCCTCCTATTCATTCGATGTTACTGAGAATGTTCTTGCTGGTACGTGTCACTCAGCACAGATCACTATGGCCCCTGATGACCTACACGTGAGGGTCATTCGTTCAGCCACTACTTTATCATCCTATTGTCACCCTAAGTCACCGATTTTATCGCCTCGTGGTTCACTTGCTCTGAGATGACGATTGATGGAGTACCCCTCCGACGAGGAGTATGTGGAGGAGTACGAGGGTGAGGAAGAGAATGATGACCCTTAAGATGAGGAAGAGAATGATGACCCTCAGGATGAGGAGGAGGATGATGTAACGACCCATGAATTTCCCAAATATTTAAAACATTGTGAGCCTGAGTATAAAATTTTCAAACGTTATGACAACTATTTTGATCAGTATCAAAAATATATCTTCTTGCATTTATTTTATTTCTAGAGCAACGAATTATAGCCTTGATCAATCATTATGACAAACACATATTTATAGTTATTGGAACCGTGCGCGTACCGACACTATATTAGTATGACATAAATTCTATAACAATTTTCGAGACTAACCAATTCTTTTATTAATACATTCATATAACCATTTCCAGAATTATAACTTTCGAAGCTACTAAAACAAGTAACCACGTTTACACTTTTGCTCAACGGGACAAGAAGTACCACCGACACATTAACGAAAAGTAAAATAAAACACAAACATTTACAAATACATTTATATTTACAACATTTCCCCACCACAACTACAAATACTTATACATTCATTTTAATTCTTTTATTTCTTTTCTTCATTTTTTTTTTCTTTTCTTTCTTCTTCTCCTCTTTAGGAAACGCAGCCCATCTCTCTCCCCACCCTCAAAATCCATACCATCTTCTTTGGTGATTTACAGCCGCTCCCCCCTCACAAGTCCCCCTACTCTCGTTATTTTATCAAACCTTGTGGAGGAGCTCTCTCAACGATGCACCCTATATGTGTCCCTATCGAGCTTCCCTATCACCCATGGCTAGGGTCAATATTCAAACTAGGGTTGATCTATCACCCTCTCACACTTTCTCTTCTACCCAAGAAAGGTCAAGGGGTACAACCCACGACAAGGATGTGATTGTTATCTTTCTTCATTTAGGATGACACCAAGATCAATCCAAGGAAAGTTGGAGTCAACCATCTACTTTTCCTCATCTTAAATCTACCACTGATCCACAAGGGAGACACCACTCTTATCCAGAACTCACAAAAAGGTTATTGGTGGTTCCTGCTTGGATTCGGCTTGGTGGATCTGCTTGTCTATATTGTCTCATCTTGGATCGGTTCGCATTGTAAGGTCTTCACTCAATTCTTGTACCCTTTGTTATAATTTATATGTGGTTATTCATGTTTGTTGAATTAAGTTTGATGATGAATCGGCTGTGTAATGATGTTTACAACCTTGTGTGCGTGGCGTATTTTGTTTGACAAACCAAAATGTTATTGGCTCGATATGGTTGGGTTACTCTTGGCTTAGATCTTGAACTCTAGTTGATTCCCCTGGTTTACTGTTGCGTTTGGTATGTGTCGAAATTGTTGTTTGATCGTCCTTGGTCAACAATGACCCACTTGGGGTGCTAAATTACTTGTCTTACATTTGATTTCGAGTCTGTGTGCTCTTTCTAAAGGTCTTCGTTAAATTCTCGAACCTGGGTGGAGTTGTGTCTTGGAAGTTTTGTCCGCGATGTTAGTTTTCTTTTGACACTTACAGTCGAAGTGCTACCCTAGTCTCCTTAGGTCTCATCCTAGAGCCTAAAAGCTTAATCTCGTTAGGACTTGTGCTTGTGCTTCATCGTAACGACTATGACTCAAGGGGAGGCCTCGTATCCATGACTTATCTCGGCTCCACAACACGCTCGGTGTACGTCCTGATGCAAGTAATACTCGGCAAAATATTCCAAAAAAGAAGCCTAAAAATGTAACACTGGATTGTTTGGCTGTTGGACTCTGCACTTGGCTTGGACCTTAGCGCTCACAGGGCCACGCCACATTAAACCAGCCCATGATACTTGAAGCCGAGCTGCGTTGTTTACAACGAGTAAACAAGATGCGTGATGTTACCGACTCGTTTCCGTCACTCGACCACAATATTCGTAACACACTATATGTATATACTTAGTTATAAAAGAATCCGTTTTGCATAAACTTCAAATATGGGAACAAATAAAATGAAGTAACGTCGCTCAAAACTAAAGTACTAAAACCATTAGACAAGATTTAATTTGACGTTTAGTCACGACATATAATGAAAACTTATACTTGAGTCATGCCAAATTTTCTAAAAATTGTTATAGTATAAAGATAATTTTAAATACAAATGTAATTAGTAAAACTATTAAATCAACCAATACATATACTTTTATTTTCATTACACATATACGTTCATTTAAATAACATCTCCAAATTTAACTTCACTTATCACCACTTTTCGTCCATCTCGTCTTCCATTGTCGTGCCAAACTTGTCTACGCCTTACTATTCGTCCTTCGACTATTTTGTACGTATACTCTTCCATGAGCCAATATTTAAAAGACTATTTCCAAACTAAATCCACGCCACATGAAACAGCCATATTGTTTTGAATCTATAAATTGAAAACTAAGAATGTCATACTAATTTAGGTTACGCGTTGGAGCTATCAACTACTATTTAACTACATTGCATTTCGGATTACTACTACTTGCTGAGGTGAGTTCATAGTCCCACATTTTACTATGTTTTCAAATCCCGTGGGGAGATACATGCTATTAAACTGAACACAAGTAAGTTTTAATTTTTTAAAAGTATTTAAGTTTAATTAAAATATATCTAGTGTTTGATTTGTCATTTTTAATTTGTTTCATCTTATATGCATGTGTATATACAGTTTGAGAATAGCAAGGACAAGCAGTACCCATCACTCATCCAGACCTTTTACGACACACACTGCGACGAGGATGGTGCTTGGTTGCAGGATGAGGCGCGGGCTCAGTATGTAAGTAACGTTTTTTTTTTTAATTTATTATTTTTTTATTTATTTCCCCAAACACGCACTTTAATGATTCATTGAAACATAATCTTGTAATTAACCCGACATATATATTAATTTTCTCAAATTTTTTTCAACTAAATAGGAAGAGATGGTTCGTCTGAGAGATCTAGGAGTGAATACGCCTGAAGGGGTGGCGTACACAGAGGAGAAGATACTTGCCATGGTTATCAAGGGCAAGCAGCGGGGCCACATTGCCGGACGGGGTAGGGTAGTACCCGGCCTGAGGAGGCCACCGTTACCAGACACCCTGCCTCCACCTCTAGGTATGTACAGTGTCATAATATTAATTATAGATTACTCATGACTCAATTTATGTATTGCAATGGCTGTTTTTAAACTATGATTATTTCGTTTTTAGGTGTTGCCGAACTATCTGCTAAGCTTGCTGCAGCTCATAAGAAGATTGCTGAGGCAGAGAAGAAGAGCCAGGAAGATGCTGAAGAACGCAAGAACATGATGAAGAAGCTCGATTTGTTGATGGGTTTTGCCTCGACCAACCCGCAATGGTCTCAGTATATTAGTCAGGTGGATTCTCACCATGTGGATGGCTCGGGCAGTGGAGCTGGCGGAAGTGGGAGTGGAGCTAGCGGGAGCGGGAGTAGAGCTGGCAGGAGCGGGAGCGATGATATGGATGTGGATGGTGATAGTGATCATGATGAGTGACTTTTGGGGATGTAGAGGTACAAACTTGGGTTATATATTTTGTGTTGTACTTATGGTTGAAACAATATTTTCGCGATCCTTATCTTAGTATTTTCTAGTTTAACCTTTTGGCGATTTGAACATCGCGGGTAGTGAAACATTTGTGGATATGGCAGGTAGGTTTAGATATTACCACACCCCGTTTTGTAGACTTTATATGTTTTAATGCATTTTGAGGGTGTTTAGCGAAAATTTGAAAGTGTTTTAGCCGATGTCTAATTGTATGTGTTAGGACATGTTGATATTGAGTGGTTATAGCTTATGGTTACAGGTTTAGGTATTACAGGTTTTGGTAGATTTTTCCGGAAAATTTTCCGAAAAAAATCTAGAATATTGCCAATATTGCAGCTTCATGTTTGTTGTCTATAACATTGGTACCGTCGACATGTCGACGGCACCATTTAATTTTTTTTTTAATTGTTTAATTATCCAGTCGACATGTCGACGGGATAATTATACAAACATTGACCCTTCAAATTGTTCCCGTCAACATGTCGACGGGATAATTATGCAACGTTGACCCATATCTTTGACCCGTCAAATTGTTACAGTCGACATGTCGACGGGATAATATAAGTTAATTAACGTTTGATAATTAAGTTGTTAATTAATTATACTATCCCGTCGACATGTTGACTGGAACAATTTGATGGACAACGGATTTCTTTGACTGAAAAAGGACGTGGGACCCGCAATGTCGACAGCGGTTGTCGACGGGAATGCTATTCCCGACGGGGCACAGCCGTCGTCATTATCCCGTCGACATGACGACGGGAACATACTCTGCCGTCGACATGACGACGGGAAAGGCCAAAAAAATCGACGGGAGAAGTGTCGATTGTACTAGTGTTAGACAAGTTTGTGATTGTGTTTATTGACGATATACTAATCTACTCGAAGAGTGAGAAAGAGCATGAGGAGCATCTAAGACTCATCTTAGAATTGCTCAGGAAGGAGAAGCTATATGCCAAGTTCTCAAAATGTGAATTCTGGATTCCGACGGTACAATTTTCGGGTCATGTGATTGATAGTCAAGGAGTTCATGTAGATCCCGCTAAGATTGAAGCTATTAAAGAATGGACTGCACCGACAACCCCAACTGAAGTTCGTCAATTTTTGGGTTTAGACGGTTACTACCGAAAATTCATTGAGGGATTTTCAAAGATAGTAAAACCGTTGATGTCACAATTCATAATTTCAAGTCCTTGTTCAGATGTCGAAATTTCATTTTTCATCTCGGAAAGTTACTATTCATCAATTACTATTCACCGATAACTATTCATCATTTTACTATTCACCATTTTTGGTGTCAGTTTGAGATTTCGAGAAGCATTCAGAAAATTTACTATTCACATGGCACTATTCATTTCCGAAGAGAAAACACTATTCATGTACTTTACTCATTTCATCGTAAATTTAGTTTACGGGTAATTAAATTCGCGTAACCAGTCAGGTTAAGCTGCAAATTCATGCATCATCAGTAGGGACACTTCATATGGACTAGAAATGGCTTACATATCATTACAATAGCATTTGCATACTATTCCACTCGTAGGATATTCCAATTTCTATTTTTGGTATAATTGACTTTTTACGTATGTTTATTTTTAAATAAACGTTAACACGCGACCAATAATGTGACTAACACGTCCGACACTCCCGACTATGATCCTAATATATTTTTATATTCATTTTAATAATATATAAATTATATTATTAATTTACCCGGTATTTTGGAAATTTATTTAATTTATATCGTACGCCTAATTTAATTACGACGGTTTTCGTAAAAACTAAACAATAACCATCCAAACACTCAATATTTATACCCAACATACTTTTACAATTTTTAGGACTTTATTATGTCCTGGTTAACTTCGTTAAAATTTATTTTTAGTTAACTCGGTACCCGGTATTCCCTAAAACTATTAAGATATATATAATAATACAAGAATTATACCAACTATCTTACACTAGCTACATGTTTTCTTCCCTTTTTCATAAAATGCAGCCCCCATGCTAATATCTTACAAATCTTGAAAAATTTACCATCTCATTAATGTATGTCAAATAATGTCTAACATATAATATATATATAACATAAGCTACCCATTTTCAACTCATTATTCAAGATCTAAAAGCAAGACTCATTTCTTTTCTCTCTTCCTCTTAAATCAGCCAAGAACAAACAACAAGCAAGAAACCATGATATTTCAAGATCAACTAATTTTTCAAGTCCTATAAGTATCCTAGTTAAGGTTTTGAAATAAAAACCTCAAGGATAATTAAGTATTTCTCATCAAAAACTCTCTAATCTTTCAAGTAAGTATGTCAAACTCATTTTTATAATTTTACCAAGTTTTTACAAGATTCATATGATATATATACTAGATCTACATGCATATGCTATTTATACCACTACATTTTATACATATCTAATTTTTGAGCCATAGAAATTGATTATAGTTAGATCCTTGTTAGATCCACTTGATTTATGATGTTTAGGAACCCATGACACCCTAAGAAGGTGTATGGTAGGATTAGACTAGTTTTGTGGTGATTGAAAGTGGTTTGGTTAAAGTTAGAACAAGATTGGAACCCTAGAAATGGTTTTTGAAACATTACATATACCTACTGTCAATATTTTTAAAACGTGGGAAACTCAATAGGTGATGGGTAATTTTTGACAAAAGATTTAGAAAATACTTTAAAACACGAAGCCGTGGGCGAAAGAACGGATTATAACGAAGAAGTTATGATTTTTGCAAGTTAAGTAACGAAAACTATTTTTCTGAAAAACTGCATGCTGTTTGACGATTTTCAACGGACAAATAGAGGCGTTAGACATAACCTAGAGGAGCCGAGCTATCGAAAATATATTAATACATACTAAGACAAATCCGTGGATATAAAGAACGAGGAAAATGAACTTAAAACGACCAAGTTATACACGTTTTAAAATCGTCAAAACTATATATATATATATATATATATATATATATATATATATATATATATATATATATATATATATATATATATATATATATATATATATATATATATATATATATATATAGTCACTACTTGAAATAATATAACTACGTACTAAATGATATATTTTCTAGATTTCTTATTCAAGGATTTTATTCTTAACTAACAAAGTACGTACGACCCAAGGTTTATTTATGCGACTACTAGACGTTATTTTAAGGTTTTCAAAACGAGGAATATAACACTAACATTTTATATACGATATATTACGACAAGTTTCTATACTTCTAATTGGACTTATTTTTCCTAAGTATGGTGATGCGTGGGAATCGCAACATGCTTTACCTCTCGAGGGATCTCGAGAAGCTTACAACCCCCACCAGGCAGTGTACCTGATCGTTGTAGTATAGTATAGTGACAAGTACCGAGGGATTGATCGTTCAGCTTAGGAATAGTGTCGCTAGGATTAGAAAGCCTAAATTACTAGTTCTAAAGGTGAGGGATGATTATTTTTGTGTTTTTATATTTTTTAGAAAGCAATTAAAATCTCGGGTTTTGGAAGAGTGGGCGGAATTAGTTGCTATTCAACTAACCCAAAACTAAGATGCAATCAAAATAAAATACTAAAAATGAAAATAAACTAATTAAACTAAAGTTGTGAGCAGTAATTGGAGAAAATGTGTTTACTTAGATTTCACTACTCCCTTGATATCTTTTACACGTTAATTACTTGTTATAATTGCATGGATGACGGATCGTATTCCTTAATACCATTCATGGGGTGGCATACATAACTCCCCAATTCTATGAGCTCTTATCTCCTCCTACACCATGCCCAGCACAACTATAGGGATTGTAAACAGTGGCTCATGCATTAAATACAACCAATAAAGACCTAGTACGCCTCGGTTCATGTTTCTTAAGACGTTCAAGCATGTTACCATTTGGAGATCTGCCAGTTTTCTTAAGCCTAACATATAAATCATTCATCCACAACAAGAATAAACAAGTAATCAACACATAATCAATACCTAGGTTTCATTAGATCTAAGCAAACACAAAAGAGATCTAGCCTAGCATGATAGAATTAAGACAAGAACAAGATATAGACAACCAACACATAGACATATTGATTGAATTAGAAGAACACTTATCTTGATTAATCATGCAAGGTATCAAGGGGTTGGAACCCTTGAAAAACCTGTAAAGTTACACCAAAATCGTCTTTAGGGTTTCTCCTAAAACTTCTCTCCTTAAATGTGAAAAACTAGAAAACTATATATAGGAAAATAGGGATGACGGCGTCAAGAACAAAGGTGTGACGCCGTCATCTCGCCGCCAAATACTTCCTCGGACGGCCTTGATCAACTTCTGACGCCGTCAAGGCCTAGGCCGTCACACAAATTACTCTTGACGCCCTGTGTGTGACGCCATCATCAACTACGGATTTTAATTCTTGGGGTTTTGACGCCGTCAGGAAAACTCTTGACGCCTTCATGAACTCTCGTATTTTATTATTGAGGTTTGACGCCGTCAGGAAATTACTCTTGACGCCGTCACCTACTGTTCCCAGCATGGAAAATTGAGACTTTGCCGTTTTCTTCACTTTTATGCTCCAAAAACGTCAAAAATGGATCCTTTTCCAGAATTCACTCTCCAAGTACCTAAAATGACAAAAGGAACGATTTAGGGCAATATTTGATCAAATAAATTCGGATTCGGGCTTAAATGACCCCCTAAAAACGGATCATTTTTCGCCTCATCATATACCCTTACACTTGAGATTTGCTTGTCCTCAAGCAAATGCGCTTTTATTCTACTCAAAATACAAGTTAGGGGTCATTTAACACTAATATAAAAGTAATTACAACAAATAATCATTCCACTAAAGACCAATAGACAAGCACGGAGGTCATATACAAGCACCTCACAAATAGTGTTTAGATATTCACATCTCTCGGGTGTAATAAAGTATAAATTACAATATGGAAACGGAAGATATCTCTCACTACCTGTCATAGCAAAATAGATTACCATAGGCTTGGGAAAGGATCAAACCTCCACCACATGGCGTAAGCACCTAGGATCAACTATCAAAGAGGTCTTTTAAAGGTTGTAACGTTAGGTATAGGGATATGAATTACACGGTTTTGTTGGATAAAGGAAGTTATTACTGGTGGCGAGTTAACAATCTTAGTTAATTACATGTACAAGATGGCGTTGCTAAGCCAAGACTAGACTCGACTTAAGCTAATAAATGAAAAATAACAAAAACATAAAATGAACATAGAATAAAAAGGGATGGTAGTCCGTATGTTTTTCTCTTTTTTTCATTTTTCTATTTTTTTTTTCTTTTACTTGATTTTTTCGATTTTTTTTTTTTTTTTTTTTTTTTTTTTTTTTTTTTTGCATACACTCTTACCCTACCATCCAAAATAATACATCATAGGGAATGAATATTCCCCTTACACTTGAATCTTTACATACTTTACATTAAACTAATCTAATGACTCGAATTAAGAAAATCAAAACACTTTGAGCACTTTTAAGATTAACGTACATATGGGGGTAATAAATGATGTTCTTCCCCATTACTCCATAAAATAAGTACTTACCCATGAGTCCCAATCGTCCCAAAACAATATGTACAAGGATATGACTCGACTTAGCAACCATGTAATCAATTAGAAAGTTAACTTAGGGTTTAACAAATAACAATAATGCACTAAAAATGAGCGCATACACGGAAGGCTAAGGCGATTTGGTTGTACATTTAAGTGGGGTGTAACAAATTCTTTCTTTAAGTAAGATGCTTAAAGTTAGAAACGAAAAGATAGGCTCGGAGGGGTGTACTAGAGGTTTCGTGTCCAAAAAATGAGTACAACGCTAAGGGTGTGGGAAAAATTAGTTGACTTAACTAGCCAAGTAATATGACTTAAATGGTCAAGTAATTATAATACGGGTTTAACACAAGGGTGATCCTAATGCCTCTTATTATGTAGTAAATCCTACCACACGAATGTAGTCTCACTAGCGGTCTCGGGATGCATCACTAACGCAAGTTCTAGAATCTAAATGCTACCGGTACACTCATAAGCACTAATAATGAATGCTTTCCCTATCAAATCTAAAGGCGAACCTCACATTTTTGGGTGGAAAATTTTTCTGAATATACGGTTATGTGCTAGTCATACAATCTCCTATCTATGAGACGCTTGCTATGGCTAAAGTTTCACTCCTAAATGTTGTAAAAAATTTTAAATTTGGCGCTAAAATTGCACTAACAAGTATTTCTCATAGTTTTATTACACATCTACCATTAAACAAAACAAACTCAAGTGAAAGTGCATATGTAAGGCATCATCTTTTTACCCTCCCCTTACACTTAAGATGAACATTGTCCCCAATGTTCAAGTAAATAATGTAAAAGTGAAATAAGTAAAAAGAATGAAATCAAATACTCCCCTGATTCGCTCGGTATGGATTATAGGTGGCCAGGTTAAATCTTCCTCCAAGAAAATGAACAATCAAAGCTTCCCTTCCAGAAATATAAATCATCTCCTTGTCGAACATAACCTGTAAAACTTGACAAAATAGACAAGACAACCTCGCGTAAAATCGGCGGCATCCTATATAAGTTACTAAATCCTAGAAAACAAAGTAAGATATAATGCTTGTGGAATGAAGTTTGCAGATCTCCTGGAGATTATAAAACTTAATAATTCACAAAAACCATAAGACTCCGTTAGAAACACAAAACCGGTAAAATTTCCAGATTTTAACTCCTGACGCCGTCAAGAGTAAACCTCTGACGCCGTCAGAATGGACCTGCAAAAATTCTTATGTTAAGTTTCCGGAAAATTTCTGGAAAAACTTGGTCCTACTTCCTGGAAAATCCTGCAAAACTTCATTATGACTCAATACAAGCATTTGACTCTAACAAATACGAATATACATGCTCATTTAATATCGTGGAGAATCATGATCGGTTTGTTTCTTAAAAACATATTTGGGGTTTCCCCTTACACTTATCTTTTGCAAAAATACTTTTAGGTGGAGTTAAGACTAGGCTAAACAACAAAGTAAAGTATTACCACATTTTAATTTAGAAACATGATCTACCAACAATAAAAATAAAGCATGCATACGAAAGCAAATAACAAACAAACAATTAAAATCACACAAAACATGGGTTGCCTCCAAAGAAGCGCTTTTCTTTATTTACGAGTCTTGTAGCTAGACTCAAGGTCATGGGTTACTACGTGATTTCATCATTGGTTCCATTCTCTGATTGCAAATATTCTTTGTAAAAATCAATCACCTTTTTCTCAACCGCCCCCATAATCTTTTGGGCAAATTCTTCATCGACTTTATACCTTGGTCCAAGGGCCAAGCAATCTTTGTAGTAAAGACTTCTTTTTTCCCATACATAGTCCATGCCCTTTTTCTTATCCTTCTCATCAATATCCTCAAAAGCACCAACGTTGTCCTTATCAAAACGAGATATAAAGCGAAATTCTTTCATCCTATTAGGCATCCTATACGTGATACTATCGGTGTTACTTGCAAATCGGATCGTACCTTCTACCTCATCATATTCCAACTTAGACTCCTCCACAAATGGTTTGCCAAACACAACATTGGATAATCGACAATCAATAACATTAGCAAGATCCTCCACAATCATAAAGTCGGTGACAAAAGTGAAATTACCAACAAAGACACGTAAACCTTTAACTCTCCCGACAAAGTTACAAACTCCACCGGGGTACTTGGGATCCCTTCTAGGTTCAAGTCTTGTTTTCACTATATCATTATAAACCGTTGAGGACATAATGTTGATTGGAGATTTAAAGTCAATGTAAGCATTGCTAATGTGCCTATATCCAATCATACATGGTATCTTAGCATTCTTAGGATCGCCTCTCTTGATCTTATGTTCAATTATGGTGAAAGGAGATCGCGGGTTATCAATAAGATTATTATAATATGCAATCTCCTCCTTAGTGGGGTATAGATTAAAGTAGTCATTAAGCTCCGGATCTATTTCCTCCTCTTCTAGTACCTCAACAACATTCACAAAGTCATTAGGTCCTAGGTCCTTATTTGAATACAAGGCGATTGCTAGGTCACTAAATGTATGTTCGAGTTCAATCTTAATCAACCTATTAAGCTCTCTAATCTCACTCTCAATTTGTTCACGTAACACAGCCACTTCTTTAGGGGACAGGGGTGGATTCGCGTTTTCCATAATGGTCAACGGAATAGTCAATGAGTTTAATTTACTAACAGAGGCACAAGGAAATGAGATAGACTAAAGAAGACCTAAAAAATAAAAACAAAATCTTACTAGAAAGGAATCTAGCAAGTAAACCTAATAAAAAGAAATCCTAACCTAGACAATAACTATTCCCCGGGCTGCGGCGCCAAAAACATGATGCGTGGGAATCGCAACAGGCTTTACCTCTCGAGGGATCTCGAGAAGCTTACAACCCCCACCAGGCAGTGTACCTGATCGTAGTAGTATAATATAGTGACAAGTACCGGGGGATTGATCGTTCAGCTTAGGAATAGTGTCGCTAGGATTAGAAAGCCTAAATTACTAGTTCTAAAGGTGAGGGATGATTATTTTTGTGTTTTTATATTTTTTAGAAAGCAATTAAAATCTCGGGTTTTGGAAGAGTGGGCGGAATTAGTTGCTATTCAACTAACCCAAAACTAAGATGCAATCAAAATAAAATACTAAAAATGAAAAAAAAACTAATTAAACTAAAGTTGTGAGCAGTAATTGGAGAAAATATGTTTACTTAGATTTCACTACTCCCTAGATATCTTTTACACGTTAATTACTTGTTATAATTGCATGGATGACGGATCGTATTCCTTAATACCATTCATGGGGTGACATACATAACTCCCCAATTCTATGAGCTCTTATCTCCTCCTACACCATGCCCAGCACAACTATAGGGATTGTAAACAGTGGCTCATGCATTAAATACAACCAATAAAGACCTAGTACGCCTCGGTTCATGTTTCTTAAGACGTTCAAGCATGTTACCATTTGGAGATCTGCCAGTTTTCTTAAGCCTAACATATAAATCATTCATCCACAACCAGAATAAACAAGTAATCAACACATAATCAATACATAGGTTTCATTAGATCTAAGCAAACACAAAAGAGATCTAGCCTAGCATGATAGAATTAAGACAAGAACAAGATATAGACAACCAACACATAGACATATTGATTGAATTAGAAGAACACTTATCTTGATTAATCATGCAAGGTATCAAGGGGTTGGAACCCTTGAAAAACCTGTAAAGTTACACCAAAATCGTCTTTAGGGTTTCTCCCAAAACTTCTCTCCTTAAATGTGAAAAACTAGAAAACTATATATAGGAAAATAGGGATGACGGCGTCAAGAACAAAGGTGTGACGCTGTCATCTCGCCGCCAAATTCTTCCTCGGACGGCCTTGATCTACTTCTGACGCCGTCAAGGCCTAGGCCGTCACACAAATTACTCTTGACGCCCTGTGTGTGACGCCGTCATCAACTACGGATTTTAATTCTTGGGGTTTTGACGCCGTCAGGAAAACTCTTGACGCCTTCATGAACTCTCGTATTTTATTATTGAGGTTTGACGCCGTCAGGAAATTACTATTGACGCCGTCACCTACTGTTCCCAGCATGGAAAATTGAGACTTTGCCGTTTTCTTCACTTTTATGCTCCAAAAACGTCCAAAATGGATCCTTTTCCAGAATTCACTCTCCAAGTACCTAAAATCACAAAAGGAACGATTTAGGGCAATATTTGATCAAATAAATTCGGATTCGGGCTTAAATGACCCCCTAAAAACGGATCATTTTTCGCCTCATCATATGGAAATTTCCTACTTTGATGATAACAAGTATTTTCAAGTTACGAGTGGTATAGGTATCATGTGCATGAATATTCAATACATCATTTCATGATCTAAAGTAGATCGTTATTACTCATATTAGGTTGCGGCTAGTGTTCGCGCCTTGTTGTCCCGATTATTTCATCACGTTGTACTATCACTTCAGGTGAGTTTTCATAGCCCCGTTTTCAATTACTTATTTGATTTCAAATCCCACGGGGGAGAATACATTGCATCAATTACTTTTGTACATGCCCAAGTATTCAATTCCATACATTGCTTAAGTTGCCTTACTACCAAGTCAAGTCCCCTTTATTATCATGGACCGTTAATTATAATGCCAAGCGAGAGTGAGTGGATAGATCTATCGAGGGTGACGCCTCCATTCGTGTTTGGGTTGCTCCAACAGGTACAAATGCATTTCATGTCTAATCTATTTGAGTGTCTGGTAAACACTCCTTTGGGGCCAATACAATATTATGTCTAGCTTCGGGGTCATGAGCTTAAGAGACAATGTAGCATTTTTGACATTTTGTCAGTTTACTTTATACTTGTGGCTAATGTACATATGATTTAACTTACAAACCTATGGAATTCACCAACATTCGTGTTGACGTTTTAGCAATGTATTTTCAGGTTATTAAGGTAGCTCCTGCTTGCATGCATTTAGACCTTCATGGAGTCGCGGAGTCGACGCGTCTCACATATATATATTTCCTGCAATTATGAAACGTTTGATCTGGATTGAACTTGTTTTTCATAAACTTGCAACACCTTTTTGGGACCTATGTTTTGTAGACTCTGAATGTTTTAATGATCAAACGATGTATTTTTCCAAACAACACTTAAGGTCGTTCAATGTAACTGTAACTGTGGTGCTATGACAGTCACCCCCAGGTATTCCATTTCCGCTGCCATTCAGGTATTTTGGGGGTGTGACAGATTGGCATCAGAGCTAAGGTTATAGCGAACTAGGATGTATCATGGACCCTAGACTATAACCACATCACCATAGCATCTCATCATTTCATCATAGGTGCATATTCATTATACATGTTGTTTCATGCACACATTGTGCGAGTTATTTATACCCATAATCATATATATATATGATTATGTTGACCTGGTTCATAAGTGACATGTCTTCAGATACCCACCCTGTTATCCTTTCGTCGGATTCCAACATTGAAGATCCCTTGTCATCTTCCACTACCATTGTACTACCAGTTACACTTACGCCGCCATTAGCACCATTGAATTGTTATAGGAACAAGGTTTTTCTAACATCCAGCCCATACATAGAATACCGTTTGGTAGAGTATTCAGACTTAATCTTAATGGACCTATTAGGATGCTTATTGCAAGGAAGATAGTATGTCTTTTTTCCTTCACTAGTAAGGGCACTCACTACTCAGGTACTACCACCACCGTCAGCTACTTATTTCACTATTGGTCGTCCCATAGTGCGTACTTCAGTTTTACCTTTTAGATGTCGCGAGGTTGCGCGAAAAAGGGTAGTATTCCATTCACTATTATCACCATCACATCTCAGAGACTCTACACCCATATATGACAGGCCGCTTGAGAAGCACCCACTATTTGACATACCATTACCATCTACCATACGTTACACCACCTTATAGGTTTGAGGTTGGTGAGAGTTTGAGAGCCTCTACTACTTGACAGCCTACTACTCTTCATCGTTAGACGATGATCTCTAATTATTTGAAATTACCCACGAGTGTTTGGACGATACACTTTGAATAATACCACAAGCCTCACAAACACAATAAGAATTGCAACAAATCGCCCAAGGGTGACATCTATCACAAGGACTCTATATTATCTTAGATATGATCGACTCATACCTCCATAACACAATAAACCAACAAGATGCCTTGAAAGGTATTATACCATCATAATGGAACTCATCACAACTCTCCCTTCATTATCAAGTTTGATTACACCACATTCTAAGCCGATGATTACATCATTAGTCGCTCTAGCAACACTTCACCGACCAATGTGGTCACATTAGTAGTTTTGACATATAATTACAACTTTGGAAAGATGCAAGTAAGACAATAGGATAAATAAAGACGAAAATGTCTTTACGATTAAATGGTCATGTTGACCAAGATAAGAGTGACTGCCCTAGTTTTCGTGTTTCAGAGATAATAAAAATTCAAGTAAGTTAAAGGTAAATTAAATTTTATACAAACAAAAAGATTTCTTGCAAACCTTACGAAGTACGACAAATTATTGATTTTCAATGGTTGGATTAAAACTCATTTTTGTTTAAGCAGCAATCTTCTTGAACTCCCTTTTTCCAAAGACATATATAGATATATATGAGATATTGTTTTTATCAAAATACAAAATATTTTGTAGTCACATCTTTTACATAACTATATTCATTACAAACTTCAAATAAAGTCACTCCAAAATACATTTATGATCAAATCTTTACAATGTTTCACTCAAATAAATGTTGTTAATTTTAGAAACCATATCTCCAAGAAGGAACATGCATAACTCATGAACGAATCTCGAAAGCAACCACTATACCTACTTACTATTTGACCTTAGATGCAAAAGAAACCCCTCTACCAGAGATTGCCAATATTGATACACCATGCCTTAACACCACTATTTGAAATTACAACTTTTTCGCTCATTCCATATTATAAGACCCTCACGCTAGTATAAGTTCGTTGAATTAAAAGATCAAGGTACAATTACTCAACAAAATTTATATTCTTTTCGGAGA
Source organism: Artemisia argyi (assembly GCA_030686995.1). NCBI lineage: Eukaryota > Viridiplantae > Streptophyta > Magnoliopsida > Asterales > Asteraceae > Artemisia > Artemisia argyi. The sequence continues at coordinate 5,673,299 of CM060692.1, read as the reverse complement.
TCGATATAGCTTAGTCACAATGGGAAGAGACCTCAATTTCATGAAAGAATATCGAGAAGTTTCACCTGACCATAAGGCATTTTGCTTGCATTCATGGAAAAACCAAACATCATTCGATGTGGTACCTACTTGACTCAGATCACCCGTACAACAATTTCCATTCTTTATACATTTTAGTCATGCCTAGAGGGATTACGCATTTGAACCTGCTAACTATACCTAGTATAAATTCTCGAATACTTCAAATCATTGGCACCAATTTCTGCCCTATATCCTGTAACACATAGACTATCCTTTTCAGTTGACTATAGATGCCTTAACGACACGTTCATCTTTCATGCTCCCAATATCACTACCATATTCTCGACCACCTAATAATCATAAACCACTGCCCTGTTGTGAACTAAGATGCTTACATTCTTTAAATAAGTGGATTAGTAGACTATTACCATACCATAAGATTCACCCATGTATCCAATAAACCATTCAACGAATTTTACTTCAAGCTATTTTACTACCATACGGGGAAATTGTTTTACGGAATTATTAAAAGAAACTATTTTATTACGACCCTATAAATTGATTTTTTTCCGTTATTGCAACAAGTATTTACTATTATTACGCGAAATAATTTTCATGTTACTTGAAAGGAAATGACTAGAATACCATTTTTCAAAACAAAACGTTGAACACCATCTAAAACTTTTGAGAAAAATAATGCTATTTTGGCTAACTCAAGCATTGCATCATTAGTCCTCAATTATACATAGCCTGATCACCTATGTATAATTCAGGAAGGATTATGCTATGAAATAATAATAATAATAATAATAATAATAATAATAATAATAATAATAATAATAATAATAATAATAATAATAATAAAAACTTTTTTTTAGGGATTGTTAATAACAATCTTCATTCCAAAGCGTTGTAAACAAATAAATTTTTTCATAAACATCTCTTTTTGACAAACCCTCCCTGGATATTTACCCCACCTGTCACTTACTCGACCATTAAGTTGGATTTTTCCATTGATTTCCCAAGGAGAGACTTCCCATATCAATTACTAGGAGGATTCCTCGATACAAGAAAAACAATGAAAGGATTACATAGCTACTAACCTAGACTAGGAGTATACAGTAAGACAATTTATAACTCAACAACAATTCTAAGATGCCACTAGACCATCCGAACCACCATCTCTGACCTAGTTGTCCAATTCTATCATTCAAAGGTACTAGCAAGACTGAGCTACAGGATCGAACACATTGTGAAGGTACGCTAAACAACACTATAGAAATAAACCAAGCACCTAATTGAGACGGTAAAGCAATTCATTTAAACATGGCCTCATCTAAACGCAAACTTCCCTGCAGTGAGTTTACGCCAAGAATGATTGATTCGAATTATGGATATCGATATAGATTCCCTCAAGGCATTGTGTTCTCTAGAACTTCTGGATAACCTCACATACACATCAAGAGAGGCATCAGGCCCAAGCATATCTCCCCAGCTTCATGTGGAAATGAAATAGACATTCATCGACATAGTATCAATTGACACTTTTATTCTGCCAACATGATGACAATTTCAATGATAAAGCAATTCAGTACTTAAGTTGGTTGAATACCTAGGCTTGTAGTTTTGTCAGATACCCACCAATAGGCATCTTCTAATATCAGGAACTAAACGTTAGACATCTATGCATTTATGCGAACATTACCTATCCTACTATTTTATCATTGTTAGTGTTTTCACTTTTAAATGAAGTTGATTTAAAAATTGCGTTTATACAAATCACATACCTCGTAGAAAATAATTTTTGAATTGCCTATTTTGAACAAATACGATCCTTTTTGGTCAATATTTTGCAAAACCATTGTACAATGAGAAATAAATAAACATCAAACTTTGGTAAACAGTCCTATTCACTATATTTTGAAGACGGTTTCACATTTTTTTATAACTACTGAATTTTGAATCATCAAGAAAGAGATTACTTAGTAACCCATTTGCTCCATTTTCTAAATTAGTTTATTCGGAAAAATATTTCTACCAAAACTCACAATCACGAGATAAAAAACCAATCACCTTACAAGATCGCTTATGCATTTAGGGTTTTGCGATTTGACAATAAGGAATATTAGAAGGTGTGATGAAGGAAATTAGGAGGAATACCATAGATCGATTACAAACATCAGTAATGGAGACCAAGCACAATAGGCAAAGAAAGACACATGTCTTAGCACACATTAGACCAAAACACAAGGAATCGAAGTGTTACCCATATTCTATCTTCTTCGTATAACGCCCTCTTCGAAAAGTATAACGTTGTAGAATTAGTCACCAGATTCATTGTAACCGTTTCAATTATTCCTGATAAAGGTGATCGAATCACCTTAGACTTCTAGCAATCATTTTAAGATTTCCTTCGGTACCCCATTTAGATGTAAACACCGCCTATCATCCTCAGACCAATGGTCAGATCGAGAGGACAATTCAAACATAGGAAAGTTATGCTCAGAGAGTGAGCGATTGACTCTAGGAATGGTTGGACTAACCATTTATCATAAATCAGATCCGTTTGCAACGATAGTTATCGCACGAGCGAAGAGACTACACCATTTGAGGCACTTTATGGTCGAAGTACCAATTACCCATTTACAGACCGAAATCGGAAAGTTAAATTCACTGGTCTAGAACTAAACTATGGAACAACAAAGGAAATTTCACAAGGCAAGAATCAGTTACAAGCAACGAGAAACTGGTAGAAGTTAGGTTGGTGCATGACACACATCATGCAGATTGGGTATCCCTGAACAGCAAACCATCTAGATTCAAATGGGAGAACGAACTAAGTTGAAAGCTTTGCCTTGGAGAGGCATGATACAATTTTGGTAACACAAGAGATTGAACCTCTAGTATATTGAACAATTTAAGATTCATTTTAGAATCGACCAGCTGACATACAAATTTGAGTTTTGGCAGAGTTCAGCAACATATATTACCAATATCACATTGTAAACCTCAAGAAGCGCTGATCATCTAACGACGGACCGAACGCAGAAAAAGGCCAAATTCATTATTTCTGTAAGCACTCATGAAATAACCAGGAATTTCCTGCAAATCAAGAATCAATTACAAGTCGATAAGTTGTAAACCCTTAGAATTTCAAGTTGGTGGTAGGGTCACGTTAAAAGTTCTGCCTAGGAAAGGCATGATACCATTCAGAAAAAATCCGGGAAGTTAAACTCGATGTACACTAGACCATTTAAAATTTCAGATAGAGTAGGCCAGTAACCCTCAAATTTGAGCCTTGATGGAAAGTTGCAAGATTTCACAAACATGTTTCTCAATTTCAAATCCCGAGAAATGACTTTCAGATTAGTCACTCATGATTCCATTGGAAGGAATCGAAACCAATGAAAAACCTAAATCTGGTAGGAGAACCAGTAGAAATCATGGACCGTGAGGTTGAACGGTTGAAGCAAAGTCAAATTCCTATCATGAAAGTTCGCTGGAATTCTTGAAAAGAACCCGAACATACTTGGGAACGGGAAGACCAAATGCAACTCAAGTATCCACGTCTTTTTACCGAATATACTTCAGAGACCAACCAAAACTGAACTTCGGGACGAATTTCCTTTTAGAGGGGAAGACTGTCACAATTCGTAATTTCAAGTCCTTGTTCAGATGTCGAAATTTCATTTTTCATCTCGGAAAGTTACTATTCATCAATTACTATTCACCAATCACTATTCATCATTTTACTATTCATCATTTTTTGTGTCAGTTTGAGATTTCGAGAAGCGTTCAGAAAATTTACTATTCACATGGCACTATTCATTTCCGAAGAGAAAACACTATTCATGTACTTTACTCATTTCATCGTAAATTTAGTTTACGGGTAATTAAATTCGCGTAACCAGTCAGGTTAAGCTGCGAATTCATGCATCATCAGTAGGGACACTTCATATGGACTAGAAATGGCTTACATATCATTGCAATAGCATTTGCATACTATTCCACTTGTAGGATATTCCAATTTCTATTTTTGGTATAATTGACTTTTTACGTATGTTTATTTTTAAATAAACGTTAACACGCGACCAATAATGTGACTAACACGTCCGACACTCCCGACTATGATCCAAATATATTTTTATATTCATTTTAATAATATATAAATTATATTATTAATTTACCCGGTATTTTGGAAATTTATTTAATTTATATCGTACGCCTAATTTAATTACGACGGTTTTCGTTAAAACTAAACAATAACCATCCAAACACTCAATATTTATACCCAACATACTTTTACAATTTTTATGACTTTATTATGTCCTGGTTAACTTCGTTAAAATTTATTTTTAGTTAACTCGGTACCCGGTATTCCCTAAAACTATTAATATATACATAATAATACAAGAATTATACCAACTATCTTACACTAGCTACATGTTTTCTTCACTTTTTCATAAAATGCAGCCCCCCATGCTAATATCTTACAAATCTTGAAAAATTTACCATCTCATTAATGTATGTCAAATAATGTCTAACATATAATATATATATAACATAAGCTACCCATTTTCAACTCATTATTCAAGATCTAAAAGCAAGACTCATTTCTTTTCTCTCTTCCTCTTAAATCAGCCAAGAACAAACAACAAGCAAGAAACCATGATATTTCAAGATCAACTAATTTTTAAAGTCCTATTAGTATCCTAGTTAAGGTTTTGAAATAAAAACCTCAAGGATAATTAAGTATTTCTCATCAAAAACTCTCTAATCTTTCAAGTAAGTACGTCAAACTCATTTTTATAATTTTACCAAGTTTTTACAAGATTCATATGATATATATACTAGATCTACATGCATATGCTATTTATACCACTCCATTTTATACATATATAATTTTTGAGCCATAGAAATTGATTATAGTTAGATCCTTGTTAGATCCACTTGATTTATGATGTTTAGGAACCCCTGACACCCTAAGAAGGTGTATGGTAGGATTAGACTAGTTTTGTGGTGATAGAAAGTGGTTTGGTTGAAGTTGGAACAAGATTGGAACCCTAGAAATGGTTTTTGAAACATTACATATACCTACTGTCAATATTTTTAAAACGTGGGAAACTCAGTAGGTGATGGGTAATTTTTGACCAAAGATTTAGAAAATACTTTCAAAAACGAAGCCGTGGGCGAAAGAACGGATTAAAAAGAGCTTATAACGAAGAAGTTATGATTTTTGCAAGTTAAGTAACGAAAACTATTTTTCTGAAAAACTGCATGCTGTTTGACGATTTTCAACGGACAAATAGAGACGTTAGACGTAACCTAGAGGAGCCAAGCTATCGAAAATATATTAATACATACTGATACGAATCCGTGGATGTAAAAAACGAGGAAAATTAACTTAAAACAACCAAGTTATACACGTTTTAAAATCGTCAAAACTATATATATATATATATATATATATATATATATATATATATATATATATATATATATTTAGTCACTACTAGAAATAATATAACTACGTACTAAATGATATATTTTCTAGATTTCTTATTCAAGGATTTTATTCTTAACTAACAAAGTACGTACGACCCAAGGTTTATTTATGCGACTACTAGACGTTATTTTAAGGTTTTCAAAACGAGGAATATAACACTAACATTTTATATACGATATATTACGACAAGTTTCTATACTTCTAATTGGACTCATTTTTCCTAAGTATGGAAATTTCCTACTTTGACGATAACAAGTATTTTCAAGTTACGAGTGGTATAGGTATCATGTGCATGAATATTCAATACATCATTTCATGATCTAAAGTAGATCGTTATTACTCATATTAGGTTGCGGCTAGTGTTCGCGCCTTGTTGTCCCGATTATTTCATCACGTTGTACTATCACTTCAGGTGAGTTTTCATAGCCCCGTTTTCAATTACTTATTTGATTTCAAATCCCACGGGGGAGAATACATTGCATCAATTACTTTTGTACATGCCCAAATATTCAATTCCATACATTGCTTAAGTTGCCTTACTACCAAGTCAAGTCCCCTTTATTATCATGGACCGTTAATTATAATGCCAAGCGAGAGTGAGTGGATAGATCTATCGAGGGTGACGCCTCCATTCGTGTTTGTGTTGCTCCAACGGGTACGAATGCATTTCATGTCTAATCTATTTGAGTGTCTGGTAAACACTCCTTTGGGGCCAATACAATATTATGTCTAGCTTCGGGGTCATGAGCTTAAGAGACAATGTAGCATTTTTGACATTTTGTCGGTTTACTTTATACTTGTGGCTAATGTACATACGATTTAACTTACAAACCTATGGAATTCACCAACATTCGTGTTGACGTTTTAGCAATGTATTTTCAGGTTATTAAGGTAGCTCCTGCTTGCATGCATTTGGACCTTCATGGAGTCGACGCGTCTCACATATATATATTTCCTGCAATTATGAAACGTTTGATCTGGATTGAACTTGTTTTTCATAAACTTGCAACACCTTTTTGGGACCTATGTTTTGTAAACTCTGAATGTTTTAATGATCAAACGATGTATTTTTCCAAACGACACTTTAGGTCGTTTAATGTAACTGTAACAGTGGTGTTATTACAGTCACCCCCAGGTAATCCATTTCCGCTGCGATTCAGGTATTTTGGGGGTGTGACAGTTGACCAAATTGACTCAAAAGAGTGTTAAATACGAATGGGGACATAAGGAAGAGGTAGCATTTCAATTACTTAAGGAGATGTTGTGTAGTGCTCCTATTTTAGCGTTACCTGAAGGTAGTGAGGACTTTGTCGTATAATGTGACGCTTCTCATAAAGGTTTGGGAGCTGTGTTGATGCAACGAGAGAAAGTGATAGCTTATGCTTCCCAACAGCTCAAGAAGCATGAGAAGAATTACACCACCCATGATTTGGAGTTAGGTGCTGTGGTTTTTGCCTTGAGAATATGGAGACATTACTTGTATGGAACCAAGTGTGTTGTGTTCACTGACCACAAAATTCTGCAACATATCTTGAATCAGAAAGATCTCAATATGAGACAGCGACGTTGGATTGAACTGGTAAGTGATTATGATTGCGAAATACACTATCATCCCGGTAAAGTAAACGGCGTTACTGATGCTCTTAGTCGAAAGGAGAGAATACCTCCGTTACGAGTTAGGTCATTAGGAATGACTATCGTATCGACGTTACCATCTCAAATATTAGAGGCTCAAACGGAAGCGTTGAAAGCAGAAAACCGACCTGCTGAGAACATATTTGGGATGGCTAAAAATGAGAAAGGATTTGTTAAGCGTTCTGATGGAATATTGTGTTTTGGAGACCGAAGTTGGGTACCATTGTATGGAGGAATTCGAGGGTTGATTATGCATGAGTCGCATAAGTCAAAGTATTCTATTCATCCTGGGTCTGACAAGATGTACCAGGATCTGAAGAAGTTATATTGGTGGCCAAACATGAAGGCAGACATAGCATTGTACGTTAGTAAGTGCTTGACATGTTCAAAGGTTAAGGCCGAACATCAAAGACCGTCAGGATTATTGACACAGCCAAAACTGAAGTGGGAGCGGATTACGATGGACTTCATTACCAAATTGCCAAAGACAGCTAGCGGTTGTGACGCTATCTGGGTAATTGTGGATCGATTGACTAAGTCTGCTCATTTCCTGGCCATTAGTGAAGATGATAGTGTTGACAAACTTGCGAGGTTGTATGTGAAAGAAATTATTTCTCGTCATGGAGTTCCGATATCGATTATTTCTGATCGCGACAGCCGCTTCACGTAAGCTTTGTGGCGATCAATTCAAACCACTTTGGGGACAAGACTTGATATGAGTACTGACTACATATCATCCCCAAACCGACGGTCAAAGTGAGAGGACTATTCAGACTTTGGAGGATATGCTTCGTGCATGTATAATAGACTTTGGTAAAGGCTGGGAGAAATATCTACCCCTTGCGGAATTCTCCTATAACAATAGCTACCACACAAGTCTTAAAGCTGCAGAATTCGAAGCTTTATATGGCCGTAAATGCCGTTCGCCTATTGGTTGGGCTGAAGTTGGAGATAGCCAACTCACAGGCCCCGAGCTTATATTGGAGACTACTGAGAAAGTGACTCAAATTCGTGATCGATTACAAGCAGCTAGAGATAGGCAGAAAAATTACGCCAATCTGAGACGTAAACCCCTAGAGTTCCAAGTTGCAGAAAAAGTGAGGCTGAAAGTCACGCCTTGGAAAGGTGTGATACGTTTCGGGAAACATGGAAAACTCAACCCCCGCTACATTGGACCATTTCTAATTTTGGAGAGAATTGGGCCCGTAGCTTACCGGTTGGAAAGTTCACGATGTGTTTCACGTGAGTAATTTGAAAAAGTGTCTTTCGGATGAAACGCCGGTTATACCGATAAAGGATATTCGTGTGGATGAGAGTTTGAACTTTGTGGAAGAGCCGATTGAGATTTTGGATCGAGAGATTAAGTGACTCAAGCGAAGTCGTATTCCACTCATCAAAGTTCGTTGGACTTCGCGGCATGGACCGGAATTTACGTGGGAACGTGAGGATGAGTTTCGAAAGAGATATCCGAAACTTTTTACTTCGTAGATGGTTTGTTCCGAGTGAAACCTGGGACAGGTTTCTTCTGAGGCTATGAGGATCTGACAACTGGCAATTTAGAGAAACAATTTATAAACCCGCATTACTTTAAATTTAATAAATTTTGGAATATTTGGAAGGTTTATTCGCGTTGATTTTGTAAACGTTGAACCGTGATTTTTAATTTATTGGTATTTATAGAATCTGAAAATTTTAATTTTTTATTTGGTTTGGAATATCTGTGATGATTTATTGTTGAGATGTATAGTAGGCACTACGTTGACTCCGGCACTAAGAAAAACCTAACAAATTATATATTATGGGAATCGGTTGCATTTTATTTAAAGTAAACATATAGATTTTAACAATATTCGGGAAAAGCGTATTTAGAACTATGAGCACCGTGTGCGAATGTTTGTGACGACGTTTAATATTTTTGTGAAGGAGTATTCGAGTTCCGGGAAGGACCGATTAATAACTACACTAAATAACTTAATTATCATATCTAAAATGAAAAAGAATAAACTTGAGGGGCCTTTTTGAAATTTTCGGTATTAAAAACCCTAACCCTATCCTCCCCCTCTCATTTCTCTTCTTCCCTACCTTACAAATATACTCTCTTCTCCTCTCTTACCGCCGCCGCCTGCCACCTCCGGCAACCAAACCACCGCCGCTCACCTTATCACACCGCCACTACCAAATCAATCCCCACCATCTCCTCTATCATTTTTGCTACTACACGCGCCGATAATCACCTCCGCCACCACCTTGGTTCGTTACTGCCGCCGTGCATCAACCCCAAACACCATTTTCTTTAAAAGTTTTGAAGGATTAAAGGTGAGATATGTGATTTTCATGAAAGTTAGACTCTTCGAAAAGTCAAACCCTTTTTGTTTCTTGATTCTTGGTCAAAATCCGATTGGGTAACAATTATGAGAAGGTTTTTCGATATAAAAATTGGTTTGGTATCCGGGTGGGTCGACCCTAGACCAATTTATGCTCGGATTGTGATGATTGGTATCGATTTGGGGCGAGTTTTAGGCTCGGTTGAGCTTAGCCGAGGCCCTCGGGGTCTCGGTGTCTTGACTTATTGCTCACGAGAGCATGCCGCGACCTCAAGGGGTCGTATGATTGATGGTTTGGACTCGTTAGAGCTTGCGGTGACCTTAAGGGCCCGATTGGTTTTGATATTTTTGGCTCGAGTGAGCCTAGCGTGACCACCATGGTCCGTTTGGTTTGTTGGTTTATAGCCGACGACCCAAAGGGTCGGTTTGGTGTTGGATTCGAGCTCCATTGAGCAAGCCGAGACATTAGAAGTCTCGGGTGGGACCCACAGTTTTGTGGTATTTTGTTTGACTCGGGTTGACTTGGTAAATCGACCCGGAACTCATGTTTGTCGATGTCTTTCTTGTTGTTGTTTTTAATGTTGTTGTATTTTGGTATTCATTATTTCGGCTGTTGAATCCTCCCAAACCAACCAGTCAGCCGTGTGCAGCTGTTAGGCCCACCTGGGAGAAAGTGCAAGTTAATATTGACCGTGGAAGTACAGGAAAATCCCCGGGTCGTTAAATCCCAACGAGATTGAAATTGTATTTGTAAACGGATAGGAGAGTGAGTGGTACTGAGGACAGTAACAAAGATGATTTGAGGGTTGATTATACTATTGATTGCTTGATATTTGGAAAATATGAATTTATAACAGAAATACAGATATAAGCACAAAATCAGATAATCAAATAACAGACATAGAAAAATGGTATTTAACAAGTTATAAACTACAGGGGTTAAAAGTGAAACATGTGAAAACTTAATACAAATAGAAAATGAAATTTAAACTATGAAAATGATTATTTTAATATTTAATTACTATTTAATTAATAAAACTAATTAAAATCTAATTTAAAACTTAATTTAAATTAACTAAAAATTACAACTATTACAAATAAACCTAAAAATTTATAACAATAATTTCTAAACCTAAATAAGAACTTGAAGAAAGTATAAAAAGTGAAAATAAATATTTTTGTCTTTTTATAAGTATTTTATTAATTAATAACTATTTAACTTAATTAAACTATTTTAAATATTTTAAATTACTATTAATACTAAATTACCTTAGCAAATTCTGATAAAATTTATAAAACTATTTAAACACTACAGGAATACTAAAAAATTATAAAAACTTGCTAAAAATTATATTTAAGCTAATTGACTAATTACTTACTTATTAATTAATTTTAAGCTAATTTAATTAATTTAAATAAGAAAATTATAAAATGAACAGTGGAAATTATGAAAATATTTTTTAAAAGTCTTAACTACTTTATAAAACTTAGGAAAAATATAAAATTCTACTTTAGTTGATTAAAATTAAAGAAATCTATTTAATTATTAATATTACCTATTTAATTATTTAAATTAGTTTTAAATCTAATAAATAGTAAACTGCTTAGGAAAATTCTAAGAAAATTATTTTAACTACTTTAAGGTACTAAGTAATTTATAAAATTATAAAATTGAACAAGTGCTTATTAATAAGCTAAAATGAAAATTAATTAGATAATTTCTATTAAATAGAAGCTATCACTATTTTTATGTTTGTTTTTTCTGGTTTTTTCTTTTATAAAACTACTTAAACACTTAAATAATGAAACTTTAACAAAGACAACTACTTTAGAACCTTGAAATAAGCACTGAGAATGCTTATAAGTTTATACAGTTGACTATGGTTGACTAAACTAGGAAATAAGCTAAGTTGAGGTTATGTGGGGTCCACTATGATGAAATCTGGTTTATCTAAGTTAATTACACCTAATTAAGCTAAATATGGTGAGATAAGCTCCTAGGATAAGCTGGAAATCCCAAATTAGCACTTGCTTATTTCTCTTCTGACTCAGAAATGGGACAGAGTTTGGGGACAAGTTTAGGTGGGGTCCACTGATCTATAGGTCAAAATAAGGGTCAAGTTTTGAACCTGGGTAGGAGGGGGGTTGTAATAAGCTAAGTAGAAGGTGTGGGGCCCACTGAGTTGGCCACAAATCACCACCAAAGTGGTGGTGATGGACTGGGTCAGAAAGATCCTTAACAGGATGGATTTTAGCTTATTAGACCTTTGTATAAAATGAAAAGCTACCAAATTAAGATAAAAAACACAAATAAGCTGAAAACAGATGTATAACTACTCAAACTAAGATAAAAGGAACAATTAATCACAAGAAATAAGCACTAGAAAAGCAAATAAGCAATCCAACACCCACACAGTCCAAACAGGTTTAAAAGCTTAACTTAGAGGGCTTGTGGGGTCCACTAGGAACTCTGGAAGTCCAAGAAAAGTAATAAGCTAAAAAGTTTGGGTGAAAAGCTATCTAAAAAGCTAGGGTACACCCTCTGGGTCCCACAGATGAGATCAGGAGGGGGGTTGGTATTTGGGTACAAAAGCTGATTACTCAGCTTTTCTCAGAAGATGGCCAATCTTTAGGGCACTTGCAGCCCTAGCTAAGGGGTTCTAAACAACAAAATAAGCACACAGCCAGATAGCCTAGCTTATGGGCTTTCTATTAAGCCAATAATCAAGTCCTGGGGCCCACTGAGTAGACCTGTGGGTTCCACTAAAGTTGGGTGAGTATAACTGAACCCAGTGCACAGGGGAGGTGTTATCCCTGCAGCTCACTTTGAGGGGCAATTTAGTCCACAAATAAATTTCACAAAAATGTAAACAAGTTGGAAATCTAAAGTTTAGCTGGTAGATTAACCACCCAAGAAGTTTCAAACCCTAAAACAAAGCACAAAAATCAGAATAATTCTTGCAACTTTGGTGAAAATCTGAACATACACATTTTGACTTTTAAGTAAAACTTGAGAAGTTGACTTTTACCACTTTTGAGCTAGATTTATGAGCTGATTATGTTATATTAAGATGAAATAAAGTTATAACAAGCTTCTCTAACAACTTTTTAACATGTAAACAAGATTTGGTATGCAAATTCCTAATCAGTGACAGTAGGTTAAAGATCCAAGTGATTTTTGACTTTTACTCTAACAAGACCTATTTAATTTGACTGATATGAACTAATACAACCTAGAGAAACATGCAGAAACAAGAATCAACAACAAAAACTCTACTTAACTCAGTGAATACCACTGATCCAAACACACTTGTAACTAGACTGTTTTGTGATTTCTTAAGTAAATGGCTTACAAAGTTGTTGAAACAGATCCACAATAGCTTATTATATTATGTTGAGTATATTTAAGCACTTAGTAACAAGAAATAACTAGAGATACATACTAATACTAATTATAACATGTTGACTGTTTGATTTTTTTATTTTTTAGAAACTATTAATGACAACAACAAGATACTAATCTAAGATTATTTTATCACTATATAAGACTAGATAAGCATAATTTAACTGAGAAATCAAGCAATAAGCAAATTAATAGTACAAAGGTATAAATGAGATTTTGATAACTTACAAGAATGCTTTCCTGATCAAACCATGAACCAAGGACACAGAAACTTTTCCTAATATCCACCAATGGATTCTAACCCAAGACCATCCACAATATGCCCTGCTCCAATTGCTTATCACCAAGGACCAACCAGTTTGACTTTCGTTGACTTTTTTTTGGTATTTTTGAGTTTTTATTACTAAACTGATTTCAATGGTATCTAATAGCTTTAATGAGCTTATAGGAGCTTATATGATCTTATTCAATCCATTAAACCAAACAGTAACAAGTACAAAGCTTATTGAGATTTTTAATATGAAATTGAAAATTGCATTCACTAAGATAATAATACAAACTTGCTTTTTATTAACTTAAAAGATCACTAGTACACTGAGAACACTTAAACTGAAACTTGAAAGATTAAAATTACACTTGAACTTTTTAAAACACTAATACGACATACACTTTTAAAATTTAAAACTAGATATGCTTCTCTTCTGCTTTTCTTCCTTTTATATGCTCCAATTAGGGTTCCAGGAGTGACTTTAAGCTTTTCCCACTTCATCTTCACCCTCCAATCTTCTGCATTGATCATGACCGTTTAAACCAATTTTGGCGCCAAAGTCTTACACGTTTACTTGGAGGTTACATTCTGCAATTAAGGATAATTGGGAGTATGTGGAGGTGTCAGGGGACAAAGGGGAGGGTTTTTAGGGCAAGTTGGTATTTTATGGAAGAAACAGAGAATTGGAACTGGTTTGGAGGGAATTTTGGGTGAGAAGTGCATTTATTGTGGATGGGATAGGTGTAGGGTGGTGGAAGGGAGTTGGTGGTGAGTTGTATTGGTGAGGTGGAGGTGCAAGGTGGCTGAAACCACCCTGGTTTCAGGTTTGGGGGTGTTTGTGAGGACGATGAACAGTAATAGCTGTTTTGGGCGGGGGTTGACTATGTTTGACCCGGTTTTAATATAAGGGGTGTTGGGTGGGCTTATGTTTGGGCTAGGGGTGTGTGTGGGCTGGGTAAGGTTTGTTGGTTTTGGTTTATATAAATAAAAAGGGCCGGTTTGGTTATTTAGTGAACAAGGACCAATTATGTAATTTTGACAAAAGTGAGGGACTGAAATTGTAATATTTCCCAAACACTCATAAAGGTGTAATTTACCAAGAACCAATAATACAAGGACCAAATTCATATTTTACCATTTTTCAAAATTACCGGGGACCTTTTCTGCCAATTCCACAAACTCCAGGGACCATTATTGAAAATTTGGATTTTTAAGGGACTGTGTTTGTAATTTCTCAAAAGTTTATCAAAATTGTTCCATTTTGTCATTCATGCATAGTACAAGGGTATTATTTGTAAATTTCCAATTTTGAATACCCAGGGACCATTTTTGCCAATTTTGTAACTTGAGGGGTAAAAGTTGCCAGTTTGTGTAAACTTTCATCCAGGGATCATTTTTGAATATTTTTAGTTTCCCAAGGACTTCAGTTGACTTTTCATTTATTTTAAACCTTCAGGGACTAGTTTTGTCAATATTTGAAACTTGAGGGACTGAAACTGCCAATTATGCAAACTTTGTACGTTTTTCATTTGTTTTTGCATATTTTGTATTTGAAACATATAAAACACTCTTCTAAGATATTTTAAGTATTATGATGCATTTTTGAGTGTTTTTGTATGTTTTGGCAGTTCAGATTGGTACAAAATGATGAGTATTTAGACACTCATCAATCCCCCACACTAAACTATTGCTAGTCCCTAGCAATCTATTTGAGAAAAAATTAATGGATTTTAACTCTTTACCAAAAGCCATCACTTCTGGAGTAGCCAGGTGTAAGAACTGTGGCACACCTGATAACCGTGTGATTTTTAGCAAACCACCAGCTGTCAACGGATTTGATTAGTCTTTACCAAAAGCCGTTTGCTTCTGGACTAGCCAACTCTTGATGGAATAGTCAACATCTTGGTGAGCTGATTACCAATTATGGTTTTTCCACGGCCTTTACCACAAGCCATAATCTTGCGGGCTAGCCAACTCATTTGTTTTTGGGGAGTTGAGGAACCGTACAATTTTTGGCAAATTGCAAGCCATCAACGGTTTTGAGATGTCTTTACCAAGAGCCGTTTGCTCCTGGACTAGCCAATCCTGTTGTGGGTTAGACATGGAGGATTGATACCATTATTTGCATTTCTAAGTGTGAAAAAACTGGTAATTTTGATCAAATGGGGGTTCTTGATGGAACATGTGTTTTGCATTCGTGAGAACGTTCCCCCACACTTAGAACTGAATATTGCCCTCAATATTCACAGTACTTGGTGCCCCACCAAGACTTTAGAACGTAAGGAGGCAATACTATTAACCTTTTATTTTACTCTATTTACATACAAACTCACTTTTTTCTTTTTATTTGTCTTACACCATTTTTTTTTTTTTTTTTTTTTGAAAAAATATTTTACATATGTACAACATGTGGTTCGTCTCCCCCACACTAGGGTGTTAGAAAAGAGAAAGAAATCAGAAATATGAGTGAAAACCCATATTGCTATGCTTTTGATTACCGAGTCACTAGCTTGACTCGACCTCGAATTGATTTGTCCATGAGGTAGCTTGTTTTTGATTCCCGAGTCACTAGCTTGACTCGACCCCGAATTAAAATTGTCCTTGGGGAAACTAGTTTTTGTTAACCGAGTCGCTAGCTTGACTCGACCCCGAATTTATTGGTCCATGGGGTAAGTTTGGAGATCCGGGACAACCATTGGTTGTATGTCCCCTCCAAAATAGTGTTTTAACCGATGACCATTTACTTTAAAATTGGGACCGTCGAGTTGCAATAACTCAACAGTTCCATATGGGTATACTTTGGTTATAGTAAATGGTCCAGACCAACGGGTTTTTAGTTTACCAGAGAAAATTTTTAATCTTGAATTGAAAAGAAGAACTCTGTCACCAACGTTGAAAACGCGGTTCTTTATTTTAGAGTCATGTATCTTTTTAGTCTTTTCTTTATAGATTAAAGAATTTTCATAAGCTTGATCACGTAATTCATTTAGTTCGTTAATTTGAACTTTACGATGATCACCCGCTGTCTGAAGGTCGAAATTTGCATGTTTTAAGGCCCAATAGGCCTTATGTTCTAATTCGATCGGAAGATGACATGCTTTCCCGTACACTAGCTTATATGGAGTACACCCGATGGGTGTTTTGTAAGCAGTGCGGAAAGCCCATAATGCATCGTCCAGCTTATCCGACCAAGAGGCACGGTTTTCACCAACCGTCCTCTCGAGAATTCTCTTAATACCCCGATTTGAGACCTCCACCTGCCCACTTGTTTGGGGGTGGTATGCTGTAGAAAGACGGTGAGTTACACCATATTTCAGCATTACTCTTGCAAATTGTTCATTGCAAAAGTGAGTACCACGATCACTGATAATGGCACGAGGAGTCCCGAATCTGGCAAAGAGAGATTTTAAAAATTTACAAACTACTTGGGCATCATTGGTGGGTAAGGCTTTTGCCTCAACCCATTTTGACAGATAGTCGACAGCGACGAGTATATACTTATTCCCTCGTGAAGACGGGAATGGCCCCATAAAATCAATGCCCCACATATCAAATATTTCACAGACTTGGATGGCGTTTTGCAGCATCTCATTCTTTTTAGAAATATTCCCGTGACGCTGGCAAGCCTCACAGGTTTTGATAAGTTCATGGGCGTCTTTATATATCGTGGGCCAAAAGAATCCTGAATCAAACACCTTTTTGGCGGTGTAGTTTGGGTTATGATGTCCCCCCGTGGGTCCATCATGACAAGCTTTAAGAATTTCCATGGCTTCTTGGCCATGGACACACCGTCGGATGACTTGATCCGCACATATTTTGAACAAGTAGGGGTCGTCCCAGAAGTAATGTTTTACATCTTTAAAGAATTTTCTTTTCTGTTGGGACGACATCCCTTTCACAATGAAATTTCCCGCACGGTAATTTGCAAAGTCGGCAAACCATGGGGTGGTGGTATTATCCCGGGTAGAGATTAGATTTAGAGTCTCCAGAGGAAAAGTTTCATTTATTTCTTTTCTCTCGAGAATATCCTGATGAGGATTTTCTAACCGGGACAAGTGATCAGCAGCAAGGTTTTCTGCTCCTTTTTTATCTCTTATGAGAATATCGAATTCCTGGAGGAGCAGGACCCAACGGAGTAGTCTTGGCTTTGCATCCTGTTTAGTGAACAGGTATTTGAAAGCCGAATGGTCCGTATACACCACGCTTTTGTTTAAGATTAAGTAAGACCGAAATTTTTCGAAGGCATATACCACAGCTAATAATTCTTTTTCTGTGGTGGTATAGTGTGTTTGAGCCTCATTCATGGTCTTACTTGCGTAGTGTATTGGCTGAAAATGTTTGGTTTTGCGTTGCCCCAGAACTGCACCAATAGCATAATCGCTAGCATCGCACATAAGTTCAAAGGGTAAGTCCCAGTCGGGGGCAACAAGGATTGGTGCTTCGGTAAGCCTTTTCTTTAAAATTTCAAAAGCTTCGATGCACTCGGGGGAAAAGATAAAAGGAGCATCCTTTTCAAGAAGATGAGTCATAGGCCGGGCTATTTTGGAGAAATCCTGAATGAATCTCCGATAGAACCCGGCATGTCCGAGAAAACTCCTTATTCCTTTAACAGTGGTGGGATGAGGCAGTTTAGCAATAACATCAATTTTGGCCTTATCGACCTCAATCCCATTTTTTGAAATTTTATGGCCGAGGACAATGCCCTCTTTAACCATAAAATGGCTCTTCTCCCAGTTTAGACAAAGATTAGTGTTTTCACAACGTTGAAGCATTTTTTCTAAGTGGGAGAGGCACGAGTCGAAAGAATTCCCGATGACTGAGAAGTCATCCATGAATACCTCCATGGTTTTTCCAATCATGTCATGGAAAATAGCCATCATGCACCTTTGGAAAGTGCCTGGAGCATTGCATAACCCAAAAGGCATGTGACGATAGGCAAATGTCCCGTAAGGGCATGTGAAGGTAGTTTTATCTTGATCCTGTGGATCAATGGGAATTTGGAAGTAACCCGAGAAGCCGTCAAGGAAACAATAATACTCGTTTCCCGCTAGTCTTTCGAGCATTTGGTCCATAAAGGGCAGAGGAAAATGGTCTTTGCGGGTGGCTTCGTTAAGCTTTCTGTAATCAATACATACTCGCCACCCTGTAACCAAACGAGTTGGTATTAACTCGTTGTCCTCATTTGTGATAACCGTGATGCCACCCTTCTTTGGAACACAATGTATTGGGCTTACCCAAGGACTATCTGATATAGGGTAAATCAATCCCGCATCAAGAAGTTTGATAACCTCTGCTTTTATGACTTCGTGGATTTTTGGATTTACCCTTCTTTGATGCTGCACAGTAGGTTTAAAGTCCTCTTCCATTAGGATTTTGTGTGTACAAAAATCCGGGTTAATACCCTTTATGTCTGAGAGCTTCCAAGCAATTGCTTGCTTGTGGGACTTTAGAACCTTAAGCAGCGCAGTTTTCTCCTCATCCTTTAAGTCTTTTGCAATAATGACTGGTAACTTATCGTTACCTTCCAAGAATGCATATTCTAGATGAGGAGGTAGGTCCTTAAGTTCAACCTCGGGAAAGTCATCATTTTTCTCAACATATTTGACTTCCACCTTATGAAGTTGTGGAGGTAGAACAGGAATGGGAGAAGGATCTTTGTTCAATAACTTCTCAAGGAGAAGTATATCCCCCTCCGGGTCAATCTCTTGGTAATCAATTCCTTCGGGAACTGAGTCACTTTTGAGAAAGGCCTCTAATTCCTCAAGGACGAAATCACTTCCCCCAAACGGAGTGAGGGAAGGAGAAGAATTAGCGATTATGGGATCAGAAAAAATAGTGGGATTGCCACTCGGAAATTTATCAGTGAATCCAAGGAATTCCTGAGCATACTCCTCGGATGCAATGTCAATGACATCAATTCGGTTGACCGAATCAGCATTATAATTCGAGGAGTATCTCGAGGTTTGATCAAGGTCGAACGTTATCGCTTCATTGCCAACTCGTAACGTGATTTCCTCATCGAAAACATCGATTAATGCTCGTCCCGTTCTTAAGAATCCCCTCCCAAGAATGAGAGGAACTCTTGGATCTGCATCGAAATCAACAACGACAAAGTCTGCCGGAAAATTGATTTTTCCCACTCTCACAAATACGTCCTCGGCAATACCGAGGGGACGTGAAATTGAACGGTCTGCAAGCTCGAGAGTCATGCATGTGGGACTAAGTGCCTGAAGAGAAAGCTTTTTCCAAACTGAGTGAGGCATTAAGTTGATGCTTGCACCAAGATCGGCCAAGGTAAAACATTCAACCATACCCGGGAAAGTACATGGTATTAGGAATCTCCCGGGGTCTCCTAGCTTAACGGGAAGCTTTTTCAATAGAACCGCAGAGCAGTTCTCATTGAGTGGAGTTCGTGCCATTTCAAACATTTTTTCTTTATTGCTCAACAGGTTTTTGATTGTCGATGTGAATTTGGGCATTAAAAGAAGAGCATCCGCGAAGCTAATATCGAAGTGTAATTCTTGGAAAATCTGAAAGAATTTTTCCATCTGATGATTAGCTTTTTCACGGAGCTTTTGATCTTGTAATCGTGAGGGATATGGAATTGTTGTTTTTGGGTTGGCTTTTGGATATTCAACAGGACCTTTGGTAGTTACAAACACGACTCTTTTAGTGGGAGTCGGGACCGGGATAACTAGAGGAGGGATGTCATTGGTACCTCCGTTATTATTAGGAATTACCGTATCCGTGGTATCCTCAGTTTCACATTCCTCTACAGGGATAGGAGATGAGGTAGAGGGAGCTGTAGGTCCTTGGTGAGAAACTCCACTTCTTGTGGTGATCGCCTTTACATCGCCCCTCGGATTAGCGATCGTGTTGCTAGGTAAAGTTGTACCTGAGCCCGAGGGTCGATCATTTAAAGACTTCTGTAAGTTGGACATTTGATTAACCAGCATTTTTTTCAGTTCTTCTTGGGATTTCATAAACTGTTTTAATAACTCATCATGTGATGGTCCAGTTGGAACAATGGCTTGATTTTGGTTTGGAAAATTTTGAGCCCGATTGTTCTGGAAATTCCCATGTTGCTGGTTGTTATTACCCTGGAAGTGGTTTTGTTGTTGAGAATTACCCTGTGGGTAATTGTTCTGACCTTGATTTCTGTTATAATTCCCTTGGTTCTGATTTTGAGGAACCTGGTTTTGACTAGAGTTGAAATTCCCTTGGTTGTTAAAACCTTGGTTCATCCGGTTCTGGTTCTGATTCTGGTTAAAGTTCTGGTTCCTATTCTGAGGTTGATTAAACCCTGGTGGTCCAATATAGTTATTAGAACGGTAGCTCAAAAGATTTCGGTCTCCTTGCGATTGGTAAGAATTACCTCCCGTATTATAGGAACCTTGAGCTGCGGATATGTTTTCACGAGCAAAGCCACTGGAGGTTGGGCACTCTGTGTAGGGATGTGGACCACCGCAAGTTTCACAACTCGGGTTAACAGTTTTGACCTGATTAGGATTATTCTGATGGATACGCAAAACTGCTGTAGACAAATCATCCAGCTTTTTAGCTAGGATTGATATTTCATTGCTTGCCGGAGTGACAGACTTAGATGATTCATTCCTCTCAGCAGAGGAGTCCCAAAAATTATGATGGGCAGTCATGTTTTCTATTAAGTCGTAGCACTCTTCAGGGGTTCTTTTCATAAAGGTACCCCCAGCAGCAGCATTGATGGTGTCACGATGACGGAGTGTCAAACCATTATAAAAGGTATCAATAATGGTGACAAGAAGCATATTGTGATTAGGACACCTATCAATAGCAAGTTTGTAGCGTTCCCATGCTTCAAATAAGGACTCTTCGGGAAGCTGTCTGAAGTTGCTGATGTCATTCTCAGCTTTGTGACCATAGATGGTGGAAAGTATTTGGCCAGAAATTTAGTGATCATCTCATCAAAAGTGTGGATCGAATTCTTTGGAAGTCGATCGAACCATGAAGTTGCATGATGAGTGAGAGAATAGGGGAACAAGTATAAACGTAGGCCGTCTTCGGTGACGCCATTTTGTTTCATGCTTTGGGTAACAGTTAAAAATTTGTCGAGATGCCTGTTGGCATCGTCACCCGGCAATCCGTGGAACTGGCACGTATTCTGGATTTGTTGTATCATGTGGTGTTTTAATCCAAAATCCGTGGCTCCAATAGTGAGTGGTGCAATTGGTCCACCCCTCCCTTGCATGGTAGGTTGACACAGTTCCTCCATAGTTCGGGTGTCAGGAACTGGCTCATCCTTGGGAAGGAATGGGGGCTCGTCGTTCATTTTTAGTGTGTGTTCTTCTTCAACAATACGTAACTCGGGTACGTTTTTCTTCTTTTTATTCTTTGTTTGTGAACGAGTGCGCATGCACAAAAATTAGTTTTCAACACAAGATCGAGGCAAAACTACAGCGAACTTAAACCCAATAATCACAAATGAACAGCTCCTTTAAAAAAGGTACACTATTCACAAGGATACAATGGTAAGTTTTTAATCTTTTAAGTTTGGGAACTTATTATGTTCACACCCCCAGTTGGTAGGTGTTCTGCCTTGGTTTGCGGTGGTAAACTTTTATGTAATTATATTCACAGTAAAATGTTTTTGGCTTTTCGTGTATGGGTGAAAAAACTTGGACAATATTTTTGAAACTGATTCGTTAACCGAAATCGTTCCTTTAAGATTACTCGCAGGCTGGCGGGAGGAAATAAATGGATCCCTCTTAAGTTCGCAATTTAATGTCAGAACTTACCTTAAACCAACTGTATAGGTTGTAATCGTAAAGATACGAAGTAATTTAACTTCACAGTTTGTTTTGTTGTTTATAATTTGTTTGGTGTTGTTAACACTTCAGGAGAAATGTTAATGAACGTTTTCAGATATGATTTTGCTTTTCTTAAAAATTTACAAAGTGGTGATATTTGTACAGGAGGGTTTTTGAAAACCACTAAACTTTTACCGTTTTAAAATACGCAACAACCTCCCCGGCAGCGGCGCCAAATTTTGACTCCTCCCAAACCAACCAGTCAGCCGTGTGCAGCTGTTAGGCCCACCTGAGAGAAAGTGCAAGTTAATATTGACCGTGGAAGTACAGGAAAATCCCCGGGTCGTTAAATCCCAACGAGATTGAAATTGTATTTGTAAACGGATAGGAGAGTGAGTGGTACTGAGGACAGTAACAAAGATGATTTGAGGGTTGATTATACTATTGATTGCTTTATATTTGGAAAATATGAATTTATAACAGAAATACAGATATAAGCACAAAATCAGATAATCAAATAACAGACAGAGAAAAATGGTATTTAACAAGTTATAAACTACAGGGGTTAAAAGTGAAACATGTGAAAACTTAATAAAAATAGAAAATGAAATTTAAACTATGAAAATGATTATTTTAATATTTAATTACTATTTAATTAATAAAACTAATTAAAATCTAATTTAAAACTTAATTTAAATTAACTAAAAATTACAACTATTACAAATAAACCTAAAAACTTATAACAATAATTTCTAAACCTAAATAAGAACTTGAAGAAATTATAAAAAGTGAAAATAAATATTTTTGTCTTTTTATAAGTATTTTATTAATTAATAACTATTTAACTTAATTAAACTATTTTAAATATTTTAAATTACTATTAATACTAAATTACCTTAGAAAATTATGATAAAATTTATAAAACTATTTAAACACTACAGGAATACTAAAAAATTATAAAAACTTGCTAAAAATTATATTTAAGCTAATTGACTAATTACTTACTTATTAATTAATTTTAAGCTAATTTAATTAATTTAAATAAGAAAATTATAAAATGAACAGTGGAAATTATGAAAATATTTTTAAAAGTCTTAACTACTTTATAAAACTTAGGAAAAATATAAAATTCTACTTTAGTTGATTAAAATTAAAGAAATCTATTTAATTATTAATATTACCTATTTAATTATTTAAATTAGTTTTAAATCTAATAAATAGTAAACTGCTTAGGAAAATTCTAAGAAAATTATTTTAACTACTTTAAGGTACTAAGTAATTTATAAAATTATAAAATTGAACAAGTGCTTATTAATAAGCTAAAATGAAAATTAATTAGATAATTTCTATTAAATAGAAGCTATCACTATTTTTATGTTTGTTTTTTCTGGTTTTTTCTTTTATAAAACTACTTAAACACTTAAATAATGAAACTTTAACAAAGAAAACTACTTTAGAACCTTGGAATAAGCACTGAGAATGCTTATAAGTTTATACAGTTGACTATGGTTGACTAAACTAGGAAATAAGCTAAGTTGAGGTTATGTGGGGTCCACTATGATGAAATCTGGTTTATCTAAGTTAATTACACCTAATTAAGCTAAATATGGTGAGATAAGCTCCTAGGATAAGCTGGAAATCCCAAATTAGCACTTGCTTATTTCTCTTCTGACTCAGAAATAGGACAGAGTTTGGGGACAAGTTTAGGTGGGGTCCACTAATCTATAGGTCAAAATAAGGGTCAAGTTTTGAACCTGGGTAGGAGGGGGGTTGTAATAAGCTAAGTAGAAGGTGTGGGGCCCACTGAGTTGGCCACAAATCACCACCAAAGTGGTGGTGATGGACTGGGTCAGAAAGATCCTTAACAGGATGGATTTTAGCTTATTAGACCTTTGTATAAAATGAAAAGCTACCAAATTAAGATAAAAAAACACAAATAAGCTGAAAACAGATGTATAACTACTCAAACTAAGATAAAAGGAACAATTAATCACAAGAAATAAGCACTAGAAAAGCAAATAAGCAATCCAACACCCACACAGTCCAAACAGGTTTAAAAGCTTAACTTAGAGGGCTTGTGGGGTCCACTAGGAACTCTGGAAGTCCAAGAAAAGTAATAAGCTAAAAAGTTTGGGTGAAAAGCTATCTAAAAGCTAGGGTACACCCTCTGGGTCCCACAGATGAGATCAGGAGGGGGGTTGGTATTTGGGTACAAAAGCTGATTACTCAGCTTTTCTCAGAAGATGGCCAATCTTTAGGGCACTTGCAGCCCTAGCTAAGGGGTTCTAAACAACAAAATAAGCACACAGCCAGATAGCCTAGCTTATGGGCTTTCTATTAAGCCAATAATCAAGTCCTGGGGCCCACTGAGTAGACCTGTGGGTTCCACTAAAGTTGGGTGAGTATAACTGAGCCCAGTGCACAGGGGAGGTGTTATCCCTGCAGCTCACTTTGAGGGGCAATTTAGTCCACAAATAAATTTCACAAAAATGTAAACAAGTTGGAAATCTAAAGTTTAGCTGGTAGATTAACCACCCAAGAAGTTTCAAACCCTAAAACAAAGCACAAAAATCAGAATAATTCTTGCAACTTTGGTGAAAATCTGAACATACACATTTTGACTTTTAAGTAAAACTTGAGAAGTTGACTTTTACCACTTTTGAGCTAGATTTATGAGCTGATTATGTTATATTAAGATGAAATAAAGTTATAACAAGCTTCTCTAACAACTTTTTAACATGTAAACAAGATTTGGTATGCAAATTCCTAATCAGTGACAGTAGGTTAAAGATCCAAGTGATTTTTGACTTTTACTCTAACAAGACCTATTTAATTTGACTGATATGAACTAATACAACCTAGAGAAACATGCAGAAACAAGAATCAACAACAAAAACTCTACTTAACTCAGTGAATACCACTGATCCAAACACACTTGTAACTAGACTGTTTTGTGATTTCTTAAGTAAATGGCTTACAAAGTTGTTGAAACAGATCCACAATAGCTTATTATATTATGTTGAGTATATTTAAGCACTTAGTAACAAGAAATAACTAGAGATACATACTAATACTAATTATAACATGTTGACTGCTTGATTTTTTTATTTTTTAGAAACTATTAATGACAACAACAAGATACTAATCTAAGATTATTTTATCACTATATAAGACTAGATAAGCATAATTTAACTGAGAAATCAAGCAATAAGCAAATTAATAGTACAAAGGTATAAATGAGATTTTGATAACTTACAAGAATGCTTTCTTGATCAAACCATGAACCAAGGACACAGAAACTTTTCCTAATATCCACCAATGGATTCTAACCCAAGACCATCCACAATATGCCCTGCTCCAATTGCTTATCACCAAGGACCAACCAGTTTGACTTTCGTTGACTTTTTTTTGGTATTTTTGAGTTTTTATTACTAAACTGATTTCAATGGTATCTAATAGCTTTAATGAGCTTATAGGAGCTTATATGATCTTATTCAATCCATTAAACCAAACAGTAACAAGTACAAAGCTTATTGAGATTTTTAATATGAAATTGAAAATTGCATTCACTAAGATAATAATACAAACTTGCTTTTTATTAACTTAAAAGATCACTAGTACACTGAGAACACTTAAACTGAAACTTGAAAGATTAAAATTACACTTGAACTTTTTAAAACACTAATACGACATACACTTTTAAATTTTAAAACTAGATATGCTTCTCTTCTGCTTTTCTTCCTTTTATATGCTCCAATTAGGGTTCCAGGAGTGACTTTAAGCTTTTCCCACTTCATCTTGACCCTCCAATCTTCTGCATTGATCATGACCGTTTAAACCAATTTTGGCGCCAAAGTCTTACACGTTTACTTGGAGGTTAAATTCTGCAATTAAGGATAATTGGGAGTATGTGGAGGTGTCAGGGGACAAAGGGGAGGGTTTTTAGGGCAAGTTGGTGTTTTATGGAAGAAACAGAGAATTGGAACTGGTTTGGAGGGAATTTTGGGTGAGAAGTGCATTTATTGTGGATGGGATAGGTGTAGGGTGGTGGAAGGGAGTTGGTGGTGAGTTGTATTGGTGAGGTGGAGGTGCAAGGTGGCTGAAACCACCCTGGTTTCAGGTTTGGGGGTGTTTGTGAGGACGATGAACAGTAATAGCTGTTTTGGGCGGGGGTTGACTATGTTTGACCCGGTTTTAATATAAGGGGTGTTGGGTGGGCTTATGTTTGGGCTAGGGGTGTGTGTGGGCTGGGTAAGGTTTGTTGGTTTTGGTTTATATAAATAAAAAGGGCCGGTTTGGTTATTTAGTGAACAAGGACCAATTATGTAATTTTGACAAAAGTGAGGGACTGAAATTGTAATATTTCCCAAACACTCATAAAGGTGTAATTTGCCTAGAACCAATAATACAAGGACCAAATTCATATTTTACCATTTTTCAAAATTACCGGGGACCTTTTCTGCCAATTCCACAAACTCCAGGGACCATTATCGAAAATTTGGATTTTTAAGGGACTGTGTTTGTAATTTCTCAAAAGTTTATCAAAATTGTTCCATTTTGTCATTCATGCATAGTACAAGGGTATTATTTGTAAATTTCCAATTTTGAATACCCAGGGACTATTTTTGCCAATTTTGTAACTTGAGGGGTAAAAGTTGCCAGTTTGTGTAAACTTTCATCCAGGGATCATTTTTGAATATTTTTAGTTTCCCAAGGACTTAAGTTGACTTTTCATTTATTTAAAACCTTCAGGGACTAGTTTTGTCAATATTTGAAACTTGAGGGACTGAAACTGCCAATTATGCAAACTTTGTACGTTTTTCATTTGTTTTTGCATATTTTGTATTTGAAACATATAAAACACTCTTCTAAGATATTTTAAGTATTATGATGCATTTTTGAGTGTTTCTGTATGTTTTGGCAGTTCAGATTGGTACAAAATGATGAGTATTTAGATACTCATCAGCCGTATATCATTATTGGGTGTATGAACATTTTTGGTGAAGTGTTGACGATGATATGGATGAATGGGAACCGTATGTGAGACGGTTGATTAGAATGACGGAGATAGGTTAGTCGGGTGCCGTAGTCGGACCCTATTGTTGTAGCACGTGTTATGGGTATTGATTTGATGGAGTTGGATTACTTGATCTTGACTTGGTTATATTATTTGGACTTGGACAATGAGCCGAGAGTGATGACTCGGACATGTGACCATCTCATATAACTCGATAATTATTTATAATCAAACGCTAATAATAAAACTTGTAATAATATTATTGGTAATATAACCGTTTATATAAGTATATAGACGTGAAAAACGTATATATAAATATATAAATGCGTATATTAAAAATAAAACGATCACGAGTAATATTATAGTAACGCGATGATATATATTATACTATGAAAGTAGTGTAATAAATGTCGGGAGCGTTATTATAATTAAACAACTATAAATAACGATGAAATCTATAATGTTGAATAATTATATTAAATAAAATATACTTTTAAATAAACGGGGAAACTATTGAGTTATACGGGGTCGTGGTCGCTTGAGTCCAAGTGGGCTATATTATTATATTGTGACTTTTGTGTTTGTCATGGATATGTGACGATTAATACATCCATTTTCTATAACTATGTAACTTATTTAATCGACGGGTTAAATAGGATCTATTTAGTTATATAAAATGAGTATATTAATGGGCATTGTATCCTACGACACCCATAGGTTGTGGTACGTGTATGGGAATAATGAATTACTAAATATCTCGGGGAGTTTGCCAAATTGACGAATTTGGTAAGCTTGACGATATATATAGGGAATTTATTAAACTTTGATACTTACCATGTATTAATCTTCATGCTATGTGATTTAGGTTTGGGTATAATCTTAGAGTGATATATTACGTAAATAAATATGGGTATTACCAAATCGACGGATTTGATAAGCTTCGATGATTTATTTAAATAATATATTGGGCTAATATTAGACCTATAGAGTGTTTATTTTGTTCTTTTTCGTTGTGGCTTCTTGTTGTGAGTTGTGTCGACCCTCGACCCGTATGGATACCAAACTCCAAACTAATATGAGAATAATACGAGAAATGGATTTTTGGAAAGTAAAAAAAAATACGTTCGGGATTGGGAATATTTGATTTTGAGGAAATGATTCTGAACGCGTTTATATTGTAAGGAGGTGCCGAGTCTGTAGTTGTCGTTATTTGAGTTGCTTTACATCTTACATCTATCGATTTTTTTTGCTGATTGCTGGACTTGAGGTGAGTCATAGCCCCACTTTTACTCTTGAACTTTGTTTTCAATACTTGGGGTGAGAAACGTGCAAATGTTTTATGTGGACTATTATCGCTTTGTTTATTTTAAAACTGGCTATGCTTATAGAACTAGGTAGGTTATAGAGCGAGGCCTAGTCCCAAACTAGGTAAGCTATTGATTTGGTTATAGAGCGAGGCCTAGTCCCGAACTAGGTAAGCTATTGATTGGTTGTTGAGCGAGGCCTAGTCACGAACTAGTTAAGCTATCAGATTGGTTATGGAGCAAGGCCTAGTCATGAACTAGGTAAGCTATTGATTTGAGCTATAGTATGCACCTATAGGGTTGGTTAGATTTGGCTGGTTCATTTTGGTTGGATGATTGAGTCCTAGTCTAGCTAGCAAGCGTTTTGCGTATATGTCCACTTGATTTAGTTATGAATTTAAACCTATGATCTCACCAGGAAAAGCTTAATTTAGCGCATTTTCTCACGTAATTAAGTGATGCCCTTGGATGCTTGGATTGGAGGCTTGGCTTTGGCACCTGGTTTAAGGATCTATTTTCTAAAACTCTGATATGTTATTGTGGACCTACGTTCATTTCTTTTGGGCCTTACTTTGGATAATTTTGGGATAAATGTAAACTTTAAAACCCCGTTTGGTTGTGTTTTTCTTATGTTTACTTTATCTTGTTCTTTCATGACTTGGAATGGATACCAATCCCCCGTAATACCCCGAAAGCTTGTCGAGTCTTCCGCTGTACCAAATTTTAGGAGTGTTACATTATTTTTAAAATTTAAACCCCATAAGCCCTACGCCAAACACACCCTAAAGTGAAAAATTTATGTGATATACACATAACTCGTATAATGTGCTTCATGCATGTTAAAGCGTCTGTTATCGAGGTCCTATCAGTTCTCATCACTGGTCATCAGGTCATGTATGTTATTTTGATACAAGCTTATAATGTGTTGGTATATATATGCTTTCCATGAACCTGGCTGTGGATTGACAAGCTGGCAAATAAAAATGTCAATAAAAACAATACAGATATGAAGATTGTTTCCACAATGTAAATGTTTAATAGATTCTGTACTTTTATTGATAGCAAGTTGCTGATATATGTTCATAGAATTGAAAATAGAATTGATAAGTGAAAATGGAAATTGATAGGCTAGAGTGATATATTACTAGCCCTACATTTGCTTGTATTTATAGGCATACAAGACTTAGTACATAGACTTTACTTTGCTTTTAAGTATTCTTAGTAAGCAATTACTTAATAGCTAAGACTACTAGATATTTAAGTATTCTTCACAAGTAAGAATACTTCTTAGCTAAGGATATTAAATATATAATATCCTTAAGAGGTAAGGATACTTAATGTCGAAGGTTCCTTAGTAATTAAGGTTCCTTACAAGTGAAGTATCCTTCATGACTAAGATAACAAAATATCTTGTAAACTGATACGTGAGAATTGCACCAGGCTTTACCTCTCGAGGGATCTTGAGAAGCTTACAACCCCCACCAGGCAGTGTACCTGATCGTTGTAGTATAGTATAGTGACAAGTACCGGGGGATTGATCGTTCAACTCAGGAATAGTGTCGCTAGGATTAGAAAACCTAAAAACTAGGTCTAGAGGTGAGGGATGATCCTTTTTGTAATTTTATATTTTTATAAAAGCAAGTAAAATCTCGGGTATTGGAAGGATGGGCGGAATTAGTTGCTAGTCAACTAACCTAATAACTAAAGATGCAATCAAAATAAAATAATAAAAATGAAAATAAACTAAATTAAACTAGTGGTGTGAGCAATATATGGGAGAATTGTGTTTACTTAGATTTCACTACTCCCTAGATATCTTTTACAGGTTAATTACTTGTTACAGTTGTGTGGATGACGGGTTGTATTCCTTAATACCATTCATGGGGTGGCGTACTTACTTCCCCAATTCTATAAGCTCCTACTTCACTCCTATGTCGAGCCGGCTAAGAAGCTCCTAACATGAGATCACTAGAATTCGCTCATGTATTAAATACAACCATAAAAACCTAGTACACATCGGTTCATGTTTCTTAAGACGTTCAAGCACGTTACACAATGGAGATCCGCCAGTTTTGTTAAGCCTAACATGGAAATCATTCATCCATTACAACTATAAACAAGCAATCAACCTATAATCAACATCTAGGTTTCATTACATCTAAGCAAACACACAAAAGATCTAGCCTAGCATGTTAAAATCAAGACAAGCATAAGATATATTCAAACAACACGTAGACATATTGAATAAATTGAAAGAAAACTTATCTCAATTGAACATGAAGGGTTTCAAAGGGTGAAAGCCCTTGAAAATATATTGTTACAAATGACCTAGGGTTTATTAGGTTCGGCCCTAGAATTCTCCACATAAGTTCCTCCCTTATGAATGAAAAATAGAAAAGTTTATATATATATATATTTTGTGAGGTGACGGCGTCAAGAGTAAAATTCTGACGCCGTCATCTTGCCGCCAATAAAGTTCTCGGACTGCCAAGATCTGGATCTGACGTCGTCATGTGTATTTCTGCTCCAGGCCGTCACCAAAATTACTCTTGACGCCCTACTTCTGACACCGTCACATTTTCGGGTCGTCATCCATTTTGCTCCTGAAGCCGTCATAAAATTCTTCTTGACGCCGTCAGGTACTGTTCCCAGCAAGGAAAATTAAGACTTTGTCGTTTTCTTCACTTTTATGCTCCAAAAACGTCCAAAATGCTTCCTTTTCCAGAATTCACTCCCAAAGTACCTAAAATCACAAAAGGAACGATTTAGGTAATATTTGATCAAATAAATTCCAATTCCGGCTTAAATGACCCCCTAAAAACGGTTCATTTTTCGCCTCATCATAACTATAATACTATTTTAAAACAAACAATCTTAGAAACTTTAACACTCCTCCTTAAGATTGTTGTTGGATGTCATAGGCTAAGCCTTGAAGTAATTTAGCCGATAATTGACTTTGTAAGCATATCTGCGAGTTCAGTTTCAGATGTGCAATATTTGAGCTTGACTTTTTCATTCTTCTCAGCTTCTCGAATGGCATGATACTTGAAATTGATATGCTTTGATTTTCCATGTTGCACTGGATTTTCTGTTGAACTCCTCCTCAATTTATGATTCAGATAATGAGAATCAATCTTAGCAAACCACGCCTTTGGTGCTTGCTTAGGACTATAGAGTGCCTTGTAGGGTTGATAAACTTTTTCATCTTGTCCTACTTTAAAACCTTGAGGTTGTTTTACATAAATCTCCTCCTCAAGTTCGGCTTTCATTGCACTGATGAGGTGAAAAATGATCCGTTTTTAGGGGGTCATTTAAGCCCGAATCCGAATTTATTTGATCAAATATTGCCCTAAATCGTTCCTTTTGTGATTTTAGGTGTTTGGAGAGTGAATTCTGGAAAAGAGGCTATTTTGGACGTTTTTGGAGCATAAAGTGAAGAAAACGACAAAGTACCAAAAATCCAAGCTGGAAATACAAGGTGACGGCGTCAAGGGTTTGCTCTTGACGGCGTCAGACATGAAGAATAATTTACCGTAGCTGGTGACGGCGTCAGATGGAGTTATGACGGCGTCAAAGTGGCCAAGATTAATTTACCGAAGGTGGTGACGGCGTCACATAGGCCGTCACGATTGGATCTAGGGCGTCCGAGGAAGTGTATGGCGGCGAGTTGACGGCGTCAGATTTTACTCTTGACGCCGTCAGGACGATTTTCCTATATATAGTTTTCTAGTTTTTTCATAAAAGAGGAGAAGTTTTGGTGAAACCCTAAGGACGATTTTGGTGCCTCTTTTACAGGTTTTTCAAGGGTTCCAAACCCTTGAGACCTTGCATTGTAATTGAGATAAGTATACTCTTAATTCAATCAATATGTCTATGTGTTGGTTGTTTATCTTTTGTTCTTATCTTAATTCTACTATGCTAGGCTAGATCTCTCTTGTGTTTGCTTAGATCTAATGAAACCTAGATGTTGATTATGTGTTGATTACTTGTCTATTCTTGTTTTGAATGAATGATTTTATATGTTAGGCTTAAGAAAACTGGCAGATCTCCAAATGGTAACATGCTTGAACGTCTTAAGAAACATGAACCGAGGCGTACTAGGTCTTTATTGGTTGTATTTAATGCATGAGCCACTGTTTACAATCCCTATAGTTGTGCTGGGTCATGGTGTAGGAGGAGATAAGAGCTCATAGAGTTGGGGAGTTATGTATGCCACTCCACGAATGGTATTAAGGAATACAACCCGTCATTCATACAAGTGTAACAAGTAATTGACATGTAAAAGATATCTAGGGAGTAATGAAGTCTAAGTAAACACAATTTCTCCAATTACTGCTCACAACCTTAGTTTAATATTAGTTTAATTTTATTTTCATTAGTTTAATTAGTTACAAAGTAGTTTTTGGGTTAGTTGATTAGCAACTAATTCCGCCCACTCTTTCAAAACCCGAGATTTTAATTGCTTTCATAAAATATAAAAACACAAAAATAATCATCTTTCATCTCTAGAACTTTTAATTAGGTTTTCTAATCCTAGCGACACTATTCCTAAGCTGAACGATCAATCCCCCGGTACTTGTCACTATACTATACTACAACGATCAGGTACACTGCCTGGTGGGGGTTGTAAGCCTCGCGAGATCCCTCGAGAGGTAAAGCAAGGTGCGATTCCCACGCATCAAGTTTTTGGCGCCGCAGCCCGGGGAATAGTTATTGTCTAGGTTAGGATTTCTTTTTATTAGGTCTACTTGCTAGATTCCTTTCTAGTAAGATTTCTATTTTTATTTTTAGGTTTTCTTTAGTCTATCTTTTTCTTTGTGTGTTTGTTCGTAATTTCCATTGACTCTTCCGTTCACCATTATGGAGTACGCGAATCCACCATACCACCAACCACAAAGGCCATTCTACCCTATTGACATCTTGAATTTCAAACAATATCGAGATGAACCCATATATGATGCATGGACTCGTTTTAAAATTTTACTTCGAAAATTCCCTCATCATAGTTTCTCTTTATCATCCCTAACCGAAACCTTTTACTATCGTGTCAGCCAATGTGACCAAATGCGCATCGATGATTTTGCCGATGGGGGCCCTAGGGAATTAAATGATGAAGAAGCATGGGATACCATAGAAAACTGTGTCCAATATTATTATGGAGTAGACAACCCAACAAACAACATCACAAATCAATCAAAAACAAGTCTGAAGGAGCAAACAGGAAGTTTGTCTGGGGATGAGTATACTCATGTTGAGATACCTAGTTGGATGTCACCTAAAGCCATAGTGCAAAGCAAACACATAGGTAATCTTGATAAAATGGAGGATGAGGTGGATAATCCAAGCCCACAAAGTACCTCACAAATCCTACCATCATTTGAGGCACACACACCGCCCGTGACTTACCCGGAAGAAGTAGAAGAGACTATAGGAACCCTAATAGAGGTAGAACCTTTGAACCAAACACAACTAGAGGATATAGGTTTGAATACTTATAATGATAACCTTACTCTTAGTTCTAGGGAAGTTCCAAGTTTTGATGAACCGGAGCCTCAACCAAAACCATTACCTAATCTTCCATCCTTGGATGAAGATTTAGGAATTGAAATAGGTCCCGATCCACCCATCAAACCATGTAGTCCGGGTAGTTTTACGTTGAAGGTAGTAGACCCCAAGCCTTGTAGAGAAGAAGCCAACATAGGAGTGGACCATGACCTTACATACTTACATCACCCATTTATGATTGATCATAAGAAATATTATGGGTTTAAACCGGGTTTATTAGGTCAAGATGGATCCCCAACTAGTAATCTCTTGAAATTGATTGAAAATGATCCCTTTCTAGGAGAAAATCTTAATTCACCTATTAACCCGATTGAATTAGGTAAGGTTATGATGATAGGAGCACAACCCTTTGAGCATATAATTCATCCACCACTCTTTCTTCACGTGGCATACTTCTACCGAGATGGTGTGTATCGCTACTACCACCCGCACTTAATCCTAAGTGTAGGGAAAACCTCACCTTTATCCGTGAAATAAGGGTAGAGTCAGGCTCGTGACTCGAACAAAAACAAGCGCTTATTGGGAGGCAACCCAAGCTTTATTTATTTATTTGTTTATTTGTTTATGTGTTTGTTATTTGCTTTCGTATGCATGTTTAATTTTTATTGTTGGTTGATCATGTTTCTCAATTAAAATGTGAAATACTTTATTATGTTGTTTAGCCTAGTCTTAACTTCAACCTAAAGGTATTTTTGCAAAAGATAAGTGTAAGGGGAAACCCCAAATATGTTTTTAAGAAACAAACCGATCATGATTATCCACAATATTTAATGAACATGTATATTCGTATTTGTTAGAGTCAAATGCTTGTATTGAGTCATAATAAAGTTTTGCAGGATTTTCCAGGAAGTAGGACAAAGTTTTTCCAGAAATTTTCCGGAAACTTAACATAAAGATTTCTGCAGGTCCATTCTGACGGCGTCAGGGCATTGCTCTTGACGGCGTCAGGAGTCAAAAATCTGGAAATTTTACCAGTTTTGTTTTTCTAACGGAGTCTTATGGTTTTTGTGAATTATTAAGTTTTATAATCTCCAGGAAATCTGCAAACTTCATTCCACAAGCATTATATCTTATTTTGTTTTCTAGGATTTAGTAACTTATATAAGATGCCGCCGATTTTACGCGAGGTTACCTTGTCTACTTTTGTCAGGATTTACAGGTTATTTGTGACAAGAAGATGATTTATATTCTGGAAGGGAAGCTTTGATTGTTCGTTTTCTTGGAAGAAGATTTAACCTGGCCAACCTAAAATCCATACCGAGCGAATCAGGGGAGTATTTGATTTCATTCTCTTTACTTTTTAACTTTTACATTCTTTACTTGAACATTGGGGACAATGTTCATCTTAAGTGTAAGGGGAGGGTAAAAAGATGATACCTTATATATGCACTTTCGCTTGAGTTTGTTTTGTTTGATAGTAGATGAGTAATAAAACTATGAGAAATACTTGTTAGTGTAATTTTAGCGCCAAATTTAAAATTTTTTACAACATTTAGGAGTGAAACTTTAGCCATAGCAAGCGTCTCATGGATAGGAGGTTGTATGACTAGCACATAACCGTATATTCAGAAAAATTTTCCACCCAAAAATGTGAGGTTCGCCTTTAGATTTGATAGGAAAAGCATTCATTATTAGTGCTTATGAGTGTACCGGTAGCATTTAGATTCTAGAACTTGCGTTAGTGATGCATCCCGAGACCGCTAGTGAGACTACATTCGTGTGGTAGGATTTACTACATGATAAGAGGCATTAGGATCACCCTTGTGTTAAACCCGTATTATAATTACTTGACCATTTAAGTCATATTACTTGGCTAGTTAAGTCAACTAATTTTTCCCACACCCTTTGCGTTGTACTCATTTTTAGTACACGATACCCCTAGTACACCCCTCCGAGCCTATCTTTTCGTTTCTAACTTTAAGCATTTTACTTAAAGGAAGAATTTGTTACACCCCACTCAAATGTACACCCAAATCGCCTTAGCCTTCCGTGTATGCGCTCATTTTTAGTGCATTATTGTTATTTGTTAAACCCTAAGTTAACTTTCTAATTGATTACATGGTTGCTAAGTCGAGTCATATCCTTGTACATATTGTTTTGGGACGATTGGGACTCATGGGTAAGTACTTATTTTATGGAGTAATGGGGAAGAACATAATATTATTACCCCCATATGTACGTTAATTTTAAAAGTGCTCCAAGTGTTTTGATTTTCTTAATTCGAGTCATTAGAATAGTTAAATGTAAAGTATGTAAAGATTCAAGTGTAAGGGGAATTATCATCCCCTATGATGTATTATTTTGGATGGTAGGGTAAGAGTGTATGTCAAAAAAAAAAAAAAAAAAAAAAAAAAAAAAAAAAAAAAAAAAAACATACGGACTACCATCCCGTTTCATTCTATGTTTATTTTATGTTTTTTGTTATTTTTCATTTATTAGCTTAAGTCGAGTCTAGTCTTGGCTTAGCAATGCCATCTTGTACATGTAATTTACTAAGATTGTTAACTCGCCACCAGTAAAATTCCCTTTATCCAACAAAACCGTGTAATTCATATCCCTACACCTAACGATATAACCCTTTAAAAAGACCTCTTTGATAGTTTATCCTAGGTGCTTACGCCATGTGGTGGAGGTTTGATCCTTTCCCAAGCCTATGGTAATCTATTTTGCTATGACAGGTAGTGAGAGATATCTTCCATTTCCATAATGTTATATTACTTTATTACACCCGAGAGATGTGAGTATCTAAACACTATTTGTGAGGTGCTTGTGTATGACCTCCGTGCTTGTCTATTGGTCTTTAGTGGAACGATTATTTGTTGTAATTACTTTTATATTAGTGTTAAATGACCCCTAACTTGTCTTTTGAGTAGAATAAAAGCTCATTTGCTTGAGGACAAGCAAATCTCAAGTGTAAGGGTATATGATGAGGCGAAAAATGATCCGTTTTTAGGGGGTCATTTAAGCCCGAATCCGAATTTATTTGATCAAATATTGCCCTAAATCGTTCCTTTTGTGATTTTAGGTGTTTGGAGAGTGAATTCTGGAAAAGAGGCTATTTTGGACGTTTTTGGAGCATAAAGTGAAGAAAACGACAAAGTACCAAAAATCCAAGCTGGAAATACAAGGTGACGGCGTCAAGGGTTTGCTCTTGACGGCGTCAGACATGAAGAATAATTTACCGTAGCTGGTGACGGCGTCAGATGGAGTTATGACGGCGTCAAAGTGGCCAAGATTAATTTACCGAAGGTGGTGACGGCGTCACATAGGCCGTCACGATTGGATCTAGGGCGTCCGAGGAAGTGTATGGCGGCGAGTTGACGGCGTCAGATTTTACTCTTGACGCCGTCAGGACGATTTTCCTATATATAGTTTTCTAGTTTTTTCATAAAAGAGGAGAAGTTTTGGTGAAACCCTAAGGACGATTTTGGTGCCTCTTTTACAGGTTTTTCAAGGGTTCCAAACCCTTGAGACCTTGCATTGTAATTGAGATAAGTATACTCTTAATTCAATCAATATGTCTATGTGTTGGTTGTTTATCTTTTGTTCTTATCTTAATTCTACTATGCTAGGCTAGATCTCTCTTGTGTTTGCTTAGATCTAATGAAACCTAGATGTTGATTATGTGTTGATTACTTGTCTATTCTTGTTTTGAATGAATGATTTTATATGTTAGGCTTAAGAAAACTGGCAGATCTCCAAATGGTAACATGCTTGAACGTCTTAAGAAACATGAACCGAGGCGTACTAGGTCTTTATTGGTTGTATTTAATGCATGAGCCACTGTTTACAATCCCTATAGTTGTGCTGGGTCATGGTGTAGGAGGAGATAAGAGCTCATAGAGTTGGGGAGTTATGTATGCCACTCCACGAATGGTATTAAGGAATACAACCCGTCATTCATACAAGTGTAACAAGTAATTGACATGTAAAAGATATCTAGGGAGTAATGAAGTCTAAGTAAACACAATTTCTCCAATTACTGCTCACAACCTTAGTTTAATATTAGTTTAATTTTATTTTCATTAGTTTAATTAGTTACAAAGTAGTTTTTGGGTTAGTTGATTAGCAACTAATTCCGCCCACTCTTTCAAAACCCGAGATTTTAATTGCTTTCATAAAATATAAAAACACAAAAATAATCATCTTTCATCTCTAGAACTTTTAATTAGGTTTTCTAATCCTAGCGACACTATTCCTAAGCTGAACGATCAATCCCTCGGTACTTGTCACTATACTATACTACAACGATCAGGTACACTGCCTGGTGGGGGTTGTAAGCCTCGCGAGATCCCTCGAGAGGTAAAGCAAGGTGCGATTCCCACGCATCATGCACCAATCCATTCAAAATGTTTGGAGGCATCCATGTAGATCTTAGGTTCAATAACCGAGTTACAAGACTCGTAAACATCAATAAGCGGTCTTGTTCTTAACACATTAGTGTCATTTGTATCTTTGATATCAAATTCGGGAGTTTCAACTTCACTAATGGGAGGCATATCTCTCACCAATTTAGTAGTATTCATCTTCATACTATCATCTTCAGTAACACAAAAAAAACACTAGCATTTGCTATCATTTACCATATCAAGGATAGCTATTTTAGAGTCGCGAGAATCAGTGATAACGCACCTCGAGTCTTTCTTAAAATTAACACCATAGCCTTTTTTTATCATTTGTGGCACGCTTAACATACTTCGTTCAAGTTCAGGCACATATAGAACTCTAGAAATATATTTGGTACCTTTCTTTGTGTTGATAGCTATAGTACCTCTTCCTTTTGCTTGAGTATAACGTCCATCTCCTAGCTTCACTCTTGGGTTGTCTTTGGTGTCGAGACTAATAAAGAAAGATCCTTCCGGAGTCATATGACTTGTGCATCCACTATCCATAAGCCAAGTAAGACTGTCCGGATGTTTATCAAGATGCGACGCCATGAACAAATACTTATGATCAACCTGCTCCTCCTCGGAAACATTTTCTTGCGGAAATCCTTGTGTGTTGTTGTGAGCTTTCTTTGCTCTACAATACTTCTCGACATGCCCAAATTTGTTGCAAATATTGCACTTGAGGTTTGGTTTATCTTTGAACCAACAATCAACTTCTTGATGGTTCTTGTTTTGACAAATATTACATGGAGGAAAAATACCTTTCATGGATGTTGAAGAATAGTTTTGTGAGGTAGAGCCTTTGTTACTTCTAGAAGATGCTTGAAAAGCACCTTCAACTTTCTCATCTGATCTAATAGAGACTCTTTGCTCTTGTGCTTGGAGTTTACTAGTTAGTTCAGAAACAGTAAGCGTATTGAGGTCTCATGACTCTTCTATGGCAGAAATTTTTGCTTCAAACTTTGAAGGAACGCTAATCATCATCTTCTCCACTACTTTCTGGTCTTTCACAACTTTTCCATGAAGTCTCATTTGATTAACCACGTCCATCATCCCTGATGAGTAATCTTTCACTAGCTCTTCGTCTTTCATTCTTAATAATTCAAACTCTCTTTTGAGAGTTAATAATCTTACAGCTTTTACTCTATCAGTACCTTCAAAGGTTTCTTGGAGTTTATCCCACACAGCTTTTGGTGTCTCCAAGTCCATTATGGAGGTGAAAATTTGATCGGCGATACCTGAATGCAAACAGGTTAGTGCCTTGTCCTTCTTTAGCGACTCAGTCTCGAAAGTTCTTAACTGAGCAACTGTTGCATTGTCTCCGAGTGCCGGAGGACTTTCATCAGTCTCTACAACCTTCCATAAACCTTGAGATTTCAAATATGTCTTCATTTTTACTGCCCAAATGTGATAATGCACTCCAGAAAATATTGGAATTGCAGGAGCAGTAGATGCACTAGTTGCCATGTCTAGGCTGAATTTTGGTTGAATCTCGAAGGTGTTTCACTCAAGTAATAGCAGCCCCTTAAGAAAAGAAGCTCTGATACCACTGTAAATGTTTGATAGATTCTGTACTTTTATTGATAGCAAGTTGCTGATATATGTTCACAGAATTGAAAATAGAATTGATAAGTGAAAATGGAAATTGAAAGGCTAGAGTGATATATTACTAGCACTACATTTGCTTGTATTTATAGGCATACAAGACTTAATACATAGACTTTACTTTGCTTCTAAGTGTTCTTAGTAAGCAATTACTTAATAGCTAAGACT
This sequence comes from Artemisia argyi, assembly GCA_030686995.1. Classification (NCBI taxonomy): domain Eukaryota; kingdom Viridiplantae; phylum Streptophyta; class Magnoliopsida; order Asterales; family Asteraceae; genus Artemisia; species Artemisia argyi. The sequence continues at coordinate 5,633,309 of CM060692.1, read as the reverse complement.
ACTAGATATTTAAGTATTCTTCACAAGTAAGAATACTTCTTAGCTAAGGATACTAAATATCTAATATCCTTAAGAGGTAAGGATACTTAATGTCGAAGGTTCCTTAGTAATTAAGGTTCCTTACAAGTGAAGTATCCTTCATGACTAAGATTACAAAATATACTATTTTAAAACAAACAATCTTAGAAACTTCAACATAAATTTCATTGTCCAACTTTTCTTTGCGCAGCAAATCGGTGCTATATATCTTTTTAGTTTTTTACTTTTTTAACGGTTTGGTGCTATGTTTCTGGAGACAGGAATCTATCGCCTCGTGGATGACCTTCAAAGAGTAGCTCATGTTTAGCATCTATGTTTTTAGTTCTGTTTTGAGTAATAATTAAACATCATCTTCATATTAATATTTATGGATGGAATGTTCGTTTACCGTTTTTGGGGCGTATTTAATTAGTTTTGTTTTGAGAAACTTGGCTTTCAAATGATGTGTTAGTATACATCTATCTCAGTATATGGAAAAGTTTGTTGGTTTACAGTGTCACCATTCACCAAGATGGCTCCATTAAATAATTCAATTTAGAATTCAAGAGACTATAACTTTTGTAAACAAAATATGCTTAGAAATGCTATTCAAGTGTTACCAACAATAAAGATGCGATGGTCTGAGACAGTCAGCATTAGCAAAGTGACTCTCCAGTACGTGGCCGGTTCCATTAAAGTAGATGATAGGTGTTGGATTATAGAAACTTGTTTAAATCCAAGGGGTGTGTATGCTGTGGTGAGTTTTGAGCATATATAGAAGAAGCTTAACGTAGAAAACTAAGCAGGCCGACTGGCCGAGCATATCAAGTTATATGCCAAAACAAGTACTCCGTAGTTTTCAATACAAGGCGGTTGGGAGTTAATCATTAGCTCCTTCGGTTGTCAAATACACACATGATACTATATCTATTGGAAGACTTCTCAAATCCATATACGGCTATTGCATTCCAAACACCTATACAAGGAAAGCGATTTTTATATATATATTTTTTGTAAGGCGTTACAAATATACAAAGCAATTGTTCATTGTTAGTTAAGTAGAAAAGTTACAAGCAAGTCGGTCTTCGTTACTGTGCCTATTATGACATGTTATGTTTATGTGAAACAAAATCATATTATGTAGGAATTTACGTACAAATTGGATTGAATGGATCAAATATCTAATATCCGCGAAAACTGATTTTTACTGTAACAATTTCGTCTAACGTCTTGCATTCTTGCTAGTTGTTTTATAATAAAATCCATCGTTAAAAAAACTCATATAGTGTAAAATTGTAATATTTTTTCATATTAAAGTTTTAATAATGATATAAAACATTAAGGGCCTAAATTGAAAGTCTACATGAGAATTTTACATAAACCGGCCCACGAATAACCCACAAAAGCAAACACAGAAGAAACCTAGCTAGGTCTCGATGGCAGTCAAAGACGAAGGACAAGAACAACCAACGAAACCCAAAAGGTCGCATTCATGTGAAACATGTCCCCCAGTTCCGAATGAGATCATTGTCGAAATTCTGCTAAAGCTTCGTGTTGGATCTCTCTTACGGTTTAAGTCTGTTTGCAAATTATGGCACTCTTTAATATCAGACCCATACTTCATTAAGTATCATCTGAGTTTATCAACATGCAACCCTCACTATATACATCATCAACTAATTTCCAATTATGATTTTTATTGTTGTCGTCATTATGATGTGATGTTTGATAAACCTATTACTGTTGTGGAGATTCATCCATTCAAAGACCCTTGTGGATTTAGTTGGATCCGCGGTTCCTGCAATGGATTGTTACTCATATGCTATAATAATAGTAATATGTTTATGTGGAACCCTGTTACCGGAAGATCAAGCAGGGTACCAGATGATTGTTTGAAAACGATGTCTGGGTATATGCTGTATGGTTTTGGGTTTGATGAGACTACAGATGATTACAAAGTTGTCGTGATAAGTTCAAATTTAGTGAAGATATATTCGTTAAAATTTGGAGATTGGAAAAATTGTGATAATTTTCCTAAAGGTATCAATCCAATGCAAATTTATGGTACATACTTGAATGGAACTCTTTATTGGGTTGGTAGAAAATATTCGTTGTCGTGGAGGATAGTTTCCTTCGATTTAGAAAAAGAGACTTGTGCTGAAGTTTCGCCACCTGTACCGGAGTACGATGAAGGTGGTAATGGTGGTTTGACTTTGGGGGTTTTCGGAGAATGGCTGTGTGTGCTATGTAGTTATCCTTCAGATCGCGCAGATATATGGGTAATGAAAGTTTATGGAGTGAAGGATTCTTGGACTAAATTGGTCTCCGTCCCGTATTTAGCTGATCCAGGTAGACATCAATATTCGGTGCCTTTGTGTATTTCAAATGATGGAAGAGTACTATTGTTGAAACTCGGAAATAAGTTGGTTAAGTATGATTCCAAGAATAGTTCATTTTTAGAGATTGAGAATTTTGTTAAGAATCATACAGTATATCCCTTTGTTGAGAGTTTAGTCTCACCTGATGTTCGGATGGCCTAGGTACAAGAATGATAATGTGATCTAAGGTAAGCATCGATCTTATCACCTGCTTGTGTTTTATGTTTAGTTGTATTACCATATATTGAACATCCTAAAGCATTGTATATGTCGTGCATCTTCCATTTAGTGAGGAATTTTACGTAGTGCATTTTCCATTTAGGGTATGTTTGGCAAAATGGGTTGAGGGTGAGGGTGAGGGTCAGGGCTGGGGCTGGGGCTTATATTATAAGCTAAAACTAGAATTTTTATATTTATAAACTTTTTTGGCAAATTAGTTTAAGTTAGAGCTTATTATTGTAAAATTACTAAAAATGACATAATTAAATTATATTTTTGTAGGTAATTAAGTAATTTGGTATAAAGAGGCTTTTTTTTATTGAAGCTTATAAAAATTTTAGCCTCATGTTTTAGGCTGGGGCTTATAATTTCAAAAGCCCCTCTATAAGCCTCTATACCCAACAATGCTTATTTTTTGGCTGGAGCATATTTTTAAAATTTAAGCCCCATAAGCCCTACGCCAACCACACCCTAAAGTGAAAATTTTATGCGGTATACACATAACTCGTATAATGTGCTTCATGCTTGTTAAAACGTCTGTTATTGAGGTCCTATCAGTTCTCATCACTGGTCATCAGGTCATGTATGTTAATTTGATACAAGCTTATAATGTGTTGGTATATATATGCTGTGCATGGACCTCGTTGTGTATTGACAAGCTGGCAAATAAAAATGTCAATAAAAACAATACAGATATGAAGATTGTGGTTTTTTATTGTTATGTCAAGGATTATTTCCGCAATAAATTTCATTGTCCAACTTTTTTTTACTCAGCAAATTGGTGCTATATATCTTTTTATTTTGTATTTTTTTTGAATGGTTTAGAGATATGTTTCTGGATACAGGAATCTATTTGCCTCGTGGATGACCTTCAAGGAGTAGCTGATCATGTTCAGCATCTATGTTTTTAGTTCCGTTTTGAGTAATAAACCTCCTTTTTTTTTTTTCTTTTTTTTTTTTTGGGGGTAAAAGGTCAACGACCCGGTAAATATATTATCCAAAAAACGTTTAAGTACAATGGAATGTGGCTGAAGTACCACATTAACCTCAAGCACAGGCGCTTGATAAACAAGTGTTTATGACAGAAACCAAACCTAGCTAATTACAAAGTATCAAACTAGGTATAATAACAAGACAAAACTTGAGATGCGAACATCCCACATCCATCCAGCAGCACGAACCGTTGAAGTACATAGGATGAGGGTGATATCCCTCACCTCAACACAGGATCTTGTAGCCATGAAATATGAATCAGTTCACAAATTCCACACAACGGTTGGTGGGGGACTCTAAAACCACGGATAGAGCAACAAGCATAACCTCGCTCCAAAGGTGTGTGTTTAGATGCAGAACCGAATACCCATTAAATACACTAACCCCAACTACAACAAAGATCACAAACGTTTTTGAATAAGAAACGAATAAAACTTAACTTCCAATAGCGAACAGCAACAGCAAACGTACCACAAATCTGCCATGCACTCAATAACGACCCATAAACACTAGCACTATCATCATCAGAATCCAATAGCATAGTAGCGTAAGGATTGAAATGAACCAACATAGGATTACCCAAACCAATCCCCAAGTCGACATAAGGAAAACCAATCAGCACACACGTCGACAAACAAAGGTTTAAGAAAACCCTAACCAACACGACCACAGCAACACAATCGACAAACCCATAAAGAAAACAAGCAGCAGGATCAAGAGCCATGTGGTCAACATACATCATATGAAACAATGGAATCTGCCATGCACGAAGATATCATGACCCAACAGCATATATACATGTACGTCCAATAACCATGTCTCAATAAACATATCCATAGGGTATAACGATACCCTAACTTACCAAGCACAGAACATGATACGATCCAAAGCATCAACAGAATAGAACCAACAAACACTTTAGCAAGGATCCATCATAATGTAAAATAGGGATTACACAAACCCTAACATCCCATAACAATCGTCCCATCATGCCCCATAACAAACCACGACGGAACTCACGCAACAGCACTATCCCTCTCTCAACCCACTTACACGATACCACGACAAACCAGCAAAAACAATCACGGTCACCAGATCGACTTACAGTAACGAATGGATTAAAAAATCCAACTTTCATAACATATGGTATATATTTGAACGCGCCTCAAACCAAAACAACATCAAGGACTGATCAAACAAAAAATACGAAACCCTAAAACTAGGGTATCGTTCTTGAAAAAACCCTAACCCTAACGATCATAAACCGTTAGTTAGGTAAAGTCACGATCGCCCATAATAACAAATCGACCCTAATATATGAACAATCGATAAGGGTGCGATTAGAAACCAACATAACGATTCAAAACCCTAAGGAAACGATTCACCATACAATACATGATGAAAACGATTGAGAGTAGTAAGGGTTATGAACAAGAAGAAATCCGTATATAAAAAGTTATGCCCAGCCGCCATCTGAAACTTAGTAAGAACACATCCCCTACCCACGTATTGCATACCCAAGAACCAATAATGATTAAAGGGTAGAGAGGACGTCATGTGGAGGATGGTTTATGACCGGAAATTGAATATCAGATGGCGGCCGGATTTCTCCTAGGGGAGAGAGAATTTTTGATGGTGTTTTTAAACCAATTATAATAAACCTCCTCTTCGTATTAATATTTATGGTTGGAATGTTTGTTTACCTGTTTTTGGGACGTATTTAATTAGTTTTGTTTTGAGAAACTTGGTTTTCAAATTATCTATAGTACTATATAAAGCATTTAAGTTGTGGGTTTTAAAAAAAATTAAGATAAGTAGCTCTAATTATGGAGTGACATGTGTCACTTATCAAATAAAAAATCACTTTTGTTTTCAAATTGAAATATCATTTGATCTATTTATTTTTTTAATGATCTAATTTCATCATATTTTCTAAAAGTTTGTGCTCTTTAATTCAACATCTATTTTTATATATTTTTAATTTTTATGAGCTTTTAGTTTTTACATTTTTAATGGGTTATTTTGATACTTTTACAACTTTAACCTTTATTTGAATCAATACAAACTTGATTCATCAAAATTATAACTTTTGCGGGAGTGTTTAATGGGTAAAAAATTGTGAGGGTCTTATGCGAGAATTATAATGTCACATGAAAGTTACGAGAAACCCAAACAAACACATATACTTTCGGAGTGTTGTCTAACGAATTCACTAAGCGGGTATGGAATTATGGGAGAGTTGAATTCGCAATTCATTCTTTATATTTTTATTTTAACTATATTTTTTTCGCCGCAGCTATGCACGGGTATCTAACTAGTGTCACTACTACAAAAAGAAGCATCAAGACCCCTACATGGAGACCCGATGCTAAAGAAACGGGTCTCAAACCCGGAATCCACCCCTCCAAAAATAATCTGGACCGGTTCTTAGCAAGAACACCGGTCTTGATTCACGAAACAAATCTAGACCGGTTAATCTCATTAAAACCGGTCTAGAAAAAGTTAAATGAGACCGGTTTTTCATTTAAAGACACGTCTGGATTATCTATTGAATGCAGACCGGTTATTTCATAAAAAACCGGTCTCTATACATTTTTGAAAAAGTGCCGTTGGAGCATCAGATCAGATCTGCAGGTTCACGAAATAAATACCAAAAAACACATTCAATGCCATATTAAACTCACAACTTACCTACTCAACTTCTTTATAACTTCCAAATACAAATTTCACATTTATTAAATGCATCTTATTCATCATCAAAGACATTAAATACATCTTATTCATTATCAAAGGTATTAAATAATCTTAATCATTAAGTTTTAATTTAGCAATATAGATTACAATTTTACTTTCTTAGAGTTTTGAACCTAATTCATTTTTTTGAATCTTCTTTCATATGTGTAGGGAAATTTGCGGAAATCATGTACGCCGAACAAAATATTTTTAGGATAGCTTGACTTACGATTTGTTGAAGTAAGGTATTATTTCCAATTACTTTTAAGCAAGCATATATATTCTTTTAACATCCATGTAGTAAAACTAAGTAAGAAAACATAGATGAATATGTAGTTTAACACCCGTCCGATATTAACCTATTAGAGGTTAATCTTGGATTGTCCCCATTTGGGACTACTTTTATAACATATTGTTTCATTTAGGATGTGAATGCTTGTTATTGGATTGAGTATTATTTTAGAAAAAAAAAAACGATAGCATTTTTCCCTTACTCCTACGAGTATGCACTTATACGTATACTTGGGGAGTTAAGGGGAAATGCTGTCGATTTTTTTTTTTAAATAATACTCAATCTAATAATAAGCATCCACATATGAGACAATGTGTTATAAAAGTGGGTTAGGATTGACCAAATGAAAACAAAATTGTACGTAATCATTAGATGCATACATCTTATTATATATATCTTCTAATTGTGTTACAGATGGATCGTTATACATGGATGTACAATATAAAGCGAGCTACCCCCGAATACATGGAAAAGTTGTCCGAGTTCATGAAAGCTGCTGAGGATGATCGGGTGATGAGCGGAAAAGATGAAATTTTTTGTCCTTGTAAGAAATGTAGAAATGGTGTATTGTATAAGAAAGCTAAAGATGTTAAAAACCATCTAATAAGAGTTGGGTTTACGAGAGGGTACACTGTATGGGATTTTCATGGTGAAGAAAGAGTTGCTAATAACACGTCAGTTTCTGAATGTAATAACAATGATTTGCCAATTAATAATGATCGTCATAATTTGACTGACATGTTACATGATTTGGATGGTAATGTTGCACAAAAAGAGCATGCTAAATTTGAAAAATTATTTGTCGCCGCTGAAAGAGCATTGTTTGCCGGTTGCACGAAACTTACCGTGCTTTCTGCGGTGATAAAGTTGTACAAGTTAAAAGCATCATCTGGTTGGAGCGATATAAGTTTCACAAAACTATTAGAGTTTTTGCATCAAGAAATGCTCCCTGAAGACAATGAATTGCCTATTTCAACATACCAAGCTAAAAAACTAATGTGCCCCATGGATTTGGAAATTGATAGAATAGATGCATGTCCAAATGATTGTATGTTGTATAGAGGGGATGACAAGGATCTACATGTGTGTAAGGTATGTAAAACGTCAAGGTATGTGCAAATAAAACAAAAAGGACCTAACGGTGATGTGACAAAGAATGGCCCTCCTGCTAAATTGTTGTGGTATTTTCCCATTATACCAAGACTCGAGCGATTATATGCAGATGCGAAGGAGGCGAAATTATTACGTTGGCATGCCGAGGAGCGTAAAAAAGATGGAAAAATGAGACATGTAGCTGATTCTCTTCAATGGAGAAATATCGATAACACATTTGAAAATTTTGGAGGGGATATTAGAAATGTACGGTTAGGTCTTAGTTCAGACGGAATAAATCCGTTTGGAAACCTGAGTAGCAAGCACAGCACTTGGCCAGTTCTTTTATGCAACTACAATCTTCCACCTTGGTTATGCATGAAACGAAAATACATCATGATGTCATTGTTAATTCAAGGCCCAAAACAACCCGGCAACGACATTGATGTGTACTTGAAACCTTTAATTGATGACTTGATAACGCTTTGGAAAGATGGGGTAGAAGTGTATGATGCATATTCGAAAGAGTATTTCCTACTACGAGCCATGATTTTTTGCACCATTAGTGATTTTCCAGCGTACGGGAATTTATCAGGATACAGTACAAAAGGGAAAATGGCATGTCCTGTTTGTGAAGATTGTACCCACTCTGTTTGGTTAAAACATTGTAAGAAAACGATATATATGGGACACCGAAGATCGCTTTCAAGGTTTCACCCGTATCGTAAACAGAACGAGTTGTTTGATGGTAAAATAGAGAGTGGAGTGTTACGACCACCGTTGGATGGAGATGCTACATTTTCTCGAGTTAGAAACTTGAACATTGTTTTAGGAAAAGGAAAAGACAACCCTGGTCCTCCTAAAGGTATTTGGAAAAAGAAATCTATTTTTTGGAATTTAGAGTACTGGGAGCATTTGCAAGTTCGACATTGTCTTGATGTTATGCATATCGAGAAAAATGTTTGTGAAAGTTTAGTAGGCCTCTTGCTGAACATTCCGGGGAAAACAAAAGATGGTGTTAATGTTAGAAATGACATGGAAGTTATCTGGTATGAAATCACATGATTGTCATGTGTTGATGACGCAAATGATTCCTATTGCAATTCGTGGAATACTACCAAACCACATCCGACATGCCATTACAAATCTTTGTTTGTTTTTTTAACATGATTCACTCGAAGGTGATCGACCCTGAGGTGTTAGATAAATGGCAACATGATGTTATATTAACGCTTTGTCAACTCGAGATGTACTTTCCTCCTTCATTTTTTGATGTCATGGTCCACTTGGTATCTCATATTGTAGGAGAAATAAAGGCTTGTGGGCCTGTCTTCCTACGATACATGTATCCGTTTGAGAGATATATGGGTTTCTTAAAAGGGTATGTTAGGAACCGAAGTCGACCAGAGGCTAGTATTGTTAAAGGATATGCTGCTGAGGAGGTGATTGAATGTGGTACAAACTATTTAAAAGATGTTACAAATATTGGCATTCCACAAAGTCGGCACAAGGGTAGACTTGGAGGGGTAGGCACACTTGGGCGCAAAGAAGAGTCGATGCCTCCAAATGATTTACATGAGGCACATTTTACAGTCCTGCAACATATGACATCTATTGCTCCTTACATATACGAGCACCAATCACTTTTAAAAAATGAAAACAATCGGAGGGACAAGATTTGGCTGGCTAAGAAGCACAATGAAACGTTTTCACATTGGCTAAAAGAAAAAGTGAGGAATACACTACCAAATGTCGACAAACCAGTGGAGGAATTGGGATTCGGCCCGATACGTGTTGTCAAATATGAAGGTTACGATATTAACGGGTATACATTTTACACTAGACAACAAGATCAAAAGTGTACAATGCAAAATAGTGGAGTAACGGTAATAGCCTCAACAACGGAGCGCTATACCAAAGATTCTTATTATGGAGTCATTGAAGAAATATGGGAATTAGATTACAATTCATTTGTTATACCATTGTTCAAGTGTAAGTGGGTCGATAACACCAAAGGTCTTCTTATTGACAGAGATGGTTTCACAACTGTCAATCTTTCCACAAATGGCTATGTATCTGAACCATTCATTCTAGCCAAATTAGCCACCCAAGTATTTTATGTCGAGGACCCGAAAGATTCTAGATGGCATGTTGTCCAATTTGGTAAACGTCGTATACTTGGTATTGATGATGTTGTGGATGAGGATGAATACGATCAATATGACGAGTTACCTCCATTTTCTACCGGTGCACCTTTAGACTCCGTTGTTCTTGATAAGACTACCTACATAAGATCCGACCACGATGAAGGAATGATCGTGGATGAACCCCTTGAATCATGAAGGTAAGAAAACAATTGTTGATTCGACATTCATAAAACTCTTTCTACCGATTAACTCATTATATAGTAACTAACTCATATGCCTTTTTTTTTTATTGCAGATTCAAGTGTGCAATAATCTTGTACATATTACAATTTAAAAAAAAACAAAAACAAGAATAAAGTCTTATTCTCTTTAGTTGAAAAAAAAAGAAAAAAAAAAAGAAAAAAGAAAAAAAATCCCTCGACACCTAGCGGGAAACAAAAAAAGTTTACACTCCAAAGCGGGAAAAAAAATTTGGGCACTAATAATCCCAAACTCACAACACAACTATACCCACTATCCCTTCCATTTTCTCAATCCCAAACACACAAATCCCCTAATAAATTAATCGCCGACCTCCATTTCACCCCCAAAACCCTAACCATTACCATACCCACCATATCACTATACCTAATTAACAGATCCAACTAAAACCTCACACACAAATGGTAAGTTTCGAATTTTTAATTTTTTCTTTGTTTGGGTTTATTTCAATTTGTGTTAATGTATCTGTAGGTTCTATTAGTTTGATAACATATGTTTATATATGTATCTATGTAGATGTATGTGTAGGATGAGTTAAATTAGGTGTTGTTTGGGATTTTATATAGAAGCTGTCATTTGCTACTTGAAATTAGGGGTTGTTGGGATTATTTTTTAGGGCTTATACTTATTTAGGGGCTGTTTTGGTGTTCATTTCATGTCTATTATATTTCATGTCTATTATTCATTTCAGTCGGGTGATTCGGGTTGTCGGGTGATAAGATAATTCAAAGAAAATACTGTGAATAATCAGTTTGTGCGCAATTACATTTGACAAAACCAACAAATGAGAATACAAAAAAGTACTTAAATTATATTTATCATCATACTACTGAATCACTATGTTCGACTGAAGACATTTTCGAAAATGCATTCCTGACATTATGAAACTTGAGTGTTCATTTGTGTTATTTAAATGGATTATGTAGCTTGACGTTAACTAATTGTATGCCATTGGTTTATTAACAATGCCATTAACTATTAGCTGTTTTATAATTTCATGGTACTTGTCTCTTTTTAGGAACAAGATCAACCGATGGAACAAGATGAACCTGTAGAACAAGTTGAACCCCTTGTACCCCAACGGAAAAAGAGAGGACCTAACAAAATGAAGACTAAACCTGTGGAACCATTTGATGTTGTATTCAACATCCATGGTGAAGCCATAAATGACCACCAATGTTGGTTTGCAAATCATATTGGAAATATTACGAGGCTTAGGATTTCTATAGTCCACGAGACTTGGCGTCATGTACCGAAGGAACAGAAAGAAGCATTATGGTTGAATGTCAAGGTATAACTTTTTCTAAGGCTTTTGCTTATCTACATCAGTAATTTATGTTTATATATAGATATATTAACGTATAATTAATATGTTATCTTACATCAAATAGGACTTTTTTGATCTTAAAGACAATGATGCTAGAAAAACAACAATCAAGCAATGCAATTTAGCGTGGAAGAGATTTAAAACCCGGCTTAAAAGTGATTTTATGGATGAAGAGTTGTATCCTCCTGATTATGGTTACTCTATGATAAATAAGACGATATGGGAAGCATTCTGTAAGCAGGAAGGAAGATACACCAGAAAAAAAGGTTTGTTTTAGTTTATTATGTATTATAAGGAGCATGACATGATATTGTAAGAATGTGTCTAATTTATTTGTTACTTGTGTGTGAAGGAAATGCGTGTAATAGGGAGGTTATTCGCCAACCTTCAGAAGAATCATCCACATTTAGGCCGATTAGGGTATCGTGGGCGAAAGAATGTTAACTGGGATAAAATCGAAATGAATGAAGCACTCAAGAATGAAATCCAAAATATGGAGGATCTTCGTACTAAAGAATGGATAATGGCTCGATTGTCGAAGCCCGACTCACAAGGGAATATGGCATTTTCACCTGATATGGATGACATTATCAAACGACTGGTAATACTTACATCTATACCTTATTTGCTGTCATTGATAACTGTTAAATGAACCAATTGCCCTAAATATATCATTAATGAACAGGTAGAGTCAGATAAACGAAAGTCCCAAGGGCTTTGTGAAGCTGGAATGGACCCACTAATAGAAGAGTTTGGACCTGAGCATGGGGGTCGTACAAGGGGAGTTGGGAATGTTGGTTTTAGAAAAGGAATAGAGGGGTATGTTCAAAAGAAGAAAAGGAAACGTGAAATAGATGAATCATTACAGGCGCAAAAGGCAGAAGTAATTGAAATAATTGCAGCCAAATATGACAAGAAGATTGCTGAGAATGAAAAGCAAATTGCTGGGTCCACAACAACAGCTAATCACGAGTCATCGACAGGCTTTAGCAACCGGCTGGATGAGATAACGGTAATGTGATTCTCAGTATATAACGCCTTTAAAAATTAAGAGCAAGCATTTTTTTTTATATAGTTTTTATGAAAATATGGTTACTGAATACATACACTTTTTGTATAAATGTTTTTTTTTTTTTTTTTTTTTTTTTTTTTAAATAATGATCTTAATTCTTGAAAAGCTTTAATTTAAACTACTCTTTATTTTTTCATGTTTATCAGGAGTCTGCAAAGTGCTATTTGTTTTCGCCATACAATAAAGATAAGACTCCGATAGCATGGGGGGTTGTATATCCGACCGGAGACGGTATCATCCATGGAGCTCCCATAATTCCTACATACATGAAGGTGACAGTAGACAAGGTTCTGCCAGCTTATAAATCTGTAAAGCTTCCGGTGATCGGTGGAGATAAAAGTGTTACTTTATTAGGTCAAGCGATTGGGAGTTTTTTTCAATGGCCTCAATGTAGAATTAGTCGCATGAAGGTACATTAATAAAACTAGCTCATCTTTTTGTAGTATTGGACTTAGTAACTTTTCTCATGTACGTTAAATGGAAATTGATAATAGGAGATAACACCGACGTCGAAAAATAGAGATCAACAAAAGAAAACAACAATGCCAACAGCAAGTGTGCCTGCTCTTCAAATTGATCTGGTAAACACTTTAATTTTTTAGTTTATTATGATTGAAATTTAGCGCAATTATACAATATTCAAAAAATTATAATGGTGTATATTTGTAGGTGGTTGAGAACACATCTATGCCGATATCCCAACAAAAAAAGGCATTGCCGAATGTCCAAAAAGCCGTTGCTCAAGTCGCTATAAAGCAAACACCAAAACAAACACAACCACTGTCGGCTGCTCAAAAAGCTGCAAAAACAACGGCTCAAAAAGTTGCTGCTGAAGAAGCTAAAGCCGTGCTGGAAAATAGATTGATTGAAGTAGGAGATACCATTGGCGCGAGGGGACCGTTATTGAATGCAGCCTATCTCCATTGGATGAGCCGTGATGATTGTACTTCAGGCTATGTTGTTGATGTTCCCGCTGGTATGTTTGTTGGGCAAGAGGAATCCTTTTCTATGACGGTTGATGCGGATGACATCTTGAAAATGTGGACGAATGGATGGCTTGATGCAAGTATTGTAACTAATTACTTTAACTGGTATGAGTACTTCTGAAACTACTTTCAAAGTATTTAATTTCTTGTTTAAAATTGCTTAACTTCTTGCTGTTTGGAATTGCTTTTATTGTCATATGGATATGAGCTGTTTGGTATTACATATAGAGTAGGGGCTGTTTGGAATTGATTTTAAATTAAGGTCCGATACGGGTTTGAATTGTAGTGTGTGTACACTTATACATGTGGCCATGTGGGGTCAATTCTGCTGTGTTAAACGGGTAAATTAAGAGCTAGCCTAATTTTTTTATGCTTGAAACCTACTAAATCATATGTGACACGTATTTTCTGTGTAGTATGAGTAATGATATCTGAGGCTATGATGAATTTGTCTTTGTGTATTCGACCAAATATGGGCTGTTTGCTATTGTTTATTTAGACTAGTTATCAGTTGTGTAAGTTTTAGATTTATTTTATATACTATTGTTTTGTTTTTAGGGGGCTATACAAGTTGATGCAGTCAAGTTCTAGTCGTTGTGGTCTATTAAACCCATATTTGATTCAAGGAAGTGAGTGCCTTAACAATGCTTCAGGTGTAAAAGATTACTTGACGAGAGCATTCAGTTCTACCTACGACATTTTCCTTGCGCCATTTATAGAAAAGTATGTGCTATTATCTCTAAACTGTTTAATTGCTTATGTGTGTATATGGTCAATAATTTTGTTTCAACTTTATCAGGGGGAACCATTGGGTGTTGTTTGTTGTATGCCCTAAACAACGCATGTGCTACATCTTGGATTCTTATCAGAACAAGATCAAGAAAAGGACCGAGCGAAGCTATTGGCTTACAAGCTGTCTGAATAAGTTCATCGCAAATTACAAAGTTGTCGAGGTAAACTATCTCACTATGATTAGATACATACAAACAAATTGTTATGTTATACAACTTTTAACATGTACACATTCTTGGTTTATTGAAATGTAGTGCAATCAACAAGCTGAAAAATGGGAATGTGGGTATTTTGTACTCAAATGGATGCATGAATTTGTAACCGTTCATCAGGATCATTTTCCTAATAGTGTAAGTACTATCCTGAATATTGATTTTAGAATATGTAAATGAAAATGGATGCAACAAGTATGCTTAGTTGTGTTTTCTGTTACCTCTCTTAACATATCTTGTGTACCTTTTTTACATGTAGATCCCTTGGCATGACAATCGTCCGTTCTCCATGAATCAGATTGAAGACACTGTCGAGAAGTGGCATCAGTTATGTCCAATTTGATTAACATTATTGATAGGTAGTTGTTGGTTATGCCATTGTCTTTTGTTTTAGGCATTTGTACTCTCAAGTAACTAAGTTAAGATGATATGTGCGAGCAGTAGAAGGCATTTTGGAACGTGCATACGTTTAGTGCTAGAACTCGTAATTATCTAAGTAAAATTCTGGAATTTGTATTGACGGTTATGGTTTATTAGTTAAATTTATGGCATGTCGGATGTATTTGGCAATTCATGGATCAAAAGTTGTGTTTGTGCATTGCTTGAAACTGGAATCTGGGAATTGCAACCTGGAATATGGAAATTGAAAACTGGAAAATGGAATTTGAAATCTGGATTTGTGCTGGAAACTATTTTAATTAATAAAATTTGTTTTTTTTTAAAAGGTAATAGAGACATGTTTTATTGATAGAAACAGGTCTTTGTATATAAAATAAGACCCGTCAAACACTTAAAAACAGGTCTCGATATTGATATTGGACCGGGTATATAGCTAGAAACAGGTCTCGATTGTCATAAGCGAGACCGGTTTTTAAACCGGTCTCGATATGGTTTTCACATGGAGAGCCCCCCCCTTAGAGACCCCATGAATAACTGGTCTCGATACATTCTACAACAGGTCTCGAAAGGACTTATTGTAGTAGTGTGTGTTATTATGCATATCTATCTCAGTATATGGAAAAATTTGTTGGTTTACAGTATCACCATTCACCAAGATGACTCCATTAAATAATTCAATTTAGAAATCAAGAGACTATAACTTTTGTAAACAAAATATGCTTAGAAATGCTATTAAGTGTAACCAACAATAAAGATGGTCTGAGACACTCATCATTAGCTACAATAACTTTTGGAGTATAAAAACTTATTTAAATCCAAGGGGTGTGTATGCTGTGGTGAGTTTTGAGCATATATAGAAGAAGCTTAATCTAGAAAACTAAGCAGGCCGACTGGCCGAGCATATCAAGTTATGCGCCGAAACAAGTACTCCGTAGTTTCCAATACAAGGCGGTCGGGAGTTAATCATTAGCTCCTTCTGTTGTCAAATGCACACATGATACCATATCTATTATTGGAAGACTTCTCAAATCCATAGAGGGCTATTGGATTCCAAACACCTATACAAGGAAAGCGATTTTTATATATATTTTTATTGTAAGGCGTTACAAATATACAAAGCAATCGTTCATTGTTAGTTTAGCAGAAAAGTTACAAGCAAGTCAGTCTTAGTTACTGAGCCTATTATGACATGTTATGTTTATGTGAACCAAAATCATATTATGTAGGAATTTACGTACGAATTGGATTGAATGGATCAAAGATCTAATATCCACGAAAACTGATTTTTAACAATTTCGTCTAACGTCTTGCATTCTTGCTAGTAGTTTAATAATAAAATCCATCGTTAAAAAAACTCATATAGTGTAAAATTGTAATACTTTTTCGTGATATTAAAGTTTTAAATAATGATATAAAACATGAAGGGCCTAAATTGAAAATCTACATGAGAATTGTATAAACCAGCCCACGAATAACCCACAAAAGCAAACACAGAAGAAACCTAGCTAGGTCGCGATGGCAGTCAATGACGAAGGACAAGAACAACCAACGAAACCCAAAAGGTCGCATTCATGTGAAACATGTCCCTCGGTTCCGAATGAGATCATTGTCGAAATTCTGCTAAAGCTTCGTGTTGGATCTCTCTTACGGTTTAAGTCAGTTTGCAAACTATGGCACTCTTTAATATCCGACCCATATTTCATTAAGTCTCATCTGACTTTATCAACATGCAACCCTCACTATATACATCATCGACTAATTTCCAGTTATGATTTTTCTAGTTGTCGTCTTTATGATGTGATGTTTGATAAACCTATTACTGTTGTTGAGAATAGTCTATTCAAACACCCTCGTGAATCTAATTGGATCTGCGGTTCCTGCAATGGATTGTTACTAATAAGCTATAATAATAATATGTTTATGTGGAACCCTGGAACTGGAAGATCAAGCAAGGTACCATACCATGGTTTTCGAAAGAAGCGTGGTTTTTGTCTTCTGTATGGTTTTGGGTATGATGAGTCTACAGATGATTACAAAGTGGTCGTAATAAATTATTCAAAATTAGTGAAGATATATTCGTTAAAATTTGGAACTTGGAAGAATTGTGATAATTTTCCTAATGATATATATTCAATGCATTCTATTGGTAGGTATTTGAATGGAACTCTTCATTGGGCTGGTATAAAAAAATTTGGGTGGTGGAAAATAGTTTCCTTTGATTTAGAAAATGAGACTTTTGGTGAAGTTTTGCGACCGGATTATGATGATGACCGGATTATGATGATTACGTTGAACTTGGGGGTTTTGAGAGAATCGTTGTGTGTGCTATGTAATTATCCCAAAGATCGCGCAGATGTATGGGTAATGAAAGTTTATGGAGTGAAGGATTCTTGGACTAAATTGGTTTCCGTCCCGTATTTTACTGGTCATGGTATACATCTTTCGGTGCCTTTGTGTATTTCAAGTGATGGGAAAATTTTGTTAAAGCTCGGGAATACATTGCTTCAGTATGATTCCAAGAATAATTCAGTTTCACATATTCCAAACTTAGATGTTACGGGTTCTTTTACGCATACTTTTGTTGAGAGTTTAGTTTCACCGGATCCCCTTTCAACGATAACAATGTAAACTAAGGTAAACATTGATATTCTGACTTGGTTTCACTTTCTATTTTGTTATCATTAACCATATATAGTCTACATCTGTTTTACAGAAACAACTGTTTACTATACACCGCTTTGCGCATATATTATGTCTTGTATCCTTAAAGTAGAGGGGAAATTAATTTAATTTTCTACGCCTCATACACATGCTCTTTGGAGCCATGTTTGTACTTATGTGTGTATTTTACAAGAAAGTTTAATGTCTGGCTTTTCTTTGTACTGTATAATGAATTGTTGTTATGTCTCTGGATGCAGGAATCGATCTCTAGCTCTTTGGATCTTCAAGGAGCTTGCTTGGGGTTGCCTTCGGCATCTATAATTTTACTTCTTTTTCGAGTAGTACTATCCCCTTTACTTTTACCTTTTTGGCTGGATTGTTTGTTTAACCGTTTGGAAACGTATTTAAAAGTTCTGTTTTGAGAAGCATTTTGTTCCCGTAACACAAAAATATTTTTTATCATCTCTACCACTAAGTATTAAATCGTTACGAGAAGTGTTAAACCAAAAACCATCAAAGTATTAAACAATCATCAGCCTAAAGAAAGATATGTACTTGGTTTACACGAACCAACATCACCAATCCATAGATCAACAAAATTTGAAGTTCCACGTTGATTTGAAAAAAGAATATTGAATGGTTTTCAAATGGCAAAAGAATAATAGCCATAAACTTTGGCTACGAAATCTTGCAAATCTTTATAAACCCTGCAACCCCTCGTGAACCATTTATGAACCCCGTCAACCCCTCGTGAATCTCTTGTAAACCACTTGAGAACCTGAGCCTTTCGAACCCCGTGTCAACTTTAACTGTTGTTTTGTAACCTGTTTGTGAAAGTCTAGTGTACTTTGTCCCGTTTACGTCTTTACCGCTACCTTCGTCATATATTAATTGTCCAGTTTAACTTTTTATATTCTTTCTTCTTTTACTTTAACCTTAAATATTTTTATTTGTGTTATATAATATTTGATGAAAATTATATCAATGAAACTACATTTAAAACACAATCCATTTATATATTTTGTATCAAATATTATATAGCACAAACAAAAATATTTAAAGTTAAAGTTAAAGAAGAAATACTATAAAAAATCAAACTGGATAATTAATATGAGACGGAGAGAGTAATATGTATTGTATAGTCAAGCTTGTTACCATGTTCTTTTAATAAAATTAAATTTTAATTAAGATCAATAAATTTTGAATTACTTAAATTTATATTCTCACAATAATAGTACCTTTTCAATTTTACCGAACAAAAGTTATATTTATAGTTTGTTGCTAACTACAACTGATGTTAATCAATTTTTCTTTCTTCACTAAATTTGTACTTTGATTGTTAAGTGAACATTTATTTTTAGACAACCCAAAATAGAAAAACGAACATTCATTTTTAGAGGAAAATGATATGTTATTAGCTTTTTTTTTTTTTTTTTTTTTTTTTTTTTTAATAAAAGTAAAAATGTATTGAATACCACACGTTAATAACTAGGCTTAAAGCCTCTTTGGTTCTTGAGTGTTCAGCAATCCACGTCGTTCCCACTGGTTTGGCGGTATCGGGCTTTTAAAATGTTCATTTCGATTTTAAGTTTTCATATGATAGATTTAGTTCTCTCATCATAAAAAAATAACCATTAAATTGATTAAAAAAAATGTATACACATATTACAGAGTGGAAAACATAACTCTATAATTTTGATGATTAACATTTTTTCGATTATACTGATAAACTGTCAAAGTATTGAACCATCATCAACTATAGAAAGATACGTACCAACATCACCATTCTATACATCATGAACCTCTGCACTATTTACAAACCCCTGCAATCCCTCATGAACCTCATACACCATTTACAAACCCACTGCAATCCCTCATTAACCTTTTGTTAAACATTATGAACCCTGCAACGTACCCCTCGAAAACCTTTTGTAAAGCATTTATGAACCACTTGAGAACCTGAGCCTTGTGAACCCCGTGTCAACATCAGCTGTTGTTTTTTGACCTGTTTGTAAAGTCAAAGTGTACTTTGTCCGGTTTACATCTTTAGTTCTTTATGTATTGTTTAGTCAACTACACAGCTTTATTATTAAAGGTTTCTTTATCTCTTTTATAATTGGTAATCCTAATCATGTTTTCCGAACTTTTTATCTATACTACATATAAAAAGGAAAAATGATTAAAGTGGAAAAGTAAAAAAGTAAAAAGTCAAAGTAATGTGAAATGTTGAAAAATCTTATTAAAGGAAATTATGAAATGTAATTAATACTCTTATTAAAAAAACTCTAATTCTTAAAATTACAATAATTTATTCACATTGTACAACCAATTAAAAACATATCTACCAAATTAAATACAACCAATTAAAACAATTAATACAAATCACAAACCGGGTTGACTCAGGACGCTTCAAACCCGACGGGTTGAACCGGTTTAATTTGACCCGTTTTCGACCCAACATAGCAAGTTGACCCGGTTTAAATATACCAATTTTTCGACCGGAACGGTTCAACCGGTTGAACCACCAGGGTCGAACCGGGTTTCAAAACATTATGTTTAATTCTCAAATCTTTAAACTTTTATTATTTTTCATTTATAACCAATTAAAACAATTAATACAATTCAAAAACCGGGTTGACCCGGGACACTTCAAACCCGACGGGTTGAACCCTTTAATTTGGCCTGTTTTCGACCCAACCTAGCAAGTTGACCCGGTTTAAATCGACCAATTTTTCGACCGGAACGGTAAAACCGGTTGAACCACCCGGGTCGAACCGGGTTTAAAATATTATGTTTAATTCCCAAATCTTCAAACTTTTATTATTTTTCATTTATAACCTATAAAAATTTTTTTATCAATAAACTATCTGTCGCCATAAAATCCCGTTGCTATGCACGGGTACTCGTCTAGTCCAACTAAATTTCAGAATGTTTTTATCCGTTATTTATAATTTGACAGATTAATTCACGTGATTTAAGCTTATCGTCACACAAATCCAAACTAAATACAATAAAACCTCTATAAATTAATAGTGTTGGGACCAGGATATTTTATTAATTTAAGGAGATATTATTATATCGATAAATTAATATTTTATTAATTTAAAGACGTTTTACGTATGGCCTTTAAATTTTCATATCTAATATACTAGCTAGTTATAATATATACTCATTAGAGACTAAAAATAAATTTGAAAAACAAGTTCCAATTAACATTTTATGAATTCACATTAACACTTTATGAAAATAAAATTAACACTTTTTGTTGTAATACGAGAAGACAACGCACCAGCTCTTTAGTGCAACAAAGAGACTTTAAGATAAACCCAATATAGATTTAAAGTTAAAAAAAATGACTATGGATTCATTTCTTATTAAACAATCTTAGGATTTTGAAGTATATATATCTCTCTCACATACACACATATATACATATATATGTAATTTTTAGTAATTATTAATTCATAGTTTTGTTGGGACTAATATATATACATTAGAGTTTAAAAAAAATTATTATCTTATTATTTTATCGATTGTGGTCCAAATTTGTATTGGTCTCAAGTTGGGACTGGACAAATTATTAATTTTATCGAGGTTATTAATTTATCGAATATTAATTTTTGGAGGTTTTATTGTAAAGCCTTTTTTTATTTAGAAATTTAGCATGACCAAGTTTTTTTCTTTTAGTAACTATGATTTTTGACCTTTGGACCATTTAGCTAAATAATGAATTTTGATTTTGATTAAACTGCATTAACTATTGTAAAACACTCTTGTGTTTAAATTGTATGTATATTAATTAAATTTTTGTTTGTAACTTCTCTATGTGTTTGCATGTACAAATGTTCGTGATATATGCCTGAATCTCAATGGATCCAGTTAACGTTTTTAGATTTTGGTTTTCAATCCACTTCACATGAAAATGTTTGTTATGTTAGAAAAATCTAGTTGTAGTAATATAAACACGTTCATTCACATTATTATGATTGGGAAGTTCATCGTACGACAACCATTTCAATAATAGATTTTTGTGGAGTAAGAATTCACATCATATTTTCGATTCGTAGCTAAAAATTAAATGCATGACCATTTCAAAGCTACATCGTCTTTACTTTTACGTTTTTTGGCTGAATTGTTCATCTGTTCGTTTAACCATTTTTGATTGAGATGTATTTATATACTTCTGTTTTGAGAAACATTGTTAGCAAGTTATGATGTTCTGTACATCTATAGGAGTTTATGGATCGTTGTACTGTAACACGATGATGATATCGTATGACCAAAAAATAATGGAGAGATGTGATATATGGACCTAACTAAATAGGCCTAAAAGGAACCTACCGCTCGAAAATTGTGAATGATATGATGACCTTTATGTTAAGGCTAGAAAATGTATATATTTCATTGTTATCGACGATGTTGGTCAGTATAAATCGAGGGTGATTAAACAAAACTTGTAGGTTAGTTTCGCAATAAACAACTGAACATTATTTGGGCTAGCTAGATATATGCTTAACACATGCAAGTCGAACGTTGTTTTCAGGGAATGGGAAGTGTCAGTTGACACCAAAAATTGTACAAAGTTAGGGTTTCTCCACCAATAACCTTTTGGAGAAAACTTATTGAAACTACTCAAAAGATTTCGTATAATTAGTTGTTGATTTATGGACATTTTAATGATTTTGAAAGTGATCGTACTATGCCCTTTTCGAGTGAGAGCAACTTTTCATTAAGTCATAACCCATAAGATCCATTTTATTATAAAGTTGTTTAACTTGTTTTCTTATAACTCGTGATTTTTTATTTTTATTTTTAAAGTAACGTCTTCGAGAACGAAATTGATATAAAGATTTAATGACAATTTATTGACAATCAGTTACAATGTTAATTGATATAAAGATTTAATGACAATTTATTGACAATTTTTGTTTTCATTAGTGATTTCTTCAATGAAACACAAATGCATGCAATGAATGCTCGTCTGTTTTGAAAATACATACATATTTAATTTGATCAAATATATAGTAAATTAGGATTTGATTATGAAACTCATTGCACACTAAGATCGTCTATGCCTTTTGATGGTTCGCATGAAGACGCGATATGAGTAAGGCAAGTTGTTTAAATTTATAGTTCCTTGTTTACGTATTTTTGTTATGTAATATCCAATTTTATCACATTCTCATAATATACTCAAAACTTATAAAAGTACATCATAGATGTTTTCTTACAGAAATTAGATCTTTTGAGGTATAATCAATAAAAGTAAATGCAACCACGTAAGTAATGATGTAGAGGAGTAGAAAATTGGCACACTCCATTGTCATTTCGTTTTTGCAAAGAAACAAATACTTTGGTATTAACGTAACAAAATTTGTTATGAAGAAGAAACTATTAAAGTACTCCCATATCTGTTACCATCTTCGTCATTTGAGTGTAAAATCATTATACGAATAATTCAAATATTAAATAATAACCAAATTAGAAGATACGATCTCGATCTATTTAACAACATGATATGAAATTTCACATTCAAGTGATTATGCATAGACATGGCTAGAATTTCATTTTCAAGTATTTGCTTCTGGTTATCCTGAGTCAAACTTTTTTTTATCATGTACGTTATATTATTTATACTAAGCAAAAAATGTAAAATATCTATATAAACTATATTTTATGTTTGATTATATAATATATGTTTGTTATGAATGTTTAACAATCACTACAAAAATTTAAAACATATGTACGCTATATTATTTGTCGAAAGCAAAAAAATGTAAAATTCAATATAACTATATTTTATGTTTGATTATATACTATATGTTTGTTATGAATGTTTAATGGTCACTACAAAAAAATGTAATCCAATCTATATACTTTTATTTCCATATTTTTAAAAAGTGATTAAAAATTTTATTAGTTTATTAACATTTATTAATATATAAAAATTAGTTATACTTAATAAGTGTGAAAAAATGTAAAACAGTAAAGTATTAATAAGTGTGAAAAAATGTAAAACAATAAATTTTCTACGGTTATAATTGTATCAAAAAAAATCTCACTTAAGAGTCTCCACATTTAATAGTGTGAAATTCCTTTTATACAATTATAAGTGTAGAAAACCTGTCATTTTACAAATAAATAAATAAATAAATAAAAATAAAAAATCAAGCTTATAATCTAACCAACTTTTACACATAATTAAGTGTTAATAACTAATAAAACTTTAAACACTTTTTAAAAATGTGAAAATAAATGTATGTAGATTGAGCTAGTTTTTTTTAGTGACTGATAAACATTCATAACAAACAAATATTATATAATCAAACATAAAATATAGGTTATATTTATATTTTACATTATTTTGGTTAGTATAAAATATTTTTAATAATATAACGTACCGTAAAAAAAGAAAAAAAAAATGAATCCAGATAACCTGGCGCAAAAAACATGAAAATCAAATCCTAGCCAAGTGTATGCACAATCACTTGAATGAGAAATTTCATACGACGTTGTTAAATAGACCGACTTCATATCTTCTAATTTGGTTATTATTTAATATTTGAACTATTCTGGTAGTGAATTAACACTCAAATGACGAAGATAGTGATAAATACGAGAATACTTTAATGGTTTTTACTTCGTAACAAATGTTGTTACATAAGTACTAAAGTATTTGTTACATTATTTTGCTTAGTACTTCAATGGTTTTTACAGAGGTAGTAACAATTTTTTTTGATACAATTATACGTGTGAAAAATCTATTGTTTTACATAAAATTTATACACCTATAAATGTAACCAGTTTTTACACATTATTAAGTGTTAATAAACTAATAAAATTTTAAACACATTTTAGAAGTATGAGAAGGAAAAATGTGTAGATTGAACTAGATTTTTTTAGTGAGTTGAAGATTGATGGTCGAAGGTCGAAAATGATGCACTAAGGTGTTGGACTTGAATAATTGTAACCTTATAGATTGTGATGAACAATGTTTTCAAAGACACAATGACAATGGAATGTACCACATGTCAAGAATTTACAGGATAAAGAATCTGATTCACTTTATCATAATCCAATCAATTTATAACACATATCATTAAGATGATAATAATAAACAAGAGTTAAGAATATATATCATTTTCCAAATGAAATTGACCCAATTTGTTATATAGCTTAGTGCAACTGAATAAAACTGTTAACTTGTTGATCAAATCACCTCTAATTTTAACTTTTATCAACTAATCATAATGATTTATTTTGAAATCAGGCTCTCTTATTCATCCACTTAGATTTAACCAATGCAATATTGACACTTTTATGTTTATCTTATTGAAAGATGTTATACTTGAACTTATTAAATTTTTAAAAGAAAATTTGGGTAGCACCACTCATTTGGGATTAATAAACTTATGGACTTATACTATGGTTTTCTATGGGCTTATAGGCTGATTAGTCTTTAACTGTTTAGCAATCCTGCCAATCCATATTGCTTTAAAATGTTCATTTTCAATTTTATTTTTTCTTTAATAAAATTTGTAGAGGTGGCAATTTGTGCCAAAAAAATAAAAAAAATAAAAAAAATAAAAAAAAATGGGCTAAATGAGCAAATTTTAAAAGATTTGCCGTTTGGGCACATTTGAGTCCCTTTTTTTTTTTTAAATGGCCATATATTGCCCATTTAAAAGTTAAATGGGCATAATGGGCACACGTTTTTCTCTGACTAGGAGAACATTAAATTGTTTTTAATGAAAAACTTATGGATATAATACATTTAGTTACTTAAATATAAGTGAGGTGTTACGTTTAATGAAATTTTGTTTTGTTGTGTTAGGTCTTTTCTAAAGCGATTCGTATAACATGCGCTCGTTTGGCCCGCGCCCGTTTAGCCCGTGCCCGTTTGGCCCGTATCTCGTGCCTGCCCGTTTTGTATAATGTAAATCAGAGGAGGAGAGATGAAGGATGTATAATGTAAATCTATAATAACAAAGTACAAACACACCCACCAAACATTTTCCCCCAAATCAAATCAGATCAATCACACATGAACCCTAACCAAAAAATGACACGTAAAGACAAAAACCAAGAACAAGAACAACAACCTAGTAAAAGAATCAAAACATCCTCGTACTCATCAACACTTTTACAAGAGATCATTGTCGAAATCCTGTCAAGGATTCCTGTCGAATCCTTATTACGATGTAAGTCTGTTTGCAAAGAATGGTACTCTTTAATATCCGAGCAAAGTTTTATTAAAACACATTATACTTTATCTAGCACCAACAATATTAACTTTGCACATCATAGACTAGTTTTCATTTTTTTTTCTTCAGATTTTGCCTATTGAGATTCTTGTTTTATCAAATTTTGTCATAGTTTTGAATTGGGTTCTACATAAGTACATTTTGCTTGTTCGTTGGTTGTCAATGTATAGCTTTGGTTGCTCTTGAACGTGAACTTGAGCTTGCTTGTTATGTATGGATTGCTTTCTAGTCTAGCATTTAATAATGTAAAATGTTTGTGTAGCATGGTGATATGTGAGTCACTGAGTTGTTCTCCGCAAGTCATTGGTTGGATTTAAACTTGCTTATATATTTTAATTTCATTTTATGGCTTTAATTTTGGGAGGTGGTTTGCTTTAATTTATCAATCAACTAATAAAAATTGGGTTTTCTTAATCATTTTGTTTGTGGTTTCTTGAAGAAGGACATGAGAAATTGTTAATCATTCTGTTTATGGTTTCTAAACTTGGAAGGGCAAAACAAGAATAAACTGTAAAAGTTATTGTGGAAGGTGTAGAAAGATTTAAGAAGGAAATGGACAACATTACAATGGAAGCTGAAATAGAAATAGGCAACAATGGAATGGAAATTGGCAACAGTGTTTTCTAATTGAATATGTTGTAGCTAGAAATGAGAATGATCTGTAAATGGTTTTTAATTGAAATTATAATAGCCACAAATGTTTTGTAATGGATTTCTTACAGCAAATTACAATTTATTCCTGTTGTGTAATTCTTGTTTATTAAAATTTTTCGTCTGATGCATGATTTCAAACTGCTAGGTACTACAGATTAAATGTCTCAGTACAGAGCAACCGGAAAAGTTGGTTCATTGGGGAAAGTCTACAATTCATTAGACCCTGCATTTAAGAGAGTCGTTGATCATATCATTGACAGCAAAGGGGATGGTCACTGTTTACTGAGGTTGTTGCGGCTCACAAGTACAACCGAGACTCCAACTACACTGCTATCTTCGTTATTGAAGAAATATGATAGGGAGAACCACTACTTCAAGATAAATGGCCATCATTTAAATGTGACACTTGAGGACATTTTGTATTTGACTGGTTTGCCCATTGATGGAAAGGCAGTAATCTCATCAACCAGCCGGGATAAAGAGGCATTTGAAAGAGTGTTCACTTCACTTGACAGAAATGAGAAAGTGACTGTGCCCACTTTGAAGAAAATAGTAGAAACCCAAAGTAAAGAACACAAGGAATGGCTGATTGCCCTTCTTTTGATAGTAATTGTCTGCTTTTTTACTCCCGTGTGTGATGATTATATCGTCAATAATTATTTAGTCCAGTTTGTGGAAAAACTTGATGAAGTAGGTGGTTACGCTTGGGGAGCGGCGTTACTGTCCACCTTCTACTGTGCGATTGAGAATAAGAAGAAGTCTGTTGATGCCAATTGTTGGCCTCTTTTGGTAAGACCATAAGACAACCTCTTTTTGTATCTCAATTACAAATTGTTATTGATTATATATATATATATATATATATATATATATATATATATATATATATATATATATATATATATATATATATATATATGTATATGTATATATATATATATGTGTGTATATATATATATATATATATATATATATATATATATATATATATATATATATATATATATATATATATATATATATATATATATATATATATATATATATATAGCCGGCTTTTTTCTGTATTGGCATTCCAAAACTCTGTGAAGCACTTGACTTTCATGTCAACCTGGAGAACCATCAAGCTCCATTGTTGAATGAATGTATGACAGCAATGCAAAAAATTTCAGTAAACAAAAGAAATAACTATAAAGGGATAGTATCTTCAGTTTTAGCAAATCTTAAAGATGAGGTAAGTCTCACTCTCTCTCTCCCTCTCTCTCACTCTCTCTCTCACTCTCTCTCTCTCTCTCTCTCTCTATATATATATATATATATATTCTTCTAATATAATTCTTTGTATAAAAAAGGAAATAAAATGGCATCCATACGATGACGAGATGTTGGATGATGGTATGCGGCTCGAGCTTCCTTTTGTGACCTGTCTTGCCCCGGTGATATGCATGAATTTTGTGGCGTATCATCGACCACTTATTCATCTAAAGCAGTTCAGGGGCTTGAGGAGTATGTTGGAAAATCAGTTGATTGGAACCCACATGATATTAAGCTTAAACAGAACAATGGCGATTCGAACCAGGACTATGAAAAAATTTACGCACGGGCGCTTACGCTTTGAAAAGACCGTAAACCCGTTGAGGAGTTCATTAGAAAGTCCTTAAAACTAGAGGGGCTGTGAATCATCTAGTTTTAAAGCAATCCACTTATTTCAAAGCAATCCATTCTTTTGGAGTGGGGCTGCGAATCATCTAGTTTTAAGGACTTTCTAATGAACTCCTCAACGGGTTTACGGTCTTTCGAAAGCGTAAGCGCCCGTGCGTAAATTTTTTCATAGTCCTGGTTCGAATCACCCTTGTTCTGTTTAAGCTTAATATCTCGTGGGTTCCAATCAACTGATATTCCCACATACTCCTCAAGCCCCCCGAACTGCTTTAGATGAATAAGTAGTCGATGATACGCCAAAAAATTCATGCATATCACCGGGGAAAGACAGGTCACAAAAGGAAGCTGGAGCCGCATACCATCATCCAACATCTCGTCATGGTATGGATGCCATTTTATTTCCTTTTTTATACAAAGAATTATATTTGAGGAATATATATATATATATATATATATATATATATATATATATATATATGTATATATATATGTATATATATATATATATATATATATATATATATATATATATATATATATATAGGGAGGCTTTCTTACGAGAACTATCTTATCTGCGAGAACTGAGAGAACAACCAAAAACATACATGCACGCCTTCTAAAATAAAATAAAAATACATGCAAATCATCAATAATCGTAAGTATCCACCTATGTTCTTAAATATCATCATGAATTCATCTTTTTTTCAAAAAAACCTTACACACAGCCGCAATATTGTCGTTGCACGCCTTATAAAAACATACATGCACACCTTCAAATAAAAATTTTGTATTTCCAATTTCTTATCAAATTTTTTAAAACAACTATGTTTTTTTTAAAACATATATGTTGTTTTTTTAGAACATATGTGCAAAACTACAATTATTGAAGGCGTGTCTGTATGTCTTTTGTGGTTCTCTCAGTTCTCGCAGATAATATAGTTCTCGTAAGAAAGTCTCACTATATATATATATATATATATATATATATATATATATATATATATATATATATATATATATATATATATATACTAGATTTCGAAGCCCGCCCGATGGGCGGGCATGACTTATAATTATCGTTTTGAAAAAAATAAAATATAAACGTGCCAAATTTTTTTATTTAATGCATTAAGAACGAAAAGAAATAAACTGTTAATGAATATGAGAGAAAAAAAAGTTTCAAAGTGGTATGCAATAACAAAGTATCCAAACATAGCCCGTTCAATGGGCGAGCAAGCCTTATAAATATTGTTAAAAAACTTAAGGTAACAAAGAATAACTTAACGAAAAATAAGCTATAAACATATCAAATTTTTTATTGAATGCAATAAGAACGTCGTTGTTACAATGCATCATGTAGTTTACATGTCAAATCAACAAAGGTGGCTTGGGTGGAGTTTGAGTTTGTGTTTCTTTTTCTGCTCACTCTCAATGTAGTATACACGGTTAATGAATATAGGTTCTCTCTCACCATGGTCTTGGTCATGGGTGGGTTTGGTTGGTGGTTCAAGTATGGCAAAAACATCATTGATTGAAGATGAATATTTGATTAGGCACCTCAGATTGAATAAAACAGATAATAAAATAAACTAATGCCGCATAATTACATCAGCATATCAAGCTAAATGAAAAGTATGACTAAAGAGGAGCCAATATTTTTAAAAAGAGACCAATGTGGCACATTTTCCAACGTCAATAGCCTCTCTAATCACTTCACCATTACTCTTTTTATGAAAGTCATTTAGTTATATTTAGATACTTGACATAATATGAGTTCATAAGTATACAGGATTCTGATTTGTTATCTTAACAGTACCATTCATACAACTCATCATCTATACATGCTTTTATGTTTTCTAATTTGCAAAGAAAATATTAATATGTCAATCCATGCATATTTATCATGTCTTAAAATATAAATATTAGATATCAGTGCATGCATCTTTATCATGTTTCAAAAGATGTTAATCAGGTTAATACACATAAATAAATTCATGCATAATTCTACTTTATGTCACTATATATAAAACTTCTGTTGTAGTATTTTAAATAGACTCCTAAGAATTAAAATCCTTACCTAATCACCCCTGAAAGCGTTGACAAAACATCACTAAAGTGAAAAATAAAAAGCATTTCGTTCTCTTCTCCAGCTACCTCGTTCAACCTTCGTCTTCCATCAACGGCAAGAGCCATATTACACACCTTGTTGGATGTTCCTAACTCTTCCATGGTCAGCGCAACTATCTTCCAAAACAAAGAGGTGAAGGCTACTTTCGACCTCCTACACCCAGTTTCACTCACCAACAATTGTAGCCTCTTTTGCTGCTCACTCTCAATGTAGTATACACGGTTAATGAGTATAGGTTCTCTCTTGCCATGGTCTTGGTCATGGCTTGGTTTGGTTGGTGGTTCAAGTATGGCAAAAACATCATTGATTTATGATGATTATTTGATTGGGCACCTCGGATTGAATATAACAGATACAAATAAACTATTGCTGCCTAATTACGTCAGCAGCTCAAGCTAAATGCAAAGTATGACTAAAGAGGAGCCAATATTTTTAAAGAGAGACCAATGGGGCACATTTTCTCCTAGGAGAGAAAAAGGGATTCTGGCTGATGCAACAATTGAATACTAATGTCAAACTAAAAATATTACAGTAATCGAGTCGCAACAGAATAGTTAAGTATATGAAAAGTAACTGACTGAACAACCTTGGATTGTTTGACGTGAGCAAGTAATATGCTGTTGTAAAAGGGATTTTCGCTGATGCAACAATTGAATACTAATGTCAAACTAAAAATATTAATCAGAACAGAATAGTAAAATTATATGAAAAGTAACTGACTGAACAACCTTGGATTGTTTGACGTGAGCAAGTAATATGCAGTTGTAACTTGGTGGAGCTTTCATGACCTTGTGAAGTTATACCTAAAATAGTTGCCATCGTCAGTAAATTAAAAAAGTCACGATTATGGCTGAGGAAAAAATGTCGAGCGTGGTCAGGTTAGGGATTACAAAAGCTATATTGTTGCAATAATACCCATATATCTATGAAGAAAATGAATTGGAGGCCTGCATTATAAAAAACAACTTTCTACAAAAGAAGGTGTAAAGTCTATTATATATAACATATAGGTGTAAAGTTATATAGGTGTAAAGTCTATTACTTTTGAGTATATACCAGCCAAGTTTTCTACAATTGGCAAGTATAAATCGTTTGATTATTAGTTTTTAATTATTCTGATATTCAATGCTATCTAACAACCGAAAGCTTGACAATATCTGATTGAAAAAATACCAACTTCTTAGGGTGTCCAGTACATGCTTCTTTTCCATAAATGCATGTATGTCATGCTTGTGGCTTGAATTATGGATGAAAAAGTAGGTTTTTAGTTTCTCACCAAATAGAGCAAGAAGGGAAGTGGAATCAAATTGTTATTTTAAGAACATTCTTAATAACCATTTCAAACTAACCATGCTATTTTACTGTAAGTGCATATAAAATTTTACTGTAAGGCTTTTCTCTACCTTAAGTGACAGTTACATAAAAGTGAGCCAGAAAAGCTTCTAAATATAATTGGATAGCTCATTTAGTAAATGTGCTTGGGGTTAGTTTTGGTAGTTCGGGTAGCCTTCTATAGTTGTTTTTACTGTCAGTAGCAGTGTAGCATAGCTCAGACTCTTTCATGTTCATGCAACCAATATATTTTCAAGAACTTTATTATAAAGTAACAATACAAAAGCAACTATTAGCTAAAAGTTTACCTGATATGAAAATACCAACTTCTTATTGGTGCACCAGTTCTCCCGCCCCCACATGTGATGCTCTTCCAGTTGGTATGGCCCGCATTGGCTGAATCCTCATCTGTGAAACCGTAGGTGACTGTGTATCTATTGTAGCTAATCGCCCACATGGTGTTTTGGATATGCTTGGGACGGCAATAATGTCAGTGATTTCATAACGGTCTTCTAAACTCAAATGACAAACAGTTATAGCATTTTTTTTCCGCATATACTCTATAATTTTCAAACGCAAACGTTTAATCATGGTGATTTGAAAACAACCTAAAGGAAAAAAAAAAAAAAAAAAAAAAAAAAGGCCTAAAACTCCAGATGCAACTGTTTAAGGACCAAGCAATAGGTTGCTGGACATTCCCAAATAAAGTGACCATGTTATAAACCAAAGTTCAGAATATTTTTCATTGGAAATTATTGAGGAATATAAATGATTTGGAGTAGAAAAAAGTGAATATTCAAGACCATCAAGGACATGTTTGTGACAGGGATGGCACAATTTATCATCTCAATTGCTTTTATTGACTGGAATCTGGCTTTTACAATAGGTTTTTAAGGAGTTGAAATACCATGTATTTGAGAATATGTCAAAGTTTGATGTTGAAAAGTGAGAGCCTTAATAGCAGAGGTGGAATGACGGGTGGGTTATTACACAGACTTCATATCACAGAGTGCATAAATTATTTTACAACTGAGTACAGACAATTACAGTAGGAAGTAAAGGTCGATAAATTAAAGTTGATTGTACGGCTGCATACACTACTATGTACATTCTATAGGTACATGCTGAGAGATGGTCAAAGGACTTGCCTGCTTCTTTCATACTTGTTCACTATTTTTTTTTCTTCTTTGATTCAGGCTCCATTTCTCCTGCTTCATTGTGTTGGAAAAGTTATTTTCTAACCAGCTATCGGTTGTCGTTTTGCTGCTTTCTGTAGGAGTGTCATGCGATGTTAGCGGTGTTGATGGCGGTGGGGTTTATGTGTTGCCTTCATTGTGCATTAGTTTATATATAGTATGTCAACTGAGTAATGGTGCGAGAAAGTGTTGGTATACCTGTATTCAGGAGCTGGCATCGTGTTGTATTTGTGACAGTACGTGGTCCTATGCATAATTACCTTATGCCATAACTTGAATAATTATTTCATCATTTTCTTTCAGAAGAGCAGTGGCATCGCTTCTCTTATTTTGCTATCTACATAGTGTATCCCTTTCCCTCGTGAGAGCATAAACCTCAGTTAACATGTAGCAACCATATATTAGAAGCATTAGCTATGTGGTTCCCGCAAGTTATCAAGTATAAAAAGATACGTTAAATACAAAATAACTTATAGGAAACTACTTACTTTCTCATTAATTATAGATTTTAGGTGCTCATTCTCATTCATTAGCTTTGCAATTTCATTATTTTTTTCCTGTACCACATAACTTATGAGTACATAGATAATATTAACGTCTAGCAGCTCCATACGATACCTGAGCTTGTCTAGAAGCTCCCAAAAGTGCAGCCTCCATCGTCTTAATTTCCTTTTTCACCTTTTCCATTTCAATTGTAGAATCTGCATTGTCATGTAAACTACTTCCCAAACTTGGGTGGTGCTCTTTCTCAAACGTCTCGTCATCACAAGCAAGCTGTTTCAAAATACGAACTTTAGCATTTTCATTGTCATCTCTAGAAACAACATCAGAAAGCATCTCAGAAGTGTCATCTGAACTTATCGATAACTACGATTGACCTTTTTCAACCCTTTCATTCATTTCAGGTGCAGAAGTTTGAGATCCAAGTGGCTCCGATTCCATTTCGTCATCTTCATGTGTGGTTACTTTGTCTTTTATATTTGGTACATGTTCACACTTCTGCAAATTAGAAGCAGTATGCACGTCATTTATATAAGTGGAAATGGTCTCAACTTGGTTAGTGGTTGCATTAGTTCATGGATCTATACATGAAAACATCATAGGTGTTATGGCTGTACAGATTAGAACATATATACAAAAGAACATCAAAGAATGAATATATAGATACAACAAAAATAGATATCAGACATATAACATACTCGCTAAAAAAGCTGCAAAAAGAGACAAAGAGCCTAACATTCCAAGACGAGCAATAACAACCACCATATCTGGATCAAAATCAGTAGCAAGGGTCATGATGAGTTCGGCCGCTGAAGCTAAACCATACATAATTACACAGGTTACAGCTGCCATAACTGATCTAGGGTTTGTTTGGTAGGGGAACTCGGGGTTTCCTTGTGAATCTCTAATATTAGATAACCTGAATACATGATAACCACTTAAACATTATAACTGAATCAAGTTCAAAAAGTCGAACAATCTAATTTACTCTGATCATGACTGGCTGTCATTTTTTCCAATAATATTAAAACAAAACAAAGAGTATGGTAATGCATACACAATCATTCATTAGGGTTTTGAGAAAAAAACATATACCTTTAATGAAAACAAAGGAGATACAAACCTGCAAAAAAAACATATGCATACACAAAATCATCAAAATAACATAGTTTCATTAGGGTTATGAGAATAGATGACATACCTTTTTTTCAATAATATTAGGGTTTTGTGAGGATACGAATGAATGAGGCTGTGAAGATGAATTTAATTACTAAAAGGTTATACGGCAATTTATACCAACAAAGAAGACGAACAACCTACACATCAAATCATGAGTGATAAAAGAGACGTACTGTTTAGGTTAAAGAATGATATTAGGGTTTATAAAATACCCTATATTAATTTAAAATATTCTAAATCTATAATTAAGGAACATATATTGGAATTTAATTATAAACCTTTATCAATAATAGGCTAAAAAATAAATCACAAGTGTTGTGTTGGTATAGTGGAAAAGATGTATGTCAAATATATGAATCAACCCATGTTCGAATCTTACAGAATGCTTTTTTGTAAAAAAGAAATATTCCGAAATTTATAAATTGTAAAACACTAAATAAATTGGAAAATATTCCGAATTTATATAAATAAATTTAAATAAATGGAAAAAATGTTGCATGATGACATGGAAAATACAAATAAAATAAATTATAATGTGAATAATGAATTACATGGCAATGACTGGGCAATGACGTGTAACGCCTCCTGTTACATATAATATAGATATATATATATATATATATATATATATATATATATATATATATATATATATATATATACATATATATATATATATATATATATATATATACATATATATATATATATATATATATATATATATATATATATATATATATATATATATGTATATGTATATACATATGTATACATATATATATATATATATATATATATATATATATATATATATATATATATATATATATATATAGTTAGGATCAAATAGGAAAAATAATTAAAATAGGAAGGATAAGAAGTAACCACAACCACACATTCTAGATGCACCTACAAAAATTGATGCATCTTCATTCAAATTTTCCCTCCCATATAAAAATGTGTGGCTAGAATTACTTCTTACCCTTCCTATTTTAATTAATCTTCTTATTGGATCCCTACCCTATATATATATATATATATATATATATATATATATATATATATATATATATATATATAGAGTAAAGATTATTTGAGGACCAAACTTTTTTTACATACCAAGGGACTAATCTCCACCCTCCATCTTCCCTCCATCTTTATTTGATCTAATGGATGAGATTAATCCCAACAATTTAAAAAACCCACTTTCATCCTTTTTTTTCAAATATTAATATCTTTCAAACCGTTAATCGTTAAGCGAAAAAAAATATACCGTTACGACGAGCATTTAATTATCTTTCTATTGATAGGCTAATTGATATATTTTCGACAAAAAAAAAAAATTTCATTTTTTACACGTTTTTTTTCGTGGCCGAAAAAATCATATATGATATTACATATCATATGTGATATGCAATATCATATATGATATTACATATAATATCATATAGATATTATATGTAATATCATATATGATATTGCATATCATATATGATATGCAATATCATATATGATTTTTTTTCGGTCAGTAAAAAAAATGTGAAAAAAATGATTTTTTTTTTCGAAAGTATATCAAAGTGCCCGTCTATAGAAAGATAATTAAATATCCGTCGCGATGGTGTAATTATTTTCGCTTAACGATTAACGGTTTAAAAGATATTTAAATTATAAAAAATGGGTGAAATAATAAAATCATTTTAATCTCAACCATTGATTTCCATTTTAGATGGATGGTGGGGATGAGTCCCTTGATATGTGAGGAATGTTTGGTTTGTAATATAACTCGACTCTAAGTTGACCAACCAGCATGTATCTATTTCCCCTGATGTAAAGTTATTTGCTGGCATGGTCACTTAAAGTGGGCTTTTTTGAATCTCAATTAGCTTACTAATATTATACTTAAATAAGTTTCATGCTAATGTCCCGAAGGGGGTTCTCAAACGTTTATGTAAAAAAGTAATACTTTAAAAAGTTTATCTAAGTAATTGTCTATTTGAATTAGCGATACACGCTAAAATGTTTTAGCAAAAAGTTACAACACAAGGCCAATTACATAATAAGCAAGCTACGATAGCCTCATATTAGGACTATAAGTTTGCGCTTTTGTTAGGAGCTGCTTCGTTTAGTAATAAAAGATGAAAAAGTTTTGCGCATCGCTCATCCAGTTACTACTATGGATTCATTCCTTGAATCTCTTCTTCATGGGTCTTGTTTTAGAGATATAACTAGTTATAATGCCCGCGCACGCGCGTGTTTTTTAAAATTTTTTTAATCATATATTTTTATTTATTAAAAAACAAATAATTTAATCTTTGTTTTGTTTGATTTATGATGTTTAATTATAGTTTTTTATGATTAAAGATAATTATTTAAAAATTTTAATCCTATTATTAATTGCATCTTATCTATATTTTTTGTATTTATCTTTTACTTGTGTTAATTGCATCTTATCTATATTTTTTGTACTTATCTTCTACTTGTGTTATGGATAAATATAAAATGTTACTCCGTACTTTATAAGAAAATAATCTTTTTTTTTTTAAATACAATTATTACTAAATAAGGTATGAATGCATTTTTTTGAAATGGAAAATTCCCAATAAAGGTTTTGTTTTATTATATAAAAGATTTCAGATCATTAAATCAATTTAGTATCATATACCTTAGTTACGATTGAAAATTTCTACAATAACAAAAATGTTCGTAAATCCATCTTGACTCATATCCCAAATCGAAAATGCCTTCTCATCCTCATGTATCTCGAACACCAATGTCTAAAATCTCTTGCCCGTGTGATTCTTGTCCAAGTAGTTAGTTCATGTATATTTGTAATCCTGCAAAATTTTAGTTGGCGTTAATAGAAATTAAAGCAAAATGATACTTGAATGAGACACTATCCATAATTAATTAGAAATTTTACTTTGTTTCAAAATAATCTATCTCTATCTTGTTTTTACTCATAAGAGTGAGCGGTGCAATCCGTTATACACCCTCGTTATAGCATTTTTTGCTATAGCAGCGCCACCACTCCATCCCCTTTCCATGTTATAGGTTCTTTGCCAACACCATCGCTACCATTTCCGTTTTTTGTGTGAGTGGGGTATTTTTGGTGATGTGTTTATAGGAATTTTATTGGAGTTGATGTTTATGTTATAGTGGTGTTATATGGTAAATGTTGAGGTGGCTGTGGATAACACACCTAGAATACCCAATTGCACCTAGCTTTCTAAGTTTAGTTTAAAACCCAATAAAGAAAAATGTTGGCCTATTTAGACCAAAATAGAATAAGCCATGAGGAACAATTGGGTTTTGGTTATCCCACATCGAGCTATGAAGAAAAGTAGCTAGAAGATGTTGAGTTTAAATAAGAAGGGAAGAATACCATCAAATGTAGGCTACTTGATATTCTCAAGGGCCCTTTCTTAGTGAGTTCTTAGCATGTTGATATTTCCACGTTAGCTTATATTAAGCTTAGTGTGTGTAAATTCATATGCTAGAACGATTCTAAAGAAAGGGGTTTTTTGAATTTCAATTAGCTTACTAATATTATAAATAAATTCTTTTTTTCCCCCAAACTGTTATTCTTACCCCATAACAAAAGCTTTATGATTAAGTCAACTAAAGTAGGATATACCCTATAACTAAAGCAGAGTCGAATCAGCATATTGTGGGTGAAGGTGCTACAGATCGTGCGACCATGTCAATCAAGACCACAGTGTGAAATTAGCACTTATGGCAAATTCTTAAGCTTTTAAGACACATAATGTTACTCAGAAAATTCAAAACGTATGTTATGCACCATCATCTGCACAACTTTGAACTCCAACTATCACAAATTAATTTGGGTCCATGATCACTACTGCCAAACGATCCATTAACAATCGACTTCAACATAAAATTGAACAAAAATGGAGATGTTATTTTAAAGTTTGGTTGGGTAAATATGTAATTAGTGAAGTGATATTGGGGATATATCTATATAAACACCTTTAAGATATTATAAAAATATATAAAGATACTTACAAACTCATGTCGCCCTCGAGCAAATGAGTTTGAGCCTTGATGGGTCGTGATCTTGCATTTTGACCGGTTCTCTGCATTTTTCGCAGCTCTAGCCATACGTGCCAGTTTGGCCCACCAATCAACCAGTTGCTGCCATTCATCTAGGCCTCTGGTCCAGTGACTCTCCGGTGGCGGATTCTGCCTTGCCTCTGCGGGCGTCTCATATATATCAAACCACTTATTCTTGAACTTGTTTTTAAACCCACGATATGATTTCCTCATTTGTTGTGCCATCCATTGTTTCACCATTTTTCCAACTGTGTCTATCTTACCAGGACCAACAACAACTGAGGTCTGGTTAGTTAGGTGTTCTTGTAGGTTGAAATAACCCTACAAATAAATATAAGCATTTTAATACACATTATTTAAATATAACACA
Organism: Artemisia argyi; assembly: GCA_030686995.1. Classification (NCBI taxonomy): domain Eukaryota; kingdom Viridiplantae; phylum Streptophyta; class Magnoliopsida; order Asterales; family Asteraceae; genus Artemisia; species Artemisia argyi. Next base: position 5,594,367 of record CM060692.1, on the reverse strand, counting down.
CATATCTAAATAGTCGATAACGATAAAATAAAATAAACAAGACCTCGAGTGCGGGTATTAAATGCACTAAAGCCGACTCGGGAATTTCTTCCCAATTGTAAGCAAGGGGAAGTTTCCAAACTAATTCTCCGATATAATTATTCAAGTGTTTTGCATAGCCACCAACAGGTAGGAAGGTTTTTTGATCTTCACGCTCAAAGTCAACCTTTAAAGGCCGACTTCCTTTCGCTTTATAAGCCTTCCTCAAGGCCTGATTGGTCATCTCATGTCGTAATCCCGAACCCGAACCTACAAATATAAGTTACTGAGGCATGAGGCATGAAAATACACGCAATCGAATTTAGATTTATAAAAATAAAATAAACCACAATTTCTTACCTTCACAATCATTTGGTAACCGATTGGCCCTATTGGATCACCACCCGCATCCCCACCGTGTGATCTCGGAGCTACAGACGCCATCTGTAAAAATACAAGTACAAGAACATACAATTTTGTGAATCAATTAATACACAGAGACATTAATATAATTATACACATTTAAACATATAATAACGATTTCATTCGAATAAGCGTGACAATATTGTTGCATTCCAAAACAAATAAGCGTGACAATGTGTTCATATAATTATACACATCTAAACACTTTATATTGCAAATTCATCACTAGAATCATCGCTAGAAAAAACTTCAACATTAGTGGGGTTCACTTCATCATCAGACTTATCTTCATCATCATCATCATCATCATCATCATCTTCAAGGACATGAGGAACCACATTATCTTCAACATTAATATAATCAGTGTCTTCTTCATCATCTGGCGGGGCGTCCACTTCCGTTGATTCATTATTTACACGCAAATTTGTAAACTCCAAATCATCTCAACCAGTGGACGGCGCAACATCTGATGAACTGTTGCCATGTATAACATCTTTATCGGACTCTACCACATCCCGGTGCCAAATCTTTCGAAGATGAACATCTTCGACTACCTTCCAATGAGGTGGTCGTCTAGCCAGGTCTTCAAGATAGAAGACTTGTGTTGCTTGTGTTGCAAGAATGTATTATTGATCTCTAAAAGCATCCTTATTAGTCAAAATATGCTTTATGCCCTGATCAATCTAAGAACGTCTCGAGCGTACGGTAGGCATCTTAGGATTACGAGTGTCGAACCATTTACATCGGAACAACACAACCTTGCGGTTGCCGATATAAGTGAGCTCCATGATTTCTTCCAGCTGACCATAATACATATCTCCATCAGGCCCGGGTGTTGAAACCCCGCTGCTTTTAGTGGTATGATGTTTATCGCGTTCGTGTACGATAAACTCCACACCGTTAACTACGCAAGAAGTGTATGTGTATGCACTTTGTGAAGGTCTACAAGCCAAAGAGAGTAACTCTAGACTACATCTTGGGTCTTTTTTCACGCTCTTTAGATGGATCTACGAAAGAGATACAGATATAGATTCAGATGACCAAAAACTCTCGAGTGCAGGGAAATATATCAGTATCGGTATAGCTTTTAGGAGGATATTTGCTTTCTGGTTTACCATGGAATTCCCTAAATTTCTTCCTTAGTGGATGGTTTACACGTAAGAATTTTCTATAACCAACATAAGCGATTTTATGTTTCACAGGAAGCGTTGGAGTTTCCTTATTACATGTAGGGCATGCATAGTAGCCTTGTCCAATCCACCCAGACAAACTGCTTCGAACAGGGAAATCATTGATACTCCATAAAACCTCCGCTTTCAAATTGAAAAAAAGTATCAGTGGCAAGGTCTTTCGTCCATACTCCTTTCCATAATATATTAAACGGATGAGTCGGGTTGGTATGGATATGCATAAGATGTTAAACGGATAGTCGAGTTGTTATGAATATGCATAACATGTTAAACGAATAAGTCGAGTTGTTATAGATATGCATAACATGCTAAACGGATAAGTCGAGTTGTTATGGATATGCATAACATGTTACACGGATGAGTCGAGTTGTGATGGATATACATAACATGCTAAATGGATGAGTCGAGTTGTTATAGATATGCATAACATGTTACACATATGAGTCGAGTTGTTATGGATATGCATAACATGTTAAATGGACGAGTCTATACGTTATGGATATACATAACAAGTTAAACGGATGAATCGAGTTGTTATGGATATGCATAACATGTTAAACGGACGAATCGAGTTGTTATATATATGCATAACATGTTACACGGATGAGTCGGGTTGTTATGGATATATATAACATGTTAAACGGATGAGTCGGGTTGTTATGAATATGCATAACATGTTAAACGAATTAGTTGAGTTGTTATGGATATGCTTAACATTTTAAACGGATGAGTCGAGTTGTTATGGATATGCATAACATGTTACATGGATGAGTCGAGTTGTTATAGTTATAAATTATATGTTAAACAGATGAGTCGACTTGTTATAGATATGCATAACATGTTACACATATGAGTCGAGTTGTTATGGATATGCATAACATGTTAAATGGACGAGTCGACATGTTATGGATATACATAACAAGTTAAACGGATGAATCGAGTTGTCATGGATATGCATAACATGTTAAACGGATGCGTCGAGTTGTTATATATATGCATAACATGTTAAACGGATGAGTCGGGTTGTTATGAATATGCATAACATGTTAAACGAATGAGTCGAGTTGTTATGGATATGCATAACATTTTAAACGGACGAGTCGAGTTGTTATGGATATGCATAGCATGTTACACGGATGAGTCGAGTTGTTATAGTTATACATAACATGTTAAACGGATGAGTCGACTTGTTATAGATATGCATAACATGTTACACATATGAGTCGAGTTGTTATTGATATGCATAACATGTTAAACGGACGAGTTGATATGTTATAGATATACATAACATGTTAAACGGATGAATCGAGTTGTTATGGATATGCATAACATGTTAACGGACGAGTCGAGTTGTTATAGATATGCATAACATGTTAAACGAAAGAGTCGAGTTGTTATAGATATGCATAACATGTTAAACAGATGAGTCGAATTGTTATGGATATACAAAGCATGTTAAATGATTAGTCGAGTTGGTGAAATCGTTTGAACGTTTACATGTGCAACTTTTTATCGATTTGTAATGAAATCGTTCGTACGAGTTATTGTCACTTTATCTCACAAATACATGCATACGACATGTTGTCGGTATAAAATAAAACACAAACGTAATTAACACTGAGATATATAATTACAAGATTATACGTTGTCGGTATTTAACAAACCACATTTGTAATTAACGTTAATCAAACACCAATCTCCCAAAAAATTGTATGGTTTTTTGTACCGACGACATGTCGCAGGGATATTAAAGGCGGTAAAAAGATACCGCCAAAAAAATGTGAGAAATGCTTAAAGTCAAAGTTGACCAATAAAAGGCCTATGACATGTCGTCGGCATTTTGTTTCGTAAAACTTGAACGCATTGAAGCCTCGGTCAAGCTAATTTTTTGTCGTTTCGTGTTTTGTCCCGACGACATTGTGTCATCGGGATTTTGCTCGTCGCCCGTTCTACTTTTTCCAAAATCATTTTAAATTTTAAAATTCATTATTTATACTTTTTAAAACCTTTTTATAATAAAATACAAATAATTTAGCTATAATAAAATAACAGTGACGACTATGTCGTCACTACATATAAAATTAAATCAGTATAATTTTTCGTGTCCCAAAGTGGATGGCGGGATTTGGCGGGTTATTAAAATTTTACCAAAGTAATATACACAAGTTTTATAACCTTCTTATTAAAATGATCGTGACGACTTTGTTGTCACTAAGTTATTTACCAAGAGAAAGGATAATTACTAAAAAATTTTAAAGGCTTTTATTTTATTAAAAAGAAAGTAATAGAGTTATAATAAAGGATTTGTGACGCCATTGTCGTCACAATTTATTTTACGAAAAAAAACTTGTCTTGAAAATTCATTATTTGCAATTTTAATAACTTCTTTTAATTAAAAGGAAAATAATTTATTTATAATAAAGGATTGGTGGTCGCTGTTTATTTTATGAAAAAAACTTGTCTTGAAAATTCATTATTTGTAATTTTAATAACTTATTTTAATTAAAAGGAAAATAATTTAGTTATAATATAATCTTGGTGACGACATAATCGTCACTAACTGTGAGTGGGGCCCCGATTTGTGTTTGACTAGGCCATTGTTGTGGAGATGGTTGAAAGTGGTGGGTCTTTTTAAATTTGTGACGACTATGTCGTCACGAATAAAAATGTTGTCCCTAAAGGTGCTTTAGTTTGTAGTGACGTCCATCACTAACGCAAATCTTTTTCAACTAAGGCGAGTACAATCTTTGTTCAAGCTCAAGATCCAGCTAAGCTAAGCGCATAGTTACAAAACGCACTTGATGAACATATATAGGCTTACTGATGCTTGGAAGTTACACGAACAACACATGAACATGGAAGAGTTTCCTATGAAGTCAATTGTGAACAAGCTTCTTGCAACTCTCATAAAGTTTAGAGCATCAGTGGTTTTATAGAGGATATGATCTAGCACAAACGTATTGCCTTTTGTATATTAGTAACTTATCTTTACTCATGTTTAGTTTATTGTATATTCCAAACTTGTTGTGTGATATTTTATGTGTACTTTGTAGGAAGTATCGACTTATATTATTTCTTAGTAACTTGTGTTTTAGAATGTATCTATTGACTTAAAGATAATTAAGAACAAAACCAAAGACCCAAAAAACTAAAACTAATATACATCAACAAATTGTGTAAAAAATCAGTTGGTGTTTAGTCATCCCATTCCCACATCGAGCTTTGAAGAAAATTAGCTTGAAGATATTGAGTTTAAATATGAAGGGAAGGATACCAACAAATGCAGGCTAGTTGAAGTTTTCATTTGCCACTCTTTAAGTTGACCAACCAGCATGTATCTATTTCCACTGATGTAAAGTTATTTGCTGGCATGGTCACTTAAAGTGGGCTTTTTTGAATCTCAATTAGCTTACTAATATTATAAATAAGTTTCATGCTAATGTCCCGAAGGGGGTTCTCAAACGTTTATGTAAAAAAGTAATACTTTAATTAAAAAGTGTATCTAAGTACTTGTCTATTTGAATTAGCGATACACGCTAAAATGTTTTAGCAAAAAGTTACAACACAAGGCCAATTACATAATAAGCAAGCTACGATAGCCTCATATTAGGACTATAAGTTTGCGCTTTTGTTAGGAGCTGCTTCGTTTAGTAATAAAAGATGAAAAAGTTTTGCGCATCGCTCATCCAGTTACTACTATGGATTCATTCCTTGAATCTCTTCTTCATGGGTCTTGTTTTAGAGATATAACTAGTTATAATGCCGCCGCACGCGCGTGTTTTTTTAATCATATATTTTTATTTATTAAAAAACAAATAATTTAATCTTTGTTTTGTTTGATTTATTATGTTTAATTATAGTTTTTTATGATTAAAGATAAATATTTAAAAATTTTAATCCTATTATTAATTGCATCTTATCTATATTTTTTGTATTTATCTTTTACTTGTGTTAATTGCATCTTATCTATATTTTTTGTACTTATCTTCTACTTGTGTTATGGATAAATATAAAATGTTACTCCGTACTTTATAAGAAAATAATCTTTTTTTTTAATACAATTATTACTAAATAAGGTATGAATGCATTTTTTTTAAATGGAAAATTCCAACAGAGGTTTTGTTTTATTATATAAAAGATTTCAGATCATTAAATCAATTTAGTATCATATACCTTAGTTACGATTGAAAATTTCTACAATAACAAAAATGTTCGTAAATCCATCTTGACTCATATCCCAAATCGAAAATGCCTTCTCATCCTCATGTATCTCGAACACCAATGTCTAAAATCTCTTGCCCGTGTGATTCTTGTCCAAGTAGTTAGTTCATGTATATTTGTTATCCTGCAAAATTTTAGTTGGCGTTAATAGAAATGAAAGCAAAATGATACTTGAATGACACACTATCCATAATTAATTAGAAATTTTACTTTGTTTCAAAATAATCTATCTCTATCTTGTTTTTACTCATAAGAGTGAGCGGTGCAATCCGTTATACACCCTCGTTATAGCATTTTTTGCTATAGCAGCGCCACCACTCCATCCCCTTTCCATGTTATAGGTTCTTTGCCAACACCATCGCTACCATTTCCGTTTTTTGTGTGAGTGGGGTATTTTTGGTGATGTGTTTATAGGAATTTTATTGGAGTTGATGTTTATGTTATAGTGGTGTTATATGGTAAATGTTGAGGTGGCTGTGGATAACACACCTAGAATACCCAATTGCACCTAGCTTTTTAAGTTTAGTTTAAAACCCAATAAAGAAAAATGTTGGCCTATTTAGACCAAAATAGAATAAGCCATGAGGAACAATTGGGTTTTGGTTATCCCACATCAAGCTATGAAGAAAAGTAGCTAGAAGATGTTGAGTTTAAATAAGAGGGGAAGAATACCATCAAATGTAGGCTACTTGATATTCTCAAGGGCCCTTTCTTAGTGAGTTCTTAGCATGTTGATATTTCCACGTTAGCTTATATTAAGCTTAGTGTGTGTAAATTCATATGCTAGAACGATTCTAAAGAAAGGGGTTTTTTGAATTTCAATTAGCTTACTAATATTATAAATAAATTCTTTTTTTCCCCCAAACTGTTATTCTTACCCCATAACAAAAGCTTTATGATTAAGTCAACTAAAGTAGGATATACCCTATAACTAAAGCAGAGTCGAATCAGCATATTGTGGGTGAAGGTGCTACAGATCGTGCGACCATGTCAGTCAAGACCAGAGTGTGAAATTAGCACTTATGGCAAATTCTTAAGCTTTTAAGACACATAATGTTACTCAGAAAATTCAAAACGTATATTATGGCGTTCAAGGAATGTTTTATCATAACATTCTTAATGCTACTAGAGTTGACGTCCATAAATAATGTATCTTTTTCAACTAAGGCAAGTACAATCTTTGTTCAAGCTCAGGATCCCTCAAAAGCTAAGTCCGGAATTACAAAACACACTTAATGACAATATATAGGCCTAATGATGCATGGAACTTACATGAACATGGAAGGTTTGCAATGAAGTAAATCATGAACAAGCTTATCGCACAATTTTAGAGCTTTAGTGGGTTTATAGAGGTTTTATAGAGGGTATGATCTAGCACAAACTTATTAGCTTTTGTATATTAGTGACTTATGTTTATTCATGTGTAGTTTTTCTATATTTCAAACATGTAATATTTCATGTGTAGTTTTGTAACTGATGACTAATAAGTAGGAACTATCGTACATGTTGTCTAAGATATTGAAAATAGAAAAACAAAAAACAAATCAGCAAACCGTACTATAAAAAACTAATGCAAGTATAAATACGTACATCTAAGCTAGTGTTTACTTACGGGTTAATATACAAATATATTACTAAGCTTTTCAAAAAAAATCGCTTAAGTTATTAAACTTTTAGAAAACATTTTTTAGTACTGGTAGGAGACTAGGAGTGAGTTAATCGTATATTTTTTGCTTTGTTAAGTAATATAAATGTCGTGTTTTTACAAGTTCAATGCTTTTTATAAATACTTTTTATAAGTTCAGTAACTTGAAATGTCATGTTTTATAAATTCAGTAACATAAATGAACAAAATGAAAGTTCATCAACTTAAGCAAACTTTTTTAAAAACTATAATAACATATTTATATATTAACCCCTTACTAAATCACCCAACTATTTGAACACGGTATCGAGTCTCGGTTGAATCAACTAATCGCTTTTGTTAGCAATGTCGTCTATAAAAATGAAATCTAAGCAAGTTGTTATTGATAGAAATAACGGATAAAAATTAATGAATATGTCCGGACTCGAACTCGAGACTTCAGGATTGCACACTTTACGTATGAGTTTCAATTAATTAATAATTATTATTTTAGTTACGAATAATTATTGAATTCGCAAAATACACACTTAACGGTACCTAACAACCGTTAGACGAAAGATAAAGGACTAAGAATGAAACTGTTAGTTTTAACGGATAAAAATTAATGAATATGTCCGGACTCGAACTCGAGACTTCGGGATTGCACACTTTACGTATGAGTTTCAATTAATTAATAATTATTGTTTTGGTGACGAATAATTATTAAATTCACAAAATGATCGTTGGAGGAAAGATGAAGGACTGAACTTAAAATAGAGTTCAAGAAAAATATGAAATGGGCTTGTAAAACCCATGTTTGGCCAAAACCAACCCATTAGGGTGTAGGGTTTGTGTCTTGTGCTCCAAGATGTTGATTAGTATATAAACAACCCCTTTGTTCATTCTAATCATCCCTTGGTTCACTTGCAAACCAAATCTCCTTCTCTTTCTCCTCTTGAGTTAGAAATCGAACTACACCCTTATAGGGTTCCTACTAGATTTCTAAGCTCAAAACCATTCTTATTTAGTTGATCAACTACACCCTTCTAGGGTTCCTACGCGATCTTCTAAACATTGTGTTTGGATTGCTTGTGAATTAAGAACCTAGCTTTTCTTATTGAAACGCTACTAATACGTGTGTTCAAGAATGAAGTGTTGGCATACTTTTGCTAACAAGGTGATTTGCCCTATTCGAATAACCCTAGTCGATCCACCATTAAACCCAATTAGGGTTTATAGTTCTTGTTCCATTGGTTTCTTGTTCTTGCTAGAAATCACAAAGAGGTACGCATCCATTTATATTCGGTTAATTTATTATTTGTATTTGATCTATTCCGCTGTGTACTCTTTGATGCTTATATGTTTATAGTTTATTATTATTCATATATTCCAACAGTGGCATCAAGAGCCGTTAATACATTATAATGAATTACCGAAACACATAAAAATTGAATCGTTTGATTAATCACATGCTTGGTGTTCTTATGTTTTTATATTTTTCATAAACCCTAGATTTTATTTTATTTTTAATTTTTTGAATTTTTTTTTATAAATGTCGATTTTTTTTTATTTAAAAAAGGAAATTAGGGTTTGAAGAATTATGTGATAAAAACTTGTAGAAACCCTAGGTTGCATGTAATTTATGTGTATATAAATGGGTATTTGTGATATGCCGTTTTGTTGCGTTCCTTGATTGACATGATTATTTGTTATAATATGTGCAATATGGGCATCCATGACAAACCATGCATGTGTTGTCTTGGATTATGATGATTTGGTTTTAAGATTTCATGCTTATTATGCGATTCTTTTATAATTGATAAATTGTTTAGTAAATATTATGAATAAAGATTACTAAAATTTGATTAATTATAAGATTAGGGTAGACCCTATTAATCATGTATTAAATCAATTGTGTGTTTTAAATTGATTTTTATTTGCATGTCCATTATTGTTGTCGTTTGTTTATTTTATTTATTACTTTTGTTTTATATGTTATTGTGACATGATAGTAACAAAGGGTAATTTCATAAATAAAATATTAAACGGACTTTATAATGGTGAAATCTTGTTTTGAGCTTATATATATAAATCTTGAACTTTTGGTTGATTGATCGCGACTGTATTAAGTGTTTGTAAGGTGAAACTATTTTGACAAACTAAAAAGTGGGTATAAGGATGGCTTAGCATTAAATTGCGGCCTTAGTGAGCCTCCATTCTGGCTTGCCGCTCGCCTGTGAGTCAAATTTAGTTTTACCTAACATCCATGATAACTACGAAGCACTTAAGGCAAAGTTGTAAGTTTCTCAACGCCTCAATCAAAACTTTGGAGATTTAAGCTCGTAAAGAAACTAAATGAGTAAAAGTTTTTTTACATGAAACATATGCTACAAGATGAATGCATGACATCTTTGTACATATATTTGATTACACACATCAAATTTACTACCCTTAAATTTAAGTTATATGCCATCCAATGAAACGGAAACACCTAAAATTGGATCTACGTCAGGGCGTAACCTGGCTAGATTGCAATGGAGGGGCAAATTACATGATTTCATCACTAGCAGATCAACTGGTGTGGTGTAATTATGTAAGTTTGCTGTTTATTAAGTTGGTTAACTTAATTGAGTTGATAGCGGGTTCTGATCACTCAAGGCATAAGAAGATGGGGATAAAACATGTTTACATTGCAACTGCGGTTGGCAAATATGTAAATCCCATCGATTCTAGGAATTGCAATTGAATATTGGCAATTGAGGTTCGACTCGTACCTTATTGAATACCGTCATCACTAGCAGATCAACTGATGTGATGAACCTATGTCAATTTGGATCCTAGTTTTTCAGTAAAAATTAAATGGTTATATGATTATGAACCATGGGTATTTAATTTTCTTGAAAATTTAATTATCGAAAATACTAAAATTGAATTTTGTAATTTTTTTTAACGTATTAATGCAACATTAAAGCCGTAAACATGGTTTGGTCTTAAATTGGTAAATTGATCTAATTCTGTTTTCAAACATAATGTTTGATTGAGAAAAATTTACCGAAATGAAAGAAAGTCTATTTTCCATGAGAGAAGAATAAGACTCAATCCTATTCCTTTTCATGATTGAGAAAGGTATGATAGGAACATTAGAATTTTCTACATTCTAATATATAACTCATAGCAATCTTTAATATTTAAGGATATAGCACATCTTATTTTCCATAGAAATTTCATTACTCTTATTTGGTGAATGAATTCTTCTATAACAAACAAGGCATTTGGTTAAATGGAAAATATGAGTTATTAGAAGCTGGACAGATTACCGCAAAATTGGTAAAAGGCAAAGCTAGTATTTTATCTAGTTGTTGTGCTTTAAAGGTGCTACATACCATTATGGGGATGGTAGGCCTATTAAGGAAGAAGCTGCATGCTCAAATTCTTCAAGTTAATATCATTGATGGATAATCCATCATAAACATAGTAGAATACACATTTTAGAACCTGAGTAATTATTACGTATGGGTTTTTCTAAATGTGTAGGGAAGTAAAAACAAGCAAATTGTTTTCATTGGTTATGAAACACGTACAATGTTGTCAAATCCAGTGGGAGCTTTGTGTTGTTTACTGAATATAGAGTTATTGTTATGTTCTCTAATTCAGTGGGATCTACAAGACTTAATTTTTGTGTAGTAGCCCAAATTATCTTCAAGATAATTACTTTCAAATTGTAGACACTCATGTTCTTAGGATAGCCATATGCGTTTCCTGATAAGACAAAGTAGTCCTACATCTACTTATGACACAAATCATATTGAATCACATAAACAAACGTATGTTGTGTTGTTTATATACTACATGATATTGTTCAATGCACAAGTGGGAGAATTGTTTATTGTGTGCAAAGGAACAATACATAGAAATATGATTGTAGGATTCTCTTAATTGCAAGGTAAGAGATCAATGTTCTAATAGGACTTATACATTTAATGTGTAAGATTATCTTATGTAGAACATGTGTCATGATTATAAGACTACTTTTATGTCTTATGATATTCAAATTAAAAGAAACACTTGAATTTACAATTTACGTCAGGGTGTAACCTGCCTAGATTGCAATAGAAAGGTAAACTACATGATTTCATTACTAGCAGATCAACTGATGTAATGGAATTATGTGAGTTTGCAGTTTCTTAAATTGGATAATTCACAAAATGACATAAGCAAATGAAGTAGTAAATTAACTTGAAATTACTATTGAAACCAAGTGGTGGTGTTCACAAATACTTTAGTTATTTATGTTTATATCTTCTTATAAACATGAAGTCTTTTAACTATTACAAGACTTATAATAAAGTAAGACGTTAAACTTGTTATGTTTCAAACAAGAAATCATTGAGTTGATCAATGATGTACAACGTAAAGTGGGAATATAACAGTTTATGTCTTCTTAAGACATGAACATGAAGTAACTTGTTCAAAAGGTACTTATGTTATATAGCATGCAATTGGCTTGGAAATTCTATTGTACCATTAAGTTGACTTAGTTGGTAAATAGGTAAGCCAAAGGGAATAAGTTTATCTTACATATTGTTAGTTTGTCTCACAATATTAATTCTAATGAAACATCACAAGTTGGTGGTGTGTTCAGTTAGGAAAAATCAAACTCTTGTTATATTGTTTGATTAAAAGATAAATATGACTTCTTTTCTTCCAAAAGTTATCAAGGTTAGAAAATTGAGTATGGATTGAATATACTCAATAAGACTCCAACCTAGAAGATTAAATAAGACATTATGGAATGTGATAAATCACATTAAAGTCTTAAAATGAAGTTATGATTTTGTTAATAAGTAGTTTTAACAAACAAGAGTCAGGAACTCTAAAATATTTTTGTAATATCCCAAATGAGAACGATTTAGTGTTGCTCATCTTGCTAAAGTATTTATAAAATACAAAAGGCAAGTGGGAGTTTTGTTTAGATCTTAAAATATCAAAATTACAAAATATATAATCTTCTAAAACCACACTTGTGAAAATCATGATGAGGTTTGAAATGTAAAGGTTAAATCTCAACATGATGAAACTCTCATTCATAGATCCGTAGGGATATCTCAGATATTTAATTAATATGCTGAGAATTATGAATTACAGGATCAAAGTAAGCCTGTTAATCATAATGACGCATTTACTAATTATGGTAAATTGCTCATACTATGAATGTTAAGATGCTGTCCATAAAGATAAGTCAACTTTGAAAACTTGTTTTATCTTAATGAAGATGAGTTTCTGCAAGAGAAGAAAAACCCTAGATGTTTAAATCTTTGCATAAAGAATCATATGGACAAAATTGTATACATATTTTAATGTATGTCTTATGACAATATTATTAATCATACTTAAGTAATTAACTATGATTGAATACTCTTTCCTAAGCACATTAAAATTACAAAAAAGGTAATTGTCATATTCATTTTTATGAATATGAAATTTGACAATGGATTATAAAACCTCTTTCTTATATAATTACTTAAGCGAGGACGATGAGTAATTAAGAGTTTTATGAATTCATTTAATCTTTGAAAGTATACAAAATGCAAGAATCCAAGTATGGATAGATGCATGCATCAAGGAGATAAATCTTATGTTTAAATATTAAATCTATGTTTTGATTTATAATTTAAAATAAGATAACTCCTAAGTAATTCTGAAAGCTAGTGGGAGTTTTATGTTTACTTATTTAAATCATATATGTTGTATAACATATAGGAAGTAACATTCTACATAAGTTAAATGGTAAGTCATAACTTGGAATGAAACTTTACTTGAAAGATTTAATAAGTAAAACATACAACCTTGAATATATGTTAATTGATGTAAACATGTGCGGAAAATGAATCTAATAGAACATGATATATCATTTAGAAAGTTTAAATGGATATGTAGTACATGAATGAAATTAAGTTGGACACGAGAATTTTTCATGTACATCATGTTGTTGTTATATCATGCTTTGATAAAAGATGATTTGACAACATTGATATCTAATGAAAGATATTAGATAAGTTGTGTAATGAATATTCTAAAGGAATATATTTGGATATAGAATCACATCCTCAGCCTGGAACAATTTCTAGATTCTATAAATGAACAATTTATAAAATTGTCATAGCCAACAAACTTGAAAGTTTGGAAGGAATAAAACATTACACATTAAAGTTTACGGAAAAGAGCATATTGTTGTTTGCATACAATGATGCTAATATAAATTGAGATGACACTCAATACTAGTCATGGAAGGATTTCATCCTTGTTAATAGTCATGTGTACTAGTTATGCTTAACGAAAAGCATAGTTGCATTATACGTTAAAGAATAAGAATACTTTAAACTTTAAAGGTTTGGAAGTTTAATTATCATAAATTGTATGTTGAGGATGTCATACACATTTTATGATGTATTATGTGGTTATATCAAATTATTTGAATGCACATATACAAGAATTTCATTATTGAAATAAGTATTCTCAAAATTCTGATAGATCAAAGTTAGTTGAATAATGCCTTGTCAACAAGTATGATTATCATTACTTGGGCATAATTGTCAACAAGTATGATTGTTATTACTTGAGACAAAATTCATTAACAAGAATTATTCATGCATTGATCTATTTAGTATTTGGATAAGGGATGTTAAGCAATTATTATTAAATAATGAATTAAAGTACTGAGTACGTTTGTTTTCATTAATAATATATTGTATCCCATATTTGCATGTTTAATCCATGAATAACTTATGTTATGTTATTCTAAATAGTCCGTTGTCAATTAATGATATGGGAGTATCATTGAACTAAGACAAATCTGAGTTTTGGTATAATATATTAAAATATATTGATGTGTGGACATGCCAAATTCATATGATATTCAATAATTGATAAATTGAATATAGGGCAAAATCCCAATTACATGATTATACTTATGGATGTTGTCATTATAGTGAATCATGAATATTTATCCTCAGACTTGAGATACCAGGTAACTACTGTGGATGTAGCTCATTTTCTGTGAGATAATCTAACGCTATCCGTAACTGGTAGTTATAAGGATTATTTTCAGAGGTGATGCGAAGTTCATAGGTTACGCTTGTAGTCAATAACAGGATTTGGTTCCTTCAAATTTGTTTTGAAGTTTAATATTGTTTGGCCGCTCGTAGGATTAACAAGATGTTTGCATGGCCATGCCCAAGGTATATCTGGAATATGTTCAGATGAATTGGTAATCTTGCTTAATCACAAATAACGAGAAACACTAGTTAATTATGGAATGACTTCGATCCATATCCATATTAACATAGTATTAGAATCAAAAGGATAAGTATGATGATGAATCATCAAAGGTGGTTTTTTCCAGGAAACCATACTCGTGATCGTTCTGGGGACATTGGCGTGTTATGCTAGACTAACCATTGTCATTATTACATTAATGTATATCCGAGTGGGAGCTGTTAGTTTTAACGGATAAAAATTAATGAATATGTCCGGACTCGAACTCGAGACTTCGGGATTGCACACTTTACGTATGAGTTTCAATTAATTAATAATTATTGTTTTGGTGACGAATAATTATTAAATTCACAAAATGATCGTTGGAGGAAAGATGAAGGACTGAACTTAAATTAGAGTTCAAGAAAAACATGGAATGGGCTTGTAAAACCCATGTTTGGCCAAACCAAACCCATTAGGGTGTAAGGTCTATGTCTTGTGCTCCAAGATGTTGATTAGTATATAAACAAACCCCTTTGTTCATTCTAATCATCCCTTGGTTCACTTGTAAACCAAATCTCCTTCTCTTTCTCCTCTTGAGTTAGAAATCGAACTACACCCTTATAGGGTTCCTACTAGATTTCTAAGCTCAAAACCATTCTTGTTTAGTTGATCAACTACACCCTTCTAGGGTTCCTACGCGATCTTCTAAACATTGTGTTTGGATTGCTTGCGAATTAAGAACCAAGCTTTTCTTATTAAAACGCTACTAATACGTGTGTTCAAGAACGAAGTGTTGACATACTTTTGCTAACAAGGTGATTTGCCCTATTCGACTAACCCTAGTCGATCCACCATTAAACCCAATTAGGGTTTATAGTTCTTGTTCCATTGGTTTCTTGTTCTTGCTAGAAATCACAAAGAGGTACGCATCCATTTATATTCGGTTAATTTATTATTTGTATTTGATCTATTCCACTGCGTACTCTTTGATGCTTATATGTTTATAGTTTATTATTATTCATATATTCCAACAGAAACAGTAGCCAAGAAAGATCTAGAATGCCCTCTTGGGCTATGTTTTGGCCGAACCCAATCCCTAAGGGATTAGGATTGTTTTCTTCAGCTCTAAGATTGGATTAGTATAAATACATGATCCCATGTATTCATTCATTCATCCCTTGGTTCACTTGCAAGCCAAATCTCTTTCTCTCTTCTCTTTCTTGAGCTATAGACGATCCCATTGGATCAACTAAGGCTTAACTAGTAGTGCTTGCTCGTGAATTAAGAACTTAGCTTTTCTTATTGAAATGCTAATAGTACGTGTGTTCGAGAACGAAGTGTTGGCATACTTTTGCTATGTGATTGCCCTATTCGACTACACCATAGTCGATCCACCATAAACCCTAATTAGGGTTTATAAAGTTCTTCTTCAATTGATTTCTTGTTCTTGCTAGAAATCACAAAGGTACGCATATTTCTTTTATATTCGGTTAATTTCAATTACATGTATTTGATCTATTTCCGCTGCATGCTTGATGATGTTTATGCGTTTATATTATTGTTATGATTCACATATTCCAACAGTGGCATCAAGAGCCGTTAATACATTGTAATTAATTTCCGAAACACATAAAATTGAATCGTTATGATTATTACATGCTTGGTGTTCTTATGTTTTTTTAAAATTTATAGAAACCCTAGAATTTTTTTTTATATGTCGACTTAATATTTTTTTTGAAAAGAAAGTTAGGGTTTTGAATTTTGTTATAAACTTGTAGAAACCCTAGGTTGCATGTAATCTTTATGTGTATTTGATGGATATTGGTGATATGCCATTTTGGTTATGCGTTCCTTGACAGGATTATATGATTATAATATGTGCAATGTGGGTATCCATGACAAACCATGCATGTGTTGTCGTGGATTATGGTAATTTTGTAGTAATGGTTACGTATTATGTAGATTTCATGCTTTTATTATGCGATTTATTATAATGAATATGTTTTTTGGTAAATATTATGGCTATAAAGATTATTAAAAATTAATTATTATGAAATTATGGAAGACCCAATGAAAATCATGAAATTAATAAATTGTGTGTTTTAATTTATTTATTTTGCATATCCATTATTTATGTTGTTTGTTTATTTTATTTAATTACTATTTGTTTTTATATGTTATGTGACATGATAATAAGCAAAAGGGTAATTTTATAAATAAAATATTAAACGGACTTAATAATGGTGAAATCTTGTTTTGAGCTTGAAAAAATCTTGAACTTTTAATTGATTGATCGCGACTGTATTAAGTGGTTGGAAGGTGAAGCTAATTTTGACAAACTATAAAGTGGGTATAAGGTGGCTACGCATTAAATTGTGGCCTTAAAGAGACTCCATTTTGTCTTAACGCTCGCCTGTGCATCAAAATTTAGTTTTACCCAACAACCATGATAACTATGAAGCACTTAAGGCAAAGTTGTAAGTTTCTCAACGCCTCAATTAAAACATTGGAGATTTAAGCTCGTAAAGAAACTAATGAGTAAAAGTTTTTTACATGAAACATATGATACAAGATGAGTGCATGACATCTTTGTACATATATTTTGATTACGCACATCAAATTTACTACCTTTAAAATTTAAGTTATATGCCATCCAATAAAATATAAACACCAAAAGTTGTGGTTTACGTCAGGGCGTAACCTGGCTAGATTGCAATGGAAGGGCAAATTACATGATTTCATCACTAGCATATCAACTGGTGTGCTGGAATTATGTAATTTTGTTGTTTCTTAAGTTGGTTAACTTAATTGAGTTGATAGCAGGTTATGATCACTCAAGGCATAAGATGGGGATAAAACATGCGTACATTGCAACTGGGGTTGGCAAATAAGTAAATCCCATCATTTCTAGGAATTGCAATTGAAGCTCGACTCGCACCTTATTGAATACCGTCATCACTAGCAGATCAACTGATGTGATGACCTATGTCAATTTGGATCCTAGTTTTCAATGTAAAATTAAATGGTTATATGTTTATGAACCAAGGGTATTTAATTTTCTTGAAATTTATTATCGAAAGTACTACTTTTTGATTTTTTTTTTGAAGAAATGACTACACCCGAAAACACTAATATGAGCAACATGAGTTCTGCGTTCAAGCAAATGATTGATCGAGACAAGTTGAGTGGTGAAAATTTTAATGATTGGTATCGATCCTTAAGAATTACCTTAAGGATGGCCAAAAGATATGATTATCTTGGTGAACCTCTTCCTACTGAACCTGCTGCAAATGCATCACAAGCTCAAAAGGATGCATACAACATTGCATATGAGCAGCCCAATGATGTGGCTTGTCTCATGTTAGCTGGAAGTAGGAAAATCCGTGAGTGCCATGTATTGGAGATGAAACGATATATGGACCAATTGGAGTGACTCGGTTGCAGATATCAAGAAAGCGTATGTATTGGTCTCATCTTGCGATCCCTTAATCAGGATTTGCATAGTGAGTTTGTACGCAACTATAATATGCATTGCAAGGGGAAGACAGTTAGTGAAGTTCATGCAATGCTTATTGACTTTGAAAAAGGTCTGTCTAAAAAGGCATCTACACCCGCTGTAATGGCAATACAAAGTGGTAGGATCACCAAGAAGAATAAACCCAACAAACCGCAACATGCGAACAACAAGGGTAAAGGCACTGGTAATGGAAAAGGCAAACAAGTTGCCACTCACCAACAGAAGCCTAAGAAGCAAAATCCTCCTCCTAAGAAGAAGGAAACTCCCAACAAGGATCTGGCTTCTTGTCACTATTGCAACACTCCTGGAAATTGGAAGCGGAACTGTCCATTGTTACTTGAGGAGTTGCGCCTGAACAAGAGTAAAATGCCTGGTAACATCGTAAGCACTTCATGTATGTTTATGATTGAATTTTTTTCTTTTCCTCGTAAGAATAATTCCTGGATATATGATACAGGATGTGGTACTCACATTTGTAATACGTCGCAGGGACTTAGAGTAGCAAGGAAGCTAGCCTATGGAGAAAGATACTTGTACGTAGGGAATGGCATACGTGTAGCAGTTGAAGCCATAGGGAATTTCGATTTAGTTTTACCTTCAGGTTTGATACTAGTATTGAATAATTGTCATTATGCACCTTCTATTGTTAGGGGTGTTGTTTCAGTTTCTTTGTTATTAGATAATGGTTTTGTTCACACATTTATTAATAATGGAATTTTTGTTTCTTTAAATAATGTTTTTTACTTTAATGCATTTCCAATAAATGGTGTGTTTGAAATCGATATGGAAAATTCTATGTCCAATAGAAATAATTCTATGTATAGCATTAACAATAAGAGAATCAAGTCTAACTTAGATTCGTCTTATCTTTGGCACTGTCGTCTTGCTTATATAGGCAAGGATCGCATGGAAAAGCTGCAACATGATGGGCTTTTGCAAAAGATCAATGATGAATCATTTGATAAATGCGAATCCTGCATATCTGGAAAGATGACAAGGAAACCTTTTTTCAAATCAAGTGGAAAGGTCTACAGATCTACTTAGATTAATACACACTGATGTATGTGGTCCACTTAGACATGTGTCAAAACGCGGTGCTAGCTACTTCATAACCTTCACGGATGATTATAGTAATTATGGTTATGTTTATTTACTTAAACATAAACATGAAGTCTTTAACACATTAAAGGTTTTCAAAAGTGAAGTAGAATTACAACTCGGTAAGAAGATTAAGGCTCTTCGATCCGATAGAGGCGGTGACTATATAAACCAAGAGTTTAAAGATTTTTTAGCTGAGTGTGGTATAGTCCAGCATCTCACAGCTCCTTATACTCCACAGCAAAATGGTTTATCTAAAAGGAAAAATCGTACTATGCTCAACATGGTACAATCATTGTTTAATCTTACAACTCTGCCCTTATCCTTTTGGGATTATGCCCTTGAAACTGCAATTCGCATATTGAATATGGTTCCAACTAAGAAAGTTGATAAGACTCCATATGAATTATGGACAGGAAAAGCTCCCAACTTTTATTACTTAAAGGTCTGGGGTTGTGACGCGTTTGTTAAACGTGATTCACTAGATAAACTCCAACAGAGATCTGTTAAGTGTATCTTCGTAGGATACCCAAAGGAAACGATGGGTTACTACTTTTACTTTCCACCCGAGAATAAAGTCATTGTTACTAGGTATGGAGATTTCTTTGAAAAGAACCTCATATCTCAAGAATTTAGTGGGAGAGTTTATGATCTAGAAGATGAAGATACATCTCCTTCTGAAAACACTAGCTCACTTCCTGTGGCACCTGAAGGTTTAGGTCCACCACTTGAAGTTGAAGTTGTACCCATTCGCAGATCTTCAAGACCTGTGAAAGCACCTGAACATCTATGTCTTAACGTAGAATGTGAGGAAACTATACTAGGGGATCTTAATGAACCGACTAGTTATAAGGCTTCCATGAATGGTCCTGAAAAGGAAAAATGGCAGAGTGCTATGAATAGGGAAATGCAATCTATGAGAGATAACAAAGTCTGGATAGAAGTAGACCTTCCTCCAAATGCCAAGGTAGTTGGAAGTAAATGGCTCTACAAGAAGAAAACAGATACGGATGGCATTGCACACACCTATAAGGCTCGTTTGGTAGCTAAAGGCTATACTCACTGATATGTGCGTTCTAGTGTGAATGGATATCAATAATACATACAAAGTATGCGTGGAATTTGATTAATCGACTTTTATGAAAAGACCGACGTGCAAAACCCGTGAATACTATATATATATATATATATATATATATATATATATATATATATATATATATATATATATATATATATGTGTGTGTGTGTGTGTGTGTGTGTGTGTGTGTGTGTGTGTGTGTGATACCGAGCAAGTGATCACCCGGGTCGTGTCCCAACGAGGTGTGAATTGGCAAATATCATTTGAGGCTCGGGATTAAAGTGCTTGTAGGAACGATTATGAGATTATTTGGCATTGTGAATCAGAAATGTAAAACAACAATTTATAAAACGTATAAGAAACTAAAAACAAGTGATTTAAAAAAAAAAAAAAAAAAAAAAAAAAAAAAAAAAAAAAAAGTCTAATAGATACTAAGGTGAATACTAAACGCGACAAGATCTACGGGCATATAACTAATTTTTTTTTTATAATCTAGATGACAAAAGAAAATTTTTTAAAAAAAATATTTCTAATTATTATTTATTAAAAGCTTTTTAATACTAACTAAATTCTAATAAACACTAAAACTTCCTAAATAAATCTAAAACTTTTTGGATAAATACTACGAATATTTACTGATCTAGGAAAAATATTAGAAGGTGCGACATAGTGCAAAAATAAGCAGAAAATAAGCTATCTATAACTGATTATTTAAGTTAAACAAAACACGATCTAACTAGTTAAATATCAAATTATGCAAGCTATAACAAGAAAGAAACAGTGGAGCATATGGTCGCGTGTGTGGTGTTGTGAGCTAATTAGCCTGGGTTCAAGTCCTGGCCATGGCACTTTTTTTTTTTTTTTTTGCCAATATTCTTATTTTTAAGTTTCTCTTTTAGCAAAAACACTAAAAACCAGATTCTAACAATTTTTGTGAATGGAGTTGTCTTGAAATACTTTTAACAAGCTTTTGCAAGCTTAAAGTCCCCACAGTTATGAATTTACTTAATGCGATATTAACGAAATGAGCAAGTATCACCGTAACTTTAAGTTAACATAAACGGGATATCTGCTCAATATGAAACAACACACAAGCTCAGGAAACCATAAGCACAAAAAAAAAAAAAAAAAAAAAAAAAAAAAAAAAAAAAAAAAAAAAAGTTTACAACAACATTCAACCAAGCTAAGATGAAGCAGGGATAAAAATAAATCATGCTCATTTCATACTGAAGCAACAGCAGGCGCTAGTTGCTAAAGGGCAACTGAAGAGCCCAAATAAGCTAAGAGAAAAAGCAGTTAAGGCCAAGAAAAGTAAAGATCTAATGAAACAGTGATGCCAGCTTTCCAAAACACTAAAGAATAAGTGATAAAGTAGAGTAATTAACAAGATATGGTCGTGAGAAAACGGGTCAGGAGGCTCGTGGACTAATAACAATTGAACAGAACTTATCAATGAAAAGCTATGCCAAGATTATCACAGACTTAAAAACTAAATAAATTCAAGATTGTTGGCCTAAGTAAGTTTGTGACAACTAGCAGTTTAACCATACAAGTAGAGAATCAAAAAGCTAAAGCAAACACAAACAAACGAACACAATCTCAAGCCAACTCAAACAAGCTGATAACAACAATCAATAGGCTAGCATCACAACACAGAACAAGCAGTCAAATTAGTTCAGCAAATGCTCACATAGCATCAGAAACAATCAGATTTGAAGCAACTTAGAGAGGCAAAACTAGTTAGCAAACAAACATATGAAGGAAAACAAACTATGGGGACAACAACTCAGTACTTAAGTCTTTTAGAGCAACATGAATTGAGTACAATCCATAAGTGTGATGAACTTCAAAACGGGTCAGATTGAGGTTCTCATGGTACAAGGCAGAAATGAGTCCAATTAACCAACTTTAAACCATTCAAACACAATCAAAGAAAATTCTAAAAATTATAATAAAATCACCTATGCAAACACAACCAAGCAAATATTTAAAAGCCCCAAGTTTCGGGTCCAATTTCTTGAAATTGAGTGAATTAAAAATCCGACATTTAAACTAGGTGAGCACAATTTGTATTACGACTAAAAACAAGCAAGAAACAAATCTAAACGACTCCTGTTATCATAACACAGCAAATCAAAATCCAAAAATTGACTAAAACTGCGATTGACTATATAAGTCAAACAATTCCAAACACCCTTTTATCTAAACTATTTTAGAAAGTTAATTAAGCAAACTAATAAAAGAGGTTATGAAACTGATGCACGAGCTTTTACTAATAAAGAGCAACACAAATAAGCAAGTAAAACAACAATTAACCACACAAACTAACAATGACAGCTTATGCAGGATTATACCAGAGATTCAAAGGTAGAAAACAAAATATAGCACCTTCAATCCGACTGGACAAGGGTGGTCATATCGAATTCTATCAATCCTAATGCTTCCCAAGAAGCTCTAAACTATCACCATTCATGATGCTCACTGCTACGGCTTCCTCTTATTTTCTTCTCCTTTATACTTTTGAGAGCTTATTAGAGATTATGAAAATATTTTAAACAACATTGGAACATAGACGAGATTTCTTACTAAAACTTCAAATTTATATTAAAACTGAGAAGTGAGTACAAAGCTTAATAGTAGGATCTTAAGACTGGTATTTAAAAGAGCAGACTACTAAAGTATTAAACTAGAAACTATGTTAAAAACTACTTGCCATCAAAGGCTTACAAGCACTTCTTATTTATACTAAAATACCAACTAGGGGGTCTTCACTTGTGCTTGTTTAGAACAAATCCCACCCATTGAATTATCTTGAAACAATCTCAGCCCTTCATTGTATTTTGGCGCCAATTTTGGGGTTGTGATGTGCCAGCCTGGACATTAAATATCTTGTGGAGATACTGAGGGAACAAGAAGGTGGCTGGAGCAGGTATGTTGGGGGAGACAAGAAGTTGGGAGGATGTGTAGTTGTGTTTGATTTGTTAGGAGGATGTGTAGTTCTTTGTCTTGCTTGTGATATCCTGGGGAAGTGAAGGGGATGGAGGTGGGAGACTTTTATTGTCCCTGGCACATATTATTGAAACACAAAGGGGGGTTTGGGCTAGGGTGATGGTTGGGCCTCGTGTTGGGTGGATCAGGGGTTGGGGTTTGGATTGGATTTGGTGGGTTGGTTTATTAGTGAAGGATGGGTAAGGGTAATAACAAGGATTCGTTTGGTTTGTAACTTAGATAAGCCCAAGGACCAATAGTGTCATTTCCTGATTTTTAAGGGGCCTGTTATGTCGAATTCTCAAAGTTGTTACAAGGACCAAATTTAGCAAGTTCCAATATTAAAAGGACCATGATAGAGTTTTCCATAATTAAATATCCCAAGGGTCGTTTTTGACATTTTTGAAACTTGGGGGACCAAAGTTGTAAGTTTTGCAATTTTGAACTTTAAAGGACTTATTTTGACAACTTGTGAATCCCCAAGGACTTAATGATATTTTCATATTTTTAAATAACCAGGGACTAGTTTTGACATTTTATGAAAGTTGCGTGACTGAAACTGCCAATTGTGCAAACTTTGTTTGTTTTTCATTGTTTTTACTCATTTTGCATCTGAAACATATAAAATACGATCCCTGGGATATTTTCAGTATTTTTGATGCATTTCTGAGTATTTTTGCATGTTTTGGCAATTCAAATACGATAAAAATGATGAGTGTTTGAGCACTCATCACTCACATTTGGTGTTGACTATGAGGAGACCTTTTCTCCTGTAGCTGACATTAGAGCTATTAGGATTTTCTTAGCTATAGCTGCCTACTATGACTATGAGATATGGCAAATGGATATCAAAACCGCCTTCTTAAGTTTTGGATTTACTCAAAATCTTGATGAGCCATGTGTATACCAGAAAGCTAGTGAGAGTAATGTTACTTTCCTTATCCTATATGTCAATGACATATTAATCTTAGGAAATCACATACCAAGTTTAAAGGAAGTTAAATCCTATCTTGGTAAATATTTTTCTATAAAGGATTTAGGAGAAGCAGCATACATCCTTGGAATCAAAATCTACAAAGATATATCAAAGCGGTTGATTGGATTAAGTCAAAGTGCTTACATTGATAAAGTATTGAAGAGATTTAATATGCAAAATTCCAAGAAAGGATATTTGCCAATGCAAGTAGAACATGGCTTAAGTAGCAAACTATGTGCCTCAACACCTGAAGTGGTTGCACTCATGAAGAAAGTTCAATCTGCTTCAGCAGTAGGATCTATCATGTATGCAGTAAGACGCACAAGACCTAATGTGGCGTTTGCACAAAATATGACCAGTTGTTAGCAACAGAATCCAGGTGGAAAGCACTGGCACGCTGTTAAAAGCATTCTTAAGTATTTGAGGAATACCAGAGATATGTTTGCAGAACTTGATGTTGCAGGTTACTGTGATGCGTCCTTTGAAACTGATAAAGATGATACGAAGTCTCAGACGGGTTATGTCTTTGTTATTAATGGAGGAGCAGTTGACTGGAAGAGCAAGAAGCAGACTACAATTGCTATGTCTGTTATAGAAGCTGAGTATATTGCTGCATCGGAAGCTGCGATGGAAGCTGTTTGGATTAGGAAATTCATCTCGGGGCTTGGTATTATGCTGTCAATTGAATTACCTATTAATATGTATTGTGACAATTCAGCCGCAGTTACATTCGCCAATGAACCTGGAGTTATGAAACGCGCCAGACATTTTCCTAAAAGATATCACTATGTTCGAGAACAAGTTGATATAGGTGAAATCAATTTACTCAAAATTCACACAGATAACAATCTAGCTGATCCATTTACGAAGGCTTTATCTAAGGAAAAGCTTACTCAACATGCTAATGGCATTGGACTTCGTTTAGCTAGTAGTTTCATGTAAATCTGTGGTTAGTATTTGGATAAAGGATATTGTAAGCAATAATTATTTAATGAAATGAAGTATTTTGTTATGTTTATTTCCATTTATAAATATTGTATCCTATATTTGCATGTTTAGTCCATGAATAACTTAAGTTATTCTAAATAGTCCATTGTCAATTAATGATATGGGAGTATCATTGAACTAAGACAAATATGAGTTTTGGTATAATATACTTAAGTATATTGATACGTAGACAAGCCAAATTCACATGCTATTCAATAGAATGAATAAATTGAATATAGGACAAAATCCCAGTTACATGATTATACTTATGGATGTTGTCATTATAGTAAATCATGAATATTTATCCTCAGACTTGAGATACCAGGTAACTACTGTGGATGTAGCTCATTTTCTGTGAGATAGTCTAACGCTATCCGTAACTGGTAGTTATAAGGATTATTTTCAGAGGTGATGCGAAGTTCATAGGTTATGCTTGTAGTCAATACAAGATTTGGTTCATTCAAATTTGTTTTGAAGTTTAATACTGTTTGGCCACTCGTAGGATTAACAAGAAGTTTGCATGGCCATGCCCCTGTGGATGTAGCTCATTTTCTGTGAGATAGTCTAACGCTATCCGTAACTGGTAGTTATAAGGATTATTTTCAGAGGTGATGCGAAGTTCATAGGTTATGCTTGTAGTCAATACAAGATTTGGTTCATTCAAATTTGTTTTGAAGTTTAATACTGTTTGGCCACTCGTAGGATTAACAAGATGTTTGCATGGCCATGCCCAAGGTCTATCTGGAATACGTTCAGATGAATTGGTAATCTTGCTTGATCATAAATAACGAGAAACAATAGTTAATTATGGAATGACTTCGATCCATATCCATATTAACATATTATTAGACTCAAAAGGATAAGTATTATGATGAATCATCAAAGGTGGTTTTTTTCAAGGAAACCATACTCGTGATCGTTCTGGGGACATTGGCGTGTTATGCTAGACTAACTGATGTCATTATTACATTAATGTATATCCGAGTGGGAGCTGTTAGAAGTAACGGATAAAAATTAATGAATATGTCCGGACTCGAACTCGAGAATTCAGGATTGCACACTTTACGTATGAGTTTCAATTAATTAATAATTATTTAGTTACGAATAATTATTAAATTCGCGAAATACACACTTAACGGTACCTAACGACCGTTAGACGAAAGATAAAGGACTAAGAGTGAAACCATAGCCAAGAAAGATCTAGAATGCCCTCTTGGGCTATGTTTTGGCCGAACCCAATCCCTAAGGGATTAGGATTGTTTTCTTGAGCTCCAAGATTGGATTAGTATAAATACATGACCCCATGTATTCATTCATTCATCCCTTGGTTCACTTTCAAGCGAAATCTCTCTCTCCTCTCTTTCTTGAGCTATAGACGATCCCATTGGATCAACTAAGGCTTAACTAGTAGTGTTTGCTCGTGAATTAAGAACCTAGTTTTTCTTATTGAAACGCTAATAGTACGTGTGTTCGAGAACGAAGTGTTGGCATACTTTTGCTAACGTGTGATTGCCCTATTCGACTACACCATAGTCGATCCACCATAAACCCTAATTAGGGTTTATAAAGTTCTTGTTCAATTGATTTCTTGTTCTTGCTAGAAATCACAAAGGTACGCATATTTCTTTTATATTCGGTTAATTTCAATTACATGTATTTTATCTATTTCCGCTGCGTGCTTGATGATGTTTATGTGTTTATATTATCGTTATGGTTCACATATTCCAACAGTGATTCCTTGTATTCGTTTGAGGGTGCTTGGGATTGATTATTTTTCTAGCTTATTCACTTTATTCAATAAGCACTTTGTACATTGTCGGAATCACCTAAGTTGCTTCTTATTATTATCAAGCTAAATGAACAACATTCAGTAAGAATATTAGCTTTGCTAAGATGTTTAGATATCTTTAACTCATAAATATGAACTATTGACTTATCCTTTTTTTTTTTTTGGTTTCAAAATAATCTCTATCTCTCTCTTATTTTTATTCATAAGTTTAATTTGAAACCCAATAAAGAAAAATATTGCCCCATTTATTGTGACATCTTTTACCAAAATCGAATAAGCCATGAGGAACAATTGGGTTTTTGTTATCCCACATCGATCTGTGATGTAAAGTAACTACAAGATGTTGAGTTTAAATAGGAAAGGAAGGATACCATCAAATGTAGGCTTGTTGATGTTTTCGAATGCCTTTTTTGGATTATTTTCTCCACATGTAAGCTTATATTAAGCTTAGTAATGTAAATTCATATGTGGTGAAAGTGAAGAAAAGTCTTTTTGGAATTTCAATTAGCTTTACTAATATTATAAAAGATTTTGCTAAACAATGCCCACTTGGCAATGTTTAATAAGAATTTAAAAGGAAATTTGGACTTTGTTAAATAAAAAATGGCATATAATTAAGTTAATTTTTATGTTCATTTCAGTGGCTTTATAGAGGGTATGATCTAGCACATCAGTCATATTTGGTCCTTGTTCCGTCGTTAGAGGGTATGATCTAGCACAAACGTATTTCCTTTTGTATATTACTAGTAGTAATTTATGTTTATTCATCTGTTGTATTTTTGTATATTACCAACTTGTAATATTTCATGCGTAGTTTTGTATCTGATGACTATGGAGTAGTAACTTATGTTTTAAAATGTTGTCTAAGATACTGAGAAAAACAAATCAACAAAGTTGTCTATCATAAAAATGAAATCAAAGCAAGTTATCATTCCCCTTATTCGTTCGAGGGTGCTTGGGATTGATTGTTTTTCTAGCTTATTCACTTTATTCAATAAGCACTTTGTACGTTGTCGTGTTTGGATCACCTAGGCTGCTTTTGATTATTTTCGAGCTAAACAAACAATATTCAGTAACGATGTTAGCTTTTCTAAGATGTTTAGATACCCATAAGTCATGAATATGGATTATTGACTTAAAAAGAAACTTAAGTTTTGAATTGTTCCCGTTGACTTAATGATTATTGACTTAAAAAGAAACTAATGTAAATAGAAAAGCGTAACATATGAGAATTGGTCTTAATCTAAACATGTGTAATATATTGGGCAAATTTAAGACATGTAAATTAAGAAGTTGAGTAAAATCTGTTGGAGTTTAGTCATCCCACATTGAGCTATGAAGAAAAGTAGCTAGAAGATGTTGAGTTTAAATATGAAGGGAAGTATACCAACAAATTTAGGCTAGTTGAAATTTTCAATTGCCCTCCTTCTTTTGACCTTCCGGCATGTATCTATATTTGTCCACAAAAAACTCAAAACTAAGATAATAGCCACACATACCCTAAAGTTAAGGCCGGACCATGAACAAATGTGATTTAACCCTCTATTCCCTCACCATCACAAACTAGAGTAACACCCTCAAAGAATATTGAAAATCAGCGAAAAAAACATCAGAATTGCATAAACCCAACAAAAAAAAAACAACAATAAGCAAATAATACAAATGAGGGTACTTTGTCCGAATTTGGATAGAGAAGATGCATTGGAGACAGTTCTTGACGTACCTATACCAGAAGAGATGTTTACGAGCATGGGAAGCAGTGTCGCTCTTCGATGGCAAAACATGGCTACATGGATGAAAGCTCAAACGTTAGAAAAATGGTCGTCTCCAGTCATAGCTAGCCGTTACAATGAACTTAATTTTTTGCTTTACATGGTCGGGTCTCCTCTTCTTCCCCTTCAGATTCATCCATAAACTTGCAGCGCTAGCTCTTTCCGCAATTCCTCTATTGTAAGCAATCTTAAACACGTTTACAATATCCCCCGTTAATTCTTCGCATTAACAGTTAATGGTGTAATGTTGTTGCATGTGTTTTGAAGGAAGCATCAACAGCAAAATATATAGTGCAACAATACATGGCGGCAATCGGAGG
The DNA here is from genome assembly GCA_030686995.1 of Artemisia argyi. Taxonomy (NCBI): domain Eukaryota; kingdom Viridiplantae; phylum Streptophyta; class Magnoliopsida; order Asterales; family Asteraceae; genus Artemisia; species Artemisia argyi. Next base: position 5,565,106 of record CM060692.1, on the reverse strand, counting down.
ACTACAGGCTTTGAATTCGGTACAAAATTTATGTGCAATTGGGCAAGTAAAGATCAGTGCATCAGAATTTCATCAAGGAGATGAAAGTGTAAAGGCACGGAACAAGGAGGAAACGGGAGGATTTGTTCTTTGGCAAAAGCATCCTAATTTATGGAGCTTAGAGTTACTAGTTTCGGGTTGCAAAGTTATCTCGGGAAGCAATGGCAAGATTTCTTGGAGACAATCTTCAAATCAACTAAGACCTATGACCAAAGGACCTCCTCGTCCTCTTCGTCGGTTTCTTCAGGTAACTGGTTACACTATTAATTTACAATCTAATTCCAACAGAATGGTCATGAAAAATTTTAAGATGTATAAAAAATGGCAATCAAAGTTGGGCAACAAATGATGTGAGTGAGTGAGCCGATATCAGGAAAATTTTGATAATCCCGTGTGTACTAAACGATTATATTGTCTATATAGTGGGATGCAAGTGAAATATAACTATAGTCAAGGCGCATATATTAGAACAACTAAAGTGTAACTAGTACTAATCTACTTGCTTGAAGGTTGAATCAGCCACCTATGTGAAGAAAATGATTTGTTGGCCTATGTTTTTGCAGGGCTTGGACCCAAGATCCACAGGAGATTTGTTTCTTCAAGCAGTATGCATAGGCGAAAAGATAATAAACGAAGAGGAATGTTTTATATTGAAGCTTGACACGAGTCAATCGGATCTTGAGGCACAAGCGAATCCAAAATATGAGATCATACATCATACAATTTGGGGTTACTTTAGCCAACGATCAGGGCTTTTAGTCAAGTTTGAGGACTCCAGATTGCTCACTGTGAATGGTGAAAATGGGGACGGAATATTTTGGGAAACTAGCACAGAATCAGTGATCGAGGATTATAGGTATGTAGAGGGTGTCAATATTGCACATAGTGGGAAAACTACTATGACGATTTTTAGATACGGGGAACAATCATCGAATCATAAGAGGGAGTTTGAAGAGAAGTGGAATATTGAGGAGGTTCATTTTAATGTTTGGGGATTAAATACTGACTTCTTTATGCCTCCTTCCGAAATAACAAAAGAAGAAAAAACAACTTAAAAGCAAATATGAGAAGTTAAGAGGAGTTAGTTTGTGAATACAGAAAATGGAGAAAGTCCTATGCTTATGAAGCCAATATGTGAAGAACAGTTTTTGGGCTACTTATGAACATTAGAGGAATATAGATCCACAACTGAATTTAAGCACAATTTTGTTTTGCTTTTGTGAGTTATCGGATCTATCAGAACTGATCTTCCAACTTCTACTGAAATGGTGGACGTAATCGACCAAGGGTTGTCAAAATGGACTTTTTTTTATTAATGCTATTTCTTGTTTACTTTTTTCCTTGTGAAATACAAAACAAGGTTACTAAAAAATATGATTTTATTGATGATATTATGCTGACTACACTTTGACCGACATAGATAACTCAAATTCAACATGAAGTTCATTTGGCAAGAATTACATTCGTAATATTCGACTTTAAATAATGACCATCACATTCTATAAGACCAAAATGTAGCAAGCAGAGGGACAGTCCACAATTAGGTGAAAATCGCATTTTAAACAGTAGACAAATCCTGCAACTTCATTTCATAAGTTGAAAAAATTGTTCTTTCTATCAGATTGGCAATAAATAAACAACTACTACACTCATTCATCGTGTTGCATGGAACATATAATATGTGAGTATACTTTCCCTCTCAACTAACTGGGAAACAGTATGGTCAGTAAAAGAGGTTTTTTTCTAATCTCAATTGGCTTACTAATATTATGAATAAGTTTCATGTTAATGTGATAATGTCCCTTTAAAGTCTCTTTACAGTGTTTCAACTCTTGATTGACCTATTATAGTGTCGATATGGATGGTCTCGGGGTGGACCAAAGGGGGTTCTCAAAGGCACCTGGGGTAAGTATAATAAAGTGAACTTGGTTATAGTTTACATCTAGGGTGTTTGGATTGACTCTTGATTGACCTATTATAGTGTCGATATGGATGGTCTCGGGGTGGACCAAAGGGGGTTCTCAAAGGCACCTGGGGTAAGTATAATAAAGTGAACTTGGTTATAGTTTACATCTAGGGTGTTTGGATTGCTTATTATAGCTTATTACTCATCTCAAAAGAAAACTGAACTTGAGATTGTTTGGATTGCCAAGTGCTAATGGCTTTGTTTGCTCTGTTTCGTAATAAAAAGCACCTGCGGTAAGTATAATAAAGTGCGTGTAAACCAAATATATGCACTCCAAAACAATTAATTATCACATCATATTCTTAATAATGTATTTACTCTAGTATTCACATAGGATACTTTAGAATGTGTCCACTATCAAAAGGCACCTGGGATAAGGGTGTTCCCTCCAATCTACACTTTTTGTTGAATTATGGACAATTGCTCTATTTGCACAATTGCGTCATATGTCGATATTAGTCCATATTAAACCCTTCATGCCATATGTCCAATACTCGATATCATACTAAATTCTCAAACAATGGAAAACATATTTTTAGTATTTATTAAAGAGTAAACTACGAAAATCATCTATTTGGTTTGTTCATATTTACATTAATTATCTTGGTCAGAATATATTGCCAAACATAATCTCTATAATGTCAAATGTCTAACAAATATCGACATTTTTCAAATATTTTTAGAGATGATGTTTGCAGAAAATTTGGCCAAAAGTTTTGCAAAAACCATCCTTCAAGAATGTTAAGCATTAGATAATGTTTACAGTTTACTCTTTCACTACAAGAAAAATGTCTTTTAATGACACACAAAAAGTGTCAGAAAATGTCCAAAAAAGTGTCACTAAATATTTTTTTTTTCACCTTCACTTATAAAAAGTGTCATTAGAAGTCCAGGCGGTAAAAGTATATAGTGACAGAGTTTTTTGACACTTAATAGTGTCAGGATAGGTTGAGACTATTCCTGACACATACATGTGTCACTATAGACTACTAGCAAAGCAACAGGCCATATGTATGTACTCTTTATACATACATCTTAGACTGCTAAATTTACTGAAAAATAACACATGAAATACTAAATTAATAACCAAAAACTGAGATTGAAATTTATTATTTCAACCATACATCAATATAGAGTTATAGACCAAGTATTTTGCCTAACCACAAACAAGAAATGAACATCTTTCTCAAGTATGAAATGCAAGTACAATGATTATCGCAATCCAACTAACTAAGCTAAAAAAGAAGAAAATAGTCATGCTTGGTCTTCGCAATGATCATGTTGCTTACTAGCAGAACCGCATAACTGTGTTTAAGGTACCATATCGCAATCCTTCATTGTTTCCTGTAAATATTACACGTACAAAAACTACTCAAAGGCTTGCACGTATAAAAACTACATAACTGTGTTTAAGCCGTAAACCTGGCAAACTGGACCCAACTTGTTTGACCCGACCCTTTTGACCCATTTCTAAAGGATGACCTGTTTGACGAATGACCCATTGACCCATAACCCACTTGACCCAAACTGACCCAACTGACTCGTTTGCCACTGGTAAGTTTAAAGCTTATTGAAGCACATATAAACTAAACAACTACCTGATGTATGAAGACAACTTGCATCTGATTTGTTGACGATATCAGTTAAAGGGCTTCCAAGTATTTTAGGACAACTGATTTGTTTCCTGTGAAAGTTGCACATTCAATAATAGTTAAAAAAGCTTGCAAGTATTATTTAACTGTACGTATATAAATTGTCAGTATTAACAAGCACCTGAAGTACAACGATTAACACCTGACTTGTTTCGTGCAGAAACTGTACATACAAAGACTATTAGACCCTCCAACGTGCAGAATTTTACATGGCTAACAAGTACTATTAAAGTCTTCTTGAAGTACTTGCACATATCAAAACTGTTAAGCTAAAAAACTACCTGAAGTATGAAGATGACTTGTTCCTGATTTGTTGAGAGTATCATGGACAGCGGGTTTGTTTCCTGTAAAAGTTGTACAAACAAAAAAGTTAAAAGGGCTTAAAGGGCTGCAAGTATTATTTAAGGTTTGTCAAGCGTGCCAACTACTTAATTAGGGTATCAAAACAGAAAGTTTTACTAGTTCTTATGCGTTCTAAAATGCAGCTAACAAGTAACACTAATAAGCTTCAAAGTATAACAATTTCTAACTTATATAGTTATATGTAATCTTAAACATTATAATGGTACTCTTAATAAAAGCTGGGCAAACACCTTATTTAGATGAAGGTAAAACATTATCTTACCTGTTCATCAATTACCCGGGCGAGTGATTTGGTCCTTGTCACGTGAGGCTCAATTGACTTCAAGCGATTTAATTTCTTCCTCTCACTTTCCACCTATCAATTTACAGGTTAAGTATATAACTTTATATATTTCATGAACAAGCCTACTAATGACAAGTTACCTGTTTTTCTTCAGTGAAGCAACTAGCCACAAGCTATATCATAAGGTCAATGAAATCACCACGTCCAATTCCCCAGGTACAGAATGTTCCAGCAAACATGACTTCCGGGAAGTTGGCCAAGAACGGTGAGCTGTCGACATCTGATTGGCCAACACCACGACGACCAGAACAAGTGAAAATAAGACCGCCAAACACCTTCCTCTTATCACCGTTTGCTTGTTTTAAAGAGCTAAACTGGTTGGTGACTGAAGATAGAGCTGTGGTGGAATCTGAGTGGTAGAAACGAAAGGTGTCACCCGTTCTTTTCCAATGTCGTAAACATAGAAAGACTTATGCAGGCACCTGCATGAAAATGATAGCAGTTTAATTCAGAGAAATCATGTCCTGGAATCTGAAGCCCCACCATGATGCAAGTTTAATAGGACCTTTACCCAAAATACTAGTCCGAACAGTGTAATTAGTCGTCACAAAACAAATAAGATTCACCTAAGCCTAAGGGTACATAAACTATGCCAATAGCCAATGTCTTCTGACATGAATAACATGTACCAGAATCCATAAGGCCGAACAAACGGTTTTTACAGTTTACTCCAAATATTATAATCACACAAACAGAATTGGTCAACTGAAAAACCAACGGATACAAAAGTTAAAAGTACCAACATTTTTCAATATTTGTAACAATGTGATTTTCTTCCTAATTTCTAGCATAAGCTACATTTTTCTTAACATAAAGCCTAATAAGATATAACTATGGGTTTGACAGGAACATAGATTTGCTCTAGAAACCGAAACAAAATCAGAAACATTAAACATATGCACCAAATAATGGCAGCCTAATCATTCCACAACAACAAACTTTCCACGCAGAACTCATTTGGTTCTCATGTACTTCTTAGCCTCTTCAACTGTGAGGTCCATGGGGTTCTGATTGATCACACAGACCATAGGCTTAACAAATAAGCTAATTGCTCCTACACTACACTTTACAGATTGGAGTACAGGTATCTAAAAACCGTGCACAAACATTAGTACCGGTGCACCACATTTAAGTTAACACTATCCCCTCATGCAAATCTCATTTTCTAACCTATGGTTACTAAAGATAAAGCTGTACATCAAAATTTCTATTAGACTCACTCACATTTAACAAAAAATAAGTTCCATCTTACAAGATAAATTCCACTACAACCTATCAATACGTGGAACCGAACTTACCACTAACTAATAACCTTTAAATCACAACATACAAAAGCATTGAGAAACACTATTGTGATGAGCCGAATCATCTCTTTTAACTCCCTAATCCTACTACACCCATCACTAATATAACCATTCCTGCAATGGCGTTTCATCTAATATAGTTTCACTTGAGGTGATTCTAGCGTTTTTCAAACAAAGAGTATTAAGCAGAAGACATGACAGCAAAAGAAGCAGCAGCTTGTTAGAACCCAAAGTCAAAATGAGCAATCTTATGAAGGTTCTTGGCTTAGAAGCTACTCAAGACCCTACCAGGCCTGAAATGGAGATTAGAAGTGCTGCCGCAGAGCATGAACAAGCTCATGTTGACAGGAATATTGCAAGGAAGCTTTTTGATGACAATGCAACTACAACTAAGACTAATTCCACTTCAATCCAGTTGAACTAAACTATCTCACCTCAAACCAAACCAATAAAACGCAAACTGAATCGGTACTGAACTAATATCACTAAATTCAAGTAAAACTAAGCGTATGACCTCAAACTAAACAAAACGCCGAGTAACTGATTGCGTAACGCCGTAAATCTACCAATAACGGATCAGTTGTACTACTTTTAACATCTATGGGTGCCATTTATCATTCAAACGGACGAAATCCGCTACTATAACAGATACATTTTGCACTAACGCCGTAAATCTACCAATAACGGATCAGTTGTAACTATCTCAATACCAATAATGGATGTAAAATACCGATAACAAACTAACGGCACCTAAATCAAACGGCACCTAAATCCAATAATTTCCTTACTCTTTGTTGTTTACTTTCCATTCACAAATCAAACGGCACCTAAATCAAACTAACTGAAATTAAACATACCTATCCGAAATAATAACGCTAACGGATCCAATCACTCACAACTAACAAACTAACTGAAATTAAACACACCTATCCAAAACGCTAACAAACTAGAGCTCAAAATACCTATCAGAATGAGCTTATTAAGTTGAGCTTATTTGAACTTGAGCTTCATAAAGTTGAGCTTATGAAGCTGAGCTTAACAAATATCGCAATAACAGATATCAACTTCATAAGCTCAATTGAAGCAAAATAACAGATATCGCAATAACAAATAATTACCTAATTGAGTGACGAGGATGAGCTTCGATTAAGCCGTAACGGTGACGATTAAACTAAACGGTGAGCTTCGACTAACGGTGAGCTTATTTGGGGAAAGTGATTGGATATTAGGGCGAGAGCTTCGATTAAAGTGATTGATGACGTATAGTCTATATATGGGCCATGAGCCCAAATGATAAACATTACTCGGCCCAAACTCACAATGAGTGGGCTATCATAATGAATAAAGGGCCATAATAATAATAACGGATTGGGCTCACGAAGCCCAAAGCCCAACTAAACCAACCGGGCATGTGATAAGGATCTTCTATTTACGGAATAGATATCCTTACCCCGATAAGCACCACGAGTGCGAAGAGTAAGGAGCAAGAAACCTACGCGGTTTCAGCCCCTATATAAGGAATGACATCTCTCATTCAAAGGTACGACATACAAACCCTAACTCTTCACGAGAACCCTAAATCGATTACTTACTCTCACGCCGGAGTCTAATCGGGGGAGACAATCCCTCGATAAGCCTAACGGTGTTGTTTTATTTTCTTAGTACGCAGGTAACAAGTGCTAAGAAGAGAATTGGTACGAGAGCATAAGCCCATAACCAGGTACGCCCAACTTTTGTATCAACAAGTGGCGCCATCCGTGGGACCCTACTAAGAACTAGAATGACGAAACATAAGAATTCAAGCCAGCGGACTCCGCAGTCAGAAAAACGTGACCATCAGAGGAAGAATCAACAAGATCCAACCTCCAGACAAGTCGCTGGGACAACCAGCACACCTGGTCACCACGAGGCAGGAACAACCCCCCCTCGCCTAGCAATAGAACTACCTATAAGAACTACTCAAATTACACCAGTGGTCCCAAGCATTGAGGAACTCCAACGCACCCTCTTCACCACTCCTCATCAGGCTACACCCGCAGTGAACAACACTGCGCCGCCAGGCGCGCCTGAACGAAACAGGGCGCCAAACACTGAAGCAGAAATTCTTGCAACAACTGAGGACGCACCTAATCTAACTTTGGGAAACTTTGTATCCCAAAATTATGAAACCCTAACCGCCCTCATGCAAGAAGAGGCAACAAGAAGAGCAAGCGCGGGTTTACAAGCCCGACTCAATTTTGGTCCTCACCGCGAACCATCACCATCGCGTTACCCACGAGGAAGACGCACAGAACGTACCACTATCCATGATAGATTGGGTACGATATCTGATTCACAATACTCAGGAGAAACCGAGAGGCGCACCAATGTCCACTCCAGACTTGGCAGTCGGGGAATACAAGATCGGTTAGGGCCTCAACATTCGCCAAGCCAAGGATCTTCTAAACCTGGGAGTAGGAGGATTCAAGACAGGTTGGGGAGAAGAAGATCCCCAAGCAGGGATCCCTCAAGCTCTTCTTCTGAAAGAAGCCGGCGCAAGCGCCGAAAAAGAGACTATTCTTCCAGCGACTCCTCGGACAACGAGGATAAAGAAACAGGACACTGGAAGTCAAGAGGAAGACGCCGCGAGGAAGAGGATGAAGATATGTCTCTCCCATGGCGACGCCAGAAAATCGATACGTTTACACGGCGCATCAGCGATTACTCAGACCACAAACGCAGGCGCATGCCCGCTAACGTGAAAACATATGATGGAACAGGTGATCCTGACGATCACCTAAAAATTTTCGAATCAGCCGCAACTATCGAAAATTGGCCACAGCCCGTGTGGTGCCACATGTTTAATTCCACGTTAGTAGGAAACGCGCGCACATGGTTTAGCAAACTCCCACGTAGGAGCATCGGTGGATTTGAGAAACTACGGAAAGCATTCCGCTTCAACTTCACCCAGCGAAAGAAGTGCGCTAAAAACCCTGTGGAACTGGCAAGAGTGAAACAGCGTCAAGGGGAATCAACCAGCGCTTTTATGGAACGATTTAAGGATGAGTGTATACAAGTCAAAACATGTCCTGAAATCCTAAAAATTTCAGGGTTCGTGAATGGGATCAATAACCCAGAACTCATCCGCAAGCTGAATGACAAAGTTCCACAGACCTTTGACGAATTAACAAAGCGCACCAGATCCTTTATACAAGGAGAAGCAGCTGCTGCGGATAGCAAAAAAGGTTATTCAAACTATAGGCAACAAGAACAGCCGCGGAGACAATCCAACGATCAGAATAACAACCGCAGCAGGAATTATCGCAGTGGAAGAGAGAACGACAAATATACTCCTCTCACTAAGACTCCGAGAGAAATATTTGTGACAGAAGGTGCGAATTTCCCAAAACCACCACCAATGCGCACTGCAGAAGAAAAGCGCCTAGGTAGTGGATACTGCGAGTACCACGGCCAAAAGGGCCATACAACTAACGAGTGCGTCCAACTAAAACAGCTAATTGAAAAGCTAGTTAGAAAAGGAAGGATGGACCACCTCGTAAAAAACATCAAGGAGGGAAAAGATAAACAGAGAAACGGGGGTAAGAAAGAACCCCCAAAGGAAAAAGCTGACTATATACATGATACAATCATGGCAACGCAGGATAAAGCAAAAAGTCAGCCAAAAATTCTCTCCGGAAAAAGAGATATCCTTCCCTACTATAGCTGCGGACAACGCAGTCGTGGAGCCCTTAACCATTGAAATACATACAGGGGGACATGACATCCACCGCATGTACATTGATGGAGGAGCATCCGCAGACATCCTGTACGATCACTGTTTCAAAAGACTGCGACTGGAAATCCAAAGTCAGTTGATACCAGCTACAACGTCATTAACAGGATTCACAGGAGAAAAGATTTGGCCTATGGGGCAGTTACGCTTGTTGGTGGTCGTAGGAGATGAACAACACTCAACCGCAACATGGATAAACTTTATGGTAATAAAGTCTCCTTCACCATACAATGGTATCATTGGAAGACCGGGAATATCATCCATGCGCGCGGTACCATCCACAGCGCACGGAATGCTTAAATTCCCAGTGGAAGGAGGAGTTGTCACTCTCTATAACACAACAATACCACCGAGAGAATGCATCGCAGTAACAACTGAAGCAGAGATTATTTCAGAACAGCGCACGGAAAAAACGCCAAATTTAAAAGTCGCTATTCACCCAGATTATCCAGAGCAACAAGTTTCGATTGGAGGATCTTTATCTGACAAAGGTAAAGCAGCTGTATGCGCACTCTTGCAAAAGAACCTAGACATCTTTGCATGGGAACCAAAGCATATGACGGGAGTACCGCGCTCTATCACAGAACATAAGCTACAAATCCGACAAGGATACCCTCCAGTACGACAAAAGAAGCGCGACCAGGCCCCAGATCGTGCAAAGGCTATTCTGGAAGAAGTACATAAACTCGTAGACGCAGGCATCATGCGCGAAGTATACTATCATGACTGGCTTTCTAACCCAGTTATGGTAAAGAAGAGCGATGGCAGCTGGAGGATGTGCGTGGACTTCACGGACCTCAACAAAGCATGTCCGCAGGACTGCTATCCACTGCCAGAGATAGACTGGAAGGTCGAGTCCTTATGCGGATACCCCTTCAAATGCTTCCTAGATGCATATAAAGGGTATCATCAGATCCAAATGGCAGTGGAAGATGAAGAAAAAACAACTTTCCACACCAGTCAAGGAGTATACTGCTACACAAAAATGCCTTTTGGCCTGAAGAACGCAGGCGCGACATACCAACGACTGGTGGACACAGCCTTCGAAAAACAAGTAGGCCGCAACTTGGAAGTCTACGTTGACGACCTTGTCATAAAAAGCCATACAGAGGACGAATTGGTGCGCGACATCGAGGAAACATTCCGAACGTTGGGGCGGATCAACATGAAGTTAAATCCAAAAAAGTGCACCTTTGGCGCGACCGAAGGGATGTTCCTTGGATACCTGATAGAACCTGATGGAATCAAGCCTTGCCCAGAAAAGACAAAGGCCGTTATTGATCTCCCCTCCCCGCGCACACTCAAAGAAGTCCAGTCATTAAATGGAAAATTAGCAGGTCTGAACCGCTTCTTATCTAAGTCAGCAGACAAATCTCTTCCCCTCTTTAAAACGCTCACGAAGTGTACAAAAAAGGGAGACTTTCGCTGGACTACCGAAGCGGAAGAAGCTTTCCAACAACTCAAACACCATCTGGCATCTCTTCCCAAACTTGTCGCACCGCGACCAGGGGAAGAACTAATCATGTACTTGTCGGCAACCCATGGAGCAGTCAACGCCGTTCTATTGACAGACTGGAACTCCGTCCAGACACCCATATATTTCGTAAGTAAAGCCCTAAAGAAAACAGAGACTAACTACAGCGCTATGGAGAAGCTGGTCTTGGCTCTAGTGTTCGCAGCCAAAAGGTTGCGCAGATACTTTCAAGCGCATCCAATAGTTGTAATCACTGATCAGCCAATCAAACAAGTTATCTCTAAGCCTGACGCATCAGGACGCTTACAAAAATGGAGTGTACTGTTAAGTGAGTATAACATCTCATACAGACCGCGCACTGCAATCAAAGGACAAGTCCTAGCCGATTTTATCATGGAGAAGCCAGACAGCGACAACCCGACATCTGCAGCTAAAACAGATTTACAGGAACCCTGGATTCTGTTCACAGATGGATCTTCGTGTGTAGAAGGATCAGGCGCAGGCCTTATTCTTACAAATCCAGAAGGTATGGAATTCACCTATGCGCTACGCTTTGAATTCACAGCCACAAACAATGAGGCAGAATACGAAGCCCTACTAGCTGGACTACGTATTGCAATTCAAATGGGGGTTCGCAACCCACTATGAGTGGGCTATCATAATGAATAAAGGGCCATAATAATAATAACGGCTTGGGCTCACGAAGCCCAAAGCCCAACTAAACCAACCGGGCATGTGATAAGGATCTTCTATTTACGGAATAGATATCCTTACCCCGATAAGCACCACGAGTGCGAAGAGTAAGGAGCAAGAAACCTACGCGGTTTCAGCCCCTATATAAGGAATGACATCTCTCATTCAAAGGTACGACATACAAACCCTAACTCTTCACGAGAACCCTAAATCGATTACTTACTCTCACGCCGGAGTCTAATCGGGGGAGACAATCCCTCGATAAGCCTAACGGTGTTGTTTTATTTTCTTAGTACGCAGGTAACAGGTGCTAAGAAGAGAATTGGTACGAGAGCATAAGCCCATAACCAGGTACGCCCAACTTTTGTATCAACAGTGATTGAGTAACGAGTTTACAAAAGTTTAACCAACAAAAATCAAACTGGGCAGAAAGGCTTCTTACAGCCCAGAACATTTTAGTAGAACTTTTTTTTAAAGTATCCGAATTAACTCTTCTTACTTGATGGTGAAACTAAACACTAGTAATTAGTTCATGTATATTTGTTATCCTACACAATTTTAGTTAACTGTCCATAATTATTTATCCTTTAAAAAAAATAGAAAATAAATAAATAAATTCTCTATCACTGTCTCGTTTTTATTCATACGTTAAGTTTGAAACCTGATAAAGAAAAATGTTGGCCCATTTAGACCAAAATCGAATCAGCCATGAGGAACAATTGGGTTTTGGTTATCCCACATCGAGCTGTGAAGTAAAGTAGTTAGAAGATGTTGAGTTTAAATATGAAGGGAAGGATACCAACAAATGTAGGCTAGTTGAAATTTTCAATTGCCCTCCTTTTCTTGTCTATCCAGCATGTATCTATTTCCACTTATGTAAAGTTGCTGGCATGGTCACTTAAAGTGGGCTTTTTCGAATCTCAAATAGCTTACTAATATTATGAATAAGTTTCATGTTAATGTCCCTTTAAACTGGCTTTGCAGTTTTTCGTCCCTCTTGATTGAACCTGGTTATAGTGTCAAAGGTTTATGTAAAAAAGTTTATCTGAGTACTTGTCTATTTGACTTAGCTATACACACTAAAATGTTTTAGCAAAAATTTATAACGCAAGGCCCTTTACATAATAAGCAAGCTACGATAGCCTCATATTAGGACTATAAGTTTGCACTTCGTTAGGAGCTGCTTTGTTTAGTAGTATTGTGGATTCATTCCTTGAATCTCTTCTTCATGGGTTTTGTTTTGAGAATATAATTTGAGATCATTAAATCAATTTAGTACCATTTACCTTAGTCATGATTGAAAATTTTTACAATAACAAAAATGTTCATAAATCCATCTTGACTCATATCCCAAATCGAAAATGCCTTCTCATCCTCATGTATCTTGAAAAACAATATCTAAATTCTCTTGCACGTGTGATTTTGTCCAAGTAGTTAGTTCATGTATATTTGTTATCCTAAAAATTTTAGTTGGTGTTAATAGAAATGAAAGCAAAATGATAATTGAATGACTCATTGTCCATTATTATTTAGAATTTTACTTTTGTTTCAAATAATCTATCTCTATCTTGTTTTTACCCATAAGAGTGAGCGGTGCAATCCGTTATACACCCTTGTTATAGCATTTTTGTGCTATATCGACGCCACCACTACACAGCATTTCCATGTTATTGGTTCTTAGCCAACACCATCACTACCATTTCCGTTTTTGTGTGAGTAGGGTATTTTTGGTGATGTGTTGTAGGAATTTTATTAGGATGATGTTTATGTTGTAGTGGTGTTGGTAAATGTTGAGGTGGTGGTGGATAACATACCTATAATACCCAATTGCACCTAGCTTTCTAAGTTTAGTTTAAAACCCAATAAAGAAAAATGTTGGCCTATTTAGACCAAAATCAAATAAGCCATGAGGAACAATTGGGTTTTGGTTATCCCACATCGAGCTTTGAAGTAAAGTAGCTACATGGTGTTGAGTTTAAATAGGAAGGGAAGATAACATCAAATGTAGGCTTGTTGATGTTTTCCAATGCCTTTTGGTATTCATTTGCTCGCATGTATCTACTTCTATGTAAGCTTAATATCTACTTCTATGTTAGCTTATATTAAGTTTAGTAATGTAAATTCATATGCGGGGAAAGTGTCTAACAAAAGTCTTTTTGGAATTTCAATTAGCTTACTAATATTATAAATAAATATTTTTCAAACTGTTGTTCTTATGCCATAACCCAAAGTTTAGAGCTTTAGTGGCTTTATAGAGGGTATGATCTAGCACATATTGCCTTTTGTATATTAGTAATTTATGTTTATTCATGTGTAGTTTTTGTATGTTTCAAACTTCTTGTATAATTTCATGTGCAGTTTTGTATTTGTATCTGATGACTAAGAAGTAGGAACTATCTACTTATATTAGTAACTTATTCTTTAAGATGTTGTCTAAGATATTGAAAGAAGCAAATCAACAAACCATACTATATAAAACTAATGCAAGTATAAATACATACATAGCCTGTATAAGCTTGTGTTTACTAAATCACCCAACTATTTGAACTCAGTATCGAGTCTCGGTTGAATCAACTAATCACTTTTGTTAGCAATGTCGTCTATAAAAAATGAAACCAAAGGAAGTTGTTATTCCCTATATTCGTTTGAGGGTTATTGGGATTGATTATTTGTCTAGTTTATTCACTTTATTCAATAAGCACTTTGTACATGTAACACCCCCAAAATTTGATACAGCGGAAGACTCAACAAGCTTTCGGGGTGCTACGGGGATTGGTATCCAAACACAAGACATAAAAGAACGAGATAAAGTAAACAAAATAAAATGCAACCACGCGGGGTTTAAAGTTTACATTATCCCAAAATCATCCAAAGTCAGCCCCAAAAGAAATAAATATAGGTCCACAATAGTTATCAGAGTTTTAGAAATATGGATCCATAACCAGTGCCAAATGCCAAGCCTCCAATCCCAAGCATCCGCAGAGCATCACTTAATTACCTGAGAAAACGTGCTAAAAGTCAGCTTTCGCTGGTGAGATCATAGGTTTAGATTCTTAATTCAATATAGTGGACATAAACGCAAAATGCTTGCTAGCTAGACTAGGGCTCAATCATCCAAACAAAATAATCCAACCAAATCAAATCATCCCTATAGGTGCACGCTATAGCTCAAATCAATCCAATCAATAGCTTACCTAGCTCAAGTCTAGGCCTCGCTCTATAATCAATCCAATAGCTTACCTAGTTCGGGGACTAGGCCTCGCTCAACAACCAATTCAATAGCTTACCTAGGTCTAGTCTAGGCCTCGCTCTATAACCAAATCAAATAGCTTACCTAGTTCGGGGACTAGGCCTCGCTCAATAACCAAATCAAATAGCTTACCTAGTTCGGGGCCTAGGCCTCGCTCAATAACCAAATCAAATAGCTTACCTAGTTCGGGGACTAGGCCTCGCTCAATAACCGAGTCGATAGCTTACCTAGCTCAAGTCTAGGCCTCGCTCAATAACTGAATCAATAGCTTACCTAGATCTAGTCTAGGCCTCGCTCTACCTAGTTCTATAAGCATAGCAAGTTTTGAAATCAAAAAGCGATAATAGTCCACATAAAACATTTGCACGTTTCTCACCCCAAGTATTGAAAACAAAATCAAGAGTAAAAGTGGGGCTATGACTCACCTCAAGTCCAGAAATCTTCAAAAGAAACGATAGAAGAAAGACGTAAGTAATCTCAAGCAACTCACGTAACGGCGACTACTGACTCGGCACTTCCTAACAATATTAAACCCGTTCAGAAATCATTTCCTCAAAATCAAATATTTCCATTCCCGAACGTAATTCATTTTACTTTCCAAAGTATCCATTTCTCGAATTAACTTCATATTCATTTGAAATTCGGCGTTTGGTATCCATACGGGTGGAGGGTCGACACAACACAAACCAAAAACCTCAACAAAGAACATTAATAAGACAACTATAGGTCTAATGTTAGCCCAATATATTATTTAAATAATTATCGAAGCTTATCAAATCCGTCGATTTGGTAATCTCCCATATTTATTTACGTAATATATCGTTCCAAAATTATACCCAACCTAAAGCACATTGCACATAAGTTTCTATTTGGTATATGTCGTAGCCCAATGAATTCCCTATATATATCGTCGAATCGGCCAAATTCCATGAGACATATAGTAATTCATTACCCTAAAATATATACCACATCCTATGGGCGTCGTGAGATACGATGCCCATTAATATACCCATTTTATATCGTCAAATAACTCGATCTAGAATAAGTCATTCGATATATAAAATGTTTATATTAATCGTCATATATCCGTGACAACACGAAGTCACAATATAAAGCCCACTTGGACTTTAAAGACCCAAAATTCGTATAACTCGATAAGTTTCTAATTTATAAATAAAATCACATTTTTAATTATTATTTACCCGATTTATGTTTCGCCGTTATTTTTATAGTTATTATTTATAATAATATCCCGACATTTATTACACTACTTGCATAGTATAATAACTATCGTTTTATTATTATACATTTACTCGTGATCGTTTTATTATATATATATATATATATATATATATATATATATATATATATATATATATATATATATACGTTTAACACGTCTATATACGTATATAAACGATTATATTCTTAATAATATTATAACGAGTATTATTTTTAATATCGACTTTTAAATATTTATCGAGTCATAGAATTTGGTCACATGTCCGAGTTATGACCCTCGGCTCATAGTCCAAGTCCAAATAACAATACCAAGTCACAATATAAATATATCAACTCCGTCCAAACAATCTCATATCCACGTGCTACAACATGAGGGTCCGACTACGGCACCCGACTAACCTATCTCCGTCATCTAATTGACCGTCTCACAATCGGTCCCAAATCCACTTTCGTCAACACATCTCCAAATATACTCATAATCAAGAAATACCACAACGCGTCCAAATAATATACCAAATGCCCATATCACAATCACAACAAAAATAAATAATAATGACAAGTAACATATTGTCCAAAAATCAAATAAGCAACGGGTTGAGTTACCAAGTCAACCCGGGTCAATCATAAGCTCAAAACATGAAACGGGAGCCACACCCGAGACTCATGAGTCTCGGCTAGCTCGTTGAGCTCAAACGAACCAAAACAGCCCCTTGGGGTGTTCGGCCAAAAATACCAACGACCACACGGGTCGACCAATCATAACCGAGAGCAACCAAACAAGAACCCAAGATCAAAATACATCAAATGGCCAAGAAAATTGACCAAATACTACCCAAACCGAGAGCATAACCTCTCGGTCGAGGTTCGACCCATCGGAAACATTCACACCCGGATACCAAACTTCCATTTAGCCATTATTAACAAAACCCATTTGATTCATTTCTCAAGATCTATGAAAACCCGAAAAGATAATGAAACCCGTGACTCATAGTCACGATTTGAACACAACACGAGTCAAAAACTCGGCCTACCTTCAAAAACCAATGCCAAACGAATAGATCTCCAAGAAATAATACAAAGTGGTGATGAACTCGTGGGGATTTAAATCGAAATCGGTGTTAGAGTGGGAGTTAGAGCGCGTGGTTGGTACCAATAGATAGATCTCGAAAAGATGGTGAAGATGGTGGTGTTGTTTTTATGGTGAGGGCGGCGGTGGCGGAGCTATGGTGATATTAGGGTGGCGGTGGTGTTTAATAGAATGAAGAGAGAGAGAGAGAGAGAGAGATTAGGTTGGTGATGGTTGTGTTGTTATGAAATACGCAGGCCACAAGGATGATTTTTGTTACTACTCTTAAAAAAAATGATAAATCTTTTAAATAATAATAATAATAGTGGATGTAGGGATTTAGTAGCCCGGTGTCAATACACGGACCAAACCCGAAACTTAAATAGCCAAATATCTTTCTCAAACCAAACCCGTTCCAAAATAATAATATCCGATCCAATAATAAAATGAAATTAAAATTGTTAGGTTAACCTAGTGCCGGAGTCAAAGTAGTGCCAAAAATAACGATCTCACAATAAATCATCATGACCGAATCCAACCAAACCATAATTAAATAACCAAATCTCATAAATATCGTACGATTTAAAATCACGTACCAACGTTTGTAAAATATCTCGTCATAACAAACTTTCAAAAATTCCAAATTATAATTTTAATGTAATGCGGTTTTTATAAAACGGCTCCCTATTTTGCCAGTTGTCACATCCTCCCAGCCTCAGAAGGAACCCGTCCCGGGTTTCTCTTGAAATAACCCATCTACGAAGTGAAAAGCTTTGGATATCTCTTTCGAAACTCATCCTCACGTTCCCACGTAAATTCTGGTCCGTGCCGCGAATTCCAACGAACTTTGATGAGCGGAATACGACTCCTCTTGAGTCGTTTGATCTCTCTATCCATTATCTCAATCGGCTCTTCCACAAAATTCAAATTTTTACCCACACGAATATCCTTGATCGGTATAACTGGTGTCTCCTCTGAAAGGCATTTCTTCAGATTACTAACATGAAACACATCATGAAGTTTACTCAGTTCCATAGGTAATTCCAAACGATACGCTACGGGCCCAATTCTTTCCAAAATAAGAAATGGTCCAATGTAGCGGGGATTAAGTTTCCCACGTTTCCCAAAACGTATTACACCCTTCCAAGGCAAGACTTTCAACATCACTTTGTCTCCAACTTGGAATTCCAGGGGTTTACGCCTCTGATCGGCATAGCTTTTCTGCCTATCTCTAGCTGCTTGCAGCCGATCTTGAATTTGCGTTACTTTCTCCGTAGTTTCCAAGATAAGCTCAGGGCCTGTGAGTTGGCTATCTCCAACTTCTGCCCAACCAATAGGTGAACGGCATTTTCGACCATACAAAGCTTCAAATGGTGCAGCCTTAAGACTTGTGTGGTAGCTATTGTTGTAGGAAAACTCCGCAAGGGGTAGGTATTTCTCCCAGCCTTTACCAAAGTCTATGATGCATGCACGAAGCATATCTTCCAAAGTTTGAATAGTTCTCACTTTGACCATCGGTTTGGGGATGATATGCAGTACTCATATCAAGTCTCGTCCCCAAAGCGGTTTGAAGTGATCGCCACAATGCTGACGTGAAACGGCTGTCGCGATCCGAAATAATCGATATCGGAACTCCATGACGAGAAACAATCTCCTTCACATACAACCTCGCAAGTTTTTCCACACTATCATCTTCACTAATCGCCAGGAAATGAGCAGACTTAGTCAAACGATCCACAATTACCCATATAGCGTCGCAACCACTAGCTGTCTTTGGTAATTTGGTAATAAAGTCCATCGTAATCCGCTCCCATTTCCAAACCGGAAGTTCTGGCTGCGTCAACAATCCTGACGGTCTTTGATGCTCGGCTTTAACCTTAGAGCAAGTCAAGCACTTACTAACATACAACGCTATATCTGCCTTCATATTTGGCCACCAATATAACTTCTTCAAATCCTGGTACATTTTGTCAGACCCAGGATGAATAGAGTATCTCGACTTATGCGACTCATGCATAATCAACTCTCGAATTCCTCCATACAATGGTACCCAACTTCGCTCTCCAAAACATAATACTCCATCAGAACGCTTAACAAATCCTTTCTCATTTTCTGCCATCCCAAATATGTTCTCAGCAGCTCTGTTTTCTGCTTTCAATGCTTCCGTTTGAGCTTCTAATATTTGAGACGGTAATGGCGATACGATAGTCATTCCTAATGACCTAACTCGTAACGGTGGAATTCTCTCCTTTCGACTAAGAGCATCAGCAACAACGTTTGCTTTACTCGGATGGTAGCGAATCTCACAATCGTAATCGCTTAGCAGCTCAATCCAACGTCGCTGCCTCATGTTAAGCTCTTTTTGGTTCAAGATGTGTTGCAAACTTTTGTGGTCAGTAAACACTACACACTTGGTTCCATACAAGTAATGTCTCCATATCCTCAAAGCAAAGACCACAGCACCTAACTCCAAATCATGGGTGGTCTAGTTCTTCTCATGCTTCTTGAGCTGTCGGGAAGCATAAGCTATCACTTTCTCTCGTTGCATTAACACAGCTCCTAAACCTTTATGAGAAGCGTCACAATAGACGACAAAATCCTCGTTACCTTCGGGTAACGCCAAGATAGGGGCACTACACAACATCTCCTTAAGTAACTGAAAGGCTTCCTCTTCCTTATCTCCCCATTCATACTTAACACTCTTTTGAGTCAATTTGGTCAACGGTTTTGCTATCTTCGAATATCCCTCAATGAATCTTCGGTAATAACCGGCTAATCCCAAAAATTGACGCACTTCTGTAGGGGTCGTAGGTGCAGCCCAATCTTTAATCGCTTCAATCTTAGCAGGGTCTACATGAACTCCTTGTCTATCAATCTCATGACCCAGAAATTGTACCGTCGGAATCCAAAATTCACATTTCGAAAACTTGGCATACAGTTTCTCCTTCCTAAGCAATTCTAAGATAAGTCTTAGATGCTCCTCATGCTCCTTCTCACTCTTCGAATAAATCAGAATGTCATCGATGAACACAATCACGAACTTATCTAAGTAAGGCTTACACACCCGATTCATGAGATCCATGAATACCGCCGGTGCGTTAGTCAACCCAAACGGCATCACCTGAAACTCGTAATGCCCGTAACGGGTTCTGAAAGCCGTTTTCGGAATATCTTCCTCGCGCACTCGAAGCTGATGATATCCCGATCTCAGATCGATATTCGAATACACACTCGATCTTTGAAGTTGATCGAACAAATCGTCGATCCTCGATAACGGGTATCTATTATTCACCGTTAACTTGTTCAACTCTCGATAATCAATACACATACGAAACGATCCATCCTTCTTCTTCACAAATAAGACCGGGGCTCCCCAAGGCGAAGAACTTGGTCTTATGAATCCCTTTTCGGCTAACTCCGCTAATTGTTTCGACAACTCTTCCAGTTCAGTAGGCGCAAGACGATAAGGCGCTCGTGCTACAGGTGCAGCACCAGGTATCAACTCAATCTGAAATTCTACTTGTCTATTAGGCGGAATTCCCAGCAAGTCATCGGGAAATACATCCGAAAATTCACGAACTATAGGTACGTCTCCAATGCACCTTTCCTTCTTCTCCTTCTCTCCTTTCCCAGAAATTTGGGCTAAGAAAAGGTAACTTCCTTTCTCCATTAGCTTTGGCAACTTAGTGCAAGATATAACCGCTAATCTGGATGGGCCTATCAAATCCTTTCTATCTCTTGGTATGTTCAGAATCTCCTTGCCGTAAGGCACACGCACTATCTTCTCATCGCAGATTATATGAGCACGATACTTCGACAACCAATCCATACCAATAATGACATCAAAACTTCCTAATGTGACGGGTAGAAGATCTATGTTGAAAGGACGGTTCATAAAGTTTAACGTGCAACCACGAATGATAGTCTTAATCCTTTCTATGTTTCCATTAGCTAACTCTACATCATAACCAATTCCTAAGGCCATCGGGGGTTTCTCAAGTAAGGGTGCAAACTTAGTGGACACAAAACTCTTATCGGCACCAGTATCAAATAGTATGGAAGCATAACGATTATTGAGAAGGAACGTACCAGTCACAACGTTCGGATCTTCTCCTCTCTCGTTCCCGAGTGCATACACTCTTCCATGAGCAACTCCAGCTTCCACACGTTGGTCCCCATTATCTTGTCGTCCACGGTTTCCTCTAGCTCCACGGTTTCCATTATTGTACCTATTACCACCCGATCCTTGATTTCCTCAATTCCACGATTCCCTACACTCATTCCGATAATGTCTTTTCTTTCCACATCCATAGCAAGTAACATTTGCCTTGTTAATAGTTTCAGGAGTAGCTTGAACCATAGCAAGTGGTCGAGCTTTACAATCCTTAGCTATGTGTCCCATCCTCGAGCAATTCTTGCACATCACAGTACATCGACCAGAATGATTCCTATAGCATCGGTTACATTTGGGTGCATCTCCATTGTAGTTCTTCTTGTCTCCATCTCCCATGGCATAAGCTCTAGTAGTTAGTTGTCGCTTGTTTTGACGATCATTACCCTTAGAGTGATCGTCCCTCTTTCTCTTACCATTCTTATCTTTCTCAGCTTCTTCCAATGCAAAAGAGTCCATCAATTGTTGAGCAATAGTAATAGCCTCATGAATGCTTGCAGGTTTAGCAGAAATCACATCGTTCCTGGTAGCTACCGGTAACCCATCGGTATACCTCTCAATCCTTTGAGTCTCAGTCCTAACCATATCGGGGCAAAGTAAGGCTAACTTTCGATAACGGCGATTGTAAGTTGCCATATCGGTACCTTTCACTTTATGGTTCCAGAACTCAATCTCCAGCTTCTTAATCTCATTCCTTGGGCAGTAAGTCTGAATCAGCAAAGACTTAAATTGCTCCCAAGTCATAGCATAAGCCACATCACTCCCAACCGAGTTACGGTAATTGTTCCACCAAGTTAAGGCTTCATCCTTGAAAGTAAAAGAAGCAAACTTAACCTTCGCATTCTCCGCACAACCATTGACATTAAACACTGACTCAGTCTTCTCGATCCACCTAACCAAGTAAACCACTCCTTCAGTCCCACCAAACTCAATAGGTCCACAAATCTTAAACTCCTTGTAGTGACATCCGCTAGCACGAACAGGTGGAAATGTTCCAGCAGAATTGTTGGAATGATTCGACTCAGCTAGTAGCTCAGCAACTCGTTGCTCCACAAGTTGATTGATCATTGCTTGATCCACAGTAGGTGCATTAGGTGGAACATGATCATTGTCTCCCTGAACATCAACGTTTTGATTCCTGTTGTTGCGGTTAGTAGTGTCCAGGTTATCAGGAGTAGGGGTCTCAACATTTCGAGCTGGACGGCGTCCTCGACGACTAGGGGTAGCCGTTGCGGGTCCAGTTCTGGTAGCTGTAACAGGGTTTCTTCGTGGGGCCATTGATCTGAAACATCATACAAGTTCGTGAGTCTCCGATAGGACTTATCATATGCTCAACAAGAATTTAATCAACGAAGCCAAGTCATGGAAAGAATATCAACAATACACCGTAAAACATCAATAAGGCGAATAGGAACTCAATTTCCATAATATCCAAAAACCACATAATACCATATAATAATAACCATCAACCATACAATAGCGATCTAACATCGTTCCAACTACTGGATAACACAAAACGTACTAATCATTCCAAAAGAGACGAATACTGAACAAAATACATCAAAACATGATAACTGGCTTTTCTAACCGAACACTCCTCCGTTAAGAAAGCAACAAGACAACATAATCCAAGCAACTAGCCACGCTGCTGGCGGAGGCTCCTCAACTCCTGCCTCAAGCCATCAAGATCCCTCCATAACGATCCTAGCTCAACGCTATGGGCGTCTCGGTCTCTCTTGAGGTCAGCCACCTCCTTCTCCAGCTCGGCATTCCTTTGCCATAGCTTGCGGTCGGCCTCTCGAGCTGTAACAAAACCTCGCTGTAAACTATCGATATGCTCATGAACCTCCATCAAAACTCTCCTCATCTCAGTAGTCCTGCCTATAACTACAGTCATATCCACTCTCAGATCCGCTATGAACTCTCCAATAACCCTCTCAAGTCGATCAGATACACGTGCAACTCTCTCACTAAGCTCAGTAATCCGAGCCCACAACCTACCAATCTCACCTAACTCTGCATGCTCAGCAGAAACCTCAGAAGATGCATCCGACCCAACGGGACTACCAGGTGGCAACTCAACCAAGAACGGATGATCAGGTGAATCAGGCTCAATCGGATGCACAGGTGAATCAGGCTCCTCAGCCTGAGCTGGTGGTACTAACACATCATCATCATCAGGCATCTCATCCTCCTGAGGGTCATCCTCCTCCTCAGGGTCATCATCGTCACCCTACTCAGCCTCCTGAGGGTCATCAGCCTCATCCTCACCCTCGTACTCCTCCTCCTCATCGGAAGAGTACATCATCAATCGTCGTCTCCTACTAGGTGAACCATGGGGTGAAGGAGTAGGTGATCTAGGACGACGACGCAATGAAGTAGGTGGCGCCTCAGACAGAAGAGAATGAGCATCAATCTGTAAAGGTGGTGAAGTAGGGCGTACCGACATGCGTGTCGTAGCTCGGTGGGCAAAACGTGGAGCCACACGAGCCAAAGCCTGATGAAGAGTAAGCTGCCTCGATGTACCAGGGAGCCCTAGAGAAGATGAGGGTCCCTGCGTAGATGCAGCAGATGGTGCTGAAGTAGAACCTGTCGGTGTCATAGTAACTGAATGCATTGCAACCTGGTAAGGGTCATCAGGGACCATGGTGAACCGTGCTGGCAATACCGGTGTAGTAAGAATATCCTCAACGACATCAGGCGTATGGGAGGCCATAGTCTGTGACAACGGCATAGGGTAGGTGTAAGTGTTTCAAAAACAACTATACCGCGAACTCAAAATACCATATCCAAAAATCATCATATAATTCCAAATCGTATATAATCAAGAAAGATTTAAATACCGCATTACTAAAACCATTCTCAAAACAATTAAGCCATATAATTCCTCAAAACGCATATAATTCCTCAAAAATGCATCATATCACTAAATCAATAATCCTCAAAACCTCAAATCATCTCAAGAAATCCCAAATTTCTAATCATCTCAATAATCTCATAATACCTCAATAACAAACAATGATGCTTCGGCTTGGCGGGCTGGCGGGCAATGGTCGAGGATCGTTTTCTATAAAAAAAATCGGTTATAGTTTAGGTGTCTATTTACCTAGTTCTCTATAACCTTGGCTCTGATGCCAATCTGTAACACCCCCAAAATTTGATACAGCGGAAGACTCAACAAGCTTTCGGGGTGCTACGGGGATTGGTATCCAAACACAAGACATAAAAGAACGAGATAAAGTAAACAAAATAAAATGCAACAACGCGGGGTTTAAAGTTTACATTATCCCAAAATCATCCAAAGTCAGCCCCAAAAGAAATAAATATAGGTCCACAATAGTTATCAGAGTTTTAGAAATATGGATCCATAACCAGTGCCAAATGCCAAGCCTCCAATCCCAAGCATCCGCAGAGCATCACTTAATTACCTGAGAAAACGTGCTAAAAGTCAGCTTTCGCTGGTGAGATCATAGGTTTAGATTCTTAATTCAATATAGTGGACATATACGTAAAACGCTTGCTAGTTAGACTAGGGCTCAATCATCCAACCAAAATAATCCAACCAAATCAAATCATCCCTATAGGTGCACGTTATAGCTCAAATCAATCCAATCAATAGCTTACCTAGCTCAAGTCTAGGCCTCGTTCTATAATTAATCCAATAGCTTACCTAGTTCGGGGACTAGGCCTCGCTCAACAACCAATTCAATAGCTTACCTAGGTCTAGTCTAGGCCTCGCTCAATAACCAAATCAAATAGCTTACCTAGTTCAGGGACTAGGCCTCGCTCAATAACCAAATCAAATAGCTTACCTAGTTCGGGGACTAGGCCTCGCTCAATAACCGAATCGATAGCTTACCTAGCTCAAGTCTAGGCCTCGCTCAATAACCGAATCAATAGCTTACCTAGATCTAGTCTAGGCCTCGCTCTACCTAGTTCTATAAGCATAGCAAGTTTTGAAATCAAAAAGCGATAATAGTCCACATAAAACATTTGCACGTTTCTCACCCCAAGTATTGAAAACAAAGTTCAAGAGTAAAAGTGGGGCTATGACTTACCTCAAGTCCAGAAATCTTCAAAAGAAACGATAGAAGAAAGACGTAAGTAATCTCAAGCAACTCACGTAACGACGACTACTAACTCGGCACTTCCTAACAATATTAAACCCATTCAGAAATGATTTCCTCAAAATCAAATATTCCCATTCCCGAACGTAATTCATTTTACTTTCCAAAATATCCATTTCTCGAATTAACTTCATATTCATTTGAAATTCGGCGTTTGGTATCCATACGGGTGGAGGGTCGACACAGCACAAACCAAAAATCCTCAACAAAGAACATTAATAAGACAACTATAGGTCTAATGTTAGCCCAATATATTATTTAAATAATTATCAAAGCTTATCAAATCCGTCGATTTGGTAATCTCCCATATTTATTTACGTAATATATCGTTCCAAAATTATACCCAACCTAAAGCACATTGCACATAAGTTTCTATTTGGTATATGTCGTAGCCCAATGAATTCCCTATATATATCGTCGAATCGGCCAAATTCCACGAGACATATAGTAATTCATTACCCTAAAATATATACCACATCCTATGGGCGTCGTGGGATACGATGCCCAGTAATATACCCATTTTATATCGTCAAATAACTCGATCTAGAATAAGTCATTCGATATATAAAATGTTTATATTAATCGTCATATATCCGTGACAACACGAAGTCACAATATAAAGCCCACTTGGACTTTAAAGACCCAAAATTCGTATAACTCAATAAGTTTCTAATTTATAAATAAAATCACATTTTTAATTATTATTTACCCGACTTATGTTTCGCCGTTATTTTTATAGTTATTATTTATAATAATATCCCGACATTTATTACACTACTTGCATAGTATAATAACTATCGTTTTATTATTATACGTTTACTCGTGATCGTTTTATTATTAATATACGCATTTATATATATATATATATATATATATATATATATATATATATATATATATATATATATATATATATATATATATATATATATATATATATATATATATATATATACGTTTAACACGTCTATATACGTATATAAACGATTATATTCTTAATAATATTATAACGAGTATTATTTTTAATATCGACTTTTAAATATTTATCGAGTCATAGAATTTGGTCACATGTCCGAGTTATGACCCTCGGCTCATAGTCCAAGTCCAAATAACAATACCAAGTCACAATATAAATATATCAACTCCATCCAAACAATCCCATATCCACGTGCTACAACATGAGGGTCCGACTACGGCACCCGACTAACCTATCTCCGTCATCTAATTGACCGTCTCACAATCGGTCCCAAATCCGCTTTCGTCAACACATCTCCAAATATACTCATAATCAAGAAATACCACAACGCGTCCAAATAATATACCAAATGCCCATATCACAATCACAACAAAAATAAATAATAATGACAAGTAACATATAGTCCAAAAATCAAATAAGCAACGGGTTGAGTTACCAAGTCAACCCGGGTCAATCATAAGCTCAAAACATGAAACGGGAGCCACACCCGAGACTCATGAGTCTCGGCTAGCTCCTTGAGCTCAAACGAACCAAAACAGCCCCTTGGGGTGTTCGGCCAAAAATACCAACGACCACACGGGTCGACCAATCATAACCGAGAGCAACCAAACAAGAACCCAAGATCAAAATACATCAAATGGCCAAGAAAATCGACCAAATACTACCCAAACCGAGAGCACAACCTCTCGGTCGAGGTTCGACCCATCGGAAACATTCACACCCGGATACCAAACTTCCATTTAGCCATTATTAACAAAACCCATTTGATTCATGTCTCAAGATCTATGAAAACCCAAAAAGATAATGAAACCCGTGACTCATAGTCACGATTCGAACACAACACGAGTCAAAAACTCGGCCTACCTTCAAAAACCAAAGCCAAACGAATAGATCTCCAAGAAATAATACAAAGTGGTGATGAACTCGTGGGGATTTAAATCGAAATCGGTGTTAGAGTGGGAGTTAGAGCGCGTGGTTGGTACCAATAGATAGATCTCGAAAAGATGGTGAAGATGGTGGTGTTGTTTTTATGGTGAGGGCGGCGGTGGCGGAGCTATGGTGATATTAGGGTGGCGGTGGTGTTTAATAGAATGAAGAGAGAGAGAGAGAGAGATTAGGTTGGTGATGGTTGTGTTGTTATGAAATACGCAGGCCACAAGGACGATTTTTGTTACTACTCTTAAAAAAAATGATAAATCTTTTAAATAATAATAATAATAGTGGATGTAGGGATTTAGTAGCCCGGTGTCAATACACGGACCAAACCCGAAACTTAAATAACCAAATATCTTTCTCAAACCAAACCCGTTCCAAAATAATAATATCCGATCCAATAATAAAATGAAATTAAAATTGTTAGGTTAACCTAGTGCCGGAGTCAAAGTAGTGCCAAAAATAACGATCTCACAATAAATCATCATGACCGAATCCAACCAAACCATAATTAAATAACCAAATCTCATAAATATCGTACGATTTAAAATCACGTACCAACGTTTGTAAAATATCTCGTCATAACAAACTTTCAAAAATTCCAAATTATAATTTTAATGTAATGCGGTTTTTATAAAACGGCTCCCTATTTTGCCAGTTGTCACAGTACATTATCGGGTTTGGATCGCCTAAGCTGCTTTTTATTATTATCGAGCTAAATGAACAACATTCAGTAAGAACAAGGTCATGAGCCCGCGCGTTGCCACAGGGTGTTGTGCGAAAAAAGTGGATTTTTTTTTTGTTTTAAGGAATGTTTGCTTTAAGAGAATACGATGATATCATTTGTTTTTTGGTTGTGAAATATGCGTAATACCATTTGATTGTAAAGGCTCGTGTGAAACATGTTTATAAGATTGTATGAGTTCAGCCAAAAAAGTTATTGTAGTAACGAAATCAAAGATTGTTTTAGTTCGGTTAGTATCATTGTTTTTATTAAGTGGTTCACCTATATAAGCATGTTGCATTTTTTTTAATTTTTTTTTTTTTTTTTTTTTTTTTTTGTACGTAAGTTAGTGAAAAAAATCCACAATTGATTTGGCCGCACGTTAGTGACAAAGGATTGACTTTGCAACAGATGTATAACATAAAGGACCAACTATGTAAATTATGTGAGGACTAAAATTGCAACGAACCTCTAATGAAGGACCAGTGCTTTTTTAATGTGAAAGAGATAACGGTCGTTAGTTAATGACCATTAAGTAATTAGCGACCGTTAAGTAATTAACGACCATTAGTACTTAAGGACATACTTTGTAATCTATGTATAACATGAAGGATCAATTACGTAAATTATCTAAGGACTAAATTTGCAATGAACCTCTGAGATGAAGGACCAAATGTGTACGGATTTTTTTTAGGAAAATGGTAAACGGCCGTTAAGTAGTTAACGGCCATTAATTACTATTCCTAACACTATTTGTTGTGAGTACTTTACACTGTTCATGGGTTGGTCCTGTAGCATTTGGGGTGGTTAGCCTACTGCTTAGTATATAGATATAATATTAGCTTTGCCAAGATGTTTAGATATCCTTAGCTCGTAAATATGAGCTATTGACTTAAAAGGAAACTCATGTTTTGAAATGTACCCATTCACATAATGATTACTAAAAACAAAAACAAAGACCATAGAAAAATAAAACTAATGCAATTATAAAAACATAGCAAATGTGAATTGGTCTAATCATCTCTTATGAGAGATCAAGAAAAGGGTGAAAATAGGTTAATGATGAGTTAATGCATTTGAGAAAAAGCTTAAAGATGACTTATTTAACCAATAGGTTGAGATTGCTCAACCTATTTAGTTAACCTATTAATAATTTGGTATGTGAGATGATTATATGTTGACATTTAGAAGGGAAAAAAACAAAAAAATAAATAAAATAAAATAAAAATAAAAATAAAAAATTAAAGCAATATGTTAATGAATAATTTGAAAATTTTGAGCATTTCTTACATCTAAGATGCTTTTATAAAAGATTATGTAAATTTAAGTAAAAACAAAATTTATTCTAATGCTTAAGCTTATATAAGCCTCCCCCAAACTTGTTTTTCTTAACCTTTCCAATTTGCATTAATCTAAGTGTTAATATACGTACAAATATGACACTAAAGGCCCGTTTGATTGGGGTGTATGCGTATAAATCTATGACTTTGAAAGTTATGGGGCCTACCACAATGGATTGAGGATACCTAAATGTGAAGGTTTCCTCATATCTTATGTGTGTGTGTGTGGTTTTATCATATCCTCTATTACCATTCCATCATATACCAACACCAATACCCATTGTAATTCATAGCATCAAACCAAACGCACCCTAAATTTTCAAAAAAATGTACATAATGTAACGAACTTTCATTTTGTTAATTTGAGGTACCGAACTTATAACTTAGATTACTTTTTATTTTTTTCATAGTTACTAAACAATTTTTAAATAGTTAACTAACATAAATGTCATGTTGTTACAAGTTCACGGATGTTTACGTAGTTTCTTATAAGTTCAGTCAGTTACCCAAATGAACAAAATATTTCGTTTCTTTATGACATCTTTCAAAAAAAATTAACAATTTGTATATTAACCCTTGATCTAACAAAGGATGAGACAGGAAGGATATATAATGTAAAATCCCACAATAACTAACACACCCACCAAAACATCTTCCCCCAAATCAAATCAAATCAAATCAATCACACACCAACCCTAAACAAAACCAAAACCAAAACATGACAACACTAAAAGACAAAACCCAAGAACAAGAACCCCAACAACCTAGTAACAAAAGAATCAAAACATCATCCGAAACATCCCTTCCAACACTTTTACAAGAAATCATTGTCGAGATCCTGTCTAGACTCCCTGTCGAATCCTTATTACGATGTAAGTCTGTTTGCGAAGAATGATACTCTTTAATATCCGACCCTCATTTTATCAAATCCCATTATACTTTATCTAGTACCAACATTAACTATGAACAGCATAGCCTTGCTATTAGTACTGTTCCTAGGATTAATATTAAAAGATGTTAGTTATATGATGTATTGTTTGGTTCATATCAACTTGTGGCAAAGATGTATTAAAGAAAATTATGAAATGTAATTAATACTCATATTAAAACACCCCGTTACTTAAAAGTACAATGATTTATTCATATTGTACAACTAATTAAAAACATATCTACCAAATTAAATACAACCAATCAAAACAATTAATACAAATTACAAACCGGGTTGACCCGGGACGCTTCAAACCCGACGGGTTGAACCGGTTTAATTTTACCCGTTTTCGACCCAACCTAGCAAGTTGACCCGGTTTAAATCGACTAATTTTTCGACGGGAACGGTTCAACCGGTTGAACCACCCAGGTCGAACCGGGTTTCAAAACATTATGTCTAATTCCCAAATCTTCAAACTTTTATTATTTTTCATTTATAACCTATAAACTTAGTTTTATCAATAAAATATATGTCGCTATAAAATTCCGTTGCTATGCGCGGGTACTCGTCTAGTTGATCAAATGGCCTTTCTTAACGAGTTTTTAGCATGTTGATATTTCTACGTGAGCTTATGTTAAGCTTAGTGAATGTAAATTCACATGCTAGAACTCTTTTTAATAAAGGGTTTTTTTGAATTTCAATTAGCTTACTAATCTTTTATATAATAAAACAAAACCCTTATTGGAATTTTTCATTTCAAAAAATCAATTCATACTTTATTTAGTAATAATTGTATTTAAAAAAAATGATTATTTTCTTATTATATAACATTTTATATTTATCCATAACACAAATAGAAGATAAATACAAAAAATATAGATAAGATGCAATTAACACAAGTAGAAGATAAATACAAAAAATATAGATAAGATACAATTAATAATAGAATTAAAAATTTTAATAATTATCTTTAATAATAAAAACTATAATTAAACATCATAAATCTTTTATATAATAAAATAAAACCCCTATTGGAATTTTGCATTTCAAAAAAATCAATTCATACCTGATTTAGTAATAATTTTATTTAAAAAAAAAGATTATTTTCTTATTATGTAATATTTAATATTTATCCATAACACAAGTGGACGATAAATACAAAAAATATAGATAAAATATTTAAAAAAAAAATTATTTATTTTATATTTATCCACAATACAAGTAGAAGATAAATACAAAAAATATAGATAAGACGCAATTAACAATAGGATTAAAATTTTTAAATAATTATTTCAAAAAATTGTAAAAAAAACCCGCGCGTGCGCGGGTATTATAACTAGTATATTAAATAATTAATTAAGTTTTTGCCCATAACAAAAGCTTTAAGATGAAGTCGGCTAATGTAGGATATACCCTATAACTAAAGCAGAGTCGAATCAACATATTGTAGGTGAAGGTGCTACAGATCGTTTGACCATGTCAAGACCACCGTGTGAAACGAGCACTTATAGCAAATTCTTAAGCTTTTAAGACACATAATGTTACTCAGAAAATTCAAAACGTATGTTATGGTGTTCAAGGAATGTTTTATCGTAACAATCTTAATGCTACTAGAGTTGACGTCCATCAATAACGTATCTTTTTCAACTAAGGCAAGTACAATCTTTGTTCAAGCTCACGATCCCGCAAAAGCTAAGTGCGAAATTACAAAACACACTTAATGACATATAGGCTTAATGATGCATGGAACTTACATGAACATGGAAAGGTTTGCTATGAAGTCAATCATGAACAAGCTTATTGCAACTTTCGCACAATTTTAGAGCTTTAGTGGTTTCATAGAGGGTATGATCTAGCACAAACTTATTAACTTTTGTATATTAGTGACTTTCGTTTATTTATGTGTAGTTTTTCTATTTTTTCAAACATGTAATATTTCATGTGTAGTTTTGTAACTGATGACTGAGAAGTAGGAACTATCGTACATGTTGTCTAAGATATTGAAAAAAAAAACAAAAAAAAAACAAAAAAACAAAAAACAAAAAAACAAAAAAAAGAAAAAAAAAACAAAAACAAAAAACAAATCAGCAAACCATACTATATACAAATATATTACTACGTACTAAGCTTTTAAAAAAAAAAAACCGCCTAAGTTACTGAACTTTTATTTAAAGGTGTTTGGTTGAGGGTTATAAGGTGTGGGTAATAGAAAAAAGAATGAAAAATGATGCTTGATTAACTATAATTCAATTAATCATTCCTCAATAGTTGATGATACTCCATTACCCATAGTTTCGGGGGTAATCAACTTGTATATCCCAGTTTCTTAGCTTTTCTTCCCAACAGCTACACTTACCACGCTTCATTTTTTATTTTATTTTTTTATTAGTTCTTTTTTATTGCATTTAATCTTCTATATGATTTTTTCAAGTTGTCTCTTTTAAGATTTCTTCAATTTTGATTTTTCATAAATCATCCTTAAAGTTTGGTCAAATTGCATGTTTCGTCCCTGATGTTACGAAAGTGCAAGGATCGTCCTTGTGGAGAAACCTTTGATGCAAGTATTGTCGTTTTTGGAGAAACTTTTGGTGCAAGTATCGTCCTGTGAGGACAATACTTGCACAAAAGATTTCCCCACAGGGACGATTCTTGCACTTTCGTAACATTTAAGATGAAACATGCAATTTGGCCAAACTTTAAGGACGATTTATGCAATTTACTCTTTTAGTTATCTTCTATTTATGTCAAATTCCCTAAAAATATTTTTCAGCCAATGTTTTCTACTGTAAATGTAATTTCGAATCCAATTTGTTGAGGTTTTAACAGAAGCATTATATGTGTTCATGATAACATAATCGCATTGTGTTACTATGGCTATGTTTGGCGCACAAGATTGTTGGGAGATTGTGCTTATTTTTTCAAAAAATAAGTTACTTAAAAATTAATTTTTGTTTGGCAGACATAACTTATAAGAGATTTAAAAAAAAAAATAATCTTTCATAATCTATTAAAACAAAAAGTTACTTCATGTAGCTTATAAAAATAATCTCTTTTTATAATCTCCAGCACCAGCATCATCTCCAGCACCAGCACCAGTTCCAGCAACAATTACTTTCGCCAAACATACCCTATAAGATGCTTATATACACCAATAATTGTAATATGATATGTATATAGAAGTTAACAGAATGTACCGAGCAACAATAAAGATATAAGAAATACTAAAGAATGCTCATTACATTAATATTCTTTTTCCCTTTCTCATTACCGGTCTTCATTTTGAACTAAGCACACCATTAGTTCACTTAGGTTATTGAACTTTTAGAAAGCATTTTTTAGTGTTGGTAGGAGTGACTTAATCGTATATTTTTTGCTTTGTTAAGTAATATAAACGTCGTGTTTTTGCAAGTTCAGTACTGTTTATAAATACCTTTTATAAGTTCGGTAACTTGAAATGTCATGTTTTATAAATTCAGTAACATAAATGAACAAAATGAAAGTTAACTTAAGCAAACTTTTTAAGAAAGTGTAATAACATATTTATATATTAACCTTTTACTAAATCACCCAACTATTTGAACTCGGTATCGAGTCTCGGTTGAATCAACTAATCGCTTTTGTTAGCAATGTCGTATATAAAAAATGAGGAACTGTCCATAATTATTTATCCTTTTTTTTGTTTCGAATAAACGCTATCTCTGTCTCGTTTTTTATTCATAAGCTTAGTTTGAAATCCAATAAAGAGAAATGTTGGCCCCTTTATTGTGACAACTTTTACCAAAATCGAATAAGCCATGAGGAACAATTGTGTTTTGATTATCCCACATCGAGCTCTGAAGTAAAGTAGCTACAAGATGTTGAGTTTAAGTAGGAAAGGAAGGATACCATCAAATGTAGGTTTGTTGATGTTTTCAAACGCCTTTTTTTTCCAACTTCTTTGCATGTATTTACTTCTATATAAGCTTCTAGTAAGCTAAGTCGTGTAAATTCATATGCGGGGAAAGTGTCTAAAAAAAGTCTTTTTGGAATTTCAATTAGCTTACTAATATTATAAATAAGTATTTTTCAAACTGTTGTTCTTATGCCATAACCCAAAGTTTAGAGCTTTAGTGTCTTTATAGAGGGTATGATCTAGCACAAACATTATTGCCCTTCGTATGTTAGTAATTTATGTTTATTCATGTGTAGTTTTTGTATATTTCAAACTTCTTGTATAATTTCATGTGTAGTTTCTGATGACTAAGAAGTAGGAACTATATATCTTTACTACATATAATGGAGAAATGGTCAAACTGGAATTGTGGAATTGTGGAAAATTGAACTTTTGGTCAATCCTGATTTTACCCTTGTGTGTTGCCTTGTGAACTAATGTGAACCGAGTATCATTATAATAAATGCCTTGTGAAAATAGCAACAATTAATGGGGCGGGAAATTATGGAATGTCAAAAGTGAATTGGTAACTGAAAATGGAATGTCTGAATTTTAGTAATTAATGGAATGTCTGACTTACAAACGCGTAAGCAAAAGGTACAAGTCTTTTGTTTTAGGCAACTTCTAACAACACGGTATGACACATTTACTAATTCAAATAGTAACTTTCATATGCTAACATCGATCTCTCATACGCTCCCATCTCTCTTTCTCTTTTCTCTCTAAAACAAAAACACCCACATGATACCCCAACACCATCACCAAATAGCACCGCTCCCAATTCGCCGCCGCGGCCACCATCAACAGATTCCGCCACCAACATCACCGATTCTTGCAAAATCTGGTGGTGTTTGAGTTTCGGTGGTTTCATTAATGATTCAGTGGTCTCGGTGGTGTTTTTTTGGGTTTTGGTGATGTTTTCGGTGGTGTTTTGACCAGATCTGACCGATTCAGTGGTGTTTTGACCAAATCTGACCGCCGCTGGTGTTGCCGGAAATTGCATCTGCTGCTGTCGGTTCTGTTGCCGGAATATGAAGGTGATTTTTTTTTCTTTATAAAGTTTGTAGGTTTTTTAAGTTTTAGAACTTGGTAATTAACATATACGCCCTATTTATTATTCGATATAGATTAATTGAATACAATTAGAGAATATAAAAATTTAATCGATTTAATGATATTTGCAAGTGAAGCATTAGGTTTGATGCATAGACATTTTCTTGTATAGAATCGTTCAACTTACATATTGTGTTACATCCATAAAAAGTTTAGCAAATTTTACATGTTCAATTACGAGGTAGGACAATCAACAATTTTACAAGTAATGGACTTGCTAAAATTCCATTAACATTTGGTGTAATGTATGTCTCGTAAACGTTGATATGATAAGCCACTAACGAAAATTGTTATTTTTTATTGTAGATGATGGTGATTGCACGAAAGGAATTCATGAATCTTGTAAAGACTCCGTTGCAATGTTGTTCATGTTTGATCTCACCAGCCGTTGTACATTGAATAGGTATGGTACTTAAAGAATTTCTTTCAAGCTTTTGTGGTTTTTTTAAGTAAAAATCGTTGATTGATAATATGATGTTTTTACTCTAATTATTATTTCAGTGTATTTAATTGGTATCAACAAGCAAGGAAATATAATCAGGTGAGTAAATGCCAAATTATTTCATTGAAAAATATATTGAAAATGGTTTTTAAATTATTTTGTTATGATTTTGTTTAATATGATTGATTCTAGATTGCAATTCCGGTTATGGTTGGTAGCAAGTTTGATGATTTCATTGAATTCCCGATTGATATGCAATGGACTATTTCAAGTGTGGTAACTTTCACTTTTTATCTTTACTACTATGAATATTAAGTTTCTTGCTATTTTAGGTTTATTTAATGGAGTAAATAACTTTATTTCATATATTTTTTTCACAAAAATATTGGTTCGACATAACCGTAAGAGGGGATTCATGTTAAGCCCGCTGCGATTCTTCTCCAAAACGTAACCCGCACCTCATATGTGTTTCTAAAGACGAAAGTACTGTTGGATATGAAAAAATGAGCACGTCACATGTTAGTATTGTGACACGTAAATACTTCTTTTTGTCATGATCATGTTCTTGCATCAACGATACACCCTTTTTGCCAAAGAGAGTAATGCATTTGAAAACCTTTTTGGCCAAAGAATATATTACAGTAACTTGTTTAACCTAACTACTTGCAAATAAGGAGTTGATTATAACTCTGTATTCTACATGTTTCATTTCTTTAAATTGTAGGCAAGAGCATACGCCAAGGCCATAAACGCTACCTTGTTCTTCTTGAGTGCGTCTTACAACATAAATGTGAATAAGACGATAAGGATATTATGGCAACTAACATGAACTCCATTGCTAATAAAAAAATTCCGAATATGGCTTACAATTAAGAATTTATATCAACCGGATTAATAACAGAAGATCCATAGACTTATCATTTTTTTGGATTTTTTACTAGGGGTTATGGTTCACGAGTTACAATTCATGGTTATGGTTCAGGAAGTATAGCTACGGGTGTGCTCAGTGGCTTGTCTTAGTGTGTTGGTTCACTTGATGGGTTCAGGGGCTGTGTTGTGTTCAGGGAATGTGTTCAGCAAGTTTGGAGTGGGTTTTATTTTAATGATGGCGCTTTAAATTTAGGAAACAACATGTATATTGGCTCACTGTGTTGGTTCCTTGCAAATGACCTTAAGTGACTAATTTTTCCTTACATGTTCGACTATCTATTTTATACATTTTGCACATCTTTGTTCTGCTTAAACCTAATATTTGTTCTTCTTTTCACTATCTCAATATAGGAGCTCAGGTGGGTTCAGTTTGGTGCTGAAATGGGTCGGGTTGACTGTCGAAATAGGACATAAATGGATGTGTGTGTTGGGGCTGAAAAACGGGACAGCTTGGGGACTGAAATGGGTGTGGAATTGGGGGCAGAAGTAGGGGTTGCGAAGGGTGTTGAGGCTGAAATGAGTGTGTTTGAGGTGACAAAATAGGTTTGGAATAGGTGTCTGCTACTTATGAGGTACATGATTAGTATCTTTATGATCAAGTGCTATGTTCTTTAAATGACGATCACAATACATCCCATCAGATGAATACTTTTTGAACTATCAATTGGTTTTTGATTTCTACAAAAATTCAGTTACAGGTAACAAAATTCGATAAAATAGAAGGTACTTGGCAGAGGAAAACATTTTGATACGATGATCGACGACAAACATTAGTACTATTTTTTAGTACAAAGTCACTCGTATAACTCGATGCCATCCAACTACTAAATAATTTGCAGCTAATAATGCATAGTTTTGTTAAAAGTAAGCTACTCTAGGTTAATATGAGATGTACCATACACATGGCTTAAGTTATTTGTACCCAAATCAAGAATTCATGACTTGACAAAGGAGTATTCAAGGGTATTTTTGGTATGATAACAACAAGAAGGCAGACATAGGTGAACTTATGAAGATTGAGGTAACATTTGTTCATTTTTACCACTACTTATTGACCTCATGTTATCACAACTAGGCATCACATCATTTCTACTTTAGGCTACTAACTTGCTTTAGCTATGCACGTCACTGAAGTACCATTTCATTCAATACTACGAGTTACTGTATTTGATGGTTTTGAAGCTAGACAGAAGATGTTTCAGCCTCCAAATTAATGTATATTATATTTGTAAACTTCATATTTTGTGATTTCTAGATGTGTGATCTGTTAATTTATGTTACGAAATAATTGTTTAATGTTTCATTATTTGGAATGCATTTGAATGTCATGTTTAAATTCCACAAACTTCAAAGTATGTGTTCAAATTTCAGTCGTCTCACAAAACAACGCTAACCAAAACCCAAAAATCCCTTCGCAACACGCGGGTGTCAAACTCGATTCCAGGTTGGTATATGAAATGGTTTTTAAAGCAGAGTTGTTGTACCATGGGTGCCACAGAGTGTCAAACAACGATAAAATTAGTCGGAAAAAATATGCCAAACATTTTTAAAAAATCCGGCCACAACGTGGCCGGCGCCTTTTCCTTATTAGATATAATACTTTGACGTTTCTAAGCATGTTTTTATATGTTTTTTTATACATGTCAAGAATTTTTGCTTGAGTTGAATTATCGCATGTTACAACCGTTTGCAATTACATTTTGATATTTTCACATTCTATTTTGAACGTTACACGAAACACGTACCATAATATCGCACATCGTTAATTGTTGCCGCTAGAAATTTCCGTTGCTATGCACGGGTACTCGCCTAGTATATATATATATATATATATATATATATATATATATATATATATATATATATATATATATATATATATATATATATATATATATATATATATATTGAACGGCGGATGTTTATTAGAACACAAAAATCTAGCAAGATGCTAGAAAGAAACAAATAACATTACATGTTTGGAGAGATAGCTAGAACTGGGTTTTTCACCCATAGATCCCAATCTAATCTAAAGTTCTTACACCTATTACACACCCAACAAAATAATAAGCTTTGAACATTCTTGAAGATATCACAACCATTGGACTCCTTTAAGCGCAAAACCTTAGAATTTCTGCTTCTCCAAATATGCCATACAGAGGTGAAAATGACTGCTTCAAAGCATTGAAGATGAAATGGTGAGAACATCCTTTTTTTCTCGGTGCTCAAACGATTAACAAAGTTGCAAACACATTTGTAATCGAGATCCCCAAGAAGAGAGAAACCCCACCATTTAAAAACAAGGTTCCAGATGTTACGAGACCATGAGCAGCGACCTATCAAATATCTTACAGTCATAGGGTCAAATATTTAGTTCTTGGTAAGATTTTGGACCTAGTTCTATTCTTTCCACATCATTTATTGGGAGGCTATAGGTGGAACACTAGCTTTAGGAATAGGTCTTTCTTTTAATCCCATTATGTATACTAGATCAGTTTATTAATGAATCATTTGGATATACACTAGTTGTCCTCAGTAGATAATTACAAAGTTACAGTTGTACACATTTATTAGTGATTGGCCTTGATTAGTGGGTATTACCCAATATAGTTTTTCATAACTCCTATATGTAGTCATCCATTCTTATGTAATAGCCAAGCAAAACAAAGTAATAAACATTCAATATTCTATCTCATTGTGTATATTCTTCAAGGTATCACAGCCATACTTAATATAACGATCCTTTCTCCTTTTCTCTCCAAACTAATCGGATCCCACCTCCTCCCCACCTCTCTGCCCTAAACCCTAACACCCGTTATCGGCACTAATGGCCGGAGATGATAACAGTACACCACCCCCTCCACAACCAACTACCGAGAAACTCATCCCTTTTAGCATCACAAACAAGGTACCCATCAAACTAGACCTCGACAAACACAACTTTATTTCTTGGAGTTCCTTCTTCAAGATTCATCTTGGCAGTCTTGGACTAAAATCCCACATCGAAGAAAAGGCCTCATCTAGTGTTCCCGACCAGGAATGGAGTAAACTCGACGACCTAATCAAGATGTAGATCCTCGGATCCCTATGTGATTCTTTGCCAGAACAAGTCGTCTCAACACCGGGCTTCGCAAAAGACCTATGGGACCATCTCGAATCTTTGTTTCATGACAACAAGGACGCTAGGGCCATCAACCTTAACAACGAGCTTCGTTCCATCAAGATAGGCAACATGTCCATAAACGCGTATTGCACCAAAATCAAAGCCATGGGCCATGGCCGATAGACTCAAGAATCTTGGTGCTCCGGTAAGTGATAAGAATCTAGTTATGTATGCCGTTAATGGCCTTGATTCCCGATTCGCTACTATTGTTAAGATCATTCGCCACCGCGAGCCTCTTCCGTCCTTTGAAACGGCACGCACAATGTTGTTGCTTGATGAGTCCACACAAAGTGTGGCTGCCGAAAATAACTCTACATTCGACAGTAGCTCATCATCACCCACTGTTTTAATGGCCACTAAGTTGTCGGGACAAAAAGGTACTTCTAATGCTTAATCTACTAAGTCTCAATCCCTACCACAGCTATGTACTCATTTTAATAAGGGGATGTGCAAGTTTGGTGATCGATGTAAATTCATACATGATCATCGAAACAGAACAGGGTTAAAACAGAATATGGGGCAACTTAATTATGGTCGAGGGTCTGGTAATGCAGTCATTGGCCAAAACAATGTTACTTGGGCTCCTGGTTATTACTCCACTCGTCAAGCCCAACACCAGCCTCCCCCTTTGGGCCGACAGTCCAACACACAACCTGTTAACACCTTATACCCCCAACAGGCCTACGACCCAACAACAACATACCAACCTTATACTTCCAATCAGTCCTATACAGCCCCACTGCCATCCCAACAGCCAAACTACCAGGCTCATTCCACACAACCCGCAATCCCCAACAGTATTCTTGGACCCGCACCAGCTATGCACCCGTCTCAAGCCACTTCACTCCCTAGTGCTTTTAACACTATGACCTTACAAGACCCGACGTGGAACATGGACACAGGTGCTTCTTCTCATTTAAATTCTAACGCAAGTAATTTAAGTATACTTTTTAACAAACGTTTATTCCCATCTGTCCACGTTGGTGACGGGAATTCTATTCCCGTCACCAACACCGGACATAGCATTATTCCATCTTCTCATCGCCCACTTCATTTACATAATGTCCTTGTAACCCCCAATATTATTAAAAATCTCATTTCTGTTCGTCAATTCACTAGAGATAATAATTGTACTATTGAATTTGATGCCTTCGGTTTTTCTGTGAAGGACTTCTGGACTCGTCATATCCTCCTTCGATGTGATAGTTCTGGTGATCTCTATCCCGTTACCAAGCCATCAACAATTCCTACTGCTCTTCTCTCCACAAGCTCCTCCACGTGGCACCAACGCCTCGGTCATCCCAGTGACGAGGTGCTACGGTCTCTTGCTTCTCGTCAATTTATTTCGTGTAATAAAGAAAAGTCTCCTCATGTTTGTCACGCATGCCAGCTTGGCAAACATGTGAAGCTTCCGTTTCATAGTTCCAAGTCTATTGTTAAACACTGTTTTGATATTATTCATTCCGATTTATGGACATCTCCAATTATTAGTAAAAGTGGTTTCAAATATTACGTATTATTTCTTGATCATTTCTCTCATTACTTACGGATCTACCCCCTCCATAATAAATCTGACATGCTTGATAAATTTCTACATTTTCGTAATTATGTTAAGAATCAATTTAAATGTGAAATAAAAAGTTTCCAATGTGACCATGGCGGTGAGTTTGACAATAACCGCTTACATACCCTTTTTGCTAAACACGGTATACAATTTAGATTCTCTTGCCCAAAAACCTCTCAACAAAATGGCAAAGCGGAGCGCATGATTAGAACCATCAACAATGTCATCGTACCCTCTTGTTTCAAGCCCACCTCCCCCCCACCTTTTGGGTCGAGGCCCTACATATGGCCGCGTATCTCCTCAATCTTTTACCCTCCACAGCCATCAACAACGAAATTCCCTACATACGACTTTTTCACAAAACACCCGACTACTCTAACCTACGTACCTTTGGGTGTCTTTGCTACCCCCACCTTCACTCACCCCACAAACTTGCCCCACGCGCAACACCATGCATTTTCTTAGGCTATCCCGCCTATCACCGTGGCTTTCGATGCCTAGACCTTGAAACAAACAAAATTTTACTTTCCCGCCACGTCACCTTTGATGAAACCCAATTCCCCTACCGCTCTATGACACCTGATTCCCCACTATCTTACACATTCTTAGACACTACACCCTCCCCTCTACTTCACCAGGTACTAACTCAATCCCCTGTGCCAACTCCATTACAAAACGCTCCCCATATCAATACTGAGCCCACTACACCCACCAACCCACTTCCTGTCAATTCTCCACAACCCAACAGCCCCCAACCTGAAACATCAAATGAACCATCACCAAACCAACAACCTCCTACCCAACCACTCATCGCCCCAAACCAACCTCCCACCGAACCACCCCGCACTCACCGCATGGTCACTCGGTCACAATCAGGCATTGTCAAACCCATTGACCGTCTCTCCCTTCACACGTCTCCTATCTCACCACTACCTAAATCTCCCTTCCTTGCTTTTCAGAACCCTCATTGGAATAATGCTATGTATAATGAGTATAATGTGTTAGTTAAAAATGATACTTGGATTCTTGTACCACGGCCCTTTGGTATTAATTTGGTACGCTCTATGTGGTTGTTTAAACATAAATTTCATGCTGATGGAACTCTAAGTCGTTATAAGGCTCGTTTGGTTGCCAATGGTAGTAGTCAGCAACTTGGTATTGACTGTGACGAGACTTTCAGCCCAGTGGTCAAGCCAGCTACCATCCGCACAGTTCTCAGTCTTGCGGTATCTCGCAAGTGGCCTATTCACCAACTTGACGTTAAGAATGATTTTCTTAATGGGGATTTATCTGAAATTGTATATATGCACCAACCACCGGGATTTGTGGACCCCCGGTACCCTCACCATGTTTGCCTTCTGCAAAAGTCTTTATATGGTCTGAAACAGGCACCTCGTGCTTGGTTTCAGAGATTTGCAGGTTATGCCACTCGTGTTGGATTTTACCACAGCCGATGTGACTCTTCTTTATTCATCCTTCGACAGGGCTCTCAGGTTGCTTATTTACTTATTTATGTGGATGACATTATTCTTACAGCTTCCTCTACAGTCTTACTACAGCAGATCATTGCTTCTCTACACAGTGAATTTGACATGACTGATCTCGGGGCACTTAATTATTTTCTTGGCATTTCTGCTACTCGTCACTCTACAGGATTGTTTATGTCTCAGAGGAAGTACGCTATTGAGCTCCTTGAGCGTGCTCACATGGCAAACTGTAACCCTTCACGAACACCAGTTGATAGAATCCAAACTGGGTCCCGAAGGTGTTCCAGTTCAGGATCCTACTTTATATCGCAGTCTCGCAGGTGGTCTTCAGTACCTTACATTTACTAGACCAGATCTATCCTATGCAGTGCAACAAATTTGTCTTTACATGCATGACCCTCGTGAGCCTCATCTCGCCGCTCTTAAGCGTATCCTTCGCTACGTTCGAGGAACTCTAGACTTTGGATTTCACTTGTACACGTCTACTACCACCTCCCTTGTTGGTTATACCGATGCAGACTGGGCTGGCTGCCCCTCTACAAGGCAGTCTACTTCAGGATATTGTGTCTTTTTGGGAGATAATCTCCTATCTTGGTCTTCTAAGCGCCAGCATACTATCTCCCGCTCTAGTGCCAAGGCTGAATACCGGGGCGTTGCGAATGTCGTGGCTGAGACTGCATGGCTTCGTAACCTTCTTCGAGAGCTACACTCCCCATTGTCCGCTGCAACTCTTGTATACTGTGAGAGTGTTAGTGCCATATACCTATCTACCAACCCAGTTCAACATCAACGGACCAAACATATTGAGATCGACATACATTTTGTCCGTGACATGGTTACTGCTGGTCAGGTACTAGTTCTTCATGTGCCCTCCCGCTATCAGTACGCAGATATCTTCACCAAAGGCCTACCTTCCACACTATTTGAACAGTTCAGATCCAGTTTGAGCGTCCGGCTTCCTCCCGCTCCAACTGCGGGGGAGTATTAGCGAATCATTTGGATATACACTAGTTGTCCTCAGTAGATAATTACAAAGTTACAGTTGTACACATTTATTAGTGATTGGCCTTGATTAGTGGGTATTACCCAATATAGTTTTTCATAACTCCTATATGTAGTCATCCATTCTTCTGTAATAGCCAAGCAAAACAAAGTAATAAACATTCAATATTCTATCTCATTGTGTATATTCTTCACAGTTGACGCTCACCTGCAAATTATGCAAGATACGCTCATAGTAGGAGGTCGAGATAGGGTAGTGCATATTGTTTGAAGGTAATGGTTAAAACCTTATATTCAAGTGCTGGAAGGGTGGATCCGACGACATTGAATGGGCAATGGTCATAGACTAATGGGTGAGAGGAAGGGTGCATTTATTGAATGATGGACATATAAGCGACAAAGAAGAACTAGTTTCTTTTTTGATTGAAGTAACACACTAGTAGTTAGATTTTTTGTTTGTTTAATCATTGTAACTAATTAAGCTGGATCGAAATAATTGATGTTCCTTTGCAAGAAAACCGATTCTTCTTTCTTATATGCCAAATCCCATTTTTCGACAGCTGGTCAAACAAAAGCTGAGATCGATGTTTCGTATTTTCTTTTACATTGCATTATCATGTCATTAGACTGCAATTTAGATTCACAAGCATTCCACATGATTATTGTACTTAGGAGACGTCGTCTTAAGCTGTCTGTGTAGATTGATAGTGTGTCAATAAGTTGTTGCTTATTATCAAGATTTGATCCTTGATGAATGACTTAGACTTTATTCAAATCTACCTTGAAAACATTGATTCAGTAGCTTCAGTGTTCATGTGCTTTTTAATGAAAATAGTTCATATTTTT
The DNA here is from genome assembly GCA_030686995.1 of Artemisia argyi. Lineage (NCBI taxonomy): Eukaryota > Viridiplantae > Streptophyta > Magnoliopsida > Asterales > Asteraceae > Artemisia > Artemisia argyi. The sequence goes on along the minus strand of CM060692.1, from coordinate 5,520,265 downwards.
TATATGATTGCTGATGGCTTATGTTCATGTGCTTTTTAATGAAAATTCAATCACGGTCACATGGTATCCAGTTGTAAATGCAACACATAAGAATAATTGAGGCAGTAAGTTGCTAAAGATGTCATATAGATAGTGGATATCAGCAAGGCTTCATTCTATTTGTGTAAGTTTATCAACGATATCACTTATCCTTTAGGTACATTCTAAATATCCAGTCCAGCTATACTTAATTTCAACTCCTTTACATGTATAATATATCAAATAGCTATGTTAAACAAGAGCTATTACGTGGAAAAATTAGTTCAAGTATCCTATGTCCACAGTCCACCTACTTATTCACCTGAGAGGATGTTTGGGGTTACTTATATGTTTATCATTAAAAGTGGAAGAAGAAGAGTAAAGGAGAAGATTTATATCATTAATAATTCAAATATATGAAATAACTGTTATGTCTTTCACTAAAAACAAAACAAAACAGTAAATTATGGTTGAAGGACGCATTCAGCCTCAAAATCTCACTGTTTGGACGCCTGACGACTAAAAAAAATTAAGGTGCCTTGTAATGTTTCGTAAAAAGTTTAAGGACCAACAGTGTATTTTTGTCTTTAAAAAAGTTTAACAATTTGTATATTAACCCATCTAACAAAGTATGAGACAGGAAGGATATATAATGTAAATCTACAATAACTAACACACCCACCAAACCATCTTCCCCCAAATCAAATCAAATCAAATCAAATCACACACCAACCCTAACAAACCAAAACATGACAACACTAAACGACAAAACCCAAGAACAAGAACACCAACACCAACAACCTAGTAACAAAAGAATCAAAACATCCTCCGAAACATCCCTTCCAACACTTTTACAAGAAATCATTGTCGAGATCCTGTCTAGACTCCCTGTCGAATCCTTATTACGATGTAAGTCTGTTTGCAAAGAATGGTACTCTTTAATATCCGACCCTCATTTTATCAAATCCCATTATACTTTATCTAGTACCAACATTAACTATGAACATCATAGGCTAGTTATTAGTACTGTTCCTAGGATTAATATTAAAAGATGTGAGTTATATGATGTATTGTTTCATGTTGAGAATGATTGTAAGAATGTCGGGTTGTTAGAGATGGATTACCCGTTGAAACACCCGCGTAAATCGGTTTGGATAGTGGGGAGCTGTAATGGGTTGTTGTGTATAGCTATTGAGGAAGATAGTTTGTTTATATGGAACCCGAGTACTAGGAGGTCGAATACTTTGCCGTATTGTGGGTTTAAGGCGAAGGCGGGGTCGTATGTTTTGTATGGGTTTGGGTATGATGAGGGGAGTGAGGATTACAAAGTTGTGGGGATATCGTGTGTTTTTAAGACCGGCGGGAGGTATGATGTGAAAGTGAAGGTTTTCTCGTTGAAAAGTGGGAGTTGGAAGAAGGTTGGGGGTTTTCCTCATGGGATTCCGTTGGATGATTCGGGGAAGTTTTGTGGTGGCGCGGTTCATTGGGCTGCGAGTGAGGATTTTGGGTCGTTGTATACGTGGAGAATAGTTTCGTTTGATTTGGGGAAGGAGAGTTACGGTGAGGTTTTGCAGCCGGTGTATGGTGAAGGTGATAAGGATTTGAGTTTGGGGGTTTTGGGAGAGTGGTTGTGTGTTCTTTGTAATTATCGGGGGAGTCGTGCGGATGTGTGGGTGATGAAGGAATATGGAGTGAAAGAGTCTTGGACGAAGCTGGTTTCTATTCCGTATTTGACTGATCCTGGGAGGGATCAGTTTTCGGTTCCTTTGGTTATGTCACATGATGGGAAAATGTTGTTGCAGTTTGGGTCGAAATTGGTTGTGTATGATTCTAAAAAGAGTTCGTCTTCAGAGATTCAGAACATGGATGAATGCCTTGAATCGTGTCTCGTTGTGGAGAGTTTGGTTTCACCTGATACGCCCATCAGGGCTTGGAGATAAGGTTAATTTTCCTCTTCTAACTAGAATTTTCTTTCCCATAGATAACGTAATTAACCATATCTTGCAATCTTATTCCCTTTGCATATAAATGAGTTCAGAACAAATGAAACTTGTATGTACTATTTTCTTTTCGTGTAGCGAAAGTTCTTGCAATGCTAACACATTAGTAACGGGGCTACGGTTTTTCCTCTTTGAATGCAGGATTTAATGGCTGCTTAGCAGTCGATATGTGTTCCTTGTTTCAATGAATAACAGTATCAGTAACTGAAAATCAGGTTGTTTATGTCGACAAACTAAGCGTGGTGACAGGTTTCCTTTCGGTAACAAACTTGGTAATATGTTTCTGTATGTAGGAATCTAGTGTTTCTTCTTTGTATCTGTGTATTCAAAGTTCTAATGAGAGGCAATTCATTCTCTGCACTCTATGTTTTTATCTGACAGTTTGTGTAAACGTTTTAAGATCTGTTAAGTTCTGTTTAAGAAACATTGTATGCAAATTATGTTACTAGGTCACCTTGATTCTGGCACATTGCTGAAAATTAGTCCTGAATGCGCATAATGAATGTTTCTAGCTGATAGAGAGATGGGATTTGATGAAATGAGTCTCGATACTAAAGAGCACTATTCTTTGCATTACAGTCTTGCACCATGAAAGCGATTCGACGTGAATGCCTTGAGATAAAGTCAATGATAGTTTCAACATGAACTAAGAGATACTCTTCCGATGATTTGGAGGAGTGCGACATTTTTATTTGGATGTTCTGGTGTTCGTCTTTCAGTGTTATTCTGGTCAAGATAACAGAACATCTAAAGAAAATCGAGATGTCGCACTCTTTTGGTTCTTACTCTTCTTTATGATGCCATTGTTGGATTTATCTCGATATTTCTGTTGAACCACTTTCACTGTGTAGATATTTCTGCAAATTATGGGACTCATTAGTAACTGTCCTAATTTCGTCCAATCCATCTCAAATTATGAGCTAAAGATAGTTTGTGCCCATTGACGACTAATTTCCACTCCATGCCATATATTTTGTAAAATCTGATAGATATGTTAATATGCTAGAGCTTGACGATTAATTCAAGCACTCTTGGTAAATCTTGTAACCGGTTGTCATTCCTACTTATTGTGAAAGATACATTGTTTATTTGGAAATTGGAACCTTGGTACTAGCTAGAAGATCAAACAGGTTACCATGTTATTCTAACACGTGGTATGATGGCAAAGTTTAAAATCTCAGGAAGCTGCAGATGCTTCGACTCTTGTAGTCTTGTACAGTCATGTTTCATTTATTGTCAATGCATAGAAACTTTTGCTCTCAGAGCTGCAGTTTTTAACGATAAAGTTTATAGAGTTTAGTTCATGTCAATTCGTTGCAAAGGTGGATTCCTTTGTCGGGTTTGGAAATCAACCTAAAACCAGAATTTTATAACCTGTTCTTAAAGCATTCTTCTGTAATTGAAAAATCAGGTTAGTTTAAAAGAGTTTGTTTATTTGAAAACACTTTTAATCGGTTTCATTTTAGTAACAAAAAATCAAGGGTAAAATGCAAAAATGGTCCTTAAAGTATCATGAAATCGTAAAAATGGGACCGAGACAAAAAGACACGCAAAAAAGCAACTAACGTTACGGAAATTTGCAAAAAAGCCACCGAGAGGCATTTTCCCGTTAAGTGCAATGTCACCGAGGGCATTATCATCATTTCATTGATTTAAGGACTAATATGTCCACGTGTCGATTCAGAGACTAAATTTGCAATTTGATTTTGATCTTTTATTTCACTTCACGACCACCACCCTTTACCAACACCACCACCCTCTACCGCCACCATCACCACCACCACCCTCTACCACCACACAACCGCCACCACCACCCTCTACCACCACTATGATTACAGTTGAATCGATGTTCGCCCATTTAAATTTTTACTAAGAAACAGAAATGGCATGCCTGTTCAACTATTATATAAGGCTTGGTACTACAAAAATGGTTCTTTGGCAAAGATTTGGAAAAAGACCATCAAAGCAAGAATCCAAATAATAAATAAATGGGGATATGTTAAACAAAGTTAAATTTTTGCATAGACTGGACTACATCATCGTCATATTCTCCCTTCCCTTCCCCAATAGACTGGACTTTTTTTTTTTTTTTTTTTCTTAATCATTTTGTTTTCAGAGGATTATCTTATAATGTGGGGCCACCCGTGAAGTGCATGTATATGGCAAGTACTAATGATGAATTTGCATTAACAAGGTCTAGATTCTACATTGAAGCTTTTGGCCATGTAAAACTTGTATTTTTTCTTCTTTTTTATCTAGTTAACTAAAAAGATTAGTGTGTACTGACTTTCCTGTTACTTTGCAGGGAACCTAGTAGTGTTAAAACAATAGAAACGTACAGAGGTCATACATGTAAGGTAAGAACCGGGTAGGATCACTAAGTCGAAATGGGTATTTTTTTTGTGGGCACATGCTGAAACATGTTGAATTGGGCTGACACACCAGACTTTACATTGTTTTTGTACATATAATCAAGTTGTCAAGTATAATTAGAAAACTTATACTCCCCAATCCCCATTAATCTTAGTAATAATCTAATTTCTTATTATCTAAAAAATTTGAGGAGTTTTTATGCTCTGGAGATACAAATTGGGTAACCTTTAGCCTGTTTTCCTCTATTGAAAGTTTGAAACTAATGACCCTGGTTGATGGCAAGATCATTTTATTGATCTAAAGCTAATTTGGTTACTTTTTGAGGTTCTTGATGTAACTAACTTTTGGGTTTTGTTGATCAGTCACATAAAGTCGGTTGTTGTTTTACGAACGAGGAGACTAATGTGGTTGGAGGTTCAGAGGATGGCAATATTTTCGTTTGGGATGTTTTGAGGTCAACCCCGGTTGAATAATTTCGTGCTCACTCATCCGTGGTAAGCTTCTCTTGGATACATGATTCATGAAAAGACAGTTTTAAATATGTAGAATGGTTTGCTGGCCAAAATGAATGTCATTGACAAATAAGTAAATTTTGATCGAACCTTATTTGCAAAACAAGAAAAGAAACCATGTATTTGTTTTTTGACAAACCAAATAAAAAGTGATGCCAAACCCAACATCTTTTCTTTAAATTGCATCCCTTGTTATTTATTACCGTCACACTAAAGGGTCATCTGTTTTCAAATTTGAAGCAATATGTTGCTTGACATGAACCATCTCCAAGGTGTACACCAGAGCCGAAAAAGGCTCAATATATTGCTGTTATGCTTTCTCTGTTATTGATTTCACACCAAATAATTTTACTCTCTTTTTGGCAGGTAACAAGTGTCGATTTTTTTGGGTAAAAGGGTTAATTCACCCTGGTAAAATAACAAGTGTCGATTTTCACCCAAAAGAAGATTGTATGATAACTGCATCAGCGGATGGCACAGTTGCTCTTTGGAAATAATGAGTTCATGAGAAATGTGATGAAAGCATGTGTTATGTAGAGTTTAACTTAAATTGACTGCACTGACTTTTTGGTGAAATGTTCAAGGTTGAAAAGAGCACCCAGCTAAACTTATGATGAATAGTTATGTTAAACTTTTAAGCATGATGGATTTAGTTATGATACTTCCGTGCAAATCATGCTTAGAGCACAAGGTGCAGATGGGGAAAGGGGGCTCGCCGTCCTAGTTGGCAATGACAACGGCGAGCCGTTGCTCGCCGCCACACCAAACCCCCCTCGCCGTTGGTCACCTCCCCGTGGCCACGGCGAAGCAAAATTCTGACAAGTTGGCAGGTTCATTTTTTTTTCTTTCTTTTTTGTTGGGTTTTATATCTTGGGTTTTATATCTTGGCTTTATTGTAAGAATGTATATGATGGGAGGTTGTGGTGGTTTACAAGTTGTGTTGGGGAAGGAGGCGGTGGTGGCTGTGGTGGCCGGTTTAGGGGCGGCGGTTGTGTTGGGGAAGGAGGCGGTGGTGGCTGCGGAGGTTGTGGTGGTTTGTGTTTGACTTTGAATATTGATATTGAAGATGATGATGATAATATGTTTGTGTGTTGTGAGATCCAAGAACCACAAGGGACGATTTTTGTAGTATACTCTTTTTATATTTTTATTTTTTTCTTTCTTTCTTTTTAAATAACAATAACAATAATAATAATAATAATAATAATAATAATAATAAAGGTTTTAATAAAATAAAAAGGTTTTGACAAAAAAAATGATTTTGTGATTTTATTTTTGAAAATGTTTTAATGAAATGAATAAAAAAATAAATGTGTAAGAGGTGGGGCTCTAATGGTAAAGTTGAGGTTCGTTGTTTGGTGAGGGGGTTGTTGTGGTTAGTTGAAGTTGAGGTGTTTTGGTGATGTGGCATGATGGGGCCCGAATGGGGAGGCAATGCCTCAACTTTGCACCTTGTGCTCTTATACTTTTTTATAATCGTGTGCCTGTTTTAATAGTTGAACAGGCATGCCATTTCTGTTTCTTAGTAAAAACTTAAATGGGCGAACATCGATTCAACTGTAATCATAGTGGTGGTAGAGGGTGGTGGCGGCGGTAGAGGGTGGTGGTGTTGGTTGTGTGGTGGTAGAGGGTGGTGATGGTGGTGGTGGCGGTAGAGGGTGGTGGTGTTGGTAAAGGGTGGTGGTGGTGAAGTGAAATAAAAGATCAAAATCAAATTGCAAATTTAGTCCCTGAATCGACACGTGGACATATTAATCATTAAATCAATGAAATGACGATAATGCCCTCGGTGACATGGTACTTAACGGGAAAACTAACGGAAAATGCCTCTCGGTGGCTTTTTTGCAAATTTGCGTAACGTTAATGGCTTTTTTGCGTGCCTTTTTTTGTCTCGGTCCTATTTTTGCAATTTCATGATACTTTAAGGACCATTTTTGCATTTTACCCAAAAATCAAATTGGTTTAATCCTTTTTTCTATTTCTAAGAGTATCTGAATCTCAAAGATATCTTTACATTTTTATCAGTCATTTAAAATGTTAGTCTTGAGGCTCTAAACTATTGATGCTGAAAGTTAGAAATGAAACCACCAACAAATGCGCACGGGTAAGACACATTATGTCTTCACGATTTATTATAGGGTTCAAATCTCACTAGGTACATATTTGACGGGGTAGAAAAAGGGTCGGAAACGTTTACTGTGATACTCCGGTTAAGCCACGTACATTTGAGTCAAATACTCACCCTCATTTGGTAACTCAATTAGAAAAATCCCATTCGTTTACCCGCGTTAGTTTCAATCCGACGCCAAATTGTTACCGTCGTTTGTCAAATTTTGGTTATTCATTTACTTTTAGAATTTAATTTGGTTTATTTCAATGTTAAATATTTGCACAAATCTATTCAAACATTTATCTGAATGGTTGTTACACAATTTTTCACACGAAAAACATATGCATATTATATATTCAACTTTGGTTGTATTTTGATAAGGGAGATGATTTGCACACTCCAAATTTTTATTGGGACACTCCTGTGTACAAACTGTTAAAGCAGTATATTAATAATGTACAAGTATCTATTGCTTTTATTGGAGTGTCCCAATCAATATGAAATGTGTGCAAATCAATTCCCATTTTGATAATGTTTTAATCTCTTGATTGCTATAACAAAATGGTTCCAAAAAACAAGTGTGAAGCTAAACGACACGAGCCCGAGAAAAAAACTACATACTCGTAAAGATCTGAGTATAGATGATTAGGGATGTTGTATGCATCGACCCGTATGAGATATAAACACAAGCCAAATCGATTCACACCCATGTAATCTATGATTACATTATACTCGGTAGAGGATCTCCGGTCCAATTGCTTCACTTAAAAACTGTACTTTACATCAATTACTTTCAATTCTTCAAAAGATAAATGGTGTGTAATGAACACACAAATGATACTAAAGTTTCACGAAACAACATTAAGGTACTTTATTAATTTTTTCTACAAGACCATTCAACCATCCCACATAGGTTGATGAAATGAAATGTTCTTTGCTTATATACGACGGCAGATATGGATATAATGTGTTTAGAATGGTATTATGTTCAGGTTAGACAATGATTAATGACGTTCATATATTAAGAGAAAACCGAACGTGCTTGTTCATTGTACGGCCAGAATTTGTACAAGTTCTAAACTTTTTATATTAACTTCTTTTTGTTAGAGTGCATAATATTAGAGTACATAATTTTGCGTATCTAGATAGAAATTACTTTTCAAAGTTATACAATGCAGCTATATACTTATATCCGTTAGTGGTAAATGGTAAGAAAGATAACGCACAATACGATATATCCTAGTTATTGACGAGTGGTAACATTACGAGTTTCAATTTCACAGGTAGCAACATTGTGGTCAACCTTCATGACGCAAAGCTCGGTTGATTCCTAAAAAGGGAACTTTGCAAAACATTGTCAGGTTTTCTTAAAACCGATGAACATTCTTCTAAATACAGTCAACCTGTGCATACTTCCTACGTATTATCTTTGAAGCACAATGTGTACACACCAGATATCCACTTCTAAATCGATTCGTCTGTGTACCTAGATGTAACGTTTTTTTATTAGTGTTTGGTCGATACAAGTTTTATACTTCCAACATGCAGGGGCGGTGCTGAGAACGTCAAAAAAAAAAATTAGGCCCGGCACGAAAATAAAAATGCCCCTATATTATAATATCCATAGACCATAATCAAGTACGAAAAGACAAAAATACGAACAAAAATCATTCTTGCAACAAAAGTATTACTTCTACAAAATAAAATATATTTAAGTGGGTTGGGCCTTCACCCTTTTGTCCTATCACAATCGTTTTTGACTTTTTGAATTAAATGATTAATAGGGTTTATTTTTAAGTGGGTTGGGCCTAGTACATATAATGGGTATAAAAAATTTTAGTGCCCCTTAGTGGGTGGGCCCGGCTCGGTTGCTGATGGTGCGCCGGCCCAAAACCGCCCATGCCAACATGTTACTTACTGAAATCCTTTTTTTCTTATCTAGATATGCATGTTTACTTGTTTGGGCCTAAAACTGACATGTATTTTCAAATGGGCCGGACCTAGTGAGTATTGGACCAAGAATTCAGTCTTCGGGCTTAACTAGGCCCGTATGTGCACTTGCAAGTTCTAATCAAGAACGTTAGTGTAATAAGTTTAAAATAAATACAAATTAATTTATGTTAAAAAGTAAAAACTAACGTAGGGAACATTTTTACTGTTTCCAGGAATTTTCAGAAACTTTTTTGCTTTTTTAAGGACTATTTTTGCAAAGCATATAAAACACATGGGCCATTTTTGCTAAACACTAAACTGCTGAGATTATTTTTGCCACTTTTAAGATATTTACTGTTTGGTGAGACGCATTATGTCTTTACAAAAGGTATAGGGTTTAAATCTCACTAGTCACTAGATACATAGACGAGATAAGAAAAAGGGTCGGAAACGTTTACGGTGATTCTCAAATTAAGCCGCGTATATTTGAGTCAAATACTCGCCCTCATCTGGTAACTGAATCCGACACCAAATTGTTAATGTCGTTTGTCAAGTTTTGGTATTTCATTGACTTCATTTTAGAATTATACTTTGGTTTCCTTCAATGTTAAAAACCAAACATTTATCTGAATGGTTGTTACACAATTTTTCACACAAAAAACATATGCATATTACATATTCAACTTTGGTTGTATTTTGTTAATGTTTCAACCCGTATGAGATATAAACACAAGCCAAATCGAGTCACATGCACGTAATCTGTTATAGCATTATACTCGGTAGGGGATCTCATCGTCCAATTGCTTCACTTAAAAACCGAAGTTTACATCAATTATCCGATTACCTTCAATTCTTCAAAAGATAAATGGTGTGTAATGAACACACAAAGTTTCACGAAACAACATTTAGATACTTTATTAATTTTTTCTATAAGACCATTCAACCATCCCACATAGGTTGAAGAAATGAATTTTTCTTTGCTTATATACTACGGCGTATATGGATATAATGTCTTTAGAATGGTATTATATTTAGGTCGGACAATGATTAATGACATTCATATATAATGTTTATGGAATGTCATCAATTGTATCAGACCTAAATTTGTACAAGTTCTAAACTTTTTTGCTTCTTAAAAATTACACCAAAATTTGATTTACAAAATTTAGAGAACATAATTTTGCGTATCTAGATGATAATTACTTTTCAAAGTTATACAATGTAGTTATAGAAGAATGATGCACTCACAAAAAAATATCACGAAAACATCCACAAAATGAGGTGTCAGTGAGTGATTGGTGTATTTCGCTATAGTTTCTCTCTCTTTTATCTGATTTAGCTAATCACTCCCTGACATCTTTTTTTGTGGATGTGTTTTTGTGAGTATAACATTCCTCGTATTTATATACTTGTATCCTAGTTAGTGGTGAAGGATCGAATGGTAAGAAAGATAACGCGAAAGATAACGCACAATACGATATATCCTAGTTAGTGACAAGTGGTAACATTATGAGGTCGGTCCAATTTCACAGGTAGCAATATTGTGGTCAACCTTCATGACACAAAGCTCAGTTGATTCCCAAAAAAGGAACTTTGCAAAACAATTGTCATGTTTTCTTTAAACCAGTGAACATTCTTCTAAATCGAGTCAACTTATGCATACTTCCTACGTATTATATTTGAAGCACAATGTGTACACGCTAGATATCAACTTCTAAATCGAGTCGTCTGTGTACCTAGATGTAACATTTTTTTATTAGTGTATGATCGATACAAGTTTTATACATGTTACTTACTGAAATCAGTTTTTCTTATCTTATCTAAGTTCCATTCTACAATATGCATGTTTACTTGTTTGGGCCAAAAGTTAACATGTATTTTCAAAGGGGCCGGACCTAGTGAGTATTGGACCAAGAATTCAAACAGGTTTACCATGTTATTCTAACACGTGGTATGGTTCGTATGCGGTATGCGGTATGATAACGAGGGACTATTTTTGTAATCGCATGTTAACGCTAAGGATCTTTTTTGCAGTTTTTAGGGACTGTTGCAAAATAAATAAGACACGGGGATAATTTTTGTTAAAAACTAAACGTAGGAGACATTTTTTTGCTGTTTTTAGGAATTTTCAAGAAACTTTTTTGCTTTTTAAGGACTAATGTTGCAAAGCATATAAAACACAAGGGCCATTTTTGCTAAACACTAAACTGCTGAGACTATTTTCACCACTTTTAAGATATTTAGTGTTTGGTGAGACGTATTATGTCTTCACAAAAGGTATAGGGTTTAAATCTCACTAGATACATAGACGGGTAAAAAAAGGATCAGAAACATTTACGGTGATACTCAGATTAAGTCGCGTATATTTGACTCAAATACTCGCCCTCATTTGATAACTGAATAAGAAAAAGCTCATTTGTCTACCGGTTTTAAAGTTAAAAAATGAAGAAATAATCCTTGTCAACTATAGTTACAATCTGACGCCAAATTGTTACAGTCGTTTGTCAATTTTTGGTATTTCATTGACTTCCTTTTAGAATTTTTGTTTGGTTTATTTCAATGTTAAATACTTGCACAAAGCTAGCTATAAAGCTATTAAAACATTTATCTGAATGGTTGTTGCACAATTTTTCACACGAAAAACATATGCATATTATATATTCAACTTTGGTTGTCTTTTGTTAATGTTTCAACCCGTATGAGATATAAACACAAGCCAAATCGATTCACACACGTAATATTTGATCACATTATACTTGGTAGAGTCCAATTGCTTCATTTAGAAACCATACTTTACATCAATTAACCGATTACATTCAATTCTTCAAAAGATAAATGGTGTGTAATGAACATACAAATGATACTAAAGTTTTACGAAACAACATTTAAGTACTTTATTAATTTTTTCTATAAGACCATTCAACCATCCCACATAGGTTGAAGAAATGAAATGTTTTTTTCTTATATACTACGGCGTATAGGCAAATAATGTGTTTAGAATGGTATTATGTTTAGGCTAGGAAATGATTAGAAACGTTCGTTTGAAAATTGAACTCTCTAGGTCATTTCCATACCTAAAATTTGTACAAGTTCTTAGCTTTTTATATTTATTGTATCTTCTTGAGCTACAAAGATTAGAGTACATAATTTTGCGTATCTTGGTTAGTAATTACTTTTCATAAGTTATACGATGCAGTTATATACTTATATCCTAGTTACTGGTAAATGGTTAGAAAGATGACTCATGATACGATATATCCTAGTTAGTGACAAGTGGTAAATCGAGTCAACCTTCATGACACAAATTAGCTCAGTTGATTCCGAAAAAAGGAACTTTGCACAACAATTCTCAGGTTTTCTTAAAACCGGTGAACATTCTTCTAAATCGAGTCAACCTATGCATACTTCCTACGTCTTATCTTTGAAGCACAATGTGTACACACCAGATATCCACTTCTAAATCAAGTCGTCTATGTACCTAGATGTAACGTTTTTTATTAGTGTTTGGTCGATACAAGTTTTATATATGCTTCCAACATGTTACTTAATGAAATCCTTTTTATCTAAATTTATCTAAGTTCCATTTTATAGTATGCATGTGTTGATGCATAATCTGGCGCGGACTGATTCAACGACTCTCCTTGGGCCGTTAGTCGTCTTCTCAAGCCCTAAATAGACCTGTCAACAAAGAGAACCCGTTAGGAGTGGACCCGAGGCCGTAGCCCCGGGATCCACCTCCGACGGTCAAGTTAGTATTGATGCGCGGAGCATATGAGAATTAGGTTTAGGATAACCTGTTATATTCTATGATGAATGGAACCCCATCCCTATATTTATAAGGCATGGATTAGGGTTTAGGCGTAGAGTGGGCCGCTGTCTGCCGGGCCTGGCCCATGTAGGGTCCAGTCCGGACCATACGTCCACAAGCCCCCCAAGTCTAGTATGACATAGTGCGTGGCTATGTTATGCTAGACTTAAGTTCTGTTCATGGCCGCGTAGGCCCAATCAACCATGACGGCATCGCCTATGTGTGCGCAACTTGTGTGCACATAGGACGGACCATACTGCGCAGCCCATATGCGACAATGCGCACTGGGATTACGATTGTGATTGTCTCACAATGGTGAAGGTGGATTCCGCATGTTGTATCCTGGGTAAGGGCGTGCCTTTTGTACCAGTAGCGATGCAACATGGTGCAACAGAAAACATACTTCTGTGGCAGAGGTGCGCATTGTGCGCGAACATTACATTCGTCTTTACAACCGACAGAGGACATCTTCCCTGCGGCAAGATGGTGCGAATATTTAAATCCGTCTTTGTACTGGGCTTGCAATACCTCTTACGTACGATCTGCTTCCAAATATACCTGAATGGCGCGTACGGAAACAGTGGTATTATATACCTTGGTAGCCCCCCAAGTTTGATGGTGCTACTCGTGTAGGAGCATTAAACTTAGTTATTCAAATCCTGAAAAACACTAAATGCAAATATTAAAAGTATATGCCGCGAATCGCAACATATAAAACTTAATAAGGTAAAAGATTAGCGCATAGCAAAAGTATAGCACATAGCATATATAATTAACACATAAGAGAAATAGTAATATAAAGTACACCTATCGTGAGGTTTTACAAACTATATAAGAGAAGTAGCGCGTAGCTAATATGCGAACGCAGTACGCTCATGGCGATTTATTGATCTTTTTCTTTTTTATTATAATAAAAACAATGGCGCGGATGGACGTACCATGACCGCGACTAATAGTTTCTGTTGCACGCACAGACGCAGATAGATTTATCGTGACCACATAGACTCTAACGTTTTGTGGATGATCGCAGAGGACTACGGCTTTTTGTCTCGTGCGCTCATGGCGATTGACTAGCATCGTGGTGCCTGTACGTGACAGTGCGCTCATGGCGCCAATCTGCGAAGATGTCCGAACGTATGGCCTAACGCGGGTAGATTTATCGTGACTGCGTTGTTCGCGACTAAAAGATAAAGTAGGTCCGATCGTGCGAACTTAGTGCAGTTATAGTAAAATCGTGTTTACCAAGTTTAAAAGATTTACATAAAATCTTTTTAATATTCAAAAATATAAAGTAGGTCCGACCGTGCGGACTATAGATAAAAAATTAAACAACCTTCGGATAATATATAATAAGAATTAAACTATAGTATTCCCGTAAAGGATAAACATTTGTTTCAGATTCAATCGTTACTTTTGGTGACACGTGCGTACGTATCGATTCATGCTCAGTGGCATAAAAATAAATGTTAGATCAACATATAATTGACTAATATATTGTTACCTCAACATGTGATCATGTGAATCAGTCAACGAAGTACAAATCGACAAACAATGTTGTTTACCGGTGAGAGCACGATACTTGTTGTTGTCATGTCCCACGGATGGCGCCACTTGTTGATGCATAATCTGGCGCGGACTGATTCAACGACTCTCCTTGGGCCGTTAGTCGTCTTCTCAAGCCCTAAATAGACATGTCAACAAAGAGAACCCGTTAGGAGTGGACCCGAGGCCGTAGCCCCGGGATCCACCTCCGACGGTCAAGTTAGTATTGATGCGCGGAGCATATGAGAATTAGGTTTAGGATAACCTGTTATATTCTATGATGAATGGAACCCCAGCCCTATATTTATAAGGCATGGATTATGGTTTAGGCGTAGAGTGGGCCGCTGTCTGCCGGGTCTGGCCCATGTAGGGTCCAGTCCAGACCATACGTCCACAGCATGTAAGCATGTTTACTTGTTTGGCCCAAAGAAAGAATGATTGTTACACAATTTTTCACACGAAAAAATATATGCATATTATATATTCAACTTTGGTTGTATTTTGTTAATGGTTTAATCTTTTGATTGCTATAACAAAATGGTTCCAAAAAACAAGTGTGAAACTAAAAGACCTGGATAGAGATGATTAGGGATGCTGTATGCATCGACCCGTATGAGATATAAACACAAGCCAAATCTATTCACACACACATAATCTGTGATAACATTATACTCGGTATAGAGGATCTCCTCGTCCAATTGCTTCACTTTTTTTTTGGGAGCAAAATTGCTTCACTTAAAAACTGTACTTTACATCAATTAACCGATTACCTTCAATTCCAAAAAAGATAAATGGTGTGTAATGAACACACAAATGATACTAAAGTATCACGAAACAGCATTAAGGTACTCTATTAATTTTTTCTATAAGACCATTCAACCATCCCACATAGGTTGAAGAAATGAAATATTTTTTGCTTTTATACTACGGCATATATAGATATAATGTGTTTAGAATAGTATTATGTTTAGGTTAGACAATGATTAATGACGTACACTAACTTCTTTTAGTTTCTTATAAAGTACACTAAAATTTGATTTACAAAGATTAAAGTACATAATTTTGCGTTACTAGATAGTAATTACTTTTCAAATTTATATGTAGTTATGTAGTTATATATTTATATCCTAGTTAGTGACAAGTGATAACATCATGGGTTCTAATTTCACAGGTAGCACCATTGTGGTCAACTATCATGACACAAAGCTCAGTTGATTTCGAAAAAGGGAGACTTGCAAAACAATTGTCAGGTTTTCTTAAAACCAGTGAATGTCATTCTAAAAGTATGTTTAGCAAAATGGGTTGTGCTGGGGTTGGAACTCGGGCTAGAGCTAGAGCTGGAGCTGGAGCTTATATTATAAGCCGAAACTAGAATTTTTATTTTCATAAAATTGTTTGACAAATTAGTTTAAGTTGAAGCTTATTATTGTAAAATTACTAAAAAAAACATACAATTAAATTAACATATGTATGTATTAGATATTTTTGTAGACAATTAAGTAATTTAACATATTATAAGCTTTCTCTTAAATTTTAGCCTCATTTTCAAGGCTAGGGCTTATTTTTGGGTTGGAGCTTATAATTTTAAAAGTCTCCCTATAAGCCTCTACGCCAAATGAGACTTATTTTTAGGCTGAGGCTTATTTTTGAAATTTAAACCCATAAGCCCCATATAAGCCCCTCCCAAACACACCCTAAATCGAGTAACCTATGCATACTTCCTACGTATTTCTTTGAAGCATAATGTGTAGTGTATACACACCTGAATCAGCACGAAATCTCGAAAGAGCTCGATTCGGATTTCACGAATTTACGAGAAAATTATGTCAATACTCGAAAAGACTTGTCCGGGACGGGTAATAATTTCAAGCTGGTCTATTAGTGTTTGGTCGATACAAGTTTTACACTCCTAACCTGTTACTTAATGAAATCCTTTTTTTTTTTTTTTTTTTTTTTTTTTTTTTTAATCTTATGTAAGTTCCATTTGATATAATTAATATGCATGTTCACTTCATTACTTGTCTGGGCCTAAAACTAGCATGTATTTTCAAATGGGCCGGACATAGTGAGTAATGGACAAAAAATTCAGACTTTGGGCTTAACTAGGCCTGTATGTGCACTTGCAACTTTGCAAGTGCTAATCAAGAGTTGTAAGTTGTAATGTTAGTGTAACAAGTATAAAATAAATACAAAATTATTGCTAAAATTGCAACGTTTTTAATTATGTTTAGGACAATGAGAAATCTATGGCATGAAATAAGGAGCCATTAGCAATGGCTGTAAACATATGTCAGTCAAATGATCTTTCTCGTTTCTTTCTTTCTCGACATGTTTTCCAACATTGCTAAAACTTATTCTTCATAGGATTATCCGAAACTAGGCCAATAAAACATGTTTTGTTAATAGATAGGTTGATAGGAGAAAAAATAGAAAAAAGAAGCTAAAGATATTTATGTTGAAACGCTTTCACTATGTAGATATTTTTTCAAATTATGGGACTTATTAGTAACTACCCTCATTTCGTCAAATCCATCTCAAATCATGAGCTAAAGATAATTTGTGCTCATCGACGACTAATTTCCCACTCCATGTCATTTTTTAAAAACTCTGATAGATACGTAAATGTGCTAGAGCTTGACAATAAACACAAGTACTCTTGCTAAATCTTGTAATCGGTTATCATGCCTACTTATTGTGAAAGATACTTTTTTGTTCGGAACCTTGGTACTAGCTAGATGATCAAACAGGTTTACCATGTTATTTCTAACACGTGGTATGGTTCGTATGCGGTATGATAACAAGGGACTGTTTTCGTAATCGCATGTTAACGCCAAGGATCTTTTTTGTTGTTTTTAGGGACTGTTGCAAAATAAATAAAACACATGGATAAATGTTAAAAACTAAACGTGGGGAACATTTTTGTTGTTTCCAGGAATTTTCAGATTATTTTTTTTTTATTTATTATTTTTTTTTAAACCTTTTTAAGGACTATTTTTGCAAAGCATATAAAACACAGGGGCCATGTTTGCTAAACACAACCGCTGAGACTATTTTTGCCACTTTTAAGATATTTATAGTTTAGTGAGACGCATTATGTCTTTACAAAAGGTATAGGGTTTAAATCTCACTGGATACATAGATGGGTAAGAAAAAGGGTCGGAAACGTTTACGGTGATACTCAGATTAAGCCGCGTATATCTGAGTCAAATACTCGCCCTCATAACTGAATAAGAAAAAACTCATTCGTCTACAAGTTTTAAAGTTAAAAAATGAAACAATAATTCTGGTCAACTATAGTTTCAATCCGACATCAAATTGTTACTGTTTGTCAAGTTTTGGTATCACATTGACTTCCTTTTAGAATTTTAGTTTGGTTTATTTCAATGTTAAATACTTGCACAAAGCTATTCAAATATTTATCTGAATGGTTGTTACACAATTTTTCACACTTAAAACATATGCATATTATACATATTCAACTTTGGTTGCATTTTGTTTATGTTTTAATCTTTTGATTGATCCGTATGAGATATAAACACAAGCCAAATCGATTCACACACACGTAATCTGTGATAACATTATACTTAGTAGAAAGGATCTCCTCGTCCAATTACCTCACTTAAAAACCGTACTTTACATCAATTAACTGATTACTTTCAATTCTTCAAAAGATAAATGGTATGTAATGAACACATAAATGATACTAAAGTTTCACGAAACAACATTTAGGTACCTTATTAATTTTTTCTATAAGACCATTCAACCATCCCACATAGGTTGAAGAAATGAATGTTCTTTGCTTATATACTGCGGCATATATGGATATAATGTGTTCAGAGTGGTATTATGTTTAGGTTAGACAATGGTCAATGACGTTCACATGTAAAGTTACATGTGAAAACTGAACTTCATTGGCCTTTGCAAAACCTAAATTTGTACAAGTTCTTAACTTTTTATATTTATTGTAACTTTTTTTTGTTTCGTAAAAGTACACCAAAATTTGAGTTACAAAGATTAGAGTACGTAATTTTGCGTATCTAGATAGTAATTACTTTTCAAATTTATATGATGTAGTTATATATTTATATCCTAGTTAGTGGTGAATGGTAAGAAAGATAACTCACAATAAGATTTATCGACTAGTGGTAACATTCTCCAATTTCACAGGTAGCAACATTGTGGTCAACCTTCATGACGCAAAGCTCAGTTGATTTTGAAAAAGGGAACTTGCAAAACAATTGTCAGGTTTTCTTAAAACCGGTGAGTGTTCTTCTAAAAGTATGTTTAGCAAAATGGGCTGGGCTGGGGCTTATATTATAAGTCGAAACTAGAATTTTATTTTCATAAACTTGTTTGAGAAATTAGTTTAAGTTGGAGCTATTATTGTAAAATTACTAAAAAAATAATTAAAAAAAATACAATTAAATTAACATATGTATGTATTAGATATTTTTGTGGGCAATTAAGTAATTTAACATATTAGAAGCCTCGTCTAAAAATTTTAGCTTCATTTTCGGGGCTAGGGCTTATTTTCTGGTTGGGGTTTATAATTTCAAAAGTCTCCCTATAAGCCTATACGCCAAACGAGACTTATTTTTAGGTTGGAGCTTATTTTTGAAATTTAAGCTCATAAGCCCCATATAAGCCCACCCTAAATCAAGTCAACCTGTGCATACTTCCTACGTATTATCTTTGAAGCATAATGTGTAGTGTGTACACACCAGAATCAGTATGGAATCTCGAAAGAGCTCGACTCAGATTTAACGAATTGACGAGAAAATTATGTCAATACTCGAGAAAACTTGTCCGGGACGGGTAATAATTTCAAGCTGGTCTATTAGTGTTTGGTCGGTACAAGTTTTATACTCCTAACCTGTTACTTAATGAAATCCTTTTTTTCTTTTCTTCCCTAAATCTTATGTAAGTTCCATTTTATAATATGCATGTTCACTTCATTACTTGTTTGGGCCTAAAACTAACATGTATTTTCAAATGGGCCGGACATAGTGAGTAATGGACCAAAAATTCAGACTTTGGGCTTAACTAGGCCTGTATGTGCACTTGTTAAGATTTGTAAGTTGTACCGTTAGTGTAACAAGTTTCAAATAAATACAATATTAATGCTAAAATTGCAACGTTTTCAATTATGGTTAGGACAATGAGAAATCTATGGCATGAAATAAGGAGTCAGGAATGGCTGTAATCATATGTTTAGTCAAATGATCTTTCTCTTTTCTTTCCTTTTCGACATGTTTTCCGATATTGCTAAAACTTTTTCTTCATAGGATTACCCGAAACTAGGCTAATAAAACATGTTTTGTTAATAGATAGGTTTATAGGAGAAAAAACAGAAAAAAGAAGCATATGCATTTGCATTTGCAGCCATGATGTCCCCTAGTCCGTCACGTTCACCTAAAGGGGTGAAAAAGGTTACACGTAGAACCTCAAGCGGACATTCTGTGAGCGACGATGAATCAGAACGCCAAATAGCGTTATTGTCAGCAAATAATAAATCTATGCTAGTAAAAAACCAATCTACAGACTTTGATCAACAACGTTGGTTGTTTGAGAGCAAAGGCAGGTATGGTATTGGAAACGCTTGTTGGCAAGATGACGATAAGATTGATCCTAAAAGTGGAGCAAAATTTGCGGACTTCATGGACAAGCCTTGGAAACCTCTTACGCGCAAGACTCAAGTTCCGGCTAGCGTCCTTAGCCCATACAGGTGCAGTTCTCAATGTACGTGTCTCTTATTTAGGATAGATTGGTCGGTTTTTGTAATGAACACAGATACAAACATGTTTATTTTGTGGACAGGGTACTTGTTGGTATTAGATTAGTAACGCAGTTCTTCTTTCTATCATGGCGATTACAGAACCCGAATTATGATGCAATGTGGTTATGGAGCATATCAATTGCATGCGAGATTTGGTTTGCATTTTCATGGTTACTAGATCAGCTACCAAAGCTAAATCCTATAAACCGAGCAACGGATTTGGTGGCTCTTAAAGATAAGTTTGAGAGTAAGTCTCGTGCAAACCCAACTGGCCGATCTGATCTCCCGGGAGTAGATGTGTTTATATCTACGGCTGACCCTGATAAAGAGCCCCCTTTAGTTACTGCTAATACCATTTTGTCTATCCTCGCGGTTGAATATCCTATTGAGAAGGTGGCTCTCTATATTTCTGATGATGGTGGCGCCATCTTGACATTCGAGGCTATGGCCGAGGCAGTAAATTTTTCTCATGTATGTGAAATAATATCGGTTAACAGTTTATAGTAAGTAGATGTGGTAATTTTGTGTACTTTACTTATGCTTTGTCTGACGAGTACTTAAAATGCAGCTTTGGGTGCCCTTTTGTCGCAAACACAACATTGAGCCCAGGAACCCCGATAGCTATTTCACTCAGAAAACAGACCCAACCAAGAACAAGAAAAAGCCTGATTTCGTGAAGGACCATCGTTGGATCAAGAGAGAGTATGATGAGTTCAAAGTCAGGATCAATGGTCTTCCGGATGTGATAAAAAAACGTAGTGAAAAGTACAACAATAGGGAAGAAATGAAGGAGAAAAAGAAGAGTGATAGTTCAGCATCTTCGGAGTCTGGTCCGGTCCCCAAAGCAACTTGGATGGCGGATGGCACACATTGGCCAGGTACATGGTTGGACCCAACAGCCGATCACAAAAAGGGTGATCATGCCGGAATTATACAGGTAGAACGGTTTTAACTGAAACTGAAAGTACATTGTCTTATTATACCACTAGCGCGTCCTAATATTAATCGAAATGCCAATAATAGTAACTCTTTGAAAGAAAGTTCTTGAATTTGAACCTCTTTACTCAGATAATGAGCAAGGTGCCAGAACATGATCCAGTAATGGGGATTGAAGACGAAGGAAAACTAGATTTCACGGATGTGGATATTAGAATTCCAATGTTTGTGTATGTATCACGTGAGAAACGTCCTGGTTATGACCATGAGAAGAAGGCTGGAGCCATGAACGCGTTGGTTAGAGCATCGGCTATACTCTCTAATGGACCTTTCATTCTTAACTTAGATTGTGACCATTATATAAATTACAACATGGCTCTAAGGGAAGGTATGTGCTTCATGATGGACCGTGGTGGTGATCGTGTTTGCTACATACAGTTTCCGCAAAGATTTGAAGGCATCGATCCGTCTGATAGATATGCCAACCATAACACAGTCTTTTTCGATGGTGTGGCATTTGTTCCTTTTTAGTGTTTGTGAAAAATACAAATTTTGAATGTTTTCTTTTTTTAGTTTTGCTTTTAAAGCATGTTTCTTTACATGATCAGGGAATATGAGAGCCTTGGATGGTCTACAAGGTCCGGTGTATGTAGGAACGGGTTGCATGTTCAGACGATACGCACTCTATGGATTTAGCCCACCTCGAGCGTTTGAGTATAGCGGATTTGTTGGGCAGAACAAGAAACCTGCAGCCACACTTTCTCCAAGTGACTCATTGCAGGCGGTGCGTGCTCAAGATAGTGATATAGAAAACTCAGTCTTAAATGAAGACCATCCTGATTTAAGCCTCCCGAAAAAGTTTGGTAGCTCAAACTTGTTTGTCGACTCTATTGCAGTGGCTGAGTATCAAGGGCGGCCACTTGCTGATCACGTGTCTGTCAAGAATGGACGACCTCCGGGTGCACTACTTGAGCCACGTCCTCCACTGGATGCACCCACTGTAGCCGAGGCTATTGCTGTTATATCCTGCTGGTATGAAGAAAATACCGAATGGGGAGAAAGGATAGGATGGATCTACGGGTCAGTAACAGAAGATGTAGTAACAGGTTACAGAATGCACAATCGTGGCTGGCGATCAATATACTGTATAACAAAACGAGACGCATTTCGTGGCACAGCACCAATAAACTTAACAGACCGCTTAGGCCAAGTCCTCCGTTGGGCCACTGGTTCAGTCGAAATCTTCTTCTCAAAAAACAACGCTTTTCTAGCAACTTCACGTCTCAAATTCCTACAACGCATAGCTTATCTAAACGTTGGTATATACCCGTTCACATCAATATTCCTCGTTTTATACTTATTCCTACCAGCAATGTGCATGTTCACAGGACAATTCATTGTCCCAAACATAGATGCAACTTTTCTAACGTACCTATTGCTCATGACCATCACATTATGTTTAATATCTCTCCTTGAAGTTAAGTGGTCGGGTATAGCCCTCGAAGAATGGTGGAGAAACGAGCAATTTTGGGCTATTGGTGGGTCGAGTGCTCATCTTGCAGCTGTGATTCAAGGACTGTTAAAGGTGATTGCTGGCATTGAGATCTCGTTCACTTTAACTTCCAAATCAGCAGCTGAAGACGAAGATGATATATATGCTGATCTTTATGTGGTCAAATGGACGAGTCTCTTTATAATGCCGCTTACTATTTGTATCACCAACATTGTGGCGCTTATAATGGGGACTGCAAGGACTCTTTTTAGTGTGATACCGCAGTGGAATAAGCTAGTCGGTGGAGCGTTTTTTAGCTTTTGGGTGTTGGCGCATATGTATCCGTTTATGAAAGGGCTAATGGGTAGAAAAGGAAAAGTGACAACGATCATTTACGTTTGGGTAGGTCTTTTGTCCATAACGGTCTCGTTGCTTTGGATTATTATTAGTCCTCCAGACGACCCGGCTAAGTTCTAGAAGCTATCGAACTTTTGTAAGCAGTGGAATTTTGAACTTTTGTTATAGCTGTAATGTAAGTTTTATAGACAGTTAATTGTCATATGTTAGTACTGATCTTTTAAGCATTTTCTCACACACCCTTTACTCAAAACGAGGTTTTAAACCCGCACGTTGTCGCGGGATGTTTCAATATTAAGGTATGCATGCCCACCCGGGTCCGAGTAATCTCAAAAAAAGGGGGCAACAAATGAAACGGGCTGGACTTAGTACGCATGCCCACCCGAACCAAAAAAAAAGGCCCAAGGCCCGTTACTGTAGAAAGAATAGTACCCCGGGTTACTATTCATCAAAGGGGACGGGAAATGTATATATTATAATAATAGTAATAGTAATTTAAAGCATTTTTTATTACAAATAATATTCAGAAAAGCATCTTTTTGTTTGTCAAGATTATAGAGGACATATGGACACATGATGATATGATTGTGCAGCATGATGATCATTGAATCTTGTGTACTTTAAATTTACTATCACATGCGCATCTTGCCTTTTTAAGTTTTACCCCTTGTACTAAAACATATTTCCTGTATATCTTCTAGGGGTGTTTATTGGTTCGGTTTTCGGTTAATCGGTTTATTCGGTTCGGGTTGTTCGGTTAAAAAAAAATTGGGTCATAACCGAAAACCGAATCGAACCGAAAATATCTATAACCGAACCGAACCGAAGTTCGGTTCGGTTATGGGTCAAAACCAAAAACCGAATTTTGTACTTGAATTACACTATTTATATTTTTTTTTTAAATTTAATTATATATATTTTTGGGAAAAAATATTTCAAACATAAAAAAGTGTTTTTTATATTAGTATAAAATTTTAATAGACATTTTTTATATATAAAATAATATAAATATATATATATATATATATATATGTATTTATATAAATTCGGTTTTTGGTTCGGTTTTCGGTTCAGATAACCAAACCCATGTCCAAACCGAAAACCGAATTTTTAATTCGGTTCGGTTCGGTTTTAAAAAGTTCGGTTCAGTTATATGTTCGGTTCGGTTTTTTTTCGATTCGGTTCGGTTTTCGGTTTATTACCCGACCCATGAACACCCCTAATATCTTCTATATGCATCTGATAAAATGATTAGCAAAAATGAAAACTTTTATAGAATTACAGACCAGGACCAAACATTTTATTTAGATACAACAATACCTAATCTTGTTGGAGCGAGGTATGAGGGAGGTGAGATGTAAACGGTCACACACCCTACCCGAGAATAAAGTACTGCTTCCAGAAAGACCTCGGCAAATGTGTGTGCGCAAGCAAACAGACAATATGAAAGGACTTGAATATAGATGAAAAAGAGCATCCCTTATAAACCAATTTCGGCACAACTGTGAGCAGAAAATTGCAGTATCATCATAGTAAAGAAAATCTCGGTCTCTTTACCGCTAGAACAAGTACGAAAAACCAATTTTGTATAAAAGCAATGATAAAAGCACAATGCCACACCTCTCCACTTATGAGCCAGAGGTAAAAGCACATTTTGGTGGAAGAAAATATGATTGCATTGTTCCCTACCAAAAATCTTGTTCCACTATCTATAGCCAATTTCGGACGACTGATCATTTCAAATCTTAACAAAACACATGCTCAGACGCTAAAACTTCTTTGGACAAGGGGCAGGAGGGGCAAAAGGGTTGTATACTAAGCTCAATATTCTGTACCCTGGCGGCATCAGCACATAATCGCTGCACATCTCTGGTCTGCTCCTGCTATGCACCGTCAAGCTCCAGAAAAGAAAAAGCAAACGACGAAAGCAGCAGCAACAGATCAAATAACAAGACCAAAGATTATCATCGTCGTCATGTGATCATCACGCAAGATAAACAGGTTCGTCAAGGGAAGATCAATGGTATAAGCAGCGAGTCCAGGATAAAGATGAACCGAAATAATCAGACAGGAATACCAATAAAGAGTAATCTCAAGAAAACGTTACTACATGAAGAGGCTAATCAAATTAGTACAGGAATAAGAAAAGTTACTTGGCCGGATGATCATGGCAAGGATATCGCTCATATTCAAGAATTCGAGCCTAGGTAAACCTTAAAACAAGTAACTATCTTTATATGTTTTGGTTTCCAGATTTTGGCGTTCATCATGATTCGTACTAAAGTTTTGACCTTTGATTAATTGATAGTGTGTCGGATGATGGAGAGCTAACGGGTGTACGGAATTCGTGTGTATGTGCAATTCTCTAACTAGGGCTCTCGACTTTTTCAAGTCAAAGCAGATTCTGCTCTAAACTCCTAATGTGTAAGAGTGATTGACGATATATGTTCTTATCTGACTAGTGTTAAATGTATAACGATAGATAAAATTAGTCTAAAATAGTGAAAGCGCAAGCATTGACCACAAAGTCAAACAATCGAATTCAAGAATCACAATTTCAACTTTTTATACCCCCCACAATGATTTACTGGAGTCTCAATCCTAACAAAGTGGCTCCAAATTTCGTTCTTAAACTAGTGCGAAAATTAGTAATGATTTCAATAAAACAATTTTACCAACTTGTTTGCGGGTTCAAATTCAATCATTGACTACTCGTTTTTACTTTGACTTCTTCCTTTCTTTGATTTGTTCTTCTCTTGCATCTTCTTCTTCTTTGCTTCGGCACTGATCCAAGTGTAGTCAGCAGGAATTGCAAACGGGTCTAGAGTGGTTTCTATCCTACTGCTTGAAGCACCGGTTGAGTTAGCACGGTGATATGGTGTTTTAATCCACTGAAACCAAGATGATGATGTGGATGGGTTATTTGTCATTGACGGGCTATCGTGATCACCTCCTGTGGGACTTGAAGGCGGGGTTGTAAATTCATCCACCGGTTGTAGCTCTTCAAACTTTGTAAAAGTGACCAGCACCCGTATGGTGGGAACCACGGGAATAGCAACCTGAGACCATATTATTACCAAACAATGAATTAGTACACAAATGCTTTTACATTCGAATTCTGTAAATGTGTGCAATCTTTTCTTTTGTGAGTTAGTAAACAATGTTTCTCGGCACCAATTATATGCAAATAGACCAATATCACGACATACCAAAATGAATGCAGGACAGTACATACTTACGACACCTCAAAATGAATATGTCAACTACAATCTCAAATAAACAGCTTACATAACGAATAGTAGTGAAAAATGTAAGAGTACCTTGACAGGAAACGTCCCCATTGGAAGTTTTGTGGTAAGCAAATCCCTCAATCTTCGTATGGCCTTCACTTTATTTGCCAATATATCAAGCAAAGGCAAGAGTTCCTCGGTACGCAATGGAAAATTAGGTGCAAGCCAAAGAATAGGCCTTAAACCTTTCTTATATTCATTCTCACGGCTCCCATCTTTTCGCCTATTTGCAGTTGAATCTTTCGCTCTCCTGTTCTCGGTTTCTTTCACAGTGATCTCCATAGAACGCCTTCCTGGTTGAATCTGACTTTGACTCGTAGATGGTGAGTCCCCGAGTAAATCACTAACCTTTTCATCTATACATAATGAACCTCTAGGTGGGACCGGTGGGACTGGTGCACCCGCACCCGCACCCTTTCGGGGTCTTTCATGCTTATTATCTCGTTTCCTCCACCCTTCAAACCAACCTTTCTTGTCTTTATCATGCTTGATCTCACCGTTTCGGTCATTTCGGAAACTGGGTACATCCTCAATCGAGATGTCACTTTGCTCATAACAACTATGTCGATGTCCGATAATCGCGTCACCATTTTCGGGACCGGCATCTGGATCTAACTTCAATGCAGCTTCGAGCTGTTTCCGTTCTTCATCCGTTAGAATATCGTTAAGCTCTTCACTTTCTGTTTCGTTTTCATTACAAGATGAAAAAAATTCATCGTCTGACATAGCACCTGGTACCCGTCTGGACTTGATACTCACAACCACATTGTGCATATCGTATACTTTACACTTCCACCCGCCAACAGTCTCGGTTTTCTCCTGTCGTCGCCAGGTCATCTGCGGTAAAAGAACCGCTTCTGTCACGTCAATCCCAGGTCTGAAAATATTAGTCTGGGACATCGCTTGAACTTCCTGTTGCACTTCTGCGTCGGTTGCAGGTGCACCAGCACCATCTAACGCATTCATCACTTCTTTGTTTTTGTGTGATATCATTAACAAAGATCCCGGTGGGACCCGCCCATCTTCAGAACCGTCACCTAGGAATAAAACAGTTTGATCAGCCCTTTGAATTCTAAACCCATCAAACCCCGCTAAAGTCATATCCGCCCTCAAATTCGCACCTCGTTTCCATATCTTATACGTATCAGACGGAGCAATTCTTGAAATAAACGGAATAACCGAACTTTCAAACTGAAAAGTAATTTCCATATAAAAGTCCCGCATACGTCTCATAGTCCCTACTAAACGAGGCAACCTCCTACACCATTTCCCCCAAGCTATCGGCTGATAATGTCTAACTATAATCCTAGCAATAACTTCTTCCCTATTACATATCGCTTCTTGAAGTGCACTCCACCCATGCTCATTTTGCAAACTCCAATCAGCACCCGCAAGCATAAGCATTTCAGTTGCAGTGACATCAGCAAGCTTAACAGCCAAATGTAATGGCGTATCTCGGTTAGGTACATCACGACGGTCAATGACGGCCGAAATCGCATCAGCTTTAGCTTCCTCAGCTAAAGATATCGTTTCATTATGAATCTCGGAAGGATCACAAAGCCGAGGCAAACCCGCGATAATTTTCTTTAAACCGGTATAGTCTTTCGTTACAACAGCTTTATGCGTAGGACTATGTGAATACTTAGCAACGTCTACTGCAGCCATAACTAACCAACCAAACGAAACCTAATTCACGATCTAAAACTTTATCCAAACCCGAATCACTAAACACTAATTCCCTAATCACCCATCAAAATTAACACAAATTCGACCCATACCCGTGAACAACCACCTGCAAAAATTATAAAAGCACAAATCTTTATCATTAACATCAAAATATCAAAACGATATGCATAAAAACATATATGACTAAAAAAAGCACAAATCTCTACTATCATTAATATATCATAAAAACATCAAAGTTAACTAATAAAAAAATACGTAAATAAACTATCAAACAGTGAAATTAACATCAAAATATCAAAAGGGTATGCACAAAAAGCCTATAAAACCAATAAAGCCTAAATCTTTATTATTATAAATATAATATCACTAGCATATCATAAAACATCAACGTCAACTAATAAAAACTAAATTAAACTATCAAACAGTGAAATTAACATCAAAATATCAAAAGGGTATGCTTAAAAACCAAGAGGATTGCTACATCCACTCACAAATTTCACAAAAATTACCCACACGCTGATGTGTCATCCACTAATTGGTGGTATGAGAGAGAAGAGAGAGAAATTGTAATAATTTCTATCAATCAATGGGTGACACCTCAGCGTGTGGGTGATTTGTGTGGTATTTGTGAGTGGATGTAGCATTCCTCAAAAACCAAAGTCTAACCTATTAAATTATAAAAGCACAAATCTTTATCATTATAACTATCATAAAACATTAACTTATAAAAACTAAAATAAACTATCAAACAGTGGAATTAACATCAAAATATCAAAAGGGTGCGCATAAAAAACAAAATCTAACCTATAATAAAACTATAAAAGCACTATTAACTAATAAAAAAAATATTAAACTATCAAACAGTGAAATTTACATCAAGAAATGAAAAGGGTACACATAAAAACCTATAAAATTTAAAAATCACCAACTTTTATCATTATAACTACCATTAAAAAAAAATCAACATTAACTACTAAACAGTAAAAGTAACATCAAAATATTAAAAGGGTATGCACAAAAAACCTAAAAATAGCACAAATCTTTATCATTATAACTAGCATTAACATGTCATAAAACATTACATTAACTAATAAAAACTAAATTAAACAATTAAACAGTGGAATTAACATCAAAAATCAAAAGGGTACGCATAAAAAACAAAATCTAACCTATAAAACTATAAAAAGCACAAATCTTTATCATTATAACTACCAAAAAAAATCGACATTAACTACTAAACAGTAAAAGTAACATCAAAATATTAAAAGGGTATGCACAAAAAACCTAAAAGTAGCACAAATCTTTATCATTAACATTAACATTAGCTAACAAAAACTAAATTAAACAACTAAACAGTGAAATTAACATCAAAATCTCAAAAGGGTATGAATCTTTATCATTCTAACCATCATTAACATCAACATTAACTACTAAACAGTAAAATTAACATCAAAATATTAAAAGGGTATGCATAAAATTTAAAAAAAAAAAAAAAAAAAAAAAAGCACAAATCTTTATCATTATAATCATCATTAACATTAGCTAACAAAAACTAAATTAAATAACTAAACAGTGAAATTAACATCAAAATATTAAAAAAGTATGAATCTTTATCATTACAACTAACATAAAACATCAACATTAATTACTAAAAACTACATTAAACTATGAAACAGTGAAATTAACACCAAGAAATGAAAAGGGTAAGCATAAAAAAACAAAATCTAACCTTAATCAGTACTAAATGAATAACAATGGTACAAGATTGATATGGGCTTAGTATAATATAATACTATGATCCAATCCAGATCAGACAAACCCCAAAACATGCATGTGGGAAGATGGGGTTTTATTAAAAAATATATTTTTATAAAAATCTTTAAAGGGTTTTACTTTTTATAAGAATCTTGAAGGTAAAAATATAATATAAATAAATAAATAAGGGGTCAAGAAAACAACACACAGTGAGTGTGTGTTTTTGGAATAATGAAGAAGAAGGGTATAAAAAAATTTATAAATTTTTTTTTATAAAAAATTTGGAGGTGTGAGATAAGAAGAAGAAGATGAAATGGGAAATGGGGATGGTGGGAGAGAGAAAAGAAAGAGTGTTTAAATGGAAGAATGGTATTTATTGGGGGAGTTATTATGTATGTATGTTATGGAATTGATGAATTTTTATTTTTGTTACTCAAGTTATGTTATTTGAATACTTGGACCATTAGTTTTATTTAGGGGTAAGTATCTGTCTAGGACCGGACCCGACCGGCCAAGATCGAGAACGAAATATCCAAAAACTTAGATCGAGGATTTGACTAAATGTGTTCGGTTCGGTCCGGTCTAAGAAGGTAAAATGGTTGGTTTGTACGCCGGACCGGACCGGGATCGAAATAATAAAAAAGTTTAGACTGAGACCAGACCGATAGTCCTTCGGTACGATCAGTTTTCGGTTGGTCAGGTCGGTTTTCTCGGTCGGTTCGGTCGGTTTTCTCGGTCAGTTTAGTCGATTTGCTCGGCCCTAGTTTTATCATAACCGCGACTTTATAAGATATGTCTTGCCTTAAAATCTTAAAAAAGTCAGAAAATCGAGGTTCGATAAATATAAGCCGAAATCAAATAAGCACATAAGCTAACATATAAGCTTCAATAAACACTTACTTAGACCAGTAATCTGTTTGATTTAAAGTATTTTCACACAATATAAGTAACGCTAATTTATAAGCCAACTAGGCATGTGACCATGGGCGGAGCTATTAAGGAACCGAGAAGGGTCCTGGCCCCCTAGGCCTAAGCTCGTTAATGTATTTTTTCGCAATTTCTTTCTAGCTCCGCCATTGCATGTAACTTTCTTAACTTGTTAATATGTTGTTTTAAAAGTTGTGACTTGTGATGCAAGATTATACGTGTGTTTGTATGTGCATATTATAAACAGGTATCTTATTATATAATATCACATCAATCATATTGATGTTCATGCAATCGTGCAAGTATAATGACATCAATGGGCCATATGATAGGCATGTATGCATGTAAGACGCTTCATTAATCTTAATTACTTGAAAATTTGTTGTCCATATATACATTGTAAAGATGTTATGCGTTTGTGATTAGTTGGTAAATGTCTAACTAAAAGTGTTTAAATGTAGCTTGATTTATTTGACTTTTATATCACCTAGTCTACTCTTATAGGATTAGCGCATGCTGGATTAGCATGCTAATGTTGAAATTTTATAAGGTGATCAAAGCTCATACGTTGTATACATTTGTGGTAACTAAAGATGTTTGGTTTATATTATTAGATAGAAATTTGACTAGTGTTTAAACAAAACACATAATCCTTAACTAAACGATTTACATAAAAAGATAGTACTTGAAGCATCAACAACAAGGACAACAACAAAAAGTCGTGAGCTAACACCTATTAACAGCAGCGGACTCAAAAATAAAGTCATGGTGTGCATTTTATAAGCTAATGAAGAATCGTAACACAAGACGTTTTGACCAGATGCATTTCAAAGAAAATCAGTATATTTAACATAATTGTACATTACATAAGAAAAATCCATAGCATTCCGAAAACCCCTTTCGGTCCGACCCTGCCTATTAAACACTTATAAACTTACATATTAACTTGTATGCTTAGTAACAAGTTAGCGTTTTTCATATATGACAATAGAATTTTATCACAAGCGAGTATAGAAATCACTTATCATATTTGCATAAGATGGAATGTTTAACCTCGACGGTAAAATTCAACAAGGATTCTTTACTTTTCTTTCTTTACCACTCAGGGGTGGCCTATTGGTAAAAGAAATCGTGAATATCACTCTAATATATGTGAGGTATAAAGTTCAATTCTTGCTACGTGTAAACAATTATGAAGTACTCACGCCAACCTCTTGAAAAGGGAGGGGTTCATCCGATTTGAGTCTGTGTGGCGGTGGATTAAAATTCTATGAGTTAGTCGGTTAAAAGGTCAGAAACACCATGAAAACAAGGATTGTTTCTGTTGTTTTTTGTATGTTGTCAAAGATGAAATGTATGAAAAGTTGTTGTATAGTATGAGAATGTAAAGAAAGACAAGGGGTGTTATAAACATGTGAAAAGAAAGAGGTGCATGTGAAATGGGAAAGCTGAAACTTGCCTTTCTTAAAATGATGTATTGATTGGTCAAAATTTCCATATATCCAGCATTAAATATTAAATACCAATAATTAATTACTAGTATTTTAATTTAATGAGTTGAGGTGGCTACAGGAGGTCCATAGGTGAACCGACCCGACCGACGCTTCACTAATTCGAATCAAACCCGTATATATATAATAATTTATACCTATTTATATCTATACTACTTATAATCTATTTACCCCCTTCTCTCTTTTAAATTTTTAAGATTTTTATATATAGATTTTAAGTAAATACAACTAATTAAGCTATATGTACAATTAATTTATGCATAAACACCTACACTTATTGACTGGTCAACATTAATGTCATATTTAAAACACTCATTTGATAAAAAGTATAATTAATAAAACACAATGTACAAACTATTTGAAGCAGAAATACAACTAATAAAACACTATTCAATAGATACAATTAATACATTATTTAATTAACCAATTCATCAAAATATACAATCATTTAATCATAATGTATAATCCAATCAAGCTACTAAACCAAACACTTAAAAATAAAGTCACTAGGATGCCTGCAGTGGTCGGTCGACCGGTTCGGTCGCCGCTGCGCCGACCAAGGATTGAGGGTCGAACTGGGTCGGTCAGCGCCAAAATTGACGAAGAGTGATTGTGCTGAAGGAAAGAATCAAGATTTTGTTTAGGTATCTTAGGTTAACATTAGATGAAATTATACCAGTGTCTTAACTAAAGTTATTGTTATTTGTAAATTAATTGTTTAATAAACGTATCGCAGCATAATATCACATTATCAGAAAATATAATCATAGGGTACCCGTCGCCGCATCGTGCGGGTACCGTGCTAGTTCCTGTCAATACAAAACAAAACGTATGTTTTCAGTAGTATGTTTAATATTGTGAATCAAGATAATAAATGATATAATTAAGTAAATAAATGGTATTGAAACCGTTATAATTTATGACATTTGTGAATTACAAATCATTTCACATTAGTGTTAAGGCAAACTTTACTAGATGAGCGTTTTTTGATGACTATTAAAATTTCAAAAACGATCATAAAAATACTTGTTAGGTTGCTTAATTACATCAAATCATAAAAGTCTTTACTTTCCGGATAGCATGTACAAGTGTTCTTTTCCGTGTACCCGTTTTTCAAATTATTATTTGATAGTACTTGCATGTAGAGATGGCAAAAAAACTCATACCCGATGGGGACCCGATCCCCAAATCTGAATTGACTGGGGAATGCTCGAGTTGACCGAGGATGGGGATGGGGACGGGGATTCCCTAATTATAAAAACGGGGATGGAGCGGGGATGGGGGTAGCATAAATCCCCGAACCCGACCCCAAACATTTGAATACATAAGTATATAAAAAGTATATGTATATATCATACTAGATTTACTTGTATATGTTTATGAGTATTAGCATGTATATTTATATTCTATGTGATATTTAAAGAATCAAATATTGTTAAAAGTATAAGTATTAACTACATATTAATCAACTAACATTTTGTCCAATAGACACATAGCATGTTGTTTTTTATATTATATGTTATGTTTCAATATTTGTGATGCTTTAAAGTTGAATTTACATTGTAATTAATCTAACGATGTACGATATATGTTTTTTAAGACATTATATGCATCAAATTATTTATAATTTCGATGAATTTGTGCAAATTTCATTTTTATTTCATTAAGGATGGAAAATACCCGAATCTCCGCGGGGATCCCCGATCCCCATTGGGGAAGGGGATGGGGATATAAAACAATTCCCCGACGGGGATGGGGCCGGGGATAGGATGGAGAGTAGGAAACGGGGATGGGGATGGGAAATGTGATCCCCAATATTCCCCGCACTGTTGCCATTCCTACTTGCATGTGACATGTCGCATTTGCGTGTAATTTAATAGGGTGGCAAGCATGACATCATAGCGAACACAAATAAGGCTTCTTTTGCTCATGGATTGACTTCCACTTAGAGTTAAGCTAATGAGGTTGTTAATATATCATAATATAAATGACGTGTTGATGAGGCTACTTGTAATGCTGACAACAACAGTATCGAGGGCATTACTGGTGTCATATTTCTCTCTCTACAATAATTTTATGACAAACTTAATGTAATAAGGAGACCGATGACATCACCAAAAACATATCCAACTTAATTATTTAATGAAAAATCACACATACATATACCTCACACAACTCGATCTTATTTCAACCGAGTTCTTGCAAAATAGCTTGTTGGACGCATCAAGTGAGAGAGGGTGTAGTGGGGTAGACACGTTCTTTTTGTTGGTTGACCGAATGTCTTGACCATCCATTACGGATGGTCTGAATAAATGAAGGTACACTGTTCACTATTTTTGAAGCCTTCGTGTGTTTTTTTTTTTTTTTTTTTTTTTTTTTTTTTTTTTTTTTTTCTATACAAATCAAGTGTTGTCAAGGGTTCTTAAAACCAATTTTTGATTTTGTATTCCATCGTCGTGATAGTGATAATCTTCTAAACACAAATTTTAAACTTTTTTCTGTACTGTAGGAAGTGATTTATGTTAGATAATATATTATGTATTAGGCTCGGACTTATGCCTACAAACGGGCCCAGTCTAATAAACCTAGCATAATATATCATCAAACAATTTTATTTTTTAACACATCACTTCATTTTTAGCTCCCCAAATAAATTCGCTTAACAATCAAACTATGATAACTTTGCAAATAAATATATATCACGTGATGTAAAGTTTGTTAAATTCTTATATGCTAGTTTAAATAAATAATCACCAAACATAACTACTCGCTACCGAATCATCTAACTTTATCATAGTAGTAAATTATACACAACATGATTGTCACGTGATTTATATCCGAAAAGGCATTTCTATCTAGTTCGTCTTTAACGACATGTATATAAATATTATCTCTGACGATGTGTGTTGTGCTAGTAAGCTAGTTGGCTCCTTGGACACTTGAAAGAGTACAATACAAAACAAAATTTAAAAGGGAACAATAAAGTGAAAAACTCAAACATGCACCGAAAAATAAAAGGCACAACGCACGAAAATGTAATCAACTTGTCACTTTTTGCTTTGTCATGTAGTCATTTTACATTTTTTTATACATTATACTTTTAAATTTCGTTGTTACGCGTATTTTGTGATAACATTACATTTCTCATTTATCAACACTCCTACTAATGGGTATGGGCAAAATGGTCGTAAAATATATGCAATTTACAGAATATTCAAAAATACAATGCATACAATAAAAAGGAAAAAAAATATGATACACAACAAATCCAAAAAGCCAAGTTATTTGCATTTTTGTAGCTTTTGCCCTATAGTAAAATAATTAAGCTTTATCTTATTCTATACAACAAAATATTTTTGAAACACACGTCAATTTTAACCGGTATGTACAAGTATCTACACGACATCTTTTATATAATAAAACAAAACCCATATTGGGAATTTTTCATTTCAAAAAATGCATTCATACCTTATTTAGTAATAATTTTATTTAAAAAAAAATATTTTTCTTATTACGTAACATTTTATATTTATCCATAACACAAGTAAAAGATAAATACAAAAAATATAGATAAGATGCAATTAATAATAGCATTAAAAATTTTAAATAATTGTCTTTAATAATAAAAAAACTATAATTAAACATCATAAATCAAACAAAACAAAGATTGAGTTATTTGTCTTTTAATAAACAAAAATATACAATTCAAAATATTAAAAAGAACTCGCGTGCGCGAGCATTATAACTAGTGTTTTATATACTTTATTCGGTTTGTATATAATGTTATCAACAACTTAGACATTTAACTTTTGTTTTTCACATACATTATAAATTAATGATGTCGGGACCGAGATATTTTATTAATTTAACGATATATTATTATATCGATAATTAATAATTAATTAATTTAAAAAGATTTTACGTATAGTCTTTAAATTTTGAAGTCTAATATACTAGTTAGAGATGAAAAATAAATTAGAAAAACAAGTTTCAATTAACATTTTATAAATTCACATTCACAAATTAATTGAACTTTCAAGTTTATTGTTTTTGAATAAGTAAAAAGTTAGTTTCGCTAGGATAAGTTCCAATTCTTATGACCTTAATAGAAGTAGTTTAATTTGTACAAGTTTTATATATATATATATATATATATATATATATATATATATATATATATATATATATATATATATATATATATATATATAGTGTAACTTTCAAACGAGAACTATTTTAACTACGAGAACTGAGAGAACCACCAAAAACATACATGTACGCCTTCAATAATTGTATTTTTGCACATATGTTTTAAAAACAACACATATGTTTTAAAAAAAACATAGTTGTTCTAAAGAATTTGATAAGAAATTGGAAATACAAAATTTTTCTTTGAAGGTGTGCATGTATGTTCTTATAAAACGTGCAACGACAATATTGCGGTCGTGTGTAAGTTTTTTGTGAAAAAAGAGGATGAGTTCATAATGATATTGAAGAACATAGGTGGATGCTTACGATTATTGATGATTTGCATGTATTTTTATTTTATTTTAAAAGACGTGCATGTATGTTTTTGATGGTTCTCTCAGTTCTCGCAGATAAAATGGTTCTCGTAAGAAAGTCCCCCTATATATATATATATATATATATATATATATATATATATATATATATATATATATATATATATATATATATATGTGTGTGTGTGTGTGTGTGTGTGTGTGTATGTGTGTGTGTGTGTGTGTGTGCAATTTTTCTAGTAATTATGAATTTATAGTCTCGTTGAGACCAATATATATGCACTAGTTTCAAAAAAATTATTATCTTATTATTTTATCGATTGGGGTATAAATTTGTACTGATACCAAGTTGGGACTAGACAAATTATTAATTTTATAGAGGTTATTAATTTATCGAGTATTAATTTTGGTTGCACTTCTTTACATTTTAAGAACATATAACAACTAGAGAACATGATATATGCACATTTATTCTGTTAAGAGTTACATACCAAGTTGTTTACATTTTCATGTCCTCATTACTTTTTTTTTCTTCAAAAAACAATGTTACCAGTTACGTTCTTTATTGTTTGTTAATGTATCAACATATAACCTCTTTATAAATATATCGTTTTGGGATATCCGTGATTTCACGGGTCCATAAACTAGTTTTTTATAATACCCTGCAAAGAATCTGATTTAAAATGCTTAAAAAGTAAAGAAGATGCCATACATATCACCATTAACAAACCCTAAAAAAAATTCTAAAAACATGAAAGTTAACGTACTTTATGAAGAGAAATGTAAGAGTTTTTTTTTTTAAAAAAAAAAAAAAAAAAAAAAAAAAAAAAAAAAAAAAAAAAAAGAAAACCTTCATAAAATGCATGATTAGAGATCGGCTAATTAATACAATGAAAGCGGACAAACCCATCATCAAACAGTCTAGTAGTAAGGTCCTTAGCTTTCAAACAGTAGTTTAAAGGTTCAAATCTCGCTAAGGTGTGTACATTTGAGGGTGTTCAGGAAAGGGTTGGAAATGGTCTTAGAATTAACCCAGTAAAGTCGCATACATTTAAGTCAAAAAGACTCGCCCTCCGAATAACCTGAATAGAGAAAACCACATCCCTTTACCGTAGAGTCGACAAAACCTATATATTATTTGGGTTTGACAAATCAATGGGAAGAGCGTTGATTTTGAAACTCTATTATGATCTTTCTAAATAAAGCACCTTAAGTTCGGCCAATATCAACTAGTTGACTTGCTTTCTTTTTAACATTTTCTCTTTGTACATTCTTTCAAACCCATTACTAATCTTAGACTTATATACAAACCAAACCGCATATAGATATTTTGTGAGAATCATTACACATGAAACGCTTTACACCTCTAACATTCCTACGATTAAATAGCAAAATCAATTTTATAAATATCATATGAGAGTTCATTAGCATGCAAGTAGCGACTTCTATCTATATATATTAATATGTTTGACAGAACTAAACAGAATCAAGCAAAGACTATAACTGACAAATGTAATACTATGTATATGTTCTCATTTTAAGAGATATTTGGGTTCGGACCTATTACTCGGGTTGTTTACTGCGATTTGTAAATGGCATTGTAGTTCTGCTTACGGAATGTGTCTCCCTTTTTTGAACAAAATCGTTGTTTTATTTTTTTTACTAACAATTTCAATTTTCTTCTGATATCGAAGAAAATTATTGTGCATTTATGCAATGGTTGTGAATTATGATTGTAACCTTGTAAGTCCATTTTGAATTCTACATTGGATCGTCTTTAACATTGTCCTAGTACTCACAAAAACTAAACTACCCAATATTTAAAAGATCATAGAACTACAAGTTTTCTTATAAAATTGTTGGTTTGCTAAAATTTTAAATAACCAATAGTCACATTTGAGACCAAGTTATGAAAATATAACTCAATCCAAAATTGACTGATTGGTTTTTCAAAATTTGAACTTGCCTACATTGAGTACTACCCTTCCCTCTCTATTTATAGTAACATCTTCCTTGCTACTTTCCTTCTAAGCTCGATGTGGGATA
Source organism: Artemisia argyi (assembly GCA_030686995.1). NCBI lineage: Eukaryota > Viridiplantae > Streptophyta > Magnoliopsida > Asterales > Asteraceae > Artemisia > Artemisia argyi. Next base: position 5,481,671 of record CM060692.1, on the reverse strand, counting down.
TGGTCAACCCAATTCAATTTTATCTTTTTACATGATTTGCTTGCATTAGGTTTACTTTCTATGGTCTTTGGATTGTTTGATTTAAAATATCTTTTAAGTTATTTGAAACATAAGCTCCAAGCTACTTAAAAGTCATATCCACTAAAGAAAAAGGTAATCACAGTAATTTAGTACTGTAAACAAGCAAATCAAATTGCAGCATGAGATCTCATCAATTTGTGCAAAACAATCCAAACTCCAAAGGAGTGACTTACCAACAATCGAGTCACATTGAAAACGTAGGATCGAGCATCAATAAAGCTACACGAGACACATGGCTTTTGATACTGTGATACATAAGTTATGACAATAGACATCAGCAAGAAGAGAATGGACGTTTAGCTAACAGATGAAGAGCTAAATGAGTGACGAAATTCATGGACCCTCCTGCGTACAAGGCTGAAAGAGGTGTCCTTTACAAGGTAATATCCCTTTGGTTCTACAAATTAAATGTCATATTTGGCTTACAATAACAAATTTACATATTTTCAATTCCAAAAAACTGATATCAGAGGAGATTTTCTTTTTTGGTTCCTGTACATCAAGAATGTCCAGTCACCTTCAAAAGGATGTGTAGCAGGTGAGTGCTAAAAGCAAGTCAAAACAAGAAAAAAAACAAAAAACTATTGGGATCTGGGCTCGAGTTTTTCACTGTGTTTATTTAGGGGGCGGTGCTGAGAACGTCAAAAAAAAATTTAGGCCCGGCACGAAAAAAAAGTGCCCTATATTATAATATCCATAGACCATAATCAAGTACGAAAAGCCAAAAATATGAACAAATGATTAATAGGGTTTATTTTAGTGCCCCTTAGTAGGTTGGATTAACTATTAATAGGGTTTATTTTTAGTTCCCCTTAGTGGGTTGGGCCTAGTACATATAATGGATATAAAAAAATTTAGTGCCCCTTAGTGGGCTGGGCTGGGCTCGGCTCGGTTGCTGATGGTGCGCCGGCCCAAAACCGCCCATGATTGTAGTTCTGCTTCACTAATGTACCTTCTGTATTTGAACAAAATCATTGTTATCACTTGTTACCAAAAGTTCCATTTTTTTTTTATTTTTTTTTTTTGACATCAGAGGACATCATTGTGCAATGGTTATAAATGATGATTGTAACTTTGCAACTCCATATTGAATTCTACATTGCTATTAATTAGAAAAAGAAAGTTTGGTTAGTCCATTCACAGGTTAAAATGTAATCTCAAGTTCGTTATTAAGTACTTGTAACCATTCTTGCAAAGACCACTAAGCGCTAATCTGGCGGTCGGCCACCTTCTAGCTTGTAATTGGACTGATCAGCCTTGGCGGGTAACTAGTTGGGGTGCAGATTATGATTTTCTCAAATAATTTGGCTGATTAACTCTGAATCACATCGAAAGCACCCAAAGCCAATGTTTGCAAACCTGTAAGTCATAACCGGCGAAAAAAGAATAAATTTTTCCACCCAACATTATTTTCGAAACTGTCAATCGACATAAGTTTATGACTAGGGGTGAGCAAACGGACCGGATGGACCGGACCGACCGACAAAACCGACCAGACCGGACCGGACCGACCACATTCGATCCGGTCCTCGGTCTAGGCTTTTTGGTTAATTCGGTCTTCGGTCCGGTCCGGTCCGTTCCGACAAAAAAAAAGAAAAAACTTGCCAAATTTTGTCTATTTGGACCGGACCGAACACATTCGGTCCGGTCTCAGTCTATCGTTTTTCCTTAACTCGGTCTTCGGTCTGGTCTTTGCCGGTCCTGTCCGGTTTTTGGACCGTGATCACCCCTAAGTTTATCATATTCAAACAAGTAATAAAAACAAAACACATAGTTTGTAAAGGTGTGTGTCTAGGTTTCCTTTTATGTTTGTGTTTTTTACAGTTTAGTATTATGTAAATTTATTTGGTACATCAAAAACCTCAAAGCTTAACAATTTCAAACTTTGAACTTCCCTACCTTGAATGATACCTTTCCCTCCCTATTTATAATAACATCTCTTCTTGCAACTTATCTTCAAATATCGATGTGGGATTGTCAACCGAATTGATTTTTAGTTTTATGCTAGCTTGCATTAGTTTTACACTTTTACTTTCTATGGTCTTTTGATTGATTTATTTTTAATATCTCCAATTTGTAACATTATAATTCATAAGCTACTAGCCACTTAGAAGTCATATCCACTGAAGGTAATCACACTAATTTACTATTGTAAACACGCTAAGCAAATTGGAACATGAGATCTCATCAATTTGTGAAACAATCAGGAGACAGCATATAGTCAATCGAGTCACATTGAAACATAGGATCGAGCAGCAATAAAACTGCACGAGACATGGGTCTTGTTGTATAGCAGTGGTTTCCAAAGGTATAACTTTCGAATTCAACATTCGTTTTATATTTAACAGCGTCCTAGAACCTACAAGTTTTTCATATAAAATTGTTGGTTTGCAAAAAATTTAAATAACCAACGATAACATAGAAGCCCAAGTTCAAAAAATATTGCCCAGGCTACTATAATATCATTGGTTTTTCAAATTTTGAACACCCCTAACTTATATATGATAATGTATAGTCTATATTTGGGCCACGAGCCCAAATGATAAACATTACTTGGCCCAAACCCACCACGAGTGGGCTATTATAACGAATAACGGGCCATAATAAACACGGCTTGGGCTCACGAAACCCAAAGCCCAACCAAACTTAACCGGGTATGCGATAAGGATTACCTATTCATGGAATAGATCTCCTTAACCCGGATAAGCATTACGTATGCGAAAAGTAAGGAGCAAGAAACCTACACGGTTTCAGCCCCTATATAAGGAATGACATCTCTCATTCAAATGTACGATATATAAAACCCTAACTCTCTACGAGAACCTAAAATCGATTACTTACTCTCACGCCGGAGTCTAATCGAGGGAAACAATCCCTCGATAAGCCTAATGGTGTTGTTTATTTTCTTAGTGCGCAGGTAACAAGTACTAGGAAGCGAATTGATACGAGAGCAAGAGCCAATAACCAGGAACGCCCAACTTTTGTATCAACAAGTGGCGCCATCCGTGGGACCCTACTAAGAACTAGGATGACAAAGCATAAGAATTCAAGCCAGCGGACTCCGTAGTCAGAAAAACGTGACCATCAGAGGAAGAATCAACAAGATCCGACCTCCAGACAAGTCGCTGGGACAACCAGCGCACCTAGTCACCCAGAGGCGGGAACAACCCAACCTCTTCCAGCGGTAGAGTTACCTATAAGGACTACCCAAATCACCCCAGTGGTCCCAAGTGTTGAGGAACTCCAACGCACCCTCTTCACTACTCCTCATCAAACTATACCCGCAATGAACAACACTGCTCCGCCAGGCGCTCCTGACCGAGATAGGGCGCCTAATACTGAGGCAGAAATTCTTGCAACAACTGAGGACGCACCCGCTCTAACTTTGGGAAACTTTGTATCCCAAAATTATGAAACCCTAATCGCCCTCATGCAGGAAGAAGCAAGAAGAAGGGCAAGTACGAGCCTACAAGCTCGACTCAATTTTGGTCCTGAACGTGAACCATCACCACTGCGCCACCCACGAGGAAGACGCGCAGAACGTATCACTATCCATGATAGGTTGGGTACGACATCTGATTCACTATATTCAGAAGACAGCGAGAGGCGCACTAATGTTCACTCCAGACTTGGCAATCGAGGAATACAAGATCGATTAGGACCTCAGCATTCGCCAAGCCAAGGATCTTCCAAACCTGGGAGTAGGAGGATTCAAGACAGATTGGGGAGAAGAAGATCCCCAAGCAGAGATCCCTCAAGCTCTTCTTCTGAAAGAAGCCGGCGCAAGCGCCGAAAAAGAGACTACCCTTCTTCCAGCGACTCTTCGGACAACGAGGATAAAGAAACCGGACACTGGAAGTCAAGAGGAAGACGTCGTGAGGAAGAGAATGAAGATATGTCTCTCCCATGGAGACGCCAGAAAATTGATGCGTTTACATGGCGCATCAGCGATTACTCAGACTGCAAACGCAGGCGCATGCCCGCTAACGTGAAAACATATGATGGAACAGGTGATCCAGACGATCACCTAAAAAATTTCGAATCAGCCGCAACTATCGAAAACTGGCCACAGCCTGTGTGGTGCCACATGTTTAATTCCACGTTAGTAGGAAACGCGCGCACATGGTTTAGCAAACTTCCACGTAGGAGCATCGGTGGATTTGAGGAATTACGGAAAACATTCCGCCTCAACTTCACCCAGCGAAAGAAGTGCGCTAAAAACCCTGTGGAGCTAGCAAGAGTGAAACAGAGTCAAGGGGAATCAACCAGCGCTTTTATGGAACGTTTCAAGGATGAGTGCATACAAGTCAAAGCATGTCCTGAAATCCTAAAAATTTCAGGGTTCATGAATGGGATCAATAACCCAGAACTCATCCGGAAGCTGAACGACAAAGTTCCACAGACTTTTGATGAGTTAACAAAGCGCACTAGATCCTTTATACAAGGAGAAGCAGCTGATGCGGATAGCAAAAAAGGTTATTCAAACTATAGGCAACAAGAACAGCCGCGGAGACAATCCAATGATCAGAATAACAACCGCAGCAGGAATTACCGCAGTGGAAGAGACAATGACAAATATACCCCTCTTACAAAAACTCCGAGAGAAATATTTGTAACAGAAGGTGCGAACTTCCCAAAACCACCACCAATGCGCACTGCAGAAGAAAAGCGCATAGGGAGCGGATACTGCGAGTACCATGGCCAAAAAGGCCATACAACGAACGAGTGCGTCCAACTAAAACAACTAATTAAAAAGCTAGTAAGAGAAGGTAGGATGGACCACCTCGTCAAGAACATCAAAGAGGGGAAAGATAAACAGAGAAACGGGGGTAAGAAAGAACCCCCCAAGGAAAAAGCTGATACTATATACATGATACAATCATGACAACGCAAGATAAAGCAAAAAGTCAGCCAAAAATTCTCTCCAGAAAAAGAAATATCTTTCCCTACTATAGCTGCGGACAACGCAGTCGTGGAGCCTCTAACTATTGAAATACATACAGGAGGACATGATATCCACCGCATGTACATCGATGGAGGAGCATCCGCAGATATCCTGTACGATCACTGTTTCAAAAGACTGCGACCCGAGATTCAAAGTCAATTGATACCAGCAACAACGTCATTAACAGGATTCACAGGAGAAAAGATCTGGCCCATGGGGCAGTTACGCTTGTTGGTGGTCGTAGGAGATGAACAACACTCAACCACAACATGGATAAACTTTATGGTAATAAAGTCCCCTTCACCATACAATGGTATCATTGGGAGACCGGGAATATCATCCATGCGCGCTGTACCATCCACAGCGCACGGAATGCTTAAATTCCCAGTGGAAGGAGGAGTTGTCACCCTCTATAACACAACAGTATCACCAAGAGAATGCATCGCAGTAACAACTGAAGCAGAGACTATTCCAGAACAGCGCACGGAAAAAACGCCAAATTTAAAAGTCGCTATTCATCCAGATTATCCGGAACAACAAGTTTCGATTGGAGGATCTTTATCTGACAAAGGTAAAGCAGCTGTATGCGCACTCTTGCAAAAGAACCTAGACATCTTTGCATGGGAACCAAAGCATATGACGGGAGTATCGCGCTCTATCACAGAACATAAGCTACAAATCCGACAAGGATACCCTCCAATACGACAAAAGAAACGCGGCCAGGCCCCAGATCGTGCAAAGGCCACTCTGGAAGAAGTACATAAACTCGTAGATGCAGGCATCATGCGCGAAGTATACTATCACGACTGGCTTTCTAACCCAGTTATGGTAAAGAAGAGCGATGGCAGTTGGAGGATGTGCGTGGACTTCACGGACCTCAACAAAGCATGTCCATAGGACTGCTATCCACTGCCAGAGATAGACTGGAAGGTCGAGTCCTTGTGCGGATACCCTTTCAAATGCTTCCTAGATGCATATAAAGGGTATCATCAGATCCAGATGGCAGTGGAAGATGAAGAAAAAACAGCTTTCCACACCAGTCAAGGAGTATACTGCTACACAAAAATGCCTTTTGGCCTGAAGAACGCAGGCGCGACATACCAACGACTGGTGGACACAGCATTCGAAAAACAAGTAGGCCGCAACTTGGAAGTCTATGTTGACGACCTTGTCATCAAAAGCCATACAGAGGACGAATTGGTGCGCGACATTGAGGAAACATTCAGAACATTGGGGCGAATAAACATGAAGTTGAATCCCAAAAAGTGCACCTTTGGCGCAACCGAAGGCATGTTCCTCGGATATTTGATAGAACCCGATGGAATCAAGCCTTGCCCAGAGAAGACAAAGGTTGTTATTGATCTCCCCTCCCCGCACACACTCAAAGAAGTCCAGTCGCTAAATGGAAAGTTAGCAGGGCTAAACCGCTTCTTATCTAAGTCAGCAGACAAATCTCTTCCCCTCTTTAAAACACTCACGAAGTGTACAAAAAAGGGAGACTTTCGCTGGACTAACGAAGCGGAGGAAGCTTTCCAACAACTTAAAAACTATCTGGTATCTCTTCCCAAACTCGTCGCACCGCGACCAGGGGAAGAACTAATCATGTACTTATCGGCAACCCATGGAGCAGTTAGCGCAGTACTATTGACAGACAGGAACTCCGTCCAGACACCCATATATTTTGTAAGCAAAGCCCTAAAGAAAACAGAGACTAACTACAGCGCTATGGAAAAGCTGGTCTTGGCTCTAGTGTTCGCAGCCAAAAGGCTGCGCAGATACTTTCAAGCGCATCCAATAGCTGTAATCACTGATCAGCCAATTAAACAAGTTATCTCTAAGCCTGACGCATCAGGACGCTTACAAAAATGGAGTGTACTGCTAAGTGAGTATAACATCTCATACAGACCGCGCACTGCAATCAAAGGACAAGTCTTAGCCGATTTTATCGTGGAGAAGCCAGACAGCGACAGCCCGACATCTGCAGCTAAAACAGATTTACAGGAACCCTGGATTCTGTTCACAGATGGGTCTTCATGTGTAGATGGATCAGGCGCAGGCCTTATTCTTACAAATCCAGAAGGTATGGAATTCACCTATGCGCTACGCTTTGAATTCACAGCCACAAACAATGAGGCAGAATACGAAGCCCTACTAGCCGGACTACGCATCGCAATCCAAATGGGTGTTCGCAACCTAGAAGCAAATGTAGATTCGCGACTAGTCGCTAACCACGTGCTAGGTGAATATGAAGCCAAGGATGAACACATGATCCAATACCTGGAAAAGACAAAATCTTTGATCAAAAACTTTGATAGGTTCACAATAAAACAGGTGCCTAGAGGAGATAACAGGAAGGCGGACGCACTCAGCAAGATCGCATCCACAAGCTTCGCACACCTCTCAAAACAGGTATTGGTAGAAACACTAAAAAACAAGTCAATCTTGGAAATGGAGATATCAACGGTGATAGAGGAACAAGATCCTACATGGATGACACCTATCATCGAATTTATTAGCAAGGGAACCCTACCCCAAGATCATAAAGACGCTCGAAGAATACGGCGCACAGCGCAACGATTTGAATTACGCGACAACGTACTCTATCGACGGTCTTTCTTACAGCCATGGCTCAGATGTGTTGGACCCCTTCAAGCAGACTACGTACTCCGCGAAATTCACGCTGGATCATGTAGTATGCACTCAGGGCCACGATCCATGGTGGCAAGCACTCTAAGGTCTGGATACTATTGGCCAACAATGCATCGCGATGCATGCGATCTGATAAGAAAATGCAGCAATTGCCAAGTACATAGGCCAATTCCGCGCCGACCACAACAAGAGTTAACACCAATTACCTCACCATGGCCATTTTACAAATGGGGTATTGACATCGCAGGACCTTTCCCTGTCGCAGCTGGAGGAGTAAAGTTCCTCATCGTAGCCATAGACTACTTTACGAAGTGGATCGAAGCAAAAGCGGTGGTGAACATCACGGGAAACCAAGTCAAACGCTTTGTCTGGGACAACATTGTCTGTCGCTTCGGACTACCGGGCGCGATCATATCAGACAACGGAAAACAATTCTGTGATAACCCATTCAAAGATTGGTGCGCACAATTGAACATCACACAACACTTTGCTTCAGTCAAACACCCAAAAACCAATGGCCTAGTTGAGCGCGCAAACCGCAGTCTAGGCGAAGGAATAAAAGCGCGCCTTGACAGACACAAAGGAAGGTGGGTCGACGAGCTCTCGCATGTCTTGTGGGCGCATCGCACAACAATCAAAACCAGTACTGGCGACACGCCATTTTCCCTAGTCTATGGAACAGAAGCCGTCATACCAGCTGAGATAGGAATGCCAACTATACGCACAGCAGAGGTCAACGTCACAACATACGACGAGGAACGGCGCATAGACTTAGACATACTGGAAGAAAGACGCGAACGCGCAGCTATACGCGAAGCAAAGGCTAAGGCAAAAATGAAGAAGTATTATGATGCAAAGGTCAAACACACTTCATTCAGACCGGGAGACTTTGTTTACCGCGCCAACGACGCGAGCCACGCAGAAGACACAGGCAAGCTCGGACCTAAGTGGGAAGGACCTTACGAGGTCACAGACGCGCTCGGCAATGGCGCATACAGACTGCGCGATATGGAAGGTCAAGACCTAGCGCGCACCTGGAACATCTGCAATCTTAAAAAATGTTACTTCTAGGCTACGGCCCTTACACAGACATCCTCGCATCCTACGTGATGCCCAATAAGTGTTTGTTCTTTTTCTTTCCTAGGAATCGTATTTTTCTTATTTTCTTTAAAAACGTGCAAGTATCAATAAAATGTTATGGTTTTTAGCTAACTCCATAGCATATTTTACTTTATTGCATACATAATAAATGTCAATATTGTTATCTTACATTTTTATTGCCTACATGGCGTGCATGCACCACTTAAAGACCCACGAAGGCATAAAGGATAAGTTAACCTACTAATTCACTCGTTGAGTAAGAGGGCTGCAAACCCATCAACATAGGATTACGTATCCTTGCTAAGCGCCTTACTCTTGAGACGTCAAGGTAAGTTTTGCGTTCGCACCCCACGACGGATGCGCACATACTAAGTACACTGTACAAGCTTAGCAAATAACGAGCCAAAACGCTTGGTCAAATACCAAAACTTCGCAAACAATGCAAGTATCTCTTAAAGTCACGCACTTAAAACACTTGGTTAAATAATTTCTGGCAAACAATGCAAGTATATTTTAAGTCACGAACTTAAACATAAAATTATCTTCTTCATAAGTTATTTACAAAAATTACAAGGCAAAACATAATATACAAAAAGCCTATATGCTATGGCGATGCTCAGGACTCTCCTCCGGGGCGGCTGAACTCCCCGCTTCCTGCAGCTTCCTCAAAGTTAAGGCATCCTGCATAGACACGGTCGGAACGCTTACAGGCACACCATCTGACCTGGGGATGTGTGCAGCGCCAATGCCACACATCACTGCCTTACCCTTAATACCTTTCTTCACAGCAACCCTCTACTCATGTCGCTCCAGCACTTCTTTCAAGGGAATCTCCCTCTCAAGAGCAAAGGGTTTGAGGATGTCGCGAGGCCGCGCGAACACATGAACTTGAAGCTGCGAAACATCAGGTTTCAGATAGTAATCTGATTCCCCTTCCCCATTTTCCCAAGATGGCGCTGCAATGTCAACCCCGCCATCAGTACATCTATGGGGTCATCTTGATCACGCTCCAGCCTCCCAATGTGCGGCAACTCAAGAACCTTCAAACCTGCCATTGCTTGCAGCAACTCATCATAAGCTGTGGGGCTGTACCCAGGGACTTCCGCCAAGTCCTTCTTTAGCAGCTTGGCCTCGTGGAGATCCTCCATAGCCTGTGATTTACCACGCGCCATCGCGCAATGCACCACCTTCCCAAAGGCGTCCACTACCTCTGGGGACTCTAGTGTGCCCATAGCTGCCAGGCGCAGTCCATGGCTAATCAACCACCTACATTCACAAAGACAATTTGTATAAGTAAAAGGTATGGCGATAAAGTTATTATGAAGACAAGTAAACAAAATACCTTCGCTCAGCAATGGTAGACATCAAATGAGGATATAATTCCTCGTCATACTCAATACTGAGGCCACGCAGCTTATCCTCTTGCACCTGGAGTATTTTCAACATCTCCTCCTTAAACTTGTCGATGCTAGCGTAGTGCTCCACCTTCTTCTCCTCCAAGAAACGCACAGCAAATGTCAAGTCAGACTTGTAATGGTGCAGCTCTCCGCGCGCCTTCACCACCTCAGCCATGGCAGACAGCTTCTCGTGGGTTATCTTTTCAGCATGCGCCAGCGAGGAATCCAACTCTACTTGCGCATTAGCCAACTGCGCACGGAGTCTCGCCAACTCCTCATCCTTCTGGGCAAGAGCACTGCTCTCCCCAACATACTTCTCTTTTAGCTGAGCCACCAGCTCAGCTTGGCGCGCAGCAGTCGCAGCCAGCTCATCCATCAGCTGCTGCGCCTCTCCACCATCAGCAACCTTGGCTTTCCCCTCCCTGTTTTCATTCTGTGGAGAGGAAACCTCATCAACGAAGGCTCCATCATTCTTCGCAGCATCATCCCTATGTAATAAAAAAACAGTTAGTAAATATTACAACAAGTAATATAATAACAAAAAAGGGGAGAGAGATGATAAAAACGCAGACACTTACAGAAACGGAGAAGCCTCAGCAACCTTCAACCGCGCGCCAGAAGTAGACGTCTCTTCCGCATTAGACTCCGCGTCCCTAATGACGTGTCGACGCCTCTTCCTGGTGCCACTGCCTCCAGCCTCTCCCTTGCGCTTAACATTCTGCGCAACTTCTTCTTTCAGCACCTCCTCAGGATTAAGGATCTTTATACTGTCAGACGACCCCGATTGCGCCTCCTTGTGCGCCACTTCCACAGTGGGCGTCACCTCCAAAGTGGGCGTCACCTCCACAGTGGGCGTCACCTCCACAGTGGGCGCCACCTCCGCATCGGGCGCCACGCTCTGAACAGGCGTCACTTGGAGCGATGGCGTGTTCTCAGGGACCGCCTCTGGCAGGACGGTCAAATGACCCTCCGTCGCCTCCAGTAGGGGCTGCTCACCTTCCCTCAGAGGGCGCACCCCTATAGTTACCAGCTTCGGCTTGTCCAGCTTAACCACAGCAAATAGATCCATCTCTGCACACATCAATAAAGCAAGAAAGAAAAAAAAAAGGGGATTAGTTATTAAAAGCGCACATACACAAAAAAAGACTTACAAAGCTTGAAGTAGAAGGGATGAACACCCACCCCGGCCATCCTCACTCAGGAAAGTAGGCACCTCATCCGCATCGCCAAAATAAGCGCGGCTCAACCCCATATGCACCAAAAACTCCTCCGGATAGGGGTTAATGGCCAGTCGGTTGGCATCCAGAATCTGCGCGTCAGCCAGCCTGTAGGAACCGGGTGCGGGGCGCCCATCCCTTGGCAATGTATCCTGAGTATAAAACTCATGGGGAAAGGGAAAGACTACATCATCAACCCAGAAAAAGAACTCCCTCCAATTCTTTAGGGCATCTACCTTCTCAGTATAACATTGAAGCGCCCCCTGACGCTTCGCAAAAGAAACCCAACCATTTGACCACGTCGTGTGGTAAAAGGAGCGGAACAAGGCCACGGTCGGTTCTATCGCAAGTAAACGGCAGTTTACTTCAAAATTCGACACCTTAGCCGCACCTATACAGTGCAGCTGAGATGTGTGAAGGCGATAATGATTGGGCAAATCGCTCAGAAAAATAGATATGGGTACGCGGTAATTCGCGTACTCAAAGAATTTCGTGTATAGCCCTATTTTCCCTTCGGGGAAATTAGCTATACATGCGTCCACATCTGGAGCCTCTGGATGGACATCCAGAGGCACGAAATAGTCAGACGAAAATTGAGTAACATCCTCAACGGTCATCGCGGAGCAAAAATCCTCTAACTGGGCAACCATCTTCATTAAATGACGAAGTGAAACGCACACAAAATTACCTACGAAAGTGCAGTATTTTCTTTGCAAAAATCTTTCAAAGAAAGTGGATAGTGATAAGTGTGTGTTTTATTATGTGATTGTAAAAAGTGGGGCGGTGACTCTTATATAGGGAGTAAAAAAAACCCTAGTTTGTCTCTACGTGGAACCCACTCACAAAAACGTATGGCTGGAGCTGAACCGGTACATGCACTTTTTCCCGATTTCCGAGGGCTACGTGGACACCACCCCCGATTTTCGAGGTATCCGTTTGAAATACTTATGGTTAGGTGCATTGCACTTAAAAAATAGGCGGTAATATTTCCTTGATCTCCCGCCACGCTTACCGCTGATAATATTAAGTCTAGTATCCGCGTGTAACACCCCCAAAATTTGATACAGCGGAAGACTCAACAAGTTTTCAGGGTGCTACGGGGATTGGTATCCAACACAAGACAATATAGAACGAGATAAAGTAAACATAATAAAAACACAACCAAAACGGGGTTTTAAGGTTTACATTTATCCCAACATCATTCAGAGTCAGGCCCAAAATAACATAACAATAGGTCCAAAATTAATTATCAGAGTTTAGAAAAATAGATCCATAAACCATGAGCCTTGGCCGAGTCTTCCATTCCAAGCATGCATATCATCACTTAATTACCTGAGAAAACGTGCTAAAAGTCAGTTTTCGCTGGTGAGATCATAGGTTTAAATTCATCTAACAATATAGTGGACATATACGCAAAACGCTTGCTAGCTAGACTAAGGATTCGCTAAAAGCCTGCGGATACCCTCCGCTCCAACCTAACACACGGATACCCTCCATTCTAACATAGATATTCGGGTAACCCCCGCAATACCAATAAATACTCGGATAACCTCCGAAGTATTAATAACCTATAGGTGCACACTATAGTATCTAAATAAGTCAACCTTGAATAGTACACACGAAACTATGTGACTAAAGCTGACAATTCACCAATATCCAAATAAGCCAACCTTGAATAGTACACACAAAATATATGTGACTAAAGCTGACAATATATCCTAGTCCATACGCATAGCAAGTTTAGAAAGAATATAAAAGCGATAATAGTCCACATAAAATAATTTGCACGTTTCTCACCCCAAGTATTGAAAACATAGTTCAAGAGTAAAAGTGGGGCTATGACTCACCTCAAGTCCAGAAAATAGCAAGAAGAAGTCGGTAGAAATAAGATGTATAGTAACTCACGAAACAACAACTACGGACTCGACACGACCTAACATTACCAACTCGTTCAGAAATCATATTCTCAAATTCAAAATATTCCCAAACCCGGACGAGAATCCGTTTTATTTCCGAAAATCCATTTCGTATTAGTTTGGTGTATTTACGTTTGGTATCCATACGGGTGGTGGGTCGACTCAAAACAAACCAAAAGGTCACACAAAGAATAATAAAATAAACTATGGATCTAATATTAGCCCAATATATCATTTAAATAAATCGCCGAAGTTTATCAAATCCGTCGATTTGCTAATCCTCATATTTATTTACGTAACATACCGTTCCAAGATTACACCCCATCCTAAAGCACATAGCACATAAATACTATATGGTAGATATCATAGTTTAATAAATTCCTCATATATATCGTCAAATTGGCCAGATTTCCCGATATATACACTCGCAATTTATTACACTTTACATATACCACAACCTACATTAATATATTCATTTCATATAGCCAAATAACCCGGTTCAACCCTACGGTTAAGTGGTTATTTAGTTATATAAAACGTTTATATTAATCGTCATATATCCGTGACAACACGAAAGTCGCAAATAATAACTTACCTGGACTCGAGTGACAACGACTCCGCATAACTCGATAAGTTTATTTAGTATATATACAAAATGACATTTTTATTAAATGTTTAATAATTGTCGAGAGTTTCTCGTTTTATAACCATTTTTATAATAATAATACGTTCAATAATATTACGCCACTTTCGTAGCCTAATATATATCTAGTCGTATTATTTATAATATGACTCGTGATTATTATTATTATTATTAATATACGCGTCTATATAATTATATATCCGTTATTCACGTCTATATATTCATATAAACGTTTATATTACCAATAATTATTATTACGAGTTTTATTATTTACGTTTTAATTGTAATAGTTATCGAGTCATACGAAATGGTCACATGTCCGAGTCATGACTCTCGGCTCATTGTCCAAGTCCAAAATAATATGTAAAAGTCATAAAAACAAAAGTATCTCCGTCCAACACAATCTCAATCCACGTGCTACAACAATAGGGTCCGACTACGGCACCCGACTAACCTATCTCCGTCAATCTAAGTGACCGTCTCACAATCGGTCCCCAAAACCATTTTTCGTCAACACTTCTTCAATATATACCACGAGTCCAAAATAACTCGTCATCCGCTTAGAATCCAATAAGTCGCAAAAATGATAACCGATCAATATATACACAATTTAACCATAACAAGTAAAAATTAGTCGAAACATATATATTTCGACATCAACCACGGTTCTCAAAAATTAATCGTACTTGGGTCAAAGACCAAGTCAACTAAAGTCAAATAATATACCAAGAGCCAAGAGGGTCCCACCCGAGACCACTACGGTCGCGGCTAGCTCACACGAGCTCGACCCAAAAGACCCCAATCGACCCATTTTGGGTCTTCGGCTCCCACAAGAGTTGGCCACAACCAAGATAATCAAACCATGGCCAAAACAATAAAACCAATTTAATCACCATGACCACCAATGGTCAACCATCCAGAAAAACAGGTCAAAATGACCACACCGACCCGAAATTAATAGAAGTCGAGGAGAGGGCCTCGGCTAGGGGGTCGACCACGCATCAAAACTCAACCAAACAACAAAACCCGGATACCAAACTAAGATTTAACCAAGTTTTAACAAAACCCATTATCATTTCATCCTTTTCTTTCCAAATCCGATCCATATTAATAAGATTCGTGGGTTTGGGTAAGTTTTTCAACAAAACGAGGCACCTTGTGCACACTTACCCGCGGATCTATAAAAATAAATCAAGAAAGATGGTGAAAATGATGTGTGTGGCGTCGGTGGTGGTAGAACGAGGTGAGGATGGTTGTTTTTGGGCGCGTGAATCACAAGATAATAACAAGGGACGTGTGGGGAGTGTTTTGGAAGTGGTGGTGTGTGGTGGTGCGCGGCGGTGGTGGCCGGACGAGGGGTGGTCGGCGGTGAGGGAGAAGAGAGGAGAGGGTGAGTGAGTTATTTTATGAAAAATGATAAAGATGGGTTAGGGTTAGGGTTTTTAATAGAGTATTTTCACTTTAGGTCCCTCAACTAAGCTTCCTTATATTTTGCACACAAAACCTTTTTATCACCAACTTTAATTTATAAAAACGCCCCCTTACGTAAGTAAAAACTTACTAAGAAAATATTAGACGTCCCCAAACTCGTTATTTTCACCATTTGACGGGCTATATATATATATATTCCACCGAAATTTATAATAAATACGTTATTAAACGTCCAACGTGTTAAAACTCGTAAGTTATTAAACTTTTAGGTTTCCTAGTGCCGGAGTCAACGTAGTACTAAGTGAGAATTTAAGAATATATCACCGAGCATAATATCAAGAATGAATTATGAAAATAATTCACGAATTCCATAACATCATAAACACATAATTATTCATAAAATAGGTCTTACAAGTTCGTTGTGAAATAAAATTTTAAATAAAAATTATAAACGAACTTTAATCGTAATGCGGGTTTTTAAAATAACTCCCTAAACTGCCGGTTGTCACATCCTCCCAGTCTCAGAAGAAACCCGTCCCGGGTTTCACTCGGAAAAATTCATCTACGAAGTGAAAAGCTTCGGATATTTCTTCCGGAACTCGTCCTCACGTTCCCACGTAAATTCTGGTCCATGCCGGGAATTCCAACGAACCTTGACGAGCGGAATGCGACTTCGCTTGAGTCGTTTAACTTCACGGTCTAAAATCTCAATTGGCTCTTCCACGAAATTCAATTTCTCATCGACACGAATATCCTTCATTGGAATGACAGGCATCTCATCGGAAAGACATTTCTTCAAATTACTAACGTGGAACATGTCGTGAACTTTACTCAGTTCATGTGGTAATTCCAACCTATAAGCCACGGGGCCCAACTCTTTCTAAGATCAGAAATGGTCCAATGTAGCGTGGGTTGAGTTTACCACATTTCCCGAAACGTATCACACCTTTCCAAGGCGAGACTTTCAGCATCACTTTGTCTCCAACCTGGAACTCTAGGGGTTTACGTCTCTGATCGGCGTAGCTTTTATGCCTATCTCTGGCTGCTTGCAACCGATCACGAATCCGAGCTACTTTTTCAGTAGTTTCCAAAATTAGTTCAGGGCCTGTGAGTTGGCTATCTCCAACTTCTGCCCAACCAATAGGCGAACGACACTTTCTGCCATACAAAGCTTCGAATGGTGCAGCCTTAAGACTTGTGTGGTAGCTATTATTATAGGAGAATTCCGCAAGGGGTAAATACTTCTCCCAGCCCTTACCAAAGTCTATGATGCATGCACGAAGCATATCCTCTAACGTCTGAATGGTCCTCTCACTATGACAATCGGTTTGGGGATGATATGAAGTACTCATATCAAGTCTCGTCCCCAAAGCCGTCTGAAGTGATCGCCACAAAGCTGACGTAAAACGGCTATCGCGATCCGAAATAATAGATATCGGGACTCCATGACGCGAAACAATTTCCTTCACATATAACCTCGCAAGCTTATCGACACTATCGTCTTCACTTATTGCTAGGAAATGAGCAGACTTTGTCAGACGATCCACTATTACCCAGATAGCGTCACAACCGCTAGCTGTCCTCGGTAATTTGGTAATGAAGTCCATTGTAATCCGCTCCCATTTCCAGACTGGAAGTTCTGGTTGCGTTAGTAATCCTGACGGTCGCTGGTGTTCAGCTTTAACCTTAGCACATGTCAAGCATTTACTAACGTATGATGCTATATCTGCCTTCATATTTGGCCACCAATAGAACTTCTTAAGATCCTGGTACATCTTGTCGGATCCAAGATGAATAGAGTACCTTGACTTATGCGACTCATGCATAATTAACTCTCTAATTTCTCCATATACAGGTACCCAAATCCGATATCCAAAACTTAACAATCCATCAGAACGCTTAACAAATCCTTTCTCATTATCAGCCATCCCAAATATACTCTCGGCAGATCTGTTTTCTGCTTTCAACGCTTCCGTTTGAGCTTCAAGTATTTGAGATGGTAACGGCGATACGATAGTCATTCCCAATGACCTCACTCGTAACGGTGGTATTCTCTCCTTTCGACTAAGAGCATCAGCGACAACGTTTGCTTTACCAGGATGGTAGCGAATTTCACAATCATAATCGCTTAGCAACTCAATCCAACGTCGCTGTCTCATATTGAGCTCTTTTTTTTTCAAGATGTGTTGTAGACTTTTATGGTCAGTAAATACAACACACTTGGTTCCGTACAAGTAGTGTCTCCATATTCTTAAGGCGAAAACCACAGCACCTAATTCCAAATCATGGGTAGTGTAGTTTTTCTCATGCTTCTTGAGCTGTCGGGAAGCATAAGCTATCACCTTCTCTCGTTGCATTAATACGGCTCCCAATCCTTTATGTGAGGTGATTCCTCCCGAACCGTCACTTATTTATCACACAAGCTAACCACTTGTGAATGGTTAACCGTAATATCTAAATGGAGCCCGGGAGGAACTAGCAATATTTTTCCGTGGGAGTTAAGTACAGAAAAAGTACGTGAGTACAGAAAAGTACATCCCCGGGTCGTTATGTCCCAACGAGGTGTGCGTGATAGTACAATGACTTGTAATGTGTTGAAATAATATGTATATAGAAAAATGGGAATCTGACTGACTAACACTAGGAATGTGAATAGTAAATAGCTCTTGTCACAGCTATTTCAGTAAAAATGTGCAATCAGAAACCCTAAAATGTAAAAGATTTACAAACGTACGTTTAGGTTCAAATAAACGTAAACGTACAAAATGAATCAACAAATATAATTACAGTATGTATTTGCATGCCTTAGGGGCTTAAATACAACTTAAATAATCTTAAAATATTTACTTTATATTTACAAACCTATTTAAAAATTAAGAAAACCTAAAAACCTAAAACGCGTATGTTCACGTTTAAATAAAACGTCCATGTACCAAAATAAAACTGAAAACTGATCAGTACAAATCCCACAAATGTGAAATTTATATTTTTGTGATCCTAATAATAAAAGAAAACTATTTATGAATTAAAATAATTTTTACAAGAGTTTATGTAATTACGATTAATTAAAACTATTATTTACTATTAATAATTACCTAAAAATAAGAAAAATATAAAAAATGCTTAGAAAAATAAAATTAAAACTTAGAAAAGTTAAAAATATTATAAAATGAATTTTAAAACTAAAAATATATTTATTACACAATTATTGTATTTATTATTAATTATTTACTATTTAATAATTAACTAAATATAAAGAATATCTAAAATAAACCTAAATAAATGAAATAAAAATTTTGAAAAGTTTAAAATAATATAAAAGAATTTCTGAAACAAAAATTATATTTATTATACATATATTCTATTTATTATAATTAATTTACTATTATTTATTTATTAATACTAATATTAATTCTAATAATTACGGATGAATAGTAAAAAATGTGAAAAAATTCCAGAAAATGTATTTACTTATAAGGAAGGTAGGAAAATTAGAATGGGGCCAACAACTTATTTAAATAAGCTGTTATAAGCTAAACAGCTTATTTAAGCTTAATGTCCTACTAATACTATAAATATACATGGCAATCCCCTTCCAACGGAACTGGTGCCCCAGAGCAGTTGGAAGGGGTGTGGGGATAATGCATGTTTACTAGCGAGAGGTCCAAGGTTCGAATCCACCCACACCCATTTTTGTATTTTTATTTTATTTTTTTATTTTTTTCTTTTTACAAAACTTTATAATAAGTAAAAATATAAAACTTTAACAAAACCAACTTTTATAAAACTTGGAAATAAGCTCTGTGACAACTTATTTCCATCTCAGTTGGCCAAATAAGCTCAAACTTCTAAATAGAAGCTATCACTTGTGGTTAAAGCTTGTTTTTGGTTTTTCTTATTATAGAACTATATATATACTGTATTTATACAAGTATGATAAAAACAGAACTTTACAAACTAATAAATAAGCAATTCGTGGCTTATGAGTCATTTAGTCAAGCCTTATGGCTCACAGTGGACTTATAAGCTTGGAATAAGCTTTGGAAAAGCTATTCAGTGAAAATAAAAGTAAAAAGGGTATATGTACAAGTATAATAGGTATATTTATACAAGAATAAGCACTTGATAGTGCTTATTAGTATGGGCTTAAGGTTTAGACAGTCAAGCCTAAGGCTTGACTTGGATTGAGTGAAAGCTCAATTGAGCTTGGTATAAGCTCCATACTGGTAACAAAAGAGAAAATATGGTTTGTACAAGTAATATGAACAATATTCAACAAGCAAATACACTGGGATAAGCCAATAAGCTAAAATAAGCCAACAAGCTTTTGACAGTTACTTGCAGATCCAAACACCCCTGCAACCTATTATCTTGACAAATTAAGCTTACATAATAAGCTGAGAAAGCCAAATAAGAAGTTGGAGTAGCAAGGTGGTCTGGTTGGCTTTCCAAAAAGCCCAAGCTCACTCTGTGGGGTCCACAGATGAGCTTGTGAGAAGCTTGTGGAAATGCCGTAATACCCTGATTGCTCAGGGGTATGTTGTGAGTGGGCAAACTATCAAGCTCTCAAATAACTTATCTAATAAGCTATAATGCTCAACAAGCACTGAGTTGTAGAAATTAGTAGTTTGGCTTTGTGAAAAACCAAAAACAAAGAGCTTAAGCTCAGTGAGGAGGCTTTTATAAGCTTATGAAATCAACTCACCTTCACTGTTTGCTTCAGTGAAGGGAGTAAAGTGCACAAAAAAGGTGGGTGGTTAAAACTATCTAAATAAGCTATAAACAGAAAAATAAGCACATACATAACAAATATGCCACTAGGGCAACACAAATAAGCCAAGTTCACAAAGTGGGGTCAAGTCATGAGACTTTGACAAGCTCATGAACTTGACAGTCCATTGGTGACACAGGGCAAAAACATGTATAATTAAGCACTACTTTAAGCTAGAAATAAGCTGAAATAAAAATTAACAAAATTCATACAAACAGATAAGCAGCTAAACTAAAACATATTACAAACACAGGTCCTAAAATTTAGTATTAAATCCTACACAAAAATATCTATTTAATTCAAAAAACACAAAACCTGAAATTTTGACTTTTTAAGTTTATGATCAAAGTTGACTTTGATCAACTTTGATCTGAATTTAAGAACTAAATAAGCTATAATATGATACAAAAACATAAAATAAACAAGTATTAACAACATTTAAACATATTAGCAAGATTTTAGGTTGTGACAACATCAAAATACTCATAATGAGACAGTCAATTGTGATTTTGACTTTCTACCATGCTATACTCTTAAGTTAATGTTTCACTGAGTCACTTTAGTCATATAAAGCATACATCAAACAAGAACAACACCATACATAGCCTGTAACACAGTTCATCCACCACAACCAAACAACCCTTTAATGGACATTAATTTAGCTTTTCATTACATATAACTGAGTAATCAAATTTCATCAAATCCAGGGGATATATTGTGTCAAAATAAACCTTTTTCAGCATACACAAGTAGTCACACAAGTATACACCTATGATTCTCAAAATTTATGAAAATGACAGTCAAAATGGAATTTCAAGCATAATCAAATTCCAAAACATGAACACTTAATTTTAAGCTATAATTACATTAACTAACAACAAATAAACATGAAAAAGTAGAAATCAGAACAGATAAGTAACTTAAGCATAAAAATGCAAAAATTGTAAAAAGTGAACTTACAAGGTGGATCAACTGAGACTTTGGTAACAAAGATCAAAACCAATACCTATAGCCTCCCATGAGGCACTACAACCAATGGCAATCCATAATTAACCATGCTCCAAGCAGAATCACCCAAGAACAACTATTTTTTATTTATTTTCTATTTTTCTCTATTTTTTTAATATTTTTGGTTTTAAAAGACTATGACTGATTTAGGTTTCTAAAAGCTTAAACAAGCTTTGTCAGGAGCTTAAGTGAGTTAATAGAGTCCAATAACAACAATAATCCAAAAGAAATGTAAATAACTTGAAATAAAAGGAATTTATGAAGAACATGATATTTAAAGATAACTTGTATTTAAACTTAAAAGATTGCTCCATTATACTAATTTGAGGATCAGTACAACATTTAAACTGTAAAAAGACATTTAAATTAAGAAAGCAATAAAGCTAAGTTACACTACGAGACTAAGGCTAGCCCAAAGTACTTCTTCCTCTTGCCTCTTGCTCCTTTTATAGTATCTCTGAGTTCTCCTCACTTCCCTGGTCAAATCCCACCAACAATCTCAGCCTTTGATTAAGCAGAAATCATCCTAGCCATTTAAATGTATTTTGGCGCCAAAAGTCCTAGGATAACTTGTAGCAGTTTTCTGAGCAATTAATGCTATTTGGAGGGTTGTGTAAGGTGTAGGGGACAAGTAGGGTGAGCCAGGGGGTGGTGGAAGCAAGTTGTTGTCAGGTTGCAGTTGTAGGGGAGGAAAGTGGTGTAGGTTTGGTACGTGGCATCACCTGGTGAAAACCCAGGGGATGGGTTTTGGTTTAGGATGTGACAGAGGGTGTATGAGGTGGTGAAAGTGAGCTAGTGGTGGAAGGGTGAGGTGGAGTGGTGGTGTAGCAGGTGAGGTGGAGTTGGGAGGTGGAAGAAGGCAGGGTCAAACGGTCAACGACCGTTTTTATTATAAAGGGTAAAATGGGTTTTGGGCTTTGGTTTTGTTTGGGTCTGGAATTTTATTTGGTGGACTGGGTCAGGTTGTGTTTGGATTTGTAATTTGGATTTTGGTTTAATACAAATAAGGTCCATTTGTTTTTGTAAGTGTAATAACCATAAGGACCTAAAATGCAATTTTCTGAAATCTAAGGGACTGAAATGTAATTCATCCAAACTTCTTAAATGGTCCTTTCATGCCAAGTATAAATAGTATAAGGGCCATAAGTGTAAGTTTTCCATTTAAAACCACCCGGGGACCAATTATGCCAAATCTTCAAACTCCAGGGACCAAATCTGTAATTTCTGAATTTGTGAAGGGTTGAACCTGTAAATTCTCAATAAATACCATAAGGACCAATTATGTCATTAATGAATAGTATAAGGTTTATTTTGATTATTTTCTTATTTTTAAAACCTTAGGGACTAATTTTGACAGTTTTGCAAAGTTAAGGGACCAAAGTTGTAAATTTGTGATTTTAAACTGGAAAGGATAATTTCTTACAACTTGTGAATCCCAAGGACCTTTTATGATAATTTTACAAGTTTTGAGTGACCAGGGACTAGTTTTGCCAATTTATGAAACTTGAGGGACTGAAACTACCAATTATGCAAACTTTGTACGTTTTTCATCTGTTTTTGATTATTTTGCATTTGAAACATATAAAACACACTTCTAAGATATTTTAAGTATTTTGATGCATATTTGAGTGTTTTTGGATGTTTTGGCAGTTCAGATTGGTATAAAATGATGAGTATTTAGACACTCATCATGAGGCGTCACAATAGACGACGAAATCCTCGTTACCTTCTGGTAATGCTAAGATAGGAGCACTACACAACATCTTCTTAAGCAATTGAAATGCTTCATCTTCTTTATCTCCCCATTCATACGTAACACTCTTTTGAGTCAATTTGGTCAATGGTTTAGCTATCTTCGAAAATCCCTCAATGAATCTTCGGTAATAACCAACTAAACCCAAAAATTGACGAACTTCGGTTGGGGTTGTAGGTGCAGCCCAATCTTTTATCGCCTCAATCTTAGCAGGATCCACATGGACTCCTTGTCTATCAATCACATGACCCAAAAATTGTACCGTCGGAATCCAGAATTCGCATTTCGAAAACTTGGCATAGAGTTTCTCCTTCCTGAGCAATTCTAAGATGAGTCTTAGATGCTCCTCATGCTCCTTCTCACTCTTTGAATAAATCAGAATGTCATCGATGAATACAATCACAAACTTATCTAAGTAAGGCTTACACACCCGATTCATGAGATCCATGAATATTGCCGGTGCGTTAGTCAACCCAAACGGCATCACCTGAAACTCGTAATGCCCGTAACGGGTTCTGAAAGCCGTTTTCGGAATATCTTCCTCGCGAACTCGAAGTTGACGATATCCCGATCTCAAATCGATCTTCGAGTACACACTCGATCCTTGGAGTTGATCGAACAAGTCGTCGATCCTAGGTAACGGGTATTTATTCTTCACCGTTAACTTATTCAACTCTCTGTAATCAATACACATACGAAACGATCCATCCTTCTTCTTCACAAATAAGACTGGGGCTCCCCAAGGTGAAGAACTTGGTCTTATGAATCCTTTTTCGGCTAACTCCGCCAATTGTTTCGACAACTCTTCTAGCTCGGTAGGTGCAAGACGATAAGTCGCTCGTGCTACAGGTGCAACACCAGGTATCAACTCAATCCGAAACTCCACTTGTCTAGTCGGCGGGATTCCTGGCAAATCATCAGGAAACACATCCGAAAAATCACGAACTATAGGCACATCTCCAATGCACCTTTCCTTCTTCTTCGTCCCTCCTTTCTCAGAAATTTGAGCTAAGAAAAGGTAACATCCCTTCTCCATTAGCTTTGGTAACTTCGTGCAAGAAATAACTGCTAATCGGGATGGGCTCCTAGAATCTTTTCGATCTCCTAATATATTTAGGATCTCCTTTCTGTAAGGTACACGCACAATCTTCTCGTCGCAGAGCATGTGAGCACGATACTTCGACAACCAATCCATACCAATGATGACATCAAAACTTCCTAACGTGACGGGTAGAAGAGCTATGTTGAAAGGGTGGTTCAAGAAATTTAGCGTACAACCACGAATGATAGTATTAATCCTTTCTATATTTCGATTTGCTAACTCAATATCATATCCAATTCCTAAGGCGATCGGGGGTTTCTCTAGTAAGGGTGCAAACGTAGTGGACACAAAACTCCTATCGGCACCAGTATCAAATAGTATGGAAGCATAACGATTATTGAGAAGGAACGTACCAGTAACGACGTTCAGATCTTCTCCTCTCTCGTTCCCGAGGGCATACACTCTTCCCTGAGCAGCTCCAGCTTCCACACGTTGGTCCCCATTATCTTGTCGTCCGCGGTTTCCTCCTGCTCCGCGGTTTCCATGATTGTACCCATTACCACCCGAGCCTTGGTTTCCACGGTTCCACGATTCTCTACACTCATTCCTATAGTGTCCCTTCTTTCCACACCCATAACAAGTAACATCTGCCTTATTTCTCATCTCAGGAGCAGCTTGAACCATAGCAAGAGGTCGTGCTCTGCAGTCCCTAGCTGTGTGTCCTTTCTTTGAGCAATTTTGGCATTTCACACTACACCATCCAGTATGATGCTGGTGGCAGCGATCACACCTGGGCGCATCACCGTTCTGATTTTTCTTATCTCCATTCCCAATACCATAAGCCTTAGTTTGTCTCTTGCTTCGGTGATCATTACCCTTAGAGTGACGGTCTCTCTTTCTCTTTCCATTCTTCTCCTTATCAGCTCCTTCCAATTCCAACGAGTCCATAAGTTGTTGAGCAATTGTGATTGCCTCATGGATGTTTGCAGGCCTAGCAGAAATCACATCATTTCTCGTAGCTACAGGCAACCCATCAATATACCTCTCGATCTTTTGAGTCTCGGTTTTCACCATATCTGGGCACAACAAGGCCAATTCCTGGTAACGACGATTGTAAGTCGCCATATCATTACCTTTCACCTTGTGGTTCCAAAACTCAATCTCTAGCTTTTTGACCTCATTCCTTGGGCAATAAGTCTGAATCAGCAAAGACTTAAATTGCTCCCAAGTCATGGCATAAGCTACATCACTCCCAACGGCATTTCGGTAATTGTTCCACCAAGTCAAAGCTTCATCCTTGAAAGTAAAAGAAGCAAACTTTACCTTCGCATTCTCCGCACAACCACTAACATTAAACACTGACTCAGTCTTCTCAATCCACCTAACCAGGTAAACCACTCCTTCAGTTCCACCAAACTCAATAGGTCCACAAATCTTAAACTCCTTGTAGTGACATCCATTTGCACGGACAGGTGGAAAAGTTCCAGCAGAATTGTTGGAATGATTTGACTCAGCTAGTAGTTCAGCAACTCTTTGCTCCACAAGTTGATTGATCATAGCTTGATCCACAGTAGGTGCATTAAGTTGAACATGATCATTGTCTCCCTGAACATCAACATTTTGGTTCCTGTTGTTGCGGTTAGTAGTGTCCAGGTTGTCAGGAGTAGGGGTTTCAACATTTCGAGTAGGTCGGCGTCCTCGGCGACCAGGAGTAGTCACAGCAGGACCAGTTCTGGTAGCTCTAACAGGGTTTCGTCGTGTTGCCATTAATCTGTAACATCATACAAGTTCATGAGTCTCCAATAGAACTTATCAATATGCTCAACAAGAGTAATTCAACGAAGCCAAGTCGTGGGAAGAATAGCAACAATACACCACGCAACATCAATAAAGCGAATAAGGACTCAATTTCCATAACACCCAAAATCACATAATACCATATACTAATAACCATCAACCATACAATAGCGATCTAACATCGTTCCAACTAACGGATAACACAAAACGTACTAATCGTTCCAAAAGAGACGAATACTGAACAAAACACATCAAAATATGATAACTAGCTTTTCTAACCGAACACTCCTCGGTTAAGAAAGCAACAAGACAGCATGACCCAAGCAACTAGCCACGCGGCTGGCGGAGGCTCCTCAACTCCTGCCTCAATCCATCAAGATCCCTCCATAACGATCCTAGCTCCACGCTATGGGTGTCTCGGTCTCTCTTGAGGTCAGCCACCTCCTTCTCTAGCTCGGCATTCCTTTGCCATAGCTTGCGGTCAGCCTCACGAGCAGTAACAAATCCTCGATGCAAACTATCGATATGCTCGTGGACATCCATCAAAACTCTCCCCAACTCAGTAGTCCTGCCCACAACGACAGTCAAGTCAACTCTCAAATCCGCTAAAAACTCTCCAATAACTCTCTCAAGTCGATCAGATACACGTGCAACTCTCTCACTAAGCTCAGTAATCCGAGCCCACAACCTGCCAATCTCACCCAACTCTGCATGCTCAGCAGAAACCTCAGAAGATGCATCCAACTCAACGGGACTACCAGGTGGCAACTCAAACAAGAACGGGTGATCAGGTGAATCAGGCTCAATCGGGTGTACAGGTGAATCAGGCTCCTCAGCCTGAGCTGGTGGTACTAATACATCATCATCATCAGGAATCTCATCCTCCTAAGGGTCATCCTCCTCCTCAGGGTCATCATCATCACCCTGCTCAGCCTCCTGAGGGTCATCCTCCTGCTCAGGGTCATCAGCCTCATCCTCCCCCTCGTACTCCTCCTCCTCATCGGAAGAGTACCTCATCAATCGTCGTCTCCTACTAGGTGAACCATGTGGAGATGTAGTAGGTGATCCAGGACGACGATGCAATGATGTGGGTGGCGCCTCAGACAGAAGAGAATGAGCATCAATCTGTAAAGGTGATGGAGTAGGGCGTACCGACATGCGTGCCGTAGCTCGGTGGGCAAAGCGAGGTGCCACGCGAGCCAAAGCCTGATGAAGAGTAAGCTGCCTCGATGTACCAGGGAGCCCTAGAGAAGATGAGGGTCCCTGCGTAGATGCAGCAGGTGGTGCTGAAGTAGAAGCTGCCTGCGATACAGTAGCTTAAAGCATGGCCATCTGGTAAGGATCATCAGATGCCATAATGAACTGTGCAGGTAAAACCGGTGCAGTAAGAATATCCTCGGCGACATCGGGCATATGGGAGGCCATGGTCTGTGACAACGGCGTAGGGTAGGTGTAAGTGTTTCAAAACAACTAAATCACAACTCAAATTACCATACCAAAAATCCTCATCAAATAATTCAATTATATAATCTCAATAAAAAGAATTTCAAACACCGCATTACTAAAATGTTTATAAAACATATAGACCATATAATTCCTCGAAACGCCATCTTATTACTAAAATCCATAAACCTCAAATCATCTCAATAAATCCCAAATCTAACAATCATCTCAATAATCTCATAATACCTCAAATAATAGAAGATGCTTCGGCTTGGCGGGCTGGCGAGCGGTGGTCAAGGATCATTTTCTATAAAAATACGGTTATAGTTTAGGCGTTTATTTACCTAGTTCTCTATAACCTTGGCTCTGATACCAATCTGTAACACCCCCAAAATTTGATACAGCGGAAGACTCAACAAGTTTTCAGGGTGCTACGGGGATTGGTATCCAACACAAGACAATATAGAACGAGATAAAGTAAACATAATAAAAACACAACCAAAACGGGGTTTTAAGGTTTATATTTATCCCAACATCATTCAGAGTCAGGCCCAAAATAACATAACAATAGGTCCAAAATTAATTATCAGAGTTTAGAAAAATAGATCCATAAACCATGAGCCTTGGCCGAGCCTTCCATTCCAAGCATGCATATCATCACTTAATTACCTGAGAAAACGTGCTAAAAGTCAGCTTTCGCTGGTGAGATCATAGGTTTAAATTCATCTAACAATATAGTGGACATATACGCAAAACGCTTGCTAGCTAGACTAAGGATTCGCTAAAAGCCTGCGGATACCCTCCGCTCCAACCTAACACACGGATACCCTCCGTTCTAACATAGATATTCGGGTAACCCCCGCAATACCAATAAATACTCGGATAACCTCCGAAGTATTAATAACCTATAGGTGCACACTATAGTATCCAAATAAGTTAACCTTGAATAGTACACACGAAACTATGTGACTAAAGCTGACAATTCACCAATATCCAAATAAGCCAACCTTGAATAGTACACACAAAATATATGTGACTAAAGCTGACAATATATCCTAGTCCATACGCATAGCAAGTTTAGAAAGAATATAAAAGCGATAATAGTCCACATAAAATAATTTGCACGTTTCTCACCCCAAGTATTGAAAACATAGTTCAAGAGTAAAAGTGGGGCTATGACTCACCTCAAGTCCAGAAAATAGCAAGAAGAAGTCGGTAGAAATAAGATGTATAGTAACTCACGAAACAGCAACTACGGACTCGTTCAGAAATCATATTCTCAAATTCAAAATATTCCCAAACCCGGACGAGAATCCGTTTTATTTCTGAAAATCCATTTCGTATTAGTTTGGTGTATTTACGTTTGGTATCCATACGGGTGGTGGGTCGACTCAAAACAAACCAAAAGGTCACACAAAGAATAATAAAATAAACTATGGATCTAATATTAGCCCAATATATCATTTAAATAAATCGCCGAAGTTTATCAAATCCGTCGATTTGCTAATCCTCATATTTATTTACGTAACATACCGTTCCAAGATTACACCCCATCCTAAAGCACATAGCACATAAATACTATATGGTAGATATCACAGTTTAATAAATTCCTCATATATATCGTCAAATTGGCCAGATTTCCCGATATATACACTCGCAATTTATTACACTTTACATATACCACAACCTACATTAATATATTCATTTCATATAGCCAAATAACCCGGTTCAACCCTACGGTTAAGTGGTTATTTAGTTATATAAAACGTTTATATTAATCCTCATATATCCGTGACAACACGAAAGTCGCAAATAATAACTTACCTGGACTCGAGTGACAACGACTCCGCATAACTCGATAAGTTTATTTAGTATATATACAAAATGACATTTTTATTAAATGTTTAATAATTGTCGAGAGTTTCTCGTTTTATAACCATTTTTATAATAATAATACGTTCAATAATATTACGCCACTTTCGTAGCCTAATATATATCTAGTCGTATTATTTATAATATGACTCGTGATTATTATTATTATTAATATACGCGTCTATATAATTATATATCCGTTATTCACGTCTATATATTCATATAAACGTTTATATTACCAATAATTATTATTACGAGTTTTATTATTTACGTTTTAATTGTAATAGTTATCGAGTCATACGAAATGGTCACATGTCCGAGTCATGACTCTCGGCTCATTGTCCAAGTCCAAAATAATATGTAAAAGTCATAAAAACAAAAGTATCTCCGTCCAACACAATCTCAATCCACGTGCTACAACAATAGGGTCCGACTACGGCACCCGACTAACCTATCTCCGTCAATCTAAGTGACCGTCTCACAATCGGTCCCCAAAACCATTTTTCGTCAACACTTCTTCAATATATACCACGAGTCCAAAATAACTCGTCATCCGCTTAGAATCCAATAAGTCGCAAAAATGATAACCGATCAATATATACACAATTTAACCATAACAAGTAAAAATTAGTCGAAACATATATATTTCGACATCAACCACGGTTCTCAAAAATTAATCGTACTCGAGTCAAAGACCAAGTCAACTAAAGTCAAATAATATACCAAGAGCCAAGAGGGTCCCACCCGAGACCACTACGGTCGCGGCTAGCTCACACGAGCTCGACCCAAAAGACCCCAATCGACCCATTTTGGGTCTTCGGCTCCCACAAGAGTCGGCCACAACCAAGATAATCAAACCATGGCCAAAACAATAAAACCAATTTAATCACCATGACCACCAATGGTCAACCATCCAGAAAAACGGGTCAAAATGACCACATCGACCCGAAATTAATAGAAGTCGAGGAGAGGGCCTCGGCTAGGGGGTCGACCACGCATCAAAACTCAACCAAACAACAAAACCCGGATACCAAACTAAGATTTAACCAAGTTTTAACAAAACCCATTATCATTTCATCCTTTTCTTTCCAAATCCGATCCATATTAATAAGATTCGTGGGTTTGGGTAAGTTTTTCAACAAAACGAGGCACCTTGTGCACACTTACCCGCGGATCTATAAAAATAAATCAAGAAAGATGGTGAAAATGATGTGTGTGGCGTCGGTGGTGGTAGAACGAGGTGAGGATGGTTGTTTTTGGGCGCGTGAATCACAAGATAATAACAAGGGACGTGTGGGGAGTGTTTTGGAAGTGGTGGTGTGTGGTGGTGCGCGGCGGTGGTGGCCGGACGAGGGGTGGTCGGCGGTGAGGGAGAAGAGAGGAGAGGGTGAGTGAGTTATTTTATGAAAAATGATAAAGATGGGTTAGGGTTAGGGTTTTTAATAGAGTATTTTCACTTTAGGTCCCTCAACTAAGCTTCCTTATATTTTGCACACAAAACCTTTTTATCACCAACTTTAATTTATAAATACGCCCCCTTACGTAAATAAAAACTTACTAAGAAAATATTAGACGTCCCCGAACTCGTTATTTTCACCATTTGACAGGCTATATATATATATATATATATATATATATATATATATATATATATATATATATATATATATATATATATATATATATATATATATATTCCACCGAAATTTATAATAAATACGTTATTAAACGTCCAACGTATTAAAACTCGTAAGTTATTAAACTTTTAGGTTTCCTAGTGCCGGAGTCAACGTAGTACTAAGTGAGAATTTAAGAATACATCACCGAGCATAATATCTCAAGAATGAATTATGAAAATAATTCACGAATTCCATAACATCATAAACACATAATTATTCATAAAATAGGTCTTACAAGTTCGTTGTGAAATAAAATTTTAAATAAAAATTATAAACGAACTTTAATCGTAATGCGGGTTTTTAAAATAACTCCCTAAACTGCCGGTTGTCACACCGCGACTACGAGCCGCGCACAGTAGACTGGGGGGACATGATGACGTATAGTCTATATTTGGGCCACGAGCCCAAATGATAAACATTACTTGGCCCAAACCCACCACGAGTGGGCTATTATAACGAATAACGGGCCATAATAAACACGGCTTGGGCTCACGAAGCCCAAAGCCCAACCAAACTTAACCGGGTATGCGATAAGGATTACCTATTCATGGAATAGATATCCTTAACCCGGATAAGCATTACGTATGCGAAAAGTAAGGAGCAAGAAACCTACACGGTTTCAGCCCCTATATAAGGAATGACATCTCTCATTCAAAGGTACGATATACAAAATCCTAACTCTCTACGAGAACCTAAAATCGATTACTTACTCTCACGCCGGAGTCTAATCGGGGGAAACAATCCCTCGATAAGCCTAACAGTGTTGTTTATTTTCTTAGTGCGCAGGTAACAAGTACTAGGAAGCGAATTGATACAAGAGCAAGAGCCAATAACTATGAACGCCCAACTTTTGTATCAACAATATACTACCTCTTCCTCCCTATTTATAATAACATCTTTCTTGCTATTTTCCTTCAAAGTTCGATGTGGATGATCAACCCAATTGACATTTATCCTTTTTACATGGTTAGATACTTAAATTAAACAATTTTTTTTTTTTTTTTTTTTTTTTTTTTTTTTTTTTTTTAATGCTAGCTTCCATTAGTTTTACTTTCTATTGGTCTTTTGATTGTTTGATTTTTAATATCTTTAAATTATTTGTAACATTATAATTTATAAAACATAAGCTACTAGCTACTTAGAAGTCATATCCACGGAAGAAAAAGATAATCACAGTAATTTACTACTGTAAACAAGCAAAGCAAATTGCAACATGAGATCTCATCACAATCTAGTCACATTGAAAATGTAGGATCCAACAGCAATAATGCTGCACGAGACACAGGGCTTTCGAAACTGTTATACATAAGTTGATGAATTTCCAACTTGTAAAGAAATATACTATTTTAATATTTGAAAATATATAGACAACGTGAAATGAATCTTAATACTAGTACAAACAAGTAATTTGCTACAGCCACCGCAAAGTTGAGCACACACATGATAGGCAGAATCCATGCTCATATCCCCGATAAACCCTGAGGACTTCTTTCATTGTTGTTGTCTGATGTAAAAGGGAACCAAAACCTTCTTTTAGATGACTTGCTACCTAGAGTGCTCGGGGTGACCTTATCTCTTTTCTTCGGCGACCTTGCATGTCTTTTCTCTTTTGTGATCAAGTTGCCGTCCGAGTAATATGCACCCAACTCCCACTAGCTACATCGAATCAGTAAGTCACACATAGATATTTCAGCACAAATGTTTGACTTCCATAACGAACAAGCACTATAAACATATTTAATGATCTGTCACCTAATGATCATTTTCGTGTGGTATCAAAATTATCACTTAAAACTATAATGAATAGCTAAAAATCACACTAGCTGTAAATGTTCTTTTGGGTTGTTTCAGATTGTTGACTTTCATTAGGACCACATAGTTTAATTTGTTTTCACCATCAAGAAACCTTTTAACCAAAAACATTCCAAATTCGAGCTCAAAGTTGCTCAATGAAAAAACATGGGTGACGAAATATAAGCTTGTCTTTCGACAATTGATTTTTCAAACTTTGATTTTTTTTTTTTTTTTTTTTTTTTTTTTTTTTTTTTTTTTTTTTTTTTTTTTTATATGCTAGCTTGTGTTCTAGGATAATAGAACCACAAGTTTTTTCAAACTTTGAAATTCCCTAGCTTGTATACTTACCTTCAAATATCGATGTGGGATTGTCAACCAAATTGATTTTTGGATTAAACACTGACTTTTTTTATGCTAGCTTGCATTAGTTTTACTTTCTATGGTATTTGGGTTGTTTGACTTTTAATATTTTTTTAGTTATTTGTAACATTATAAAACATAAGCTCCTAGCTACTTAGAAGTCATATCCAATGAAGAAAAAGGTATCACAGTAATTTACTACTGTAAACAAGCAAAAGCAAATTGCAGCATGAGATCGATCTCATCAATTTGTGGCAAACAATCAGAAGAAGACACCATACAGTTTACCAACATGTTGTGTTCTTAAGGCTGTTTAATCAGGTAAATTGGTTATTTATAAGCTAAGAATTTTGTCATATTTTGCAGGAAGTTGCGTTGTTAACTGATGGACAATTTTCACGTGGTTCTCACATCTAGTTTAATAAACTGTTCAATCCCCTTTCAGAAATGACAATTAGCGGATGTAACATTAGTAATGTCAAATCGGTAATTTAGATGCAAGATTAGCTACAAAAGCTAATGACAGTGACTTTCATGACACATTTCCAAAACGAATATCAAGAAACTGTTCATGATTAGCCGAAAAAATATCAAGAATTTCCAAAACTTGCATTAGTTTAAGGAGCTGTAAGTGTAGGTTGAACCCTTTTCATGAAACATTAACGGGAATGCAGGAAGATGGTCTAATTGGTCTAGTCCTAAACGGTGATATAATGACAATAGCGGATTAGCTAACGGGAATGGACGTTTAGCTAATAGATGAAGAGCTAAACGAGCGACGAAAGTCATGGACCCCTCCTGTGTACAAGGCTGAAAGAGGTGTCCTTTACAAGGTATATCCCCTTCGTTCTACAAAGTAAATGTCATCTTCGGCTTACAGTAACAAATTCACCAATTTTCAATTCCAAAAAACGGATAATATTTATGATAATCCGGGGAAAATGTTATATGAACACCAAAGTAACAAAATCTGATGGACTCAAGTCATGTAGACAGCCTCACAATTTAAAGGTGACTTTGCATCAATGGTCTGTTGCACCAATGATTTTTTTTGTTCCAGTGCATCAAGAACGTCCGGTCAGCTTCAAAAGGATGTGTAACATATGAGTGCTCGAAGCAAGTTAAGAACAAGAGAGAAACAGAAAACTATTGGGATCCGGGTTCGAATTTTTCACTGCGATTATTAAATGGCATTGTAATTCTACTTCACCAATTTAAATGTGACTTGTTACCAAAAGTTCCAATTTTCTTTTGATATCAGAGATCATTGTGCAATGGTTATGAGTAACGATTGTAACTTTGCAACTCCATTTGGAATTCTCCATTACCTTGTTAAAATATAATCTCAACTTTGTTAAGTACTTATAAAAGGTGTGTGTCTAGGTGTCCTTTTATAGCTCAAGGATCATGGGACCACAAGTTTTTCTTATAAAATTGTTAGGTTTGTAAAAAACTTAAATAACCCATTGTCGCATATGAGCCCGAGTTAAGAAATTATAACTCGGGTTGAAAGCAAAAAGGGTTTTTCAAGGTTTAAACTTCCCTACCTTAAATACCACCTTTCCCTCCCTATTTATAATAACATCTTTCTTTGCTACTTTCCTTCAAAGCTCGATGTGGGATGGTCAGCCCAATTCAATTTTATAAGCTACTAGCTACTTAGAAGTCATATCCACCGAAGATCATCACAAGAATCGCCTCTCTCAAAAATAGTAGTTGCTCACATTCCCGTACGTACCTGCATTGCACAAGTTGCTTAGCATTCGCGTCACACTTGCAAAAACAAGCACACACATCGAAACAACACCACACGACGCTTCATCTCATGCAGTAGAGTAGCAACACAGTGGGCTCCTGTAGTCCTGTCGTAAGTATCATGATTCAGATATCTTTAAAACTTTAACAAGAGCCAAAAGATTGAAAAGAACGTTGCTATGATAAGGTATCGACATATTATTTCCATAAACTATAGAAGGGGTGTTATTCAAAAACTAATGTAAGAGGTTATGATACATATGAAACTTTCAGGTTCTCGTTTAAAGAAAGAAAAATAAATAAATAAAAAATATAAATATAAATAAAAACAATATTTGGTTATCTCTATTGTTCACCTTATCACCTATAACATTTAAATTTTGTTCTGACTATGTACTTCATCAACAGAGATTGTAACAGGTGTTTAGTCTCCTGTTTTAGGGTCAACGATCTTCTTGAGATGAACATTTAGATCAGAATTCAGAATATAAGAACGACTATCTTTACCTTACTTTTGACTCGAATGATCGCGTCCAGCAACCTTTCTATGGGAATCAACCTATGCGATATAAACTCCTTTATATATGAAAGAAACAACACACTTTCTAGAAAAGTTCAGTTAAACTCACTGCAGGTCTTGTTCCTGCCTTGTCATGCCAAAGCGACGGGCAACATTTTTTGAGGTAAGGCCCATCGGAAGAATACAATCTTGAGCTTGTGCCACTGTCTTCATTTGGTATAGGAAGACGTCAATCCCCAATTACATCCAAAAAGTAAGTACCTATCAAGGTAAAGAAGAAAGAGCATACTTTTGGGTTAACAGGTCTGTCCCAAGCTTTTTGATCCCGTTAAATGTCAGAGTATAAGATAATTTTTTTCGCGTTGGGGCGGATGTTGATGGTTTGCATTTGTATCATCTTAGTTAGTGGCTATATTTGCTATGAGGTCTAATTTGTTTTTTCTTCTTTTGTTGTTCGTCCCCTTCGTGAGTTGTTATTTCCAGTCACCGGCTTTTTCAAGCATGTTTGGACTTTAGAGGTGCAGGGTTCTCTTTTTTTGTACTTCGTTCTTTGGTTATATATTTGGTTGCCTTTGTAAAAAAAGCAACCTTCAAGCTTAACAAGTTTGCAAAAGATTTAAATAACCAACATTTACATATGAGGCTGAGTTATGAAATTATAACTCAATCCTATATGCACATGCTGGTTTTTAGAACTTTGAAATTCCTTTCCCTCTCTATTTATAATAACATCTTTTCTTGCTACTTTTCTTCAAAGGTCCATGTGGGATGGTCAACCCAATTGACATTTATCTTTTTTACATGTTTAATATTTTCTAAGTTACTAGCTACTTGGAAGGTGATTGGTTTTCACAAAACATCCACAAAGAGATGTATCAAAAGGTGATTGGTTTAATCATAAAGAGGAGAGAGAAACTATCACAACATACACCAATGACCTTTTGACACATCACTTTGTGGATGTTTTGTGGAAATTTTCTTTGTGGCTATAGCATTCCTCACTTGGAAGTCATATATTGGAGCATGAGATCTCATCAATTTGCGCAAAACAACCCAAAGGAGACACCATACAGTTTTCCAACAATTTGAGTCACATTCAAAATATAGGATCCGGCAGCATGAGACGGTGTTTCGTATGATAGACGTACATATTTTGATAAATTTCGAGCACGCAAATGCATGAATTGTTTCAAATTCAAACAAATACATACACCTTATTACCTTAAAATGAAATAATGCCAACAAGTAACTTGCTACAACCACCGTGCAGTAGCAAAAATCCAGAAACACATACGTAACTAACAAAAGGTGGAAGATTAGATGGTCTATTTAGAATAGGATAGATCATCACAAGAATCATCTCTCTCAAAAACAGTAGCTGCTCCCACTCCCGTACTTGCATTGCACAAGTTGCTTACCATTCACGTCATACGTGCAAAAACAAGCACACACATCGAAACGACACCACACGATGCTTCATCTCATGCAGTAGAGTAGCAACATAACGGGCTCCTGTCATAAGTTTCATGATTGCAATGATAAGGTATCTGACATGTTATTTCCATAAATTATAGGACAGTTTTCAAATACTAATGTACTCGCGGGTGGAACACCAACATCAGCAAAAGTCCTACCCATTTTAAGTCCGTTAAAACAAACTGAAAAAGGAAGAAAGTTGAACAGACGACATAAATTTTTAAATTCTCG
This sequence comes from Artemisia argyi, assembly GCA_030686995.1. Taxonomy (NCBI): domain Eukaryota; kingdom Viridiplantae; phylum Streptophyta; class Magnoliopsida; order Asterales; family Asteraceae; genus Artemisia; species Artemisia argyi. The sequence continues at coordinate 5,444,790 of CM060692.1, read as the reverse complement.
TTTAAAGGAAAGAAAAAAAAAATTTAACTATCTCTAAGGTTCACAAATAACATTCAAAAGATTGTTCAACCTAAAAATAAAATTTGAACATTGATTTTGGTTCAGTTTTATGGTTTCGAATATTTTGAACACCTTAATTTTGGCACAAAAAAAAATATATAAAAATAAAAAAATAAAAAAATAATAGTAAGTTGACTTTGAACGATGTTGTATGATAACTAGACGAGTCTTGGCCGGATAGTTCCAGGTCTAACCGTATATAGCTGGGTCTTGGTCGGGTATAACAGGATATAGCCGGGTTTTGTTCGTATTGTGGTGATTTAGGTTCTTGAAAAAACGCATCTCGTTTAGATGTTGTTTGGGAAAAATGAGTCTCGGATATAGCCAACAAACCCCATAAAGGAAATGGGTCACATTCAGATACTATACGGAAATCTTGCACCCGATGGTTTTGTTGCAAAGATCATAGGAAAAGAAGGCTTATTCTTCTCAGGTAAATCCTCGCTGTTTTTCACATTTCGGGCTTTCGTTGGGTGAAATTTAGTTGCTCTGATGAGTTATGATCTCGAAAATGTTGTTCAAGTCCTGTACTCGCATTTGAGGGGGAGGAATCCATTTAACTGTACTGGTGCATAAAAAAAAATACCTCCGATTTTGAACAAAAAGTGCAAGTGCAATACCCTCTACCTCCTTTTTTGGTATTTCGATAGTCACTCTTACATCATTCAGATTTGAAAATGTTAATGAGCTTTAATCTACATAAAAATAGAGAGCTTGCAACAAAAAAGCTTATTAGTTAACTTATTCATGAAATCATGTTTTCAGGGAAAGCTAGTTGTTATTAGAGGAGAAGGTCCTGAAATGTTGACACCGACAAGTGCAATAATGGGCGCTGGTCTTGAGTCTTGACAAGTGCAATAATCAGGTAAATTGGGATGAGCTAAACATCTGTTATATTTTGAAGAAGTTGCTTTGTTAACCGATGGAAGATTTTCAGGTGGTTCACACGGATATGTCGATGGACACATTTTCCCCGAAGCACAGGTTTCACCCTTTACGTGTTCTACTCCCTTGTGAATCAGCATGTAGTTTAATAAAGTTTACTTAACTACAATTCAGTAATGGCAAATTAGGGAGAGTAACATCAGGGGCAAATTGGTCATTTTAGCTGCAAAATATGTGGGAAAAGCTAAAGACAGTGACTTTCATGACACATTCACAAAATGATAATTTATTCGATTTTACATAATGTCATGATAAATAATGGATCGAGTTGCATAAGTTAATGAGCCTTGGTGAACCAGTTCGGTTGAGCCCTTCTCACGAACTGTTAATGGAATGCAGGAAGGTGGTCCAATTGGTCTAGTCCAAAATGGCGATATAATCACAATTGACATCAGCAAGAAGAGAATGGACGTTCAGCTAACAGATGAAGAGCTAAACAAGTAATGAAAGTCATGTACCCCCACCTGCGTACAAGGCTGAAAGAGGTGACTAGAGCCCAGGAGACATCCTCACAATTTAAAGGTGACTTGATGCATCAATGGTCTGTTTTTGTTCTTTTTTCTGGGCACTAATGATTTTCTTTTTTGGTTCCTGTACATCAAGAACGTCTAGTCGGCTTCAAAAGGATGTTTTACAGATGAAACAGAAAACTATTGGGATCCGGGCTCGAGTTTTTCACTGCGATTAGTAAATGGCATTGTAGTTCTGCTTACCGAATGTGTCTCCCTTTTTTGAACAAAATCATTGTTTTTACTTTCTACCAACAATTTCAATTTTCTTCTGATATTGGAGAAGATCATTGTGCATTTGTGCAATGGTTGTGAATTAAGATTGTAACCTTTTAAGTCCATTTTGAATGCATCTTTAATACGCAGTAGTGTCTTATAACTCACATTATATCCCATATATGATTTTAAATAAAACTAAAACCTAAACAAACAACATCAATAACCTTAAACTCTTAAAGCTTGACAAGTACAGCTCAAGGTTCATAGAACACACAAGTATTTATTATAAAATTGTTTGGATTGAAAAAAATTTAAATAACCAATAGTAACGTGTAAGCCCCAGTTAAGAAAATTATAACGAGGACGTTACCCTTGCTATTGGTTTTTCAAACATTTAACTTCCCTACCTTAAGTCCTACCTTTCCCTTCATATTTATAATAATGTCTTTTCTTGCTACTTTCCTTCAAAGTTCGATGTGGGATGGTCGACCAAATTCAACTTTATCTTTACATGTTCGAATAAAACACTTTTTTTTTTGAATTAGTTTTCCTTTCTAAGATCTTTTGATTAATTAACCTTTTAATATCTCTACTTAAAATGCTGCCGCAACAGAAACATCAATACCTCATTTTCAGTATTTTAGGATTCCTTGACATCACCCCAAATTCTAACAAATTTTTAAAAATATTCAACAAACACGAATTTTATCACTTATTAAAATTTGGTTTTGATGAGACTCAATAATAGTGAAATGTATTACAGCATGATAGTGTTTGGGTATATCAAAATGTCGCTAACATATAGATCTTGAAAGTACCTATTTTTTCTACAAATGTTTCATTTGCAAACAAATATCAAAATAACAACAAATATAACAAAAAGGAAAAGGTCAAATCGTTTAGACCTAAGACAAATCATCTTAAAAATAACAAATTTGAAAAAAAAAATGTAAAATGGAAATCTTAAATTGATGAGTTGTTTGTATGTTTTGACTTTTGGGGAGTTTAAATGAAGTTTAAGTTAGATATCGGGGTGCGAAAGTGTTTTGATATCTGTATTCAAAGGTGTTTTAGGTTGGGTCCTAAACTCACACTTTATGTATAAGAAGAGATACTTGGGTTCAGACCTATTACTCGAGCTTCTGTACGATTAGTAAATGGCATTAGTTTTGCTCTCCTTTTTTTCAATTTTTTAATTTTTTTTTACAAATCATTGTTTCTACTTTTTACCAAATAGTTTCAACTTTCATTTGAAATCGAATATCATTGTACAATGGTTATGAATTATGACTGTATCCTTGTATGTCCATCTTGAATTCTACATTGGATGCATCTTTAAAATTGTCCTAGAACTCACAAAAACTAAACCGCCTAATATTTCAAGAATCATAGAACTACAAGTTTTTCTTGTAAAATTGTTCGTTTGCTAAAAATTTAAATAATCAACGGTCACATGAGATATGAGTTATGAAATTATAACTCGGTCTGTAATGTAACCATTTGTTTTTCAAACTTTAAACTTCCTTAACTTAAATACTACCTTTCCCTCCATATTTATAATAACATCTTTTCTGGATACTTTCCTTCAAAGCTCGATGAGAGATGGTAAACATTGACAGTGTAGATACTCCTACTAGCTACTTAGAAGTCATATCCACTCAAGAAAAAGGTAATCATAGTAATTTACTACTGTAAACAAGCAAAAGATATTATGTACATCACAAACACTAAATCACCTCATTACAAAGTTATTTATGGTCAACAAATATGTGATGTTCTTGATGTTTGGGTTCCATTATATATATTTACAATTCGGAAACGGGCGTTTGGAGCGTTTGTGTGGATCAGTTTCACTTCAAAAGATTTTTGCGTTTTCAAGATGGGGTATATTGGAATGATGCCATTCATTGGGTAAAGAGGGAAAGAGGATCGAATTTGCATTTTAAGTTAGATATATTAAATGAGTGTCCGGTTTCGACAATCTTAAAAACCCCTTTAACCTTTGATGGGACGGGTTATTATGAATGCAAGTTGGTTGAGTCTCGTGGTTGTTTGCTTCTTATTTGTAGGGTTAATTATGCAAAAGAGTTGTATAATCTGACCCATTTAGCTTAATCTTCATCAACGCATACCATTTAACTTTGCTTAGCCTTTATTGGTGAATTTAGACCAATGTGAAGGACAATAACTATTGTTGTGTATATCCTTGACGCCATTGTGGGTTTTGATATATACGATGAAGTAGAAAAGCTTATAAAACACATTCCAAAAGGTATTCGTTTAAAATACCTAAAATGCGATGGACTTGAAGGAAAGAGGTTAGGATTAATGAGGCTTTATCCTGACTTCGCATTTAATAATGACATTGAAAGCTTGAATAAGTTTGAGAAACCTCAATATTAAGGTAAAACATTTATAATTATATCATTCCTTGTTTTGTTTCAATATATACTTCTCTCACAATACCAAACATCAACTACTAATATCGCTAATTCATGGTTTATTGGTGAGGATATAGCAACGCCGGCATAATTCAAGATAGCTCTTAATGCCTATCTTGAGGAGCTAGTGGCTTCCCAGTGAGATCTTTTGCAATCATAAAAGCATTCAATTAAAAAATTGCAAAATTGGTTAATAAAGGTCACGCCACACACTAATAACACCGTATGCTAATTGTTTCTTGCTATTGGGTAATGGGGGATATCCCGGAACCAATGTTCCGGCCGGGTATGATAAAAATGGTGGTCCTTATTGTATTACTTTTGGAAGTTTAAAGGGTTCAGAGACAACTAATAGAAATTGCTTATGAATTAATAGATAATGTAAAAAGCTTGTGTGTTGTATGTTGTTGCTACCGTCATCTCTTTTATATCAGTAAAACTCATACATAATCAATCTAATCGTCATCGATTCAAAGAGTGACAACTTTTTACACACAAAAAAAATATAAAAAATAAAAAATAAATAAAAAGACCTAAAACTGACAAAAAAATTAAATGATTTAGAGTTGAGGCTAAAGAAGTTTAGTTTGTAAATGTATCGACATGACTAACCAATGTAATAACAGGGTTAAGTTCTAGTCGAGATTCTTAACCCGTTTAAACTTACAGATCAATTATTAGATTATAAAAGTTCATATTCAATTTCATTTATTAAAAATACTAGCATGGTACCCGCGCGTTGTAGCGCGGGTACCTTGAATTAAATTTTTTTGATGGAATTAATAAAAATGTCACGGGAAGTCATTCCAACACCTAAATTTGCCTCGAGAACGAAATACTAAAAGATTTGGTAAACTACACTTCCCACCCTAGCATATATTTACAATCTTAGTCCCTAAGGGTGCAATAGTGCTCACACAAGGTCCAAAACACTTTCCTATATAAACCTCATTGTACACTCACTTAGGGTTGACACCCTTTGTCTCTCAAACCAGCATCACCCTATTTCTTCTTCTTCTCCAATTGTTTTTCCGGCCAAACAAACACCACCGCCGGCCACTTAAACTCACCACCACACTCCTTACAACCTCCCCATCATTTTGACGTACATCACACGCCAAGAAACACCTCCCAGCACCACGATTAACACCACCACAGCTCGAGTTCATAACCAAAACCATCTCTCCCTCGTTTTGTTGATACCGGCGGTCGAAGGTAGAAAAACCCACCACCCTTTTTGTCGTTCTAGGGACAGTGGGGGATAAGTACATGAATTTTCAAGAGTTTTTAAGTAAATAAAGAATAAAACTAATAAATATGAAACTAAATAATTGTTTGGTATCATTTTCTTCCTGTTTTTTGTTGTCGTTGTTATTGAGTCGCGAAAACAAGGGATGCCGTGAGCTTGAGCTCACAGCCTTGTGTATCGAGTCGAGTTTTATTAAGTTGAGTCTTGCTCACAGGTTCATGTCTAGGTTAAGATGGAGGGTTGTACATTGTTTTTAAATGGTTGTAATATTGGGTGTTGGTGTGTTTTTAATGTTATTAATGTAGATTGAAGGTTGTACATTATCTTTAAATGATTGTAATATTGAGTGTAGGGTGCTTTTAATGCTATTAATGTAGAATTCTAAATAAGGTAGTCTGAATTTCGATTCATGTTAGTTTTTGTAAGATATATAAACCCGCTAAGTCACCAACCCATTAACCAAATTTCGACATAACTAACTAAATTGATCAAGTTAGTAAGATATATAAACCCGCCAAGTCACCAACCCATTAACCCAAATACAATATATACACCACACTCAATTAAAAAAGACATTTAACTATCCAAAAATAATATTCAACTATATATAAACATATCTAAAAATAATCTTCCACTAATTTTTCTTCCTTTTATCCTCTAATTGTTTAGAAGATAAATACACATAATGACTCACTAATTAATAACTTTTATTATTGAGTTTATTCTAATTATACCACGTATTGTTTAAAACACTTATTATAGTAAATTTACTATAAACAAGTTATACCTTTATTTTAGTATATAATAAAACATGGAGTAAAATGCAGAAATCGTCCTTTTGGTTTGCAAAAATTGCACGCATCCTCCCTGGTCTTCCATAAGGGCAGACGGCCTCCCTGGTCTTCATACTTTTGGTTCGTTTTGGTCCATGGCACTAACAACCGTTAGTCAATCTCAGTTAGTTGATATATAAATGGTCCCTGTTCGTACGCTAAATTGCGTCCAACGTCCATATTTTTTTGAAATTTTCTTTTTTCAACTTTTATTTTCTCGAATTTTTTTCCGGTTTTTTTTTCGGAATTATTTTTTTTTCTCAAATTAATTTTTTTAGATTATTTTTTTCGTGAAATCATTTCTTTTTCTTAATTTTATTTTCGAATAATTTTTTTTGAATTTTTTTTCCATTTATTTTTTCTGAAATAATTTTTTAAGAAACTTTTTCCAAAAAAAAAATTTTAGAAATTTTTTTCCCGAAATTTTTTTTTAAAAAAATTAATATTTTATTCGAAAATTTTTTTCCGAATTTTTTTTTCGGAAATAATTTTTTTAGAAACTTTTTTCCAACAAAAAAAATTTTTAGAAATATTTTCCTGAAAAATTTTTTTAGAAAAATATTTTTCAAAATTTTTTTTTCTAAAAAAATTAATTTCAAAAATAAATTTAAGAAAAAGAAATGATTTCACGAAAAAAAATTTCTAAAAAAATTAATTTGAGAAAAAAATCGAAAAAAAAAAGTTGGAAAAAGAAAATTTCAAAAAATAAGGACGTTGGACGCAATTTAGCGTAATGTATTAACTAACTGAGATGGAGTAACGGTTGTTAGTGTCAGGGACCAAAACGAACCAAAAGTATGAAGACCAGGGAGGCCGCCTGCACTTATGGAAGACCAGGGAGGATACATACAATTTTTGCAAACCACAAGGACGATTTCTGCATTTTACTCTAAACATGAGGTTTGCTAATCTCTGCCTATTGGGCATTTGTTTAACTATATATATATAAGGAATATTGGAGTTAATTAAAATAAAAATGATGATCAATTACGATAATATGATAAATCATTTTTGATGATAAATGAATCATTTATGAATGACGAATCGTCATTCACAAGAAATATATAAGCATTTGTTTAACTATATATAAGGAATACCGGAGTTAATTAATATCCGTATTTATATTCGCTTTCCTTATACTACTAGAGGCAGAATTAGTATAGTGTTAATTTTTGTAGAAAACTTCAATTTTTTCAAATGAATCCGGGCAAAAAAAATAGTATTACTCTTTTTGGATAATATTTCATAGATTCACGCGGTCATATATTAGGTGAATATTCAATTATTTTCACTGCATGGCTACACACTAGCTTCTTTTTACAACAACACTACCCTCTTTTTACCATTTCTTAATATATATAAACTTACTGGCAGCATAAAAGTGTTAGGGTTTCGAATTACTACTGTATATCTTTTCCATGGAAAAAACTGCTGGAAATGATGGCAGGCTATCGAAAAAGCGTCCGGATCCCGTACACTCAGTCATCTCTAATGAAGACCTTTTGATCAAAATCCTACTCAGGTTACCAATACTCTCACTTGTTTTATTTAAATCTGATTCCAAACAATGGCTTTCTCTTATTAAATCCCCAGATTTCACTCTTCGCCTCACCCGAAAACTCGACCCACCTTGTGGTCTCTTTCTCAAGTTTTACTCCATGGTACCCAATGATTGTATAGATAATCATGACTTTGTGCCGTTAGATATCCGCATTCCAAGTGTTTCACATTTTGCTTTTGGTGGTAATCTTGAGATTTTGCAGTCATGCAATGGTTTGCTTTTATGTCATTCGAGATCCTATAAGAAATTATTTGTACACAATCCGTCTATTAAGTGTATGTTTAAGATGATTCCAGAACCCAATAATGTGACATTTGATACAAGTTCTTTAGTTTTTGGTGCGAGAATGGCCAGTGGCGGAGCCAGAAAATGTAACCATGGGGGGCGGTCAACAATGAGAAAAAGGCGAGTATAGGCTCTTTTTCGTGTAACTCAAAACAGGTCGGGTCATGTTTAGTCAAGCGCAAATAGCTCAAATTTAAGTCAATTAACTCTAGTAAAAGATGTATGTGTCTATACAACAAAACCCCGCTAACGTAGGTTATTTTGACAGTTTAGCGCATAAATAAGTGGGTTTCAAGAGGAATTGTTTGTGTGACTGTGTTTATACGACAAATCAAACGTTGCTCAAATGGTTTTATTGCGCTTGCAATCAAATATGTCATAAAACAAGTATATGAGCACAATAACTGAAAATTTTAACCAAAAACATTAAATATAAATTTGAAAGAATGTAAAATCAAGTATAGGGGTGTTATAATGGTGGACTTTATATGTCTATCAGGTACATTTAATATATAAAATGAAAAATAAAACCCACAAAAAGTCCATTGGTCAAAAGCATACAATTGGTCCTTCACCTACACACTTCCCACTTCCTAGTGTATCTTCTTCCCTTTTACTTTTACAGAAAACAAAATACCCAAAGATAGAAAAAACCCATTATTAAGTTTGATTTAATTACGAAATTCAGTTTAAAAGCACTTAATCTTGGTAGTCATCACTCACGACGAGGGCACCATGAATTCTGAGCCGAGGGCACCGACCATTTTTTCACCAATTTTACCTGTTTTTTCCTACTAATTTGGTCTTTCAATAAGAGCATGGTTGGGGGCATCGCCCCCCACTACTCTCGACATGGCTCCGCCCCTGTGAATGGCGTTTGATCCTACTAAATCACCTCATTTTACTGTATAATTGTTTGACTAAAATGCGGTTATTTATAAAAGACAATACAATTTATTAGTTATTCAAAAATTTAATTATAATTTAATTCGTAAATTTAATCCTCTTTGACTTACATCAATATATAAAATAAAACTAAAAAAGTACAAAAAAGTGAATTGCTGCTACTATGTCGTCCTTATACGAGAGCAGTCATTTAATACTTCCCAAAAGAAGTAATTGCTTTATTATTATTATTATTATTATTATTATTATTATTATCAAACATCACTTTATTAGAAAATAATAGGATTTACAAGAAATTAGTGGGGAGCCGAGATACTAACTGGGCCCCACTCCTCTAGCTATAGCGAATCTAATGCTACTAAAAATATGAGCAGCAGCACGTGCCCCAATGTCTTGTGTCCATAGGCAAGCTCCTCGATTTCATTCTCATATTTCTGTGCATTGCAACTTACCAAAATTTGTTAAATGCAAGTCTATATAAAGTAGTGATTTAAAATAATGGCAATGCGGCATACTTTCAATGAATATACTATTCATAATCTCGTATTATGTGAACAGGTTATACGGAATGATCTATCTAATTTAATTGTGTCATGGTCCCTTTACTATTTTTTTTTAAAGTTATTTTCATGTTTAGTAGATTTAAAAACACGATTGTTATTAGTGGGGATGTTGGGGGAGATGGCAAAGGCTCATTTTACATTTTTACCTAAAGCTTTGGTCATGAGTTCGAATCCTACTTAGCTCATCTATCTTAACTATTTTTTTTTTTTTTTTTTTTTTTAATTCTTTTTTTCCTAGTGTTTAATGGTAGAGAAGTGTAAAGTGATTGCATTTAACGATGAATAAAAACACAACTCAATTTAGTCGAGCCCTAGTCACAAGTAGCCTCGTCTCTCAGACTTCAAGTAAATGTTTGTATAAACTAAAACTGCATCTATTGTTATGGGAAAAAAATAAAAGAATAAGACGAAATTAAAACCGCAACTACAATGAACTTGGTTTTCCGGTTTTTTTATGAACATGAAAACCGGGGTCGAAACTAGAAGGTCTCGCGGTGTCACGGGATCACGCTAGAATTTTGATTCGTACCAACAACTTTCAAAAAAAAAAAAAAAAAAAAAAAAAAAAAACGTACACACTAAATTTTCCAAAATGCACCCGGTCCCAATGCATTGTGTTTATAGTTATTGCTAGTCCATCAATAGGTGAAAAGTGAGCTTGGTTTTTCAGTGTAACCGAAAAATCGTTTTTTTTTTTTTTTTTTTTTTTTTTTTTTTTTTTTTTTTAATTTATTTTTCCTTATAAAAAATCTAAAAAATATTGTGCACCTAGTTACTTTGATTATATTATAAGTTCATCTTAATTTGAACTTAGCTCGTGAATTGAGCTTGAGTCAGCTTTGTTAAATCACCTAAATCTCTACCAATATCAAGATACTTGAGCCTTGCAAAACTTCCTCAAGCTAAACTCATCCATCACCATCATGAAAGCTCATTGGACTATATACAAAATCAAGTAAGAGCTTACTCTAAGGTTACGGGCTTACCTCAACCTTGTCAAACTCCCAATCAAATTCAAAGTAAAACCTATAGAATTTCAACGAAAATAGACAAAGCAAATTAGTGCTAACCCGAGTCAAAACAATATAAACCCACTAGATATTACTTTCCAAAACAAGTTTACTTATGTTACATGATTTTTTTTTATTATGTTGTTGATTAATAAAAATCTATTTATTTTTGATAATTGTGAAAATGAATTAAGTTATAAGAAACATCAAATTTAAAGGAAATGGAAAGAGCATTAAAGTTTGGCAAATACGCATGTGCTATGTTTTCAAGTGTAAAACATCGAAAAAAGTGGCTCATAATGTTATGGAAAATATGGAACTAGGAATCCGTTTTATTGGTCAACAAACTAAACAAATTCCACTTGTGTCTTTTCCCATCCCATTTCACACTTTACATACATTAGTTATAAATAATAAGCACTTGTTCGTCCAAAGTCCAAACCAATTAAACACCAACCTAGTTACTTCTGCTTTTGGTACGTTCATCTGCTTATTTATTTATTTTTTTTCTTCATCAATTTATTAGTTTCATGCTCATTATTTTGCTGGTGTTTGAGATTGCCTGTTCATCACCTTATGAAATTCTCTTACGTGGTAGTATCTTTCAAACACAAACAAACATCCCTCCTATTGCTCGTTTTTGTACACAATATGAGATTAGACTTTTATCTTCTTCTTATTTACAGTATTATTATTATTCAGTTTTACCGTGATTTGTTGCTTCTAACATTTCATCTCTCGTTTTGAACGTCTAGTTGGTCATGGAAGGAGTAGATCGATTGAACGAGTTAAATGATGAATTCTTAATCGATAATATCATGTCTCGCTTGGACTGCACTACCAAAGAGCTGATTAGAACAACGGCTACCATCTCGAAACGATGGAAAAATCTTTGGACTCAACTTCCTCATCTCATATTCTCAGACACCACAGATTCTGGAAGTGGAGAAACTGGTCTACATGGTTACCGTTCTTTTATTGACAACACCCTAAATCAGTGTCCTACAAATCTCAACCTTAAAAACTTCAAACTTTATATCAACTACAATAGTTTGGTTCATTCTGAGTTTGAATTGCGAGCAAATAGTTGGATTCGTTATGCTATTAGCCGTAATGTTGAAGATGTTGAATTATGGTTATTTGATGTAGGAGTAGGCCAAGGGTTTACTTATGAAGATGAGTTGTTTTTCAACAATTTGTGTTTTAATCGTTTGAGGATATTCTTGTGTCTGTTTAATCCTCCTAATGGTGTGATTAGTTGGGAAAGACTTGAGTGTTTGTGTTTATCTTTTGTGACTCTCCATGAAGATATGATTGAGAAGATATTATCCGGAAGTCCTTGCTTGGAATCTATGGAGTTCAACAATTGTTATGGTTTTAGGCGGGTTGATATTACTTCAAAGAGTGTTAAGAAGTTGGTGTTCTCTGGATACGGTAGGTTTAATACATATGGGGTGGATTATATAGATTGTATCAAAGTCGATGCTCCTTACATATCATCTCTAACTATAGAAGATGAGTTGGTTTTGCGGGAGCTTGTGTTGCTTAATGTGTCTTCTTTGGTCGAAGCTCACTTAGATTATTCGATCAAACGGTGGGAGTTTGTGATATTCGAGGAAGAAGTATTTAGAGGATTTTTAGAAAGCGTTGGCCATGTCAAATATATAACATTTGGGGATAACTGTTCAGATGTAATATTACTTATGAATGTCTTTCATTCATACACTCAGGGTTGTTGTTTGTGTGTAAAATTATACTGCTCTAATAATGTTCACTTTTGCATTGATAGCTTCTCTCTTGTTTCAAAGCTCGTGGCGATACGTCTAACGGTGATCAAGCTGAAAATGGAGATTGAAAGGAACAGTTTATTGAAAGTGATTAAGTTGTTGATTGCTTAAAACTGGTTGCTGTCTACTGTTAAAGAACATGACTATTCGTCCTAACTTAAGCGTTTGGTGTGGTAACAATGGACAGCTGATGCTTGCTAAGAAGTTGTTGACACTCCATCGAGCATCTCCGATAGCTAAAATAGAACTCTGCTAGAATTTGATAAAATTTCAAACTTTTGTTTACTGTTGAATCTTGTGGTTTATGAACTGATCAAGTTATTGAGAAAAAGAAATGTAGTAGTAACTGATTTTGAAAATGGAAAGATTTTGTTACATTATGTGGCTCTATTATATATTGTTCTCGTTATACTTATTGGCAATAGCTCTTTTAAATAGCATCACGTAACCGCCAATACTCAGAAACTATATTACTTATTTCTTCGGATAGCTCTCAATGAAATCTCAAGAATATACACAACAATGGTAAATATGTGTTGTTGTTCATTCGTGCCTTTGATTAAGCTGATTCAGTATGTTTTCTTGTTTTCTTCTCAATGAACATTTTTTGTTGAGAGAAGTTAGTCTGAGATGGAAATTTTATTTTTGAGCATGGGCTCTTTGTTGTGCTCAAGCATGTTGCCTGTTTGTTATGAAAATAAGACAATAAAGAGGGCCTGATACTGGGTTGCAGCTTGGTTGGTCAACAGTTTTGGTATGATCTATTGAGAGTTATGGACTTTTTATTTGCTAATAGCTGGTTAGCTATCTTTGAGAAGGAGAAATAAAAGGCGGATGTGGGGTTCTATGCATCATCTCATAAAATACCACTGCTCTAATTTTTCAAATGCATGTCTATATGAAGTAGTGATTTATGAGATGATGATATTTTATAAATGTGATCAATAGGCAAGCTCGTGGATTTCCTTCCTCGTATTTTATGCTCATTGCAACTTACCAAAATTTCTAAAATGTAAGTCTATATAAAGTAGTGTTTTATAGTGACAATGTACCATGCTCATAATAAAAAGGGAAAATTACCAAAATAGATCGGTCGCCCAAAGCACATTCCTTGAATAGATGTTTTTAAATCACTTTCCTCCGGCGGATCAGGGTAACTTGGCGACTGAGCAACCTTCATATATGTGTGACACGTGTCCTTAAAAGATTCTAGATTCTGTACTATACATTCCAAAAGATTCTAGATTCTGTACTATATTAATAAAATATTCAACACGTGTCGCACATATATGAAGGTTGCTCAATTTTTTAAGTTGCCCGATCTAATTTTGGAAAGTGAAATTTGAAAGTCTAAAAAATGACTAGTCAAAAAGTCAATGATCTATTTTGGTAATTATCCCTAATAAAAATACCGCTTGTACTATGAACAACGTACACAGTTTACATATGATCTGATATATTTGTGTTGTGATCCTTTTACTTATTTAAGTTATTTTCATGTTTAATATATTTAAAACCACAATTGATTCATTCGGGATGTTGGGAGAGATGGCAAAGGCTCATTCTACCAATAGCCTAGGTCATGAGTTTGATTCTTGCTAAAGTCCCGGACATCTATTTTTTTTATTTTTCTTTATTATTTTTTTATTTATTTTTTTTTGGCAAAATACCTAGTGCTCAATGGTAAAGAAGTGTAAAACGATTGCATTTAACGGTGAATAACTAATTGAGTCGGGCCTAGTCACAAGTAGTCTTGTCTGTGAGACTTGAAGTAAATATTTGTTTTAACTTAAACTACTTCTAGCGTTATGGGAAAATATTGAAGACGAAACTAAAACTGCAACTATAACTTAGTCCGGTTTTAGTAAACATGAAAACCAGGGACGAAATTAGGTGGTCCCGTAGTGGTGTCATGGGACCATGATAGAATTTTTCTTCATAGTAATAATTTTTGTAAAAGAACATTGAATTCACAAAAAAAACACCCGGTACCAATACATTGCATGTGTTGCTAGTTATTGTTTAGTTAGTTCATTAATTGACAATGTTATGAATAGCGTGAGGCGTGGAGTGGCGGCACAATCACGCCTCAAGCTTTACGAGCCTTTGCGTTTCTTAAGTCGTGCTTAAAGCGGCAAAAACATATTTCTAGATTTATGTATTTAGGATTTTTGTATCATTTTTTTAAGAGCAATTTCAAATACTAAAGCCCAAATCTCAAATAGTCAAGCCCAAATACGAGGCCCACGTAGGAATTATGTTTTGAATTTACAAGGCTCAAGAAGGAAATAGCACAAATATTAAAAATTCTAGCCTAAATCCGTAAATCCCCTAAATGCTTCTAAAAATGGCGTCACACATTACCAAAAGCCGCGCCTTTTCTCACCTTATACCACGCTATGCCTAGAGCCGTCGCCAAGGTCCATTTTGTGGCGGCGATTCTACTTCTTGCTCCTTTTCAAACACTGTTAATAGGTGAAAAGTGAATTTAGTTTTCACTAAACTTGATCATTGTAACCGAAACTAAAACTGCAATTATAATTTAGTCGGTTTTTAGTAAACATGAAAACCAGAAATGGAATTAGGTGGTCCCGTGGTAGTGTCATGGGACCACGATAGAATTTTTCTTCATAGTAATAATTTTTGTAAAAGAACATTGAATTCTTAAAAGAGCACTCGGTACTAATACATTGTGTTGCTAGTTATTGTTTAGTTAGTTCATTAATAGGTGAAAAGTGAATTTGGCTTTCACTAAACTTAATCATTGTAACCGAGAAAATCATACTTTTTAGTTTATTATTATTATTATTATTATTATTATTATTATTATTATTATTATTATTATTTATTTTTATTTTATTTTACTATTTTTTTTATCAAACATCACTATTATTATTATTATTATTATTATTATTGTTATTATTATTATTATTATTATTATCAACACAAAGGATTTACAAGAAGTTAATGGGAATCCGAGATACTATTATTATGTTTTGTCAAAGTAGATAAAGACTTTTTTAGATAATGACTTATTTTCTTATTCAACTTTTTCTTTAATTATACACGAGTAATTGAAAAGTTTTTTTAAATAACTTTTTATAATGCAAGAAGGAAGACTTTCTTATAAACTAATTTATTTATATAAAAAAAATAAGTATATTCTTGGCACCGAAACAATTGTCTACTACACTTGATACAAAAGTACACGTTAAGAAAATCACATAATAACTTTTTCATTGTAAATGATAAAGAGTTTTGTTAGTTGACCAATTATTTAATGTCTGTTTGAGATTTGTAATTATACAATATATATAAAACCCAGGCGCTACAAGACAAAATCCTATGAACAGTACAGCTACAGTGCACGCTACAGTGTATGCTACATTTTTTTTTTTTTTTTTTTTTTTTTTTTTAATTGCTCTATTACAAAAAAACTGAACCACAACATAAAAAAAAATTACAACAAAAAATTAATAACAAAATAACAATTTTTTCTTTCTTTCTTTCTATTACATTACTCGGTGAGTCCATTCCGAGTCGCGGCCGAGTCAAGAACCAAAAGAGATCCACACGAGTTTTGATGTTAAAAACGTTAATAACATCATTTTTATAAAATATTAACATTAAAATCGGTTTAATAAAGATTTAGGAAAACTAGGGTTTCAAAAATATTTGTTAAAAATAAAGATAAGGGCGCGTGGGGACGCGTATTACCGTCGGAAAACAAGGGAGGGGGTGGCGGAGTCTCGGTGGTGATGATGGTGTTCGGTGGTGGCGCGTAGAGGGGGTTGGAGGGGGAGCCGAGAGGTGTAGGTGGTACGGGTGTGACGGGGATATCACGATCTATAAGTTGGTGCAAGAAAATTAGGTGGTCGGAAAAATATTCCGGCGTCGGCGCCGGAATCTGCTGGTGTTCCGGTGGGTGGGCTGCGGCCGGATAATTCAAGAGAGAGAGAGAGTTTTGAGTGGGTGTGTGTGTTTATAATAAATAAAAATGAAAAAAATGGTATTTGTGGGGTATTTATATTAAGAAAAGTTGTAGGGTGGTTTTTGAATTAAATGAAATTGTAGGGTGAAATGAAAAAGTAAGTCAAGGGACCAAAATTGCCAACGTAATAAAATTTTCACGATAAATGCTTAGGGGTCCAAACGACATAGCAAACGAACTCGAAAAATTACAAAACTTGCGCCATTGTTCACAAAATATATGCATCACTATGTAGCAAAATTACCCGCAACGAAGCAAATATGTATCTCCCGTCATCTCCAACTCGAAACAATCTCCTCGAAAACAATCCGCAAACAACAATGTTTATGTCCATACAACAAAGTTACCTCAACAATGTACTACCCCGCAGTAACGACCTCCAACATAAAAATATGTACCTCCCGTCATCTCCAACTCGCAGTTTTTTTTTTTTTTTTTTTTTTTTTTTTTACATAAATTTCTTTATGAAAAATTGTTTTTTATTAAAAAAATAATAACAAAAAATAAAAATAAAAAAATACAAAAAATAATACACTTACAAAAAATTTCTTATACAAATTTGTTCTTTTAAAATACCAAACCATAAAAAAAAAAAAAAAAAAAAAAAAAAAAAAAAAAAAAAAAAAGTAATCCGTAAACATAAACAAATTATGCTTCCAAGCAAACATATGCATACTTCAAATAACAAAATTATTAATTACACCGTACAACCCATAAAATACAAAACACAAAACACACCCGCCGCAACGCGCGGGTTACCCAGCTAGTTTATTCTCTAAAAGGAAATATGGTAAGCTTGAAGTATGACACATATCTATTTTTACAGTGGAAAATCATTTTTAAATCGTAAATGACAATGCAAAAAAGTACCTATTTCAGTTTTTGGGGTGCTTTCATCTATACTATACTAGTGTTTTGAAACTCGGGTCGACCTGGCCGGGTTAACCGGTTCCGGTAAAAAAAACCTGATTTTTTAAAACCGGTTAGACCCGACGAGTTTTGTGTGACCCGGGTCTACCCGGTTCTCAAAACCCGACCGGATTTCCTTTTTTCAAAAAATTTTAATTAAAATCAGGGTTGACCCGGTGGTCGAACCGGTTGACCCGGTGTCCGGTGACTCAACCGGGTCAATTTTAAACCCGTTTTCAAAACATTAATCTATACCCTTAAAACTTCAATGCTAAATTTACAAAAGACTTTTGACTATTTGATCAAGTCAATTGAATAACTTTGCTTATTATGATATATACTAGACGTATTCGTGAATAGCAATGGAATTTTGTAGCGGGAAATAAGGGTGACAATTTTTAGCCCGACCTGAAACCGATAAGCAGATTAACAGGTTCAAGTTAAGTCTATAATAGATTTCAGGTCGGGTTTGGGTCGACCTAAATAAATATATCATACTATATTATAAAGCATGAAGGCCTACTATTAATAGAAATACTTAAAATTAAGCAATACAACTTCTAAAGCTATAAGTACAATAACAAATGTTACTTATAGAAATTCCCTTCATATTTAATTCTAACATACACTTAATACTAACATTAAATACAATAAATAAATCATTATGTATATTAAATACAATTAATTAACTTGTCAATAAATACAATTAATGCACTTATTAAAACACCTTTTACATAAGAAATACAAATTATTAAGACTATTGTACAACCAACTTAAATATAATTCCTGCATTAAATGTCACTAATACAAATAATAAAACATATTATACAAATATTCAAGCCCGAACGGGCAATGGGCCAAATGGGCTCGAGCCCCAACGGGAACGGGTCAAACGGGCTCGAGCCCGAATGGACACGAGCTAAACGAAATTTTTGATATCCATAAATTTATTGTCAAAAAGAATATAATAAACTATATTTGAATACACCAAGAATTGGTACTGCATCAACATAAGGACACATAAGCACGTAAAAAGACATAAATATGAAGAAAGGCAGAAATACCTGAACACGTTAAACCAAGAATTGGTAATCCCGTCTTCATGGCTTGAAGTTTCTGCCAACAATTTCAATTTTCTTCTGATTTAAGAGAACTCACAAAAACTAAACCACCTAATATTTCAAGGGGTGTATAGAACTACAATGTTTTCTTATAAAATTGTTGGTTTGTCAAATATTTCAATAACCAATCTTCCTATATGAGACCGAGTTATTTAATACTACGTAATAACACTGCCTCAAAAAGGAGAATGGTTTTTAAAGCATTTAACTTCCCTACCTTAAAAGTGCTACCTTTCCCTCCCTATTTATAATAACATCTTTTCTTGCTATTTCCCTTCAAAGCTCGATGTGGGATGGTCAACCCAATTCAACTTTATCTTTTTATGTGTTCAAATAAAACAGACTTTTTTTTATGCAAGCTTGCATTAGTTTTCCTTTCTAAGATCTTTTGATTGATTAACTTTTTAATATCTCTAAGTTATTTGTAACATCATAAAACATAAGTTACTAGCTACTTAAAATGCTGCCGCAAGACAAACATCAATGCCTCATTTTCAGTATTTCAGGATTCCTTAACATCACCCCAAATTCTAACAAATTTATAGAATTGATATTTGCAAATTATTTTAGCCAAATTACCAAAAGACTAGCTTCGGAAAGACGTACACGTGATTTGATATGAGAAAGTTATCCACGTAAATATTTCACCGGATCCACCTTTCCGATACACAAGTAAAAATATACAACAAACACGAGTTTTATCACTTATTAAAATTTGGTTATGATGGGAGACTCAATAATAGTGAAAAATACATTACAGCATGATAGTGTTTGGGTGTATCAAAATGTCGCAAACTTATTGATCTTGAAATGACCTATTTTTTTGACTTAATAATAAGAAATTCGAAAGAAGAGCAAAATGTAAAATGAAAATCTTAAATTGATGAGTTGCTTGTAACTTCGTAAGTTAGACTTTTGAGTTGTTGAAATAGGTAGGTGAATTGTTTTTGGTAAAGTAATTTTACCCTAGAAAAGTATATTACCCAATCAATGAAGTTAGGCAATATGGCAAAGCACGAATTGACTTTTACAAACAAACGCACTACTGTGCTTCCGACCACTAACCTTGAGAGATTGACATGCCAACCTCACAAAAATCAATGTTTTTTAACAAACATTTAATTTTCTTATGTATAAGCCCATTTAGATATTTGGGTTTAAGTCTCGATATTTACCACTAACCAAACACCATGGGTTCGTAAATGGCATTGTAGTTTTGGTTTCATACTTTTTTAACAAAATCAATGTTTTTACTTTGTACCAACACTTTCAATTTTCTTTTGAAATCGAAGATCATTGTACAACGGTTATGAATTATGACTGTATCCTTGTAAGCCCATTTTGAATTCTACATTGGATGTATCTTTAACATTGTCCTAGTACTAACAAAACTAAACTACCTAATATTTAAAAGATCATAGAACTACAAAGTTTTTCTTATCAAATTGTTGGGATTGTAAAAAATTAAAATAAACCAATTGATGCATATGAGCGCAAGTTACAAAATTATAACTCAGGCTCACAGCATCATTTGATTTTTTAAAACTTTGAACTTCCCTATCATGAATACTACCTTGCCCTCCCTATTTATAATAACATATTTCCTTGCAACTTTCCTTCAAAGCTCGATGTGGGATGTTCAACCCAGTTGAATTTTATCTTTTACAGTACATGTTTAGATTAAACAGACTTTTCCACCGAAGAAAAAGGTGATCATAGTAATTTACTACTCTAAACATGCAAAACAAATTTACTACTCTCATCAATTTGTGCAAACTATCCAAAGGAGACACCATACAGTTTGCCAACTTGTTATGTTCTTAAGGGTTGTTTAATCTGGTAAATTAGTTATTTGTGAGCTAAACCTTTGTTATATTTTGAAGGAAGTTACATTGCTAACCGATATAGACGATTTTCAGGTGGTTCTCATAGATATGTTGTCGGACACATTTGCCCCGAAGCACAGGTTTGATCACCTTTCAGAAATGACAATCAGCGGATGTAATGTCAAATTGGTAATTTAGATGCAAGATTAGCAACAAAAGCTAATGACAGTGACTTTCATGACACATTTCCAAAACGAATATCAAGAAACTGTTCATGATTAGCCGAAATAATATCAAGATTTTCCAAAACTTGCATTAGTTTAATGACTTGTAAGTGTAGGATGAACCCTTTTCATGAAACGTTAACGGGAATGTAGGAAGTTGGTCCAATTGGTCTAGTCCTAAACGGCGATATAATGACAATAGCGGATTAGCTAACGGGAATGGACGTTTAGCAAACAGATGAAGAGCTAAACGAGCGACGAAAGTCATGGACCCGTCCTGTGTACAAGGTGAAAGAGGTGTCCTTTACAAGGTATATCCCCTTCGTTCTACAAAGAAAATGTCATCTTCGGCTTACAGTAACAAATTCACCAATTTTCAATTCCAAAAAACGGATAATATTTATGATAATCCGGGGAAAATGTTATATGAACACCAAATTAACAAAATATGATGGACTCAAGCCATGTAGACAGCCTCACAATTTAAAGGTGACTTTGCATCAATGGTCTGTTGCACCAATGATTCTTTTTGTTCCAGTGCATCAAGAATGTCCGGTCGGCTTCAAAAGGATGTGTAACATATGAGTGCTCGAAGCAAGTTAAGCACAAGAGAGAAACAGAAAACTATTGAGATCCGGGTTCGAATATTTCACTGCGATTATTAAATGGCATTGTAATTCTACTTCACCAATTTAAATGTGACTTGTTACCAAAAGTTCCAATTTTCTTTTGATATCAGAGATCATTGTGCAATGGTTATGAGTAACGATTGTAACTTTGCAACTCCATTTTGAATTCTCCATTACCTTGTTAAAATATAATCTCAACTTTGTTAAGTACTTATAAAAGGTGTGTGTCTAGGTGTCCTTTTATAGCTCAAGGATCATAGGACCACAAGTTTTTCTTATAAAATTGTTGGTTTGTAAAAAACTTAAATAACCCATTGTCGCATATAAGCCCGAGTTAAGAAATTATAACTCGGGCTGAACGCAAAAAGGGTTTTTCAAGCTTTAAACTTCCTTACCTTAAATACCACCTTTCCCTCCCTATTTATAATAACATCTTTCTTTGCTACTTTCCTTCAAAGCTCGATGTGGGATGGTCAGCCCAATTCAATTTTATAAGCTACTAGCTACTTAGAAGTCATATCCACCGAAGATCATCACAAGAATCGCCTCTCTCAAAAATAGCAGTTGCTCACATTCCCGTACGTACCTGCATTGCACAAGTTGCTTAGCATTCGCGTCACACTTGCAAAAACAAGCACACACATCGAAACAACACCACACGACGCTTCATCTCATGCAGTAGAGTAGCAACACAGTGGGCTCCTGTAGTCCTGTCGTAAGTATCTTGATTCAGATATCTTTAAAACTTTAACAAGAGCCAAAAGATTGAAAAGAACGATTGTAATGATAAGCTATCGACATATTATTTCCATAAACTTTAGAAGGGGAGTTATTCAAATACTAATGTAAGAGGTTACGATACATATGAAACTTTCAGGTTCTCGTTTAAAAAGTATATAACATCTTTTCTTGCTACTTTCCTTCAAAGCTCGATGTGGGATGGTAAACAATGACTTTTTCTTTTGGCTAGCTTGCATTAGTTTACTATCTATGATGTTTGGGTTAGGGCTGAGCAAAATCGACCGAAACCAACAAGGCCCGACAAACCGACCGAACCGATAAGGCCCGAAACCGAAAAGGCCCGTAGCGGGTCGGTATTCGGTTAGAGGAAAGTTTGTATGTCGGTATCGGGTTAAACCGACATAAGCCCGACATAAGCCCGACAAGGTAACTTATTTCTCTCATTCTTCTTTTTCCTCTAACATCTTCATCGTTGTGGTGTAATGATTTCGATTCCTGTGTTGCAACAATCTCTAAAATATATATATGTCTTACTGGAATCGTATGCTGCTGGATGAGAATCCCTCGGTTGATGATGATGCAACAAACTTGACTCGATTATTCTGTGCATCTGTCAGGAAGAATAAACCTCTGCGCAAACAAAAGTCCCATCACTTGTTGATACTATCGTTCACCTCAAGAGTCGATATTAGTATAAACGAGTAGGTGTGTGATTTAAACGGGTTTTGGAGAACACTTTTGAGCAAAACAATCAGAAGGAGTGGCCATACAGTTTACCAACAATTGAGTCACATTAAAAACGTAGGATCGCTGCACGAGACACGGGACTTTTGAAACTATGATATGGCAGAATCCTTGCTCATATCCCCGATAAACCCTGGCGACTTCTTTCATTGTTGTTGTCTGGTGTAAAAGGGAACCAAAACCTTCTTTTAGATGACTTGCTACCTAGAGTGCTCGGGGTGACCTTATCTTCGGGGTGACCTTATCTCTTTTCTTCGGCGACCTTGTCTCTTTTCTCTTTTGTGATCAAGTTGTCGTCCGAGTAATATGCACCCAACTCCCACTACATCTAATCAGTAAGTCACATAGATATCTCAGCACAAATGTTGGACTTCCATAACGAACAAACACTACAAACATATTTAATGATCTGTCACCTAATGATCATTTTCATGTGGTGTCAAAATTATCACTTAAAACTATATTGTGAGTTTGGGAATTATAATGAATACCTAAAAAGCGCACTAGCTGTAAATGTTCTTTTGGGTCTGTTTCCGAAATCAAGAAACCTTTTAACCAAAAATATTTCTAGTTCGAGCTCAAGTTGCGCAATGTAAAAACATGGGTTTCTAATTATAAGCATAATATTGGTATAAAAAGCTAAATAAGTTGATACATAAGATACAAAAAAACATACTAGATTGTTGCCAAGGAGGTGTAACACATGCGTGCTAGAAGATAGTCAAGACGAAGAAATAGATCATAATATAAATGTTGTTGATAAAATGTCGGGTTCTGTGGAAACGTCTTTTCGGAGAGCTGTTAGAGGAGGTGTAGAACATCAACAACTCGTCGAATTACAGTCGGTTTTGGATTCTGTGATCCTTTCTTCAGCAACAGATCGATGGTATTTTTCTCTTTCTAGTAGTGGGGAGTTCAGTGTGAAAGAGGTTCGATTAGCCATTTACAATATGGTTCTTCCGTCTCATGATGTGCCTACCAGGTGGGTTAAGTTTATTCCTATTAAAATCAACGTTTTCATGTGGCGCGCTCGTCGAGATTGCTTGCCTACTAGACATATTTTGGCTCATAAAGGCGTTTCTTTGGAGTCTTTATCCTGCCCGATTTGCTCTTCTGAAACACAGGACATACATCATCTTTTGTTCAGTTGTTCGTTAGCTCAGGAGGTGTTGAAACGAGTGTGTCGTTGGTGGGATCTGGACTACCATCTTTGGTCTTCGTTTTCGGAATGGGAGACTTGGTTATCTTCTATTAGACTTACGGTTCATATTAAAAGCATTTTGGAAGGAGTTTTCTATGTCTCTTGGTGGTCCATTTGGGGATTTCAGAATCGTTTTATTTTTGAAGATATCAAGCCGGTTAGATCGATACTTTTTGATGATATTGTCTCCTCTTCTTTTCTTTGGTGCAATAGTAGAAGTATTAGGAAATTTCCTATAGATGTTTGGCTTAAAAACCCGCACTTGATTTCTTTGTAATTTTTTTCTAGCGCCTTGCTAGTTTTATTAATTTGCCGTTAAAAAAAAAAAAAAAAAAAAAAAAAAAAAAAAAAAAAAAGACGAAGAAAAAAACAAAGAATTATTGGAATCCCAGCCTATTACTCGAGTTTTACACTGCGATTAGTAAATTGCCCTATCTGAACAAAATCATTATGTTTACTTTTTAACAACAGTTCCATTTTTCTTTTGATTTTGGAGAACATCATTGTGCAATGGTCATGAATTATGATTGTAATTTTGCAAGTCCATTTTGGATTCTAATTTTCACTATTATTAAGAACTTATGTCATCTCTACTGAAAAAGGCCTAAATTTCTCCACAATGTTTTTGAAAGATAGAAGTCAATAAATCTCTGTACTCCTAAACATATGATACAATTATTTAACATTTTTAGACCGTATTCATTCCAACCACCAAACAAACGTAATTGTGACAATCACTCTAAATACATAAACATGACCCACTTATTTACAAACATAAAACACAATATACTTCACACACACAAACAAAAAAAGTTTTGGCCAAACGAGTGACAAAAGTGGAGGACCACGCGTAATTCCAGGTGGTCATAGTGGCCTTCGCGTGTGGTGGTTGCACTACCACGTTTGTGGACGTACACCATTACGCCCGGTCTATTAGTTGTATCTTTAAGATTGTCCTAGAACTCACAAAGTGTAGACCATAAATTTGTCTCATGAAATTGTTGGTTTGCAAAAAATTTAAATAACCAATTTCCCAAATGAGCCCAAGTTAAGAATATATAAGCCAGACTCACTGAAGATATTAGGTTTTTCAAACTTTGAACTTCCCTAGCTTAAATGCTACCTTTCCCTCCCTATTTATAATAACATATTTTCTTGCTACTTTTCTTCAAAGCACGATGTGGGATGCTCAACCCAATTGAATTTTATCTTTTTTTTTTACGAGGTGTCCTTTACAAGGTATATCCCCTTCGTTCTACAAATTAAATGCCATCTTTAGCTTGCAATAACAAATTCACCAGTTTTCAATTCCAATAAAACGATAATATTTATGATAATCTGGGGAAAATGTTATATGAACACCAAAATAACAAATGTGATGGACTCGAGCCAAGGAGACAGCCCGACAATTTAAAGGTGACTTGATGCATCAATGATCTGTTTTTGTTATTTTTCTGCGAACTAATGATTTTCTTTTTTGGTTTCAGTACATCGAGAACGTCTAGTCAGCTTCAAAAGGATGTGTAACAGATGAGTGCTGGAAGCAAGTCAAAACGAAGAAAGAAACAAAGAATTATTGGAATCCCGGCCTATTACTCGAGTTTTTCAATGCGATTAGTAACTGGCATTGTTTTTACTTGTTACCAAAAAGTTCCAAGTTTCTTTTTAATATCAGAGGTGATCATTGCTATTAATTAGTAGAAAAAGAAAGTTTGGTTAATCCATAAACAGGTTTAAATGTAATCTCAAACTTTGTTATTAAGTACTTGTAACCAATCTAGCAAAAACCACTAAGCGCTAATCTGGCGGTTGGCCACCTTCTAGCTAATAGTAATCAGCCTAGGTAGGTACTAGTTGGGGTGCATATTAGGATTTTCTAGAATAATTTGGCTGATTAACTCTAAATCACATCCGGAAGCACCTAAAGCCGATGTTTACAAGCCTATAAATCATAACCAGCGAAAAAAGAATAAATTGTTTTTTCCACAGGACAACCAACATTATTTTCGAAACTGTCAATCGACATAAGTTGATCATATTCAAACAAGTAAAAAAACAAGCTCTACTTATAAAAGGTGTGTGTCTAGGTGTCCTTTTATGTTTGTATTTTTGAAGTAAAAACAGTTTAGCAGTATGAGATGTTATTTGCAATATCAATGACCTTAAAGCTTAACAAGTAAAGCTCAAGGATCATAGGACCACAAGTTTTTCTTATAAAATTGTTGGGATTGTAAAAAATTGAAATAACCAATGGTCACATATCAGCCAGAGTTAAGAAATTATAACTCAAGCTTATTATGAGCATTGGTTTTTCAAACTATGAACCTCCCTACCTTAAAAGCTACCTTTCCCTCCCTATTTAAAATAATATCTTTTTTGCTACTTTCCTTCAAAACTCGATGTGGGATGTCAACCCAATTCAATTGTATCTAACCACACTTTACATGTTTAGATTAAACACTGACTTTTTTTTATGCTAGCTTGCATTAGTTTTACTTTCTATTCTATAGTCTTTGGATTGTTCGATTTTTAATATCTCTAAGTTATTTGTAACATTATAAAACATAAGCTCCTAGCTACTTAGAAGTCATATCCACTGAAGACAAAAGGTTATCACAGTAATTGTGTTGGTATTAATATAAATTCACCCTTTGCACCAAAAAACTCAGCTCATTACATACTTACATACACCCACGTTCTACATAAGGCTATATAACACCTCGAGCTCAGCTCATTACATTCACACAATAGGCACTGACTAATTTGCGAAACTTCGCAGTATTAGCTCGAACTCGGCTTCTTATTTACATATATCTATGTATACACACCTACATTTTACATTTAGTGTTTATGATAGCTCAAACTCACCATCACTCACCTAGCTTGAAGTTCCCGCGGTTCAAAGGCAAGAAACTGTGCTAAAAAAATACTATCTCCTTCAAAACTTACAAAAGCTTTGTTGCTATGTACCAGCAATACTTGACCCGTCTTTCTAAAATACTGGCTTCTGTTTTGCAATTTCTTCCAAATTTGTTCCAGGACGGGTCCCTTGAATGATCTGGTCCTTGAACTTTCCAAAAGCAGTTGCAGCCGCAGCCTTCCTATGGAAATCAACATATGCAATATAAACACCATTAAATACGAAAGAAACAATGCACTTTCTAGAAAAGTTCAGTTATACTCACTGCAGCCTGGTCTTGTTCCTGCCTTGTCACGCCAAAGTGATATGTAACAGTTTCTGATGTAACGCCCCTTCGAAGAAGACAATCTTGAGCTGCCATTGTGGTATAGGAAGAGTTCAGTCCCCAATTATATCCAAAAAGTAAGTACCAACCCTGGAGTGCCTTTAAAATATAAAAAAACATATAATAGACCTAATCTTGAGCTGCCATTGTGGTATAGGAAGAGTTTATATGGATATGTGCCAAGACTCTTGGGTTAACAGATCTGTCCCAAGCGTGCCAAGATCTAAAATTGGCGGTTATAAATTCCAAACCAGCATCAATCCCTAATAACAGACAACTGAACTGGTTCAGAAAGTAAGCGCAGGATGTTGGTTTTTGTACATTTCTTTGTGAAGCCAAAGTAGAATATCTCACCAATGTCATAAAATTTTGTTTTGCAAAGTGGAGTTTGGTAGGCAATGCATAATCAATCAAAATGAGGAAAAGGATATGGGATACAAAGGTACTTCAAAGCTGTAATAAGTCCTATTCACGTGAACATAAAGCTCTTAACAATTCTTATAAAACTGTTGGTTTGTCAAAAATTTAAATAACCAATAGTAACGAATACACCCAAGTTCAGAAATTTATAACTAGGGCATTTAATTGCTATTGGTTTTTCAAATATTTAACTTCCCTACCTTAAGTGCTACCTTTCCCTTTCTATTTATAATAATGTCTTTTCTTGCTACTTTCCTTCTAAGTTCGATGTGGGATGGTCAACCCAATTCAACTTTATCTTTTTACATGTTCAAATAAAAACACCGACTTATTTTTATGCAAGCTTGCATTAAGTTTCCTTTCTAAGATCTTTTGATTGATTGATTTTTAATATCTCTTAAGTTATTTGTAACATCATAAAACGTATGTTACTAGCTACTTAAAATGCTGCCGCAACACAAACATCAATACCTCATTTTCAGTATTTCAGTATTCCTTGACATCACCCGAAATTCTAACAAATTTTTAGAATTGATATTTACAAATTATTTTAGCCAAAGAGTTAGGATCAAATAGGAAGAAAAATTAAAATAGAAAGGATAAGAAGTAACCACAACCACACATTCTAGATGCACCTACAAAAATGAATGCATCTCGATTCAAATTTTCCCTCTCATATAAAAATGTGTGGCTAGAATTATTTCTTACCCTTCTCATTTCAATTATTCTTCTTATTGGATCCCTACCCTTAGCCAAATACCAAAAGACTAGCTTCGGAAAGACGTACATGTGTTTGATATGAGAAAGTTACCCACGTATATATTTCACCGGATCCACCTTTTCAATACACAAGTAAAAATATTCAACAAACACGAAATTTATCACTTATTAAAATTTGGTTTTGATGAGACTCAATAATAGTAAAATATATTACAGCATGGTAGTGTTTGGATGTATCAAAATGTCGCAAACGTATAGATCTTGAAAGTACCTATTTTTCTACAAATGTTTCATTTGCAAACAAATATCAAAATAACAACAAATATAACAAAAAGGAAAAGGTCAAATCATTTAGACCTAAGACAAATCATCTTAAAAATAAGAAATTTGAAAAACAAAATAAAAATAAAAATAAAATAAAAAAAGAGCAAAATGTAAAATGGACATCTTTAATTGATGAGTTGTTTGTATGTTTTGACTTTTGAGGAGTTTAAATGAAGTTTAAGTTAGATATCCGGATTCGAAAGAGTTTTGAGCTGGGTTTTAAAATCTATTTGCCAATGTCCATTTAGATATATGTATTCAAAGGTGTTTTATGTTGGGTCCTAAACTCACACTTTATGTATAAGAAGAGATATTTGGGTTCAGACCTATTACTCGAGCTTCAGTACGATTAGTAAATGTCATTAGTTTTGCTTGCCTTTCTTTTTAAAATTTTATTTATTTATTTTTCTTTAACAAAATAATTGTTTCTACTTTTTACCAAAATAGTTTAAACTTTCATTGGAAATCGAAGATCATTGTACAATGGTTATGAATTCTACATTGGATGCATCTTTAAAATTGTCCTAGAAGTCACAAAAACTAAATCGCCTAATATTTCAAGAATCATAGAACTACAAGTTTTTCTTGTAAAATTGTTCATTTGCTAAAAATTTAACTAATAAGCGGTCACATGAGATATGAGTAATGAAATTATAACTCTGTCTGTAATGTAACCATTGGTTTTTCAAACTTTTAACTTCCCTAACTTAAATACTACATTTCCCTCCATATTTATAATTTTCCTTCAAAGCTCGATGTGGGATGATAAACATTGACAGTGTAGATACTCTTACTAGCTACTTAAAAGTCATATCCACTGAAGAAAAAGGTATCACAGTAATTTACTACTGTAAACAAGCAAAAGGTATTATGTAAATCACAAACACTAAATCACCTCATTACAAAGTTATTTATCGTGAAAAAATATGTGATGTTCTTGATGTTTGGGTTCCATTATATATTTACAATTCGGAAACGGTCATTTGGAGCATTTGTGGGGATCAGTTTCTGATACGACCCGGTTAGGGGTTGTATCGGGATAAGGCACCACTTCAAGCGTGTGCTGGCTCCGTCAGAAAATAGAAGAGAAGAACTAGAGATTTGTTTATTAACTTTTGATTGATTGAATATAATAATTGATTACAAGAGTATTTATAAGACAAAGTAAACCCTAAGACCTAAATAAGCCATGGGCTCGGGCCCAGGCGTATCATTCCCCACTCCTTCAAAACCACCTTGCGCTCAAGGTGTTGTCTTAAAACATTCTTAATCGACTTTCCTAAAGAAACATGAAAACAATCCTAAACAAATACATGTAAATAAAGATAGATTATATGACATAATCTTTATGCCATACGTTTGGACTTCTTGAGTTGTTTGGGCAGTCCGTCCTCCTACAACATTGGCTTAATCCGGGATCCCATAATCTTCTTTGAATTGCAGCCTTCACCTTTTCCTTCTTTCGTATTCCTTTGCCTTGGACATAACACATCATCATTCTTCCGTCTTCCGCTACACATGCCATAACACTCCCCACTCCTTCAAAAATCACCTTGCCCTCAAGGTGATACGAAAAATATGGAGATTGAGAGTCCGCTAATTCCTCGCTTAAATTCAAATTTATTTCATCTAAACGACTATCAAATTCACCACCTCCATCCTTAAGTGTCGATATCACTCTACTCAACTCATCCTCGACAACCTTAAGCAATTCGCCACCACCCACAACCTCTTTAACTCCAATATACTCATCATCATTCAATGACTCTTCAGCCGCCTTAGGTGAAGCAAATTCACCCTCTAATGGTAGAATGACATCTATTTTCTTTTCAACGATACGCTCTTTCTCTTCCCTTGCAATTGTCTCAAAACAAACCTCGGTGATACGAGCTTTGAAGAAGTCTTCTCCCAAAGTTAAAGGATTGGACCTCAAAAATTCCCAAATATCTAGGTTCGCAAAGCGTGTTTCCGCCGCACGAGTCAATGAAAAAGCTTCGTCTAACGTTTTGGGATTTGACCGTAAGAGTAAACATTGTAGATCCAGTTTAAGTCCAGAGATATAAAAAGATATAAGTAAAGATTCAGATATCCCTGTTACTCGATTTGCAAGTACCATAAACTCACTCTGATATTCAGCCACGTTACCCATTTGCAAGAGCTTAGATAGTGCGTCCCGATCGCTGCTGCCCGATGCCATAAAAAATATCTCGAAGAAGAAAAAAAAAAATATGATGAACAGTAACTCGTGAATAGTGCTCGATGAACAGTACTCCGGAATGAACAGTGCTGATGAACAGGACCGATGAACAGTGTTCGATGAACAGTACTTTTTTTTTTTTTTTTTTTTTTTTTTTTTTTTTTTTTTTTTTTTAAGATTGGAACCCTAATCAAAAACCCTCCCAACGAGAGCTCTCAATGAAAGCACCAATTGATACGACCCGGTTAGGGGTTGTATCGGGATAAGGCACCACTTCAAGCGTGTGCTGGCTCCGTCAGAAAATAGAAGAGAAGAACTAGAGATTTGTTTATTAACTTTTGATTGATTGAATATAATAATTGATTACAAGAGTATTTATAAGACAAAGTAAACCCTAAGACCTAAATAAGCCATGGGCTCGGGCCCAGGCGTATCAGTTTCACTTCAAAAGATTTGTGCGTTTTCAAGATGGAGTATATTGGAATGATGCCATTCATTGGGTAAAGAGGGAAAGAGGATCGAATTTGCATTTTAAATTAGATATATTAAATGAGTGTCCGGTTTTGACAACCTTAAAAACCCCTTTAACCTTTAATGGGACGGGTTATTATGAATGCAAGTTGGTCGAGTCTCATTGTTGTTTGCATCTTATTTGTAGGGGTAATTATTATGCAAAAGAGTTGTATAATTTGACCCATTTAGTTTAATCTTCATCAACGCATATCCATTTAACTTTGCTTAGCCTTTGTTGGTGAATTTAGACCAATGTGTAGGACAATAACTATTGTTGTGTATATCCTTGACACCATTGTGGGTTTTGATATATACGTTGAAGTAGAAAAGCTTATAAAACACATTCCAAAAGGTATCATTTAAAATACCTAAAACGTGATGGACTTGGAGGAAAGAGGTGAGGATTAGCGAGGCTTTATCCTGACTTTGCATTTAATAATGACATTGAAAGCTTGAATAAGTTTGAGAAACCTTCATATTAAGGTAAAGCATTTATAATTATATCATTCCTTGTTTTGTTTCAATATCTACTTCTGTCACAATACCAAACATAAACTATATCGCTAATTCATAGTTTATTGGTGAGGATATAGCAATGCCGGCATAATTAAAGATAACTCTTAATGCCTATCTTGAGGAGCTAGTGGCTTCGCCTGTGAGATCATTTGCAAACGTAAAAGCATTCAATTAAAAAATTGCAAAATTGGTTAATAAAGGTCACACCACACACTAATAACACCGTATGCAAATTGTTTCTTGCTATTGGGTAATGGGGGATATCCCGGAACCAATGTTCCGGCTGGGTATGATAAATATGGCGGTCCTTATGGTATTACTTTTGGAAGCTTAAAGGGTTCAGAGACAACTAATAGAAATTGCTTATGAATTAATAGATGATGTAAAAAGCTTGTGTGTTGTATGTTCTTGCTACCGTCATCTCTTTTATATCAGTAAAACTCATACGTAATCAATCTAAACGTCATCGAGTCAAAAGTGACAACTTTTTACAAAAAAATAAAAAAAAAAAAAAAAAAAAAAAAAAAAAGACGTAAAACTAAAAGAAATAAAAATTAAATGATTTAGAGTTGAGGCTAAACAAGTTTAGTTTGTAAATGTATCGACATGACTAACCAATGTAATAACATGGTTAAGTTCTAGTCGAGATTCATAACCCGTTTAACTTACAGATCAATTATTAGATTATAAAAGTTGCATATTCGTTTTCATTTATTAAAAATATACCGAGTTACTTTATGTTTTTGTTTCATAAACTTTCGAACTAATTCATGATAGTTTAGTAGTCTACGCTAACAGCTAAATATTTATTGAGTTCCTCCATTCTAACTATAAACTTAAAATATTTATCGTGTGTCTGTTAAAAATAATTCAAATAAAAAACGGGTCATCATTGTAAAAATGTTTTCGGATTAGGGTTAAACTCAATTTCGATATAACAAACTAAATTGATCAAGTTAGTAAGATATATAAACCCGCCAAGTCACCAACCCATTAACCCAAATACAATGTATACACCACACACTTAAAAAAGGCATTTAACTAATTAAAAATAATATTCAACTAAATATATAAACATATCTAAAAATAATCTTCCACTAATTTTTCTTCCTTTTATCCTCTAATTGTTTAGAAGATAAATACCCATAATGACTCACTAATTAATTACTTTTATTATTGAGTTTATTCTAATTATACCACGTATTGTTTAAAACACTTATTATAGTAAATTTACTATAAACAAGTCATACCTTTATTTTAGTATATAATAAAACATGAGTTTTGCTAATCTCTACCTACCTACTGGGCATTTGTTTAACTATATATATAAGGAATATTGGAGTTAATTAAGATAAAAATGATGATCAATTACGATAATTTTATGATAAATGATTTTGATAATAAAGGAATCATTTATGAATGACGAATCGTCATTCATAAAATCTATCAAATATCGATATTAATATCCGTATTTATATATATTCGCTTTCCTTATATTACCAGAGGTAGAATTAGGATGTGTCCTCAAGACACACTTACAAAATTTTGAGGCATAGTGTTAATTTTTGTAGAAAACTTCAATTTTTTCAAATGCATCCTGGCAAAAAAAATTGTATTACTCCTTTTGGATAATATATCATAGATTCACGCGGTCACATACGGATTAGGTGAATATTCAATTATTTTCACTGCATGGCTACACACTACCCTCTTTTTACCATTTCTTAATATATTTAAACTTACTGGTAGCATAAAAGTGTTAGGGTTTCGAATTACTGTATATCTTTTCCATGGAAAAAACTGCTGGAAATTCGTCCAGTGATGGCAGGCTATCCAAAAAGCATCCGGATCCCGTACACTCAGTCATCTCTAATGAAGACCTTTTGATCGAAATCCTACTCAGGTTACCAATACTCTCACTTGTTTTATTTAAATCTGTATCCAAACAATGGCTTTCTCTTATTAAATCCCCAGATTTCACTCTTCGCCTCACCCAAAAACTCGACCCACCTTGTGGTCTCTTTCTCAAGTTTTACTACATGTTACCCAATGATTGTAGAGATAATCATGACTTTGTGCCGTTAGATATTCGCATTCCAAGTGCTTCACATTTTGCTTTTGGTGGTAATCTTGAGATTTTGCAGTCGTGCAATGGTTTGCTTTTATGTCATTCGAGATCCTGTAAAAAATTATTTGTACACAATCCGTCTATTAAGTGTATGTTTAAGATGATTCCAGAACCCCCTAATGTGACATTTGATACAAGTTCTTTAGTTTTTGGTGCGAGAATGGCGTTTGATCCTACTAAATCACCTCATTACAAAGTTATTTATGGTGAAGTAAACTGGGATGTGGTTGGTTATGGGGTTCAAATATATATTTACTCTTCGGAGATGGGCGTTTAGGGTGTTTGTGGGGATTGGTTAAGCTTCGAAAGTTTTATATGTTTTCTGTTGGAAAATTTAGTGCACTTGTGGGATTTGTTCACACCTGGTAATGGGCTTGGAGGTACGGAGTGTACACCCATCAGGTCCCTGAACACCCTGACTCTAATAGTGGTTGTGTAGGATTCTGCTGCTAGTATTGGTTTCCACTGATAGTGGATCCTGCTGCTATCGTCAGGATCCTGCTGATAGCAATTCTGCTGCTAGTAGTATGACTCTGCTGCTGAGCAGACAATCTGCTGCTAGTGATAAGTGGATCCTGCTGATGATATGTAACTGATTTGACCTATTCAAATGGCAGTTACATCTATACTTATAACCTCGTTTAATGGGTCAATTAACCACTATTTTAGGCTATAATGGGGATAATTATGTGGAGATTAATGGGCCGATTAATTCTCATAATTCCATTTGATTAGCCATGAGTATCTTCCTATAAATGGGAAATCATATTATGCATGAAAACATACACAGAATACACACAACACTTAAACACGAAGGGTTATTGATTTGTGCCTAAATCACTAACAACATTTAGTCTTATCCCAAGTAGATATTCGTGATACCCAGGCATTAGGGTCGAATAGTTTACTTTGGAAAGTGATAGCACGATTCCAAGTGATATCCGGTAACCTTAATTGGTACATAGCTAGGTCTTTGATTATCTCTACCCTGATCTGGGCGAATAACCACCAACAATCAAAGTAAACTATTTTGTGATAATCAATGGCTGCTGCTATGAGGCATATGGCTGCTAACTTTTCCAAATTGGATAATTTTGAAGGTGTTGATTTCAGAAGATGGCAAAAGAAGATGCACTTCTTGCTTTCAAGCATGAATGTGGTGTATGTTCTTAGTACTGCCATTCCTGAGGATCATGGGGATGATGCTACTGAGGAGCAGATAAGGAAAAGAAGCAAATGGGAGAATGATGACTATGTATGCAGAGGTTTAATTCTCAATGGTATGTCTGAT
Organism: Artemisia argyi; assembly: GCA_030686995.1. NCBI lineage: Eukaryota > Viridiplantae > Streptophyta > Magnoliopsida > Asterales > Asteraceae > Artemisia > Artemisia argyi. Next base: position 5,409,682 of record CM060692.1, on the reverse strand, counting down.
TCTCTCTTTGACATTTATCAGAATGTTGAATCTTCCAAAGAACTTTGGGATTCCTTGGATGCCAAATATATGGCTGAGGATGCTTCAAGTAAGAAGTTTCTTGTAAGTAATTTCACAAATTACAAAATGACTGATTCAAGACCAGTCATGGAACAATACAATGAACTTCTTGGAATACTTGGAAGGTTTACACAACATAAAATGAACATGGATGAGGCTATTTCAGTCTCTTGTATCATTGACAAACTCCCTCCTTCTTGGAAAGATTTCAAGCATGTCTTGAAACATAAGAAGGAAGAACTGACACTTGTTCAGTTAGATAGTCATTTGCGTATTGAGGATTCACTCAGGGCGCAGGATAATGACAAGCCAAAGAGTAGCAATGCTACTGGTGCACATGTTGTCAATATGGTGGAACATAACAATTCCACCATGTACAATGACAACAAAGGCAAACGTAAACATCAGGACAACACAAGGGCTGATCCTAACAAGAAGGCAACACCTACTTGTTGGAAATGTAGCAAATCTGGTCACATTAAAAGGGATTGCAAAGGTGTTAAGGTTGGTGGTAAAACCAATGGTTCAGGCACTAGTGGTTCAGGGAGTGGTGGTTCTGCCAACTCACTGAAAGGTCAGAATATGTTTAATGAATCTCTTCAGGTTTATTATGTTACATATGTATCTGAATCTAACTATGTGCAGGATGATGATGTTGCGTGGTGGGTTGACTCTGGAGCAAATGTTCATGTGTGCAAAGATAGAAGATGGTTCAAGACTTACGAGTCACTGAATGATGGTTCTATTCTTCACATGGGAAATGAGTCAACAGCTTTGGTGCATGGTCGTGGTTGTGTAGATCTTAGTTTTAGTTCTGGAAAGATTGTAACTTTGTTTAATTTTATTCATGTTCCTGATATAAGGAAGAACTTGGTTTCAAGTAGTGTTTTGAATAATCATGGATATAAACAAGTTATTGAATCTGATAAATTTATTTTGTCTAAACATGGTGTGTTTATTGGTTTTGGATATTTGTGTAATCAAATGTTCAGGCTTAATGTTGTCACTGACATTGTTAATTCGGCCTTTATGTCAACCTCTAAACTGAATGACTCTACCCTGTGGCATGCTAGACTTGGCCATGTACATTTTAAAAAGATGCAAGACATGTCTAAGGATGGGTTAATCCCAGCATTTGACATGGACACTGAAAAGTGTAAGACTTGTATGTTGACCAAAATAACTAAGAAACCTTTTCAGGGTGTAAAACGTGAGACTGAGCTTTTGGAGCTTATACACAGTGACCTGTGTGATTTGCATGCCACTCCCTCTTTGGGGAACAAGAAGTACTTTGTGACATTTATTGATGATGCTTCTAGGTTTTGTTATGTCTATCTATTACATACCAAGGATGAAGCATTAGATAAATTCAAGGTATTTAAAACAGAAGTTGAGTTGCAACTTGGGTCACTGATCAAAAGATTCAGGACTGATAGGGGAGGTGAGTACATGGATACTCTGTATTTTCAGTCTGTTGGTATAATCCATGAAACGACTGCTCCCTATACTCCTCAACAAAATGGTATCTCTGAAAGGAAGAACAGGGTACTGAAGGAGATGGTTAATTCCATGTTGTCCTACTCAAGACTGAGTCAAGGGTTCTGGGGTGAAGCTATGTTAACAGCTTGCTATTTACTTAATAGGGTTCCCAACAAAAGGAACAAGGTTACCCCTTATGAACTCTGGACTAAAAAGAAACCCAACCTGAATTATCTCAGGGTTTGGGGTTGTAGGGCAGTTGTAAGACTCCCTGATCCAAAGTTAAAAACTTTGGGTGAAAGAGGCATTGAATGCATCTTTGTTGGATATGCTGAGCATTCCAAGGCTTATAGGTTCTATGTTATTGAACCTAATGAATATGTTTCACTTAACTCAATAATTGAATCAAGGGATGCACTATTTGATGAGAATAGATTCTCATCAGTCCCTAGAACAAGTCAGAGGATTTCAAATGGAACTGATGACATTGGTGTATCAGAGGTCCCTGATGATTTATCATCTCAGGCCCCTGATGAGGTTGTGGTTCAACAACCTGAACCTGAGCTCAGGAAGAGCAAAAGGGTCAGGACTCCAAAGTCATTTGGACCTGAGTTTCAATTATACCTAATTGAAGGTACAAGGAATGAGGTCTCTGACCAATATTCCTATTGCTTCATTGTTGAGGATGATCCCAAAACATTTGAAGAAGCAATGAAGTCCCAAGATGTTGCTTTCTGGAAAGAGGCAATAAATGATGAGATTGACTCCATCATGGGCAACAACACTTGGGTGTTGGTTGATCTACCACCAGGTTGCCAACCACTTGGTTGCAAATGGATTTTCAAAAGGAAAATGAAGGTAGATGGAACTATTGAAAAGTTCAAGGCTAGACTAGTCATTCAGGGCTTTAAACAAAAGTCAGGGATAGACTACTTTGATACTTATGCCCCTGTGGCACGTATCAGTACCATCAGGCTGCTGATTGCTTTGGCATCAATTCACAATCTGATTATTCATCAGATGGATGTGAAGACAGCCTTCTTGAATGGTGAATTGGATGAGGAGGTTTATATGAACCAACCTCAGGGCTTCATCTTGCCTGGCAATGAAAACAAGGTGTGTAAACTGATTAAGTCTTTTTATGGACTGAAACAGGCACCTAAGCAATGGCATAAAAAATTTGATGAAGTGGTTTTGTCTAATGGTTATGTTCTTAACCAGGCTGACAAATGTGTATATAGCAAATTTGATGATTCTGGTAAAGGAGTCATCATTTGCCTATATGTTGATGACATGTTGATCTTTGGCACTGACCAAAATCAAGTTGACCTGACAAAGGAATTTTTGTCATCAAGGTTCTCCATGAAGGACATGGGGGAGGCTGATGTTATCCTTGGTATAAGGATTAAACATGAAAGCAATGGTATATCAATTTCTCAGTCTCATTACATTGAGAAGGTACTGAAGAAATTTAATTGCTTTGATTGTACTCCAGTGAGTACTCCCATGGATACCACTGAGAAGCTTATGCTGAACAATGGCAAAGCTGTATCTCAACTTGAGTATTCCAGGGTGATTGGCTGCCTGATGTATGCCATGACTTGTACAAGGCCTGACATTGCTTTTGCTGTGGGTAAACTGAGCAGGTATACTAGTAATCCTAGTGCTCAGCACTGGCAAGCAATTCAGAGGGTACTGAAGTATTTGAAGAGAACTATGGATTATAGTCTCTCATATACTGGTTATCCTTCAGTGTTGGAAGGTTACACTGATGCAAGTTGGATCAGTAACACTGAAGACAATTCGTCTACGAGTGGCTGGGTATTCCTACTTGGTGGAGGTGCAATTTCTTGGGCATCCAAGAAGCAAACTTGTATCACCAGTTCAACAATGGAATCTGAATTTGTGGCTCTAGCAGCTGCTGGTAAAGAAGCTGAATGGTTGAGAAACTTGCTTCTTGAGATTCCATTGTGGCCTAAACCTATAGCACCTATTTCTATCAGGTGTGATAGTGCTGCTACATTGGCAAAAGCTTATAGCCAGATGTACAATGGGAAGTCTAGACACTTAGGTGTCAGGCATAGCATGATTCGTGAGCTTATCATGAATGGGGTGATTTCTATAGAGTTTATTAGATCTCAACAGAATTTAGCTGATCACTTGACGAAGGGTTTGGCTAGAGACTTGGTTATAAAGTCTGCTAAAGGGATGGGTTTAAAGTCCAACTTGTTTACTGAATGCTAGGACACCCAACTCCCTCCTGAGGAAACTTGGGAGCTGAGTTCAATGTGGAAAGCTGAACATTCAGTGTACTGAAGCACATGTTTTAAATACATCCCAAGGTTTGTGCTTGGAACCTGCTGATAAGGAGGATGAAGTCACTACTTCTTAATGGTTATTTTTCTTTGAAAAAGTGCTTGGCAGGAGCATGAATAAAGAGGAACCACCTATGTGAATGTTGAAGTTTTGCCGCTTCAGGAAGCTATGGACTTTTAGCTTTTACAACATTTATGAATTGGATATGGACACATGGCTTGTATAGTGTCAGGAGTGTTTAAGTGTTGGAAAACTTGTGTGTATTTTATCTTCAGGTATTCAAATGGGTTGAAGGGTTCAATTCTTAGGACACCCTGATTCTCGAATATTTGAACGTGTAATTTACTAATATGGAAATTCAATCCTCAGGATATTTTCGTTTATGCACTTGTTTTGTATAATGGTTATTTTTCATGTAAGGGAATTGAACTAAATTTGGGGAGGATTGTTGGAAAATTTAGTGCACTTGTGGGATTTGTTCACACCTGGTAATGGGCTTGGAGGTACGGAGTGTACACCCATCAGGTCCCTGAACACCCTGACTCTAATAGTGGTTGTGTAGGATTCTGCTGCTAGTATTGGTTTCCACTGATAGTGGATCCTGCTGCTATCGTCAGGATCCTGCTGATAGCAATTCTGCTGCTAGTAGTATGACTCTGCTGCTGAGCAGACAATCTGCTGCTAGTGATAAGTGGATCCTGCTGATGATATGTAACTGATTTGACCTATTCAAATGGCAGTTACATCTATACTTATAACCTCGTTTAACGGGTCAATTAACCACTATTTTAGGCTATAATGGGGATAATTATGTGGAGATTAATGGGCCGATTAATTCTCATAATTCCATTTGACTAGCCATGAGTATCTTCCTATAAATGGGAAATCATATTATGCATGAAAACATACACAAAATACATACAACACTTAAACACGAAGGGTTATTGATTTGTGCCTAAATCACTAACAACATTTGGTCTTATCCCAAGTAGATATTCGTGATACCCAGCATTAGGGTCGAATAGTTTACTTTGGAAAGTGATAGCACGATTCCAAGTGATATCCGGTAACCTTAATTGGTACATAGCTAGGTCTTTGATTATCTCTACCCTGATCTGGGCGAATAACCACCAACATTTTCATGATGGAGTATATTGGAATGATGCCATTCATTGGGTAAATCATAGGTCGAATTTGCATTTCAAGTTAGACATATTAAATGAGTGTCTGGTTTTGACACCCTTAGAAACCCTTTTAACCTCTGATGGGACGGTTTATCATGAATGCAAGTTGGTTGAGTCTCGTGGTTGTTTGCTTCTACTTTGTAGGGATAATTATGATTCAAAAGAATTGTATATTTATGAGATGAGGAATGGGTGTTCTGAATGGTTGGTGTAGTACATTGTTAATCTTGATGACATTACGGTGCCATTACCCAAAGGCTGGAGTATCATATCAGATGTTCGTTGTATTGTTTTGGGAGAAAGGGAAGCGGATTCTTTTATAGTGATGAATTTATCTGAAAAGGTTGTACAATACAAGATCGTGTCAAAGACTCTCCACACATTCGTTAATTCAGGAAATTCAGGGTCACGGAGCTATCTTAATAGCTGCTTTGAGTACATTGCATCCTTTGCTATTGTGTGACGATTCTGCTTTCTGTTTTAGGTATGATTTATCTGCTTAGTTATAGTGTTAATGCTACAATTCCTTTCTTATAGTATATTTTAGAATCGATGATAGCTGTCATGGCTCAGTTTGTTTTCTTGATTTATATGCTCAAATTCTGTTTTGATAACCGAGCGAGTGGAGTACGTCTTAAACACTAACTTCTCTGTTATGATACTCATTAATAGCTTTGTTCAAAGATGTGGATACAATATGAGTTGTAACTATTACGATTAATTGAAAACCCATATTGGCTAATAATGTCTATATTAGTATATGGATTAAGGAGCATTGTGCTTACCTAGTGACTTTTAGAATCACCTTTTCCATGTTAGCAGTAGCACATTATTAAGACTTATGATTGATGTCGATCAAAAAAAGCCTTGCTCACCCAGTCAAATTTTTCATGCCCTTTCCAATCTTTGGGCCAACACAAAAAACCACGAGAGACCATTGCTCTATATTTCAGATCATTACTGTCGGGAAAGACCCAAGGATATGTATATGTGCACGAACCAGGGTGGGTCCCGGGGAGTCCCGGACACCCATGGAATTTTGCGGCATAGTGTTATTTTTTTTTGTAAAAAACCTTGATTTTTCGTAAATGCACCTTGTCCCAAAAAGTTGTGTTCCTAATTTTGTATAATTTTTTGTAAATGCACCTGGTCAAATTGTGTCCTGGTTCCATCCCTGTATACGTGAAGGACTGTTTTTGAGATTCCTCGAAATCATCTAGCTCATTTGGCTAGGGAGACTACTGCGGTATTGGTTCCAAAATCATTATATTAAAACAATAAATAAATGAAATACATATATACATAAGAGTTCCTTTTTTTTTTCCAGTAAGTAAAAGAGTTTAGAACATGTCAATTTGTTTGTATTCAATTTATAATAATACCTAATTAAAAGTTTTAGAAAAAAAACCCGTGCGTGCATGGGTATTATATCTAGTAAGCTAAAAACAGCAAGTTGGTCTAATGTCATTTATGATGGTTGAGTTCTTCTATTCAACTCCAGCGAAAGATATTGGTTTGTTTGATCCACTGAATCACTCCTTGGTAAACATGTTTTGTTTGGTCATGTTTGTTGATGGAATGGATGTCGTGAAGGCCATCAAGAAGTCGGGATTAAGCGGCAGAGATACGTCAAAGCAGGCTGTCATCTCGGATTGCTGTCAAGTGTCTTAGGTTTATGTTATGCAATATTTGGTTTCTATGTACCTACATAATGTGACAGTAAGACGTGTCATAGTCAATATATGCTTTTGGATTCAATGTTGAATATTGTTTCGTGGGGTTGAACTTCAATTTGTTTTCTTCAATAAAGTACTAATAAGAATCACATCATATGTCATTGAAGCATGAATTTAATTAACATGAAGATGATAATCATGGGTTTTCTACTAGCTGTCCTGTTACAGAGCGCTATTCAGAGCTCTGAGTTTACGATAAGAGAGGCTATTATTGATGAGATAAGAACAGCTTTTAACCAAAACAACAAACTTACGTCCAAGGATTTAGTTGAATTTTACATCAAGGAGATAGAAAAACTTAATCCAATCTATAAAGCGGTTATCAAAGTGAACCCTGATGCAATTCTTCAAGCTGAGAAAGCTGATCGAGAGCGAAAGGAGGCTAATTCTCCAAAGTCATCCTTTGGGATGCATGGTATCCCTGTTTTGTTAAAGGATAACATTGCAACCAAAGATAAGCTTAACACGACTGCGTGATCTTACGCTCTTCTGAGATGCTGGTGTGGTGAAGAAGTTGAGAGAATCAGGGGCGATTATACTTGGGAAAGCAAGCTGGAGTGAATGGGCTTATTTTAGAAGCTCATCAGCACCTAGTGGTTGGAATGCTAGAACTAAACAAGCAGTTGTAAGCACTCTAAATCTTTTACATTGCTTTTTTTGCACATTCACAATTTAGGGAGGGATTATGCTATTTAGCTTATAAACTTAATTGGTAAATAAACATTTTTGAATTGGCGCATTCATCTTGGCTTCTATCAAATGGCATATTTAGCTCAAAAGAGTTATAGGCTATAAAAGTGTTTGGTTAAAACAGTGGCTGTTTTAGGGGGTTAATCAATAAGCTTTCTTAGATGCTTATTGGCTTATTTTATTATATCAAAAATACAATAAGCTAAGCCAAACACCACCTTATCCCAAAAAAGCTAAGTTGCTTGCTAAATAAGCTAACTGAAACACCCCCTAAGTAGATTCATGTAAAAAGACGAAATTTTAACTACTTAATGATATTACCCGACTTTTACAAAGCATGGATATTTCTTGAGTTCTGATGTTTTCGTTGCCTATTTTGAACTTGGGATGAGTTTGAGTAGAGAACACTGGAATTCCTTATTTGTATTGTATTTAAAGGGTTCTTGAATTTGTATAGCACCCATATGTAGCAACAATGGATCCATGTGGTTCGAGCACTGGATCAGCTATATCAGTTGCAGCAAACATGGTTACTGTATCGCTGGGTACAGAAACAGATGGATCAATCCTATGTCCTTCAAGTGCCAACTCAATTGTCGGGATCAAACCCACTGTAGGTCTCACAAGCCGATCAAGAGTCGTTCCCATTACCCCTAGACAAGACACGGTTGGGTAAATCTAAAATTAACGGTTTTAACTTTTATACTCCTTAAGAACTTTGCTATCCTTCTCTGAAATTTTGGTGAATTTAGACCAATGTGTAGGACTGTAACAGATGCTGTGTATCTTCTTAATGCCATTGTGGGTTTTGATAAATTTCATGAAGTGGCAACCAAAAAAGGTTCAAAATATATTCCAAAGGATGTTTAAATGTGCATACTTCTGTATTCGCACTTAACATAATATTTGCTTATGTTTTTATCTATAAAATGCGCTTAGGTTGTATGTTCTTTTTTAAGTTGAATGGCTTTTTTAAGACTTTTTTTTACCTAAAGATCCATGTATACCTTCTTTTTAATACCGATTTTCCAGTATAGTGGAAAGAACTCTTTATTCTTTAATACTCCCTAATGGTTTTTGACTTTTTCATGAAACCAAAAAGCTCATGGTCTATCACGCTTGTTTGGTGGATGTTGCTGGTTTGAAGTGGGAAGTGGGCAGTGGGCACATGTCTTAGGTGACACTTCACTCAAAGTCCACATATAATTTTTTGGGTTTGATAATGGATTAACCAATTATCAGTTAAATCTAATATGAAAACCTCTAGTTCATGGCCCCCCTCCCCCCCACCACCAAAAAAAAAAAAAAAAAAAAAAAAAAAAATCACATTTATAAAAAAAACAACATATCTTGCAAACGGTAAATTGTCAAACAACAAAAAATACACTATCACGCCGAGAATATTTTTATCTTTCAGTAGAGGGGCGCTTTGATATACTTTTGACCATTTTTTAGTGTTGAAATCTCCGCCTATAAAAATCACATGTGATTTTTAAATTCACACGTGATTTGTTATTTTAAAAAATCATGTGTGATTTCATAAATCACATGTGATTTTTAAAGTAATAAATCACATGTGATTTTTTTGAGCAAAACTTTTGAAAAAAAAAGTTGAAATTATATAGAAGTTTCTATCGATATAAAGATAATTTAATTTTTGTCGCGATTTATAATTAATTTCGAGTAACGATTAACGGTTTGCGAGATATTTTAATTTAAAAAAAGATGAAAGTGAGTTTTTTTTACCTAATAATTCTATTTAAATTAATGATTAATCTAAACCATTGGATGTAAAATTGATAGATGTTAGAGATTAAATGATTTGATCTTTAAAGAAAAAGTGATCCGTAAAAAACTTTTGTCATTCTATACTACTTATAAAACATAAATCTTATGTTAAATTGCTGAAAATGCAACACCTTAAAATTACTACTTTGCCTTTGTTGAAATTACCATTTAATGTTTCTAGCATGTCATAATTATTGATATCTATAACTATACAATCTAAAAATACAAAATCGAGGAATACAAAATCACGAGCATGTTGTACAAAGTAACTAAACAAAACAACATTTCGTGTAGCATTCACAAGAACAATTACAGTTAGTTACATTTTTGGTGATGAGTTGTACAAACTCTTATAACACAAATCACAAATCTTTATCAGTTCCGGTATTTTATAAACCAAGCGCATATAAAATATAAATACCAAACTCTAGGTAGAGACTCATCTTAAAACTAAATTAATACAAGCGCTCTTAAAAGAGATATGATCGGAATATATTATGTCTAAAAGAGATGTATCAAGATCTTTAACGACAAGAAGGGAAGACAATGTTTTGAAATGGAAAATTATTATGGTCAAAACTGCGGTGGCTGCAAGCGAGTATTTGTTAATAAGGCTTGTGACAGGAAATGTAATGGTTGTGGTCAAATCTTTTTTAGTGATAGCCCGACGCATGTGGCAGCGGTGAAGGTATACACGGTACAAATCTTTGATGGTTGAAGGTGAAGGGAGACGAATTGTGGCGGTGAAGGGGTAGTTAGGTAGTTTGGTAGTTAGTTAGGTATTACTACTATTTTTTTTTTAATCAAACATCACTTTATTAGAAAATAATAGGATTTACAAGAAATTAGTGGGGAGCCGAGATAGTAACTGGGCCCCCACTCCTCTAGCTATAGCGAAGCTAATCCTACTAAAAATATGAGCAGCATCACGTGCCCCTATGTCTTGTGTTCATTGGCAAGCTCCTCAATTTCATTCTCATATTTATGTGCATTGCAACTTACCAAAATTTGTTAAATGCAAGTCTATATAAAGTAGTGATTTAAAATAATGGCAATGCGGCATACTTTCAATAAATATAGTATTCGTAATCTCGTATTATGTGAACAGGTTACACGGAATGATCTAATTTAATTGTGTCATGGTCCCTTTACTTTTTTTTTTAAAGTTATTTTCATGTTTAGTAGATTTAAAAACACGATTGTTATTAGTGGGGATGTTGGGGGAGATGGCAAAGGCTCATTTTACCTAAAGCTTTGGTCATGAGTTCGAATCCTACTTAGCTCATCTATCTTAACTCCTTTATGAAGATGAGTTGTTTTTCAACAATTTGTGTTTTAATCGTTTGAGGATATTCTTGTGTCTGTTTAATCCTCCTAATGGTGCGATTAGTTGGGAAAGACTTGAGTGTTTGTGTTTATCTTTTGTGACTCTCCATGAAGATATGATTGAGAAGATATTATCCGGAAGTCCTTGCTTGGAATCTATGGAGTTCAACAATTGTTATGGTTTTAGGCGGATTGATATTACTTCAAAGAGTGTTAAGAAGTTGGTGTTCTCTGGATACGGTGGGTTTAATCCATATGGGGAGGATTATATAGATTGTATCAAAGTCGATGCTCCTTACATATCGTCTCTAACTATAGAAGATGAGTTGGTTTTGCGGGAGCTTGTGTTGCTTAATATGTCTTCTTTGGTCGAAGCTCACTTAGATTATTCGATCAAACGGTGGGAGTTTGTGATATTCGAGGAAGAAGTATTTAGAGGATTTTTAGAAAGCGTTGGCCATGTCAAATATATAACATTTGGGGATAACTGTTCAGAGGTAATATTACTTATGAATGTCTTTCATTCATACACTCAGGGTTGTTGTTTGTGTGTAAAATTATACTGCTCTAATAATGTTCACTTTTGCATTGATAGCTTCTCTCTCGTTTCAAAGCTCGTGGCGATACGTCTAACGGTGATCAAGCTGAAAATGGAGATTGAAAGGAACAGTTTATTGAAAGTGATTAAGTTGTTGATTGCTTAAAACTGGTTGCTGTCTACTGTTAAAGAACATGACTATTCGTCCTAACTTAAGCGTTTGGTGTGGTAACAATGGACAGCTGATGCTTGCTAAGAAGTTGTTGACACTCCATCGAGCATCTCCGATAGCTAAAATAGAACTCTGCTAGAATTTGATAAAATTTCAAACTTTTGTTTACAGTTGAATCTTGTGGTTTATGAACTGATCAAGTTATTGAGAAAAAGAAATGTAGTAGTAACTGATTTTGAAAATGGAATGATTTTGTTACATTATGTGGCTCTATTATATATTGTTCTCGTTATACTTATTGGCAATAGCTCTTTTAAATAGCATCACGTAACCGCCAATACTCAGAAACTATATTACTTATTTCTTCGGATAGCTCTCAATGAAATCTCAAGAATATACACAACAATGGTAAATATGTGTTGTTGTTCATACGTGCCTTTGATTAAGCTGATTCAGTATGTTTTCTTGTTTTCTTCTCAATGAACATTTTTTGTTGAGAGAAGTTAGTCTGAGATGGAAATTTTATTTTTGAGCATGGGCTCTTTGTTGTGCTCAAGCATGTTGCCTGTTTGTTATGAAAATAAGACAATAAAGAGGGCCTGATACTGGGTTGCAGCTTGGTTGGTCAACAGTTTTGGTATGATCTATTGAGAGTTATGGACTTTTTATTTGCTAATAGCTGGTTAGCTATCTTTGAGAAGGAGAAATAAAAGGCGGATGTGGGGTTCTATGCATCATCTCATAAAATACCACTGCTCTAATTTTTCAAATGCATGTCTATATGAAGTAGTGATTTATGAGATGATATTTTATAAATGTGATCAATAGGCAAGCTCGTAGATTTCCTTCCTCGTATTTTATGCTCATTGCAACTTACCAAAATTTCTAAAATGTAAGTCTATATAAAGTAGTGTTTTATAGTGACAATGTACCATGCTCATAATAAAAAGGGAAAATTACCAAAATAGATCGGTCGCCCAAAGCACATTCCTTGAATAGATGTTTTTAAATCACTTTCCTCCGGCGGATCAGGGCAACTTGGCGACTGAGCAACCTTCATATATGTGTGACAAGTGTCTTTAAAAGATTCTAGATTCTGTACTATACATTCCAAAAGATTCTAGATTCTGTACTATATTAATAAAATATTCAACACGTGTCGCACATATATGAAGGTTGCTCAATTTTTTAAGTTGCCCGATCTAATTTTGGAAAGTGAAATTTGAAAGTCTAAAAAATGACTAGTCAAAAAGTCAACGATCTATTTTGGTAATTATCCCTAATAAAAATACCGCTTGTACTATGAACAACGTATACAGTTTACATATGATCTGATATATTTGTGCTGTGATCCTTTTACTTATTTAAGTTATTTTCATGTTTAATATATTTAAAACCACAATTGATTCATTCGGGATGTTGGGAGAGATGGCAAAGGCTCATTCTACCAATAGCCTAGGTCATGAGTTTGATTCTTGCTAATGTCCCGGACATCTATTTTTTTTATTTTTCTTTATTATTTTTTTATTTATTTATTTTTTTGGCAAAATACCTAGTGCTCAATGGTAAAGAAGTGTAAAACGATTGCATTTAACGGTGAATAACTAATTGAGTCGGGCCTAGTCACAAGTAGTCTTGTCTGTGAGACTTGAAGTAAATATTTGTTTTAACTTAAACTACTTCTAGCGTTATGGGAAAATATTGAAGACGAAACTAAAACTGCAACTATAACTTAGTCGGGTTTTAGTAAACATGAAAACCAGGGACGAAATTAGGTGGTCCCGTAGTGGTGTCATGGGACCATGATAGAATTTTTCTTCATAGTAATAATTTTTGTAAAAGAACATTGAATTCACAAAAAAAACACCCGGTACCAATACATTGCATGTGTTGCTAGTTATTGTTTAGTTAGTTCATTAATTGACAATGTTATGAATAGCGTGAGGCGTGGAGTGGCGGCACAATCACGCCTCAAGCTTTACGAGCCTTTGCGTTTCTTAAGTCGTGCATAAAGCGGCAAAAACATATTTCTAGATTTATGTATTTAGGATTTTTGTATCATTTTTTTAAGAGCAATTTCAAATACTAAAGCCCAAATCTCAAATAGTCAAGCCCAAATACGAGGCCCACGTAGGAATTATGTTTTGAATTTACAAGGCTCAAGAAGGAAATAGCACAAATATTAAAAATTCTAGCCTAAATCCGTAAATCCTCTAAATGCTTCTAAAAATGGCGTCACACATTACCAAAAGCCGCGTCTTTTCTCACCTTATACCACGCTATGCCTAGAGCCGTCGCCAAGGTCCATTTTGTGGCGGCGATTCTACTTCTTGCTCCTTTTCGAACACTGTTAATAGGTGAAAAGTGAATTTAGTTTTCACTAAACTTGATCATTGTAACCGAAACTAAAACTGCAATTATAATTTAGTCGGTTTTTAGTAAACATGAAAACCAGAAATGGAATTAGGTGGTCCCGTGGTAGTGTCATGGGACCACGATAGAATTTTTCTTCATAGTAATAATTTTTGTAAAAGAACATTGAATTCTTAAAAGAGCACTCGGTACTAATACATTGTGTTGCTAGTTATTGTTTAGTTAGTTCATTAATAGGTGAAAAGTGAATTTGGCTTTCACTAAACTTAATCATTGTAACCGAGAAAATCATACTTTTTAGTTTATTATTATTATTATTATTATTATTATTATTATTATTATTATTATTATTATTATTATTATTATTATTATTATTATTATTATTATTATTATTTATTTTTATTTTATTTTACTGTTTTTTTTATCAAACATCACTATTATTACTAGCAGGGTACCCGCGCGATGCGGCGGCGGGTACCCTGTGACTATATTTTCTAGTAATGTGATGTTATGCCGCCATATTTTTTTTAACGCTTAATTTACAAATAACAATAATTTTAGGGTTGGATCAGTTGAAAAACCACTTGCATCTTAACCTAGAGGTCAATGGTACGATCCTCACCTCCTACAAAAGGCTGGAGGTCATTTCCTATCTTAGATATAACTGGAAGCATCCTCTCTACCTTAGGTAGGGGTAAGGCTATCTACATCTCAACCTCCCCGTACGTCGTGGAATACGGTATTAGGACCTATAAAAAAAATAAAAAAAGCAGTAGTATAATTTCATTTACTGTTAACCGAAGCTACCACAAACAGAAATCTTGATTCTTTCCTTCAGCACAATCACCTTTAAATTTTCTGACTTACATTCGACCATAGATGGAATAAGTTTGATGTTTGTCTTGGCTTCATTGATGATTGTTCTTTTCTTCTTTTGTTTCATCTTCGTTTTTGTTTTGATATTTAACGGTACATTTTTTTTCTTGTTTTTGTGGAATGCATTAATCGGTCGAGGGGGTGACTGGTTTGTGAATTTTGGAGCCGTCCGACCTTGTGGTTGCTGTGGCAGTAACTCGGTCAGCGCAGGGGCGACCGGTCTGGTCGACCGACCACTGTGCCCAGCCTAATGGCTTTATTTAAGTACTTGGCTTAATAGCTTGATTAGCTTGTACATTATAGTTAAATGATTTTATATTTTGGTGAAGTGGTGAATTAATTAGTGTATTAATTATATGTGTTGAATATATTGTTGACCTTAAAATCATTGTGCTTTACATACTTATGCTTTATGTTTTATGACTTGTATTTACTTAAAAGGTCTTGTACATTGTGTTTAAATGGTTGTAATTTTTGGTGAAGGGGTGTTTTTAATAACATTAATGTTGTTTGGTAGAATTTTGATCTTAAAATGATACCAAGCTATTTTTTGTTGTACGATATGCTTACTTTGTTGTAATTCTGAAAATAGGGTGCATTAAAGTGTTGTAAACCATGCATTATTTCTTGTAAATCTGAAAATTTTGGAGAGAGAGTGCTTCATGCATTATATGTAGTATAGATTATTATTATTATTATTATTATTATTATTATTATTATTATTATTATTATTATCAACACAAAGGATTTACAAGAAGTTAGCGGGAATCCGAGATACTATTATTATGTTTTGTCAAAGTAGATAAAGACTTTTTTAGATAATGACTTATTTTCTTATTCAACTTTTTCTTTAATTATACACGAGTAATTGAAAAGTTTTTTTAAATAACTTTTTATAATGCAAGAAGGAAGACTTTCTTATAAACTAATTTATTTATATAAAAAAAATAAGTATATTCTTGGCACCGAAACAATTGTCTACTACACTTGATACAAAAGTACACGTTAAGAAAATCACATAATAACTTTTTCATTGTAAATGATAAAGAGTTTTGTTAGTTGACCAATTATTTAATGTGTGTTTGAGATTTGTAATTATACAATATATATAAAACTCAGGCGTTACAAGACAAAATCCTATGAACAGTATAGCTACAGTGCACGCTACAGCGTATGCTACAGTTTTTTTTTTTTTTCTTTTTTTTTTTTTTTTTTTTTTTTTTTTTTTTTTTAATTGCTCTATTACAAAAAAACTGAACCACAACATAAAAAAAAAAATTACAACAAAAAATTAATAACAAAATAACTATTTTTTCTTTCTTTCTTTCTATTACATTACTCGGTGAGTCCATTCCGAGTCGCGGCCGAGTCAAGAACCAAAAGAGATCCACACGAGTTTTGATGTTAAAAACGTTAATAACATCATTTTTATAAAATATTAACATTAAAATCGGTTTAATAAAGATTTAGGAAAACTAGGGTTTCAAAAATATTTGTTAAAAATAAAGATAAGGGCGCGTGGGGACGCGTATTACCGTCGGAAAACAAGGGAGGGGGTGGCGGAGTCTCGGTGGTGATGATGGTGTTCGGTGGTGGCGCGTAGAGGGGGTTGGAGGGGGAGCCGAGAGGTGTAGGTGGTACGGGTGTGACGGGGATATCACGATCTATAAGTTGGTGCAAGAAAATTAGGTGGTCGGAAAAATATTCCGGCGTCGGCGCCGAAATCTGCTGGTGTTCCGGTGGGTGGGCGGCGGCCGGATAATTCAAGAGAGAGAGAGAGTTTTGAGTGGGTGTGTGTGTTTATAATAAATAAAAATGAAAAAAATGGTATTTGTGGGGTATTTATATTAAGAAAAGTTGTAGGGTGGTTTTTGAATTAAATGAAATTGTAGGGTGAAATGAAAAAGTAAGTCAAGGGACCAAAATTGCCAACGTAATAAAATTTTCACGATAAACGCTTCGGGGTCCAAACGACATAGCAAACGAACTCGAAAAATTACGAAACTTGCGCCATTGTTCACAAAATATATGCATCACTATGTAGCAAAATTACCCGCAGCGAAGCGAATATGTATCTCCCGTCATCTCCAACTCGAAACAATCTCCTCGAAAACAATCCGCAAACAACAATGTTTATGTCCATACAACAAAGTTACCTCAACAATGTACTACCCCGCAGTAACGACCTCCAACATAAAAATATGTACCTCCCGTCATCTCCAACTCGCAGTTTTTTTTTTTTTTTTTTTTTTTTTTTTACATAAATTTCTTTATGAAAAATTGTTTTTTATTAAAAAAATAATAACAAAAAATAAAAATAAAAAAATACAAAAAATAATACACTTACAAAAAATTTCTTATACAAATTTGTTCTTTTAAAATACCAAAAAAAAAAAAAAAAAAAAAAAATCAACCGGAACGCAAAAAAAAAATAAAATAAAAAAAAGTAATCCGTAAACATAAACAAATTATGCTTCCAAGTAAACATATGCATACTTCAAATAACAAAATTATTAATTACACCGTACAACCCATAAAATACAAAACACAAAACACACCCGCCGCAACGCGCGGGTTACCCAGCTAGTTTATTCTCTAAAAGGAAATATGGTAAGCTTGAAGTATGACACATATCTATTTTTACAGTGGAAAATCATTTTAAATCGTAAATGACAATGCAAAAAAGTACCTATTTCAGTTTTTGGGGTGCTTTCATCTATACTATACTAGTGTTTTGAAACTCGGGTCGACCTGGCCGGGTTAACCGGTTCCGGTAAAAAAAACCTGATTTTTTAAAACCGGTTAGACCCGACGAGTTTTGTGTGACCCGGGTCAACCCGGTTCTCGAAACCCGACCGGATTTCCTTTTTTCAAAAATTTTTAATAAAAATCCGGGTTGACCCGGTGGTCGAACCGGTTGACCCGGCGGTCAAACCGGTTGACCCGGTGTCCGGTGACTCAACCGGGTCAATTTTAAACCCGTTTTCAAAACATTAATCTATACCCTTAAAACTTCAATGCTAAATTTACAAAAGACTTTTGACTATTTGATCAAGTCAATTGAATAACTTTGCTTATTATGATATATACTAGACGTATTCGTGAATAGCAATGGAATTTTGTAGCGGGAAATAAGGGTGACAATTTTTAGCCCGACCTGAAACCGATAAGCAGATTAACAGGTTCAAGTTAAGTCTATAATAGATTTCAGGTCGGGTTTGGGTCGACTTAAATAAATATATCATACTATATTATAAAGCATGAAGGCCTACTATTAATAGAAATACTTAAAATTAAGCAATACAACTTCTAAAGCTATAAGTACAATAACAAATGTTACTTATAGAAATTTCCTTCATATTTAATTCTAACATACACTTAATACTAACATTAAATACAATAAATAAATCATTATGTATATTAAATACAATTAATTAACTTGTCAATAAATACAATTAATGCACTTATTGAAACACCATTTACATAAGAAATACAAATTATTAAACATATTGTACAACCAACTTAAATACAATTCCTGCATTAAATGTCACTAATACAAATAATAAAACATATTATACAAATATTCAAGCCCGAACGGGCAATGGGCCAAATGGGCTCGAGCCCCAACGGGAACGGGTCAAACGGGCTCGAGCCCGAACGGACACGAGCTAAACGAAATTTTTGATATCCATAAATTTATTGTCAAAAAGAACATAATAAACTAAAATATGTTCACATATTGTACAAACCAAGCAAACTACTAAACAAAAAAATATTAATAATAATAAATAAAATAACACAAACTAAAAAATTTTCATCAAAATTTTGCTATAAAAAACTAATCAGCAAAGCTATTGCCAAAAATGTAAAAATAAAATAAAATATTAGCCGAAAAATTAAATTACAGGGTGCCCGCAGCTGCATCGCGCGAGAACTCTGCTAGTATATAAGGAATATTGGAGTTAACTAAGATAAAAATGATAATATAATTTTATAATAAATCATTTTAATGATAAATGAATCATTTATGAATGATGAATAGTCATTCATAAAATCTATCAAATATCGATATTAATATCCCTATTTATATTCGCTTTCCTTATACTACCAGAGGCTGAATTAGGATGGGTCCGTGAAAGCCCCAAGACACTTACAAAATAGAGGTTTCTGGATGATCCATTCATAGGTTTTGTTAGCTACATAGAAGTCATGTCCATAAAAGCTCTAGAGATAACCACGAGCACGCTAAGTTTTAGTGATGTGGACAATATTTACATGGTTTTATACCTAGAATATAACAAGCTTACCTTTGGCTTAGAACGGATAATACAGCAGCCTCATTTCGTGTACTGCGTGAAAGAAACGGCAACGAAACAAATCAAACGGCAACAAATGTAACTAACAACGGACGGAAGATTGGATGATCTATTTAGCATAGGATGGATCATTACAAGAGTGGCCTCTATCAAAAACAGCAGCTGCTCCCATTCCTGTCATCCATGAGAAAACAAGCACACAGAACATTAAACGAGATAAAATTAGATAATTGAAAGAACGCCTGCCAATGCACATTGACGCGACACCGAATCGGCAGTCTTTGCCACGACGCTTCATCTCATACAGTAGAGTAGCAACACATCGGGCTCCTGTCTTCACAAATCACAACATTAAGAGGAGCCAAAATCTTGAAAAGAACGATTAAAATGATAAGGTATACGGGTGGCCGGAAGGTGAAGTTACTATTCTACCGATTAGATATAAATTTCGTGCATGGCAAGAGCTCATAAACACATTAACGTGTTATTTCCATAACTTTATGCAAGGTCGTTTTCTTTTATTTCTTAAAAGGAGATTAATACATGAAACTGCATACGTGAAGTCAGTGGCGAAGCTTGGATTTTGTAAGTGGGGGGTCGGGATCTAAATTTTTTTTTTCCTAAGGCTATATTTCAGGTATACCGAAATTTTTGGGGGGTCGAAACCAAATATACCGAAATTTTTCTACACGAAAACTATATACCCCCTACATCGCAAAAAAAATTTCAGAGGATCGGGCACCCCCGGCCCCTATGAAGCTTCGCCCCTGCGTGAAGTTACCTGCATGGCTGCATGTGAAAAAGAAAGATGAAACTTGCCTTTGTTAATATGATGTATTGATTGGTCAAATTTTTCTTTTCATATTTCCTGCATTAAATATTAAATATACTAAAAATTAATTATTTTAATTTAATGAGTTGTTGAGGACTTGAGGTGCAGGAGGTCCATAGTGAACCGACCCGACCGCTTCATTAATTCGAATCAAACCCGTATATATATACTACAGTATAATTTATACCTATTTATATTCCTGTCAATACAAAACAAAACGTATGTTTTCAGTAGTATGTTTAATATTGTGAATCAAGATAATAAATGATATAATTAAGTAAATAAATGGTATTGAAACCGTTATAATTTATAACATTTGTGAATTACAAATCATTTCACACTAGTGTTAAGGCAAACTTTACTAGATGAACGTTTTTAAATGACTATTAAATTTTTAAAAACACTCATGAAAATACCTGTTAAGTTGCTTACATCAAACCAGAAAAGTCGTAACTTTCTGGATAGCATGTACAAGTGCTCTCCATTTACCCGTTTTTCAAACTGATATTTGATAGTACTTCTATGTGACATGTCGCATTCGCTTGTACTTTGATAGGGTGGCAAGCATGACATTATAGCGAACACAAATAAGGCTTCTTTTGCTCATGGATTGACTTCCACTTAGAGTTAAGCTAATGAGGTTGTTAATATATCATAATATAAATGATGTGTTGATGAGGCTACTCGTAATGCTGACTACAACAGTATCGGGGCATCATTGG
Source organism: Artemisia argyi (assembly GCA_030686995.1). Classification (NCBI taxonomy): domain Eukaryota; kingdom Viridiplantae; phylum Streptophyta; class Magnoliopsida; order Asterales; family Asteraceae; genus Artemisia; species Artemisia argyi. The sequence goes on along the minus strand of CM060692.1, from coordinate 5,389,274 downwards.
CATATCAGATTTCTCTCTTTTAGAACAATTTGACAAATTATTTAATGCAATAAGGAAATCGATGATACCACCAAAAACATATCCCACTTAATTATTTAATGAAAACACCATACACACATATACCTCACACGACTCGATCTTATTTTCAACTAAGTTCTTGCAAAATAGGTTGTTGGACGCGTCGAGTTGGGGAGGGTGTAGTGGGGTAGACGCGTTATTTTTGTTGATCGACCGAATGTCATGACCATCCATTACGGATGGTCTGAATAAATGAAGATATATTGTTAGCTATTTTTGAAGCCTTTCGGTCGGTGTTTGTGTTTTTTTCTATATATTCGAATCAAGTGTTGTTAAGGCTTCTTTAAACCAGTTTTTGATTTGGTATTCCATCGTTGTGATAGTTATAATATTCTAAAAACAAATTTTAAGCTTGTTTCTCTACCGTAGGAAGTGATTTATACTAGACTTATGCCCACAAACGGGCTTGAGCCTAATAAACCTAACATTAAGGCTGAGCATCGGGCTAAAACCGACCCGAACTGACAAAACCGAAAACCGAAAATCATGAAAATCCTAAACCGAAATTGAACCGACGGGTTATCGGCACGGTTCGGTTCGGTTTATGTGTATTTAGGTATGTTTTTTCCGGTTTTGAGCCGAACCGAACCGACCCGACCCGAAACTGAAAACATGTAAAACATGAAACCGAAACCAAACCGACGGGCTGTCGGGTCGGCTCCATTTTTTCGGTTTTGGACTTTTGATGCTCAGCCCTACCTAAGAACATCCACTATGGTGGTTTGTGAAAAGGTCTAAAAAACTTTGAAGAAGTTTATCATTTTGTTAACTATAGTGGAAATGTGTTTCATGCTTATATGGAATTTAAAAAGTCTAACATCTTGAACCTCTTTTAAATTTAATGCATTAATGTTTAATGAGAATTTTATAAAGCTTTAAAGAAGTTTATACATAGTAAAAAAAAAGGTTTATAACAAGAAAAATGTTTATGAATTAATGATGTAAGATGACTTGGCATTATTATAAATCTTTATAAAGGTTTACCATAGTAGATGATAATATATCATCAAACAATTTATAGAACACTATTATTAACTATACATCACCAAATTTTATTTTTTAACACATCACTTCATTTTTAGCTCCCCAAATAATTTCATTTAACTATCAAACTATGATAGACACTTCAACTTTGCAAATAAATATATATCACGTGATGTAAATTTTGTTAAATTCTTATATGCTATGTTTAAATAATCACCAAACATAACTAGTTACTACCAAATCATTTAACTTTATCATAGTAAATTATACACAACATGAATGTCACGTGATTTATATCCGAAAAGGCATTTCTAGTTCGTCTTTAACGACATGTATATAAATATTATCTCTGACGGTGTATTGTGCTAGTAAGCTAGTTGGCTCCTTGGACACTTGAAAGAGTACAATGCAAAACAAAATTGAAAAGAGAACAATAAAGTGAAAAACTCAAACATGTACTGAAATAATAGAAGGCAGAAGACACGAAAATGTAATTAACTTGTTACCTTTTGCTTTGTCATGTAGTTGTTTTACATTTTTCTTGTATACATTATACTTTTAAATTTCGTTGTTACGTGTATTTTGTGACATTATATTTATCATTTTTCAACACTCCTACTAACATGTATGAGCAAAATGGTCATAAGATACGTACAATTTACGGAATTCAAAAATACAATGCATACAATAAGGAAAAAAATATGATACACAACAAATATGGATGGCAACGGGGCGAGGAATGTCAGGGATTGTACTTCCCATCCCCATCCCCGTTTTACACTCTTTATCCCCATCCCCATCCCTGTACCCATCCTCATCGAGGAATTGCTTTACATCCCCATCCCCATCCCCAATGGGGATTGGGATCAGGGATCCCTGCGAGGATTCGGTGATTCTCCATCCTTATAAAATAACATAAAAATTCCACCAACTCGTTAAAAATATAAAGAATAATGACTCATAAAGTACTTCAACAAAGTTACATCGCACATAGTTATATTAATTACAATTTCAATTCAAATTAAAAGTATCCCTAAACATTGTAATATCAAATATAATATAAAAATAATATGTATCATATGTGTGTATTCGGACAAAATAGTTAAGTAATACGAACTAACCTACTATAGTTATTGTTGGAATTTGTGATTCCAAATTTTGTATTTTGTATTTTGTATTTGGCATTTAATGCATAATTGGATTATGCTAATAAAATAGTCTCTATTATCAATATATGTTGCATTATATAATCTTGCACATACATCATTGCTCAAATACACGATGCATACAACCACCCCTATATATAGATCATTTGACCACTGCCAAACATACTTAAATTAAGAGAAACAAAAGGGTGAAAAGATGAGATTACCTGAAATGGTTAAAGTTTGGTTCATAATGGTTCTAGTTACATCAATCCAAGTATCTACATTGGCTTTAAGACCTCAACCCATTGAGCTCTTATTGTCCAATCCGACCATACTAAGATTGATGTCGAACGCCAATTCGGAAAACAATCATCAATCCTGTTTCATAGTCCCCCAACCGTGCAAGGATATATTATGCAAGGTGTCGTGCCAGTTATATTTTCCCGACGGAAAGTGCAAGGATTCCAAAACATGTTGTTGCATTAAATAAATCTAATTTTGTGTTAGTATTGTCTTTTTTATTTCCTTTTTTTTTCTCAAATAATGTTTGCCATTCTAATAAATGTGGTTTGTAACCAATAATAGTAGTAAAAAGAGTATAAACAAATTAACATTCCTAATATAGTTTTGAGTTGAGAACGACCATGAATATTATCGAAAGTGTTCAACATAAAACTACTTTTGAATCTCTCAATATTACTTTTGAATCTAGAGACATGTCATGAGAATTAACAGTAATAAAGTACTCTTAACAACTTGGATATATGACCGATGACCTCTATATATCAACTAACTTAAAATTTTCAGATTAAATAAATAAATCATTATGCAAAATAGTATTTTCCGGGTCTCATCCACAATCCAAAGTATTGGAATTAAATTTGAATTTTTAGATAAACTAGTTTTCTCTTCTATATATTTTATTTTATTTATATAATATAGGAGACATATAAACCCACCTCCTCATAACTTTTTTTTTCCTAAAATACGTAATCCTATGGTTACAAGAAGTGTACAAACCAGTTTTTGAATAAGGCAACTTGAATTTGTCGCCTAAAACATCTTCGAGACTATTGTATAATGATGTTAAATTGTTTGTTGACATAAATAATGTCTAAAAACATTGTTAGCATATTAACAATATCTTAATGTTTTGACAATTACAAAGTATAAACTCATTAATCTAAAACTTATGACGTAAACAAGTTTTCAGTGCTTAATAATTGTCTTTGCATCCATATCACTTAAAGTATGAATAAACAAAGTGTTTATTGCATTTCATGATCAAAGGAAAATTTTCTAATCACTAGAATTTTTATAAAATGTATTAAACATTCTATATCTTTTACAAAATTACTTTTGGAATTAAAAGAATATGTTTAATTCATTATAAATATATGATTTCAAATTTCCAACCAAAAATGGCAAATTTTATCCACAAAAATTTCCCTCACAAATGGACAAGAAAATCCAACGTTCAGGAGAGCGGCCCCCTTAATCATTAAGGGGACCGGCCATGCTCCAGAACAGTAATTTTCCTCCCTATAAATACTGGTTCATCCCACAGAATTTTCTCACCTTTTGCACTCCTAAACTTTCTGTTCTAGATCCCCATTTCTATTCTTTTAATCCTTTGATCATAAATACATAATTCTTTGTTTCAAAGTGATTCAAACATCATCCTCTCAAGTGCAAGAGAAGAATACTTCTATCCTCCTAGACAAGAAGTATTACAACTTGTTGTGACCTCCACATCCAAGTTGTTGGTGTATCATCAAGATTATTTACATAATTCTTTGTGAAGATTGTTGTGAATATTTGATTGTAGTTAGTTGTGCTAGGTATATAGATTGTGTGATTAGTTAGTTGTTTGGTGTGAAGAAGCTAGGTGTGAAGTTGTTAGTTGTGAAGTAAATTGGTGTGAAGAAGATAGGCGTGAAGTAGTTAGTTGTGAAGTAGATTTGTGTGAAGAAGTTGTGTAGTAGTTGTGATTTAGTTGTGAAGAAGTTGTGGTGTGTAAATTGGTGTGTAAGGTTTTCTCCGCCATAAGGGAGCTTGTTGATATAGTGAAGAAAACTCTCGACTTAGGTGCTCGGGGAGTGGAGTAGGGCAAGGAAGGTGTCCTTGTAGCCGAACCACTATAAATCTCTTGTCTCGCGGTTCGATCTTTCCATCTCTTACTTATTTCATTACTTATCATTGTTATATCTTACTTATTAATAGTTGTTCATATTGTGCAAGACTTGAGATCACATATTATCGAATCTATATTTTAAAAACGAAGAAAACACTAAAACTATCTTTTATAACAAATTAAAAAGACGTAAAACAATTCAACCCCTTCTAGTTTTCCACATTGTTCATCAGTTAGGTCCGGGTTATGTGCTTTATGTATTACCTACTAGCAAGGTATTCGCGCATTGCAGTGGCGGGTACAATGCAATAACAGTATTCAGCGAAAATTTGTTTTAGTTCTATATTTTACGATACAATAGACATACGGATGATGACAATTTTAGTTTTGAATAATTTTAGTAGCTGGTATATTGTAATGGTATGATATTAATGTAGTTGACAATGGCCCGTATTCAAAAGTTATCATTAAATAATAACATCATAGCGAAATTTAAAAATCACTAACATTACACTAAAAAAATTTAGTTCTCTAAAAAATATTTGTTATAATTGACCCACATATATGAATGATACAACCAAAAGAGTACATATAAAAATAAAGAAAAACTAAATATTCAAGAAGTCACATTAGTTACTTTAAAGAGTATAATTATTACTTTACAAATATATGTAATAAATATAAAAAATATAATTAGCACTTAGCACTTAAGTTTTATCAAAAAAAGTTTAGTTTACATTAAGTTTTATCAAAAAAAATTCTAAAAGGTGTATATGTTGGTTCTCAAGACACTTTTGCGATTTAACGATAATTTTTGAACATTGTAACTTAGTATGCATTTTGAAACTCTATTGATTTAATAATATCATTTTCGAATAACTTTTATTGGCTAGCTGGACCGGTGGTGACTCTAGTTCCCAGTTGAACCCGTTGAACCGATCCGTTTTTAAAACCATATGTAAATTGTATGAAACATTGTGTGTTTTATTAGTTTGTACAATATGTATAATAACAAATATTTTTCATATTAAGGGTATTTTAGAAATAACATTAATTAGGCAACTATTGTTATAGACGTTTTTTTTCTTTCTTTTATTAAATTACTTTGTATTTATTTTTTATTTTTTTTAAACATGTCTATATAAAGCGCTTTAAATTGTTGCAACAAATGCTATTATATATGTACTTATTAAAATTTGCCATTATAAGCAAGTTTTGAATCTTAATTTTTTAAGCCTTCTATTTTAGGAATGTCTCAAATGCTTTATAATGTAGTATAGATTTGTGATACTATTTTTTTTTTTTTGTAATTGTTAAACTAGCTTTTAATCCCGTGTTTATAAAGGTCATTATATTGAGCATCTATAATACTTAAAGATTCAGTAAACTAATTTAATGTGCAAGTGTTAATGTGCAAAACAATCATGTACGGTACAAGGTGATCGAAGCTCGGATTATTGAGTTCAATGGTAAGGAATACAAAGAATGGTAAGGAATACAAAGCATGGTAAGTTACCGAATACATAATAAATAACATCTTTTCATTTGCTTGCAAATAATTAAATCCAAACCAAGTATTTAAATGTGAATCTCTTCAGTTGCGTTTTTGAAGATTATAAATAGACAATTATCACTATTTTCACCGCATCATTTTTTTACACCAATCGTCACCACCATGGAAATAAATAAATAAAAATTGAGTGCCAGTTAGTGAAATATATATTAGTTACAGACAGAAGAATGTCACTATGTATGGGTTATGCAACAACAATTAGCATGGGTAAAAGATAGTACTTTTATGTAAATCTTTATGTACTTTTTCGTGAGCCCCTATGTACTTATAATGTGCTTAATTTGTGCCCTTAGGACATAAGTTAGAAAAACTCTTGTTTTATTTGTTAACAAAAAAGCTTTTACAGGAGTACAAAAGGTTCAAAGGGCCTGTTTGGTACGCAGCTTTTATAGAGCTGTAAGCTTTTTGTTAAAAAAATAATCTCTTACAAAACAAGTAGGTTTAAGCTTTTATTTTAAACAAGTAGCTCCAAAATAAAAAGCTGATGCATGAAGCTTTTAAAAAAATTTGGAGCTGTTAAAATATAAAATAACTGTTAACAGCTGATAATTACATTTAACAGCTATATTACCAAACACTTTTATTGAAAAAAAAGATACAGCTTGTAGCTCATGTTAACAGCTTTGTAATTTACAGCTTACAGCTTACAGTTTACAGCATACAGCATACAGCTTACAGTTTACAGCATACAGATATTTTTGCCAAACATACCCAAAATCTATTTGTTCTTTTGCGTCAATATATGTATTCATGGATGACAGTTTCACCCACACTTTTCTAAGGTGGTGTTTGTTTTTACATAAATACCTCTTAACAGCCTCTTAATCTAACTCATTCAAACGTGGTCAAACAATTGAGTCATTAAGTTAAAGTATAATGACATCAATGGGGCAATATCTCACATCAATCATGTTGATTTTTGTGTAATCGTGAAAGTATAATGACATCAATTGGGCAATATGATAGTGATCAGTGATGCACGTAAGATGTTTCATTAATCTTAATTACTTTAAAATTCTTTGTCCAGATATACATCGTAAAGATGTTATCAGTTTGTGATTAGTTGGTAAATGTCTAACTAAAGTTAGTTTTATATGTAGCATTGATTTATTTGACTTTTATCGCCTAGTCTAATCTTATAGGATTAGGGTCAAAAGATCAATAGGGAAGTCATATTTGCCATAGAACAAATGAATCATTCTTAGTCACTTATTATTTTTTTTTATCAAAATAAAAAAAACAAACTTTCACTTTTTAAAAAAATAAATAAATATCTCGCGAACCGTAAATCGTTACGCGAAAAAAGATATCATCGCGACGAGAATTAAATTATCTTTCGATAGACATGCATTATTATATACTTTCGACAATTTTTTTTCGACAAACTTCTTTTGCTTTTCAAAATTTTCCGCCCAGAAAAATCATACGTGATTTGTAAAACGGCGATATAATGACAATAGACATCAGTAAGAAGAGAATGGACATTCAGCTAACAGATGAAGAGCTAAACGAGCAACGAAAGTCGTGGACCCCTCCTGCGTACAAGGCTGAAAGAGGTGTCCATTACAATTTACAAGGTATATCCCCTTCGTTCAACAAATTAAATGTCATCTTTTGCTTGGAATAACAAATCACCAATTTTCGATTCCAAAAAACGAAAAATATTTATGATAATCCGAGAAACATGTTATATGAACACCAAAGTAACAAATGTGATGAACTCGAGCCAAGGAGACGGCCTCACAATTTAAAGGTGACTTGATAAGTGCCAAATGGTCTGTTTTTTGTTATTGTTTCTGCGCACTAATGATTTTTTTTTTTTTTTTTTTTTTTTTTTTTTTTGGTTCCAGTACATCAAGAACGTCTAGTCGACTTCAAAAGGATGTGTAACAGATGAGTGCTAAAAGCAAGTCAAGAACAAGAAAGAAACAGAAAACTATCGGGATCCGGGCTTGAGTTTCTCACTGCGATTAGTAAATGGCATTGTAGTTCTACTTCACCAATTTAAAGGTGACTTGTTACCAAAAGTTACAATTTTCTTTTGATATCAGAGATCATTGTGCAATTCTTATTAGTAACGATTGTAACTTTGCAACTCCATTTTGAATTCTCCATTACCTGGTTAAAATATAATCTAAAGTTTGTTAAGTACTTATAAAAGTGTGTGTCTAGGTGTCCTTTTATTGCTAAAGAATCATAGGACAACAAGTTTTTTTTATAAAATTGTTAGGTTTGTAATAAAATTTAAATAACCCATTGTCGCATATGAGCCCGAGTTAAGATATTATAACTCGGAATACAAAGCAAAATGGGTTTTTCAAGCTTTAAACTTCCCTACCTTAAATACCACCTTTCCCTCCCTATTTATAATAACATCTTTCTTTGCTACTTTCCTTCAAAGCTCGATGTGGGATGGTCAACCCAATTCAATTTTATAAGCTACTAGCTACTTAGAAGTCATATCCACTGAAGATCATCACAAGAATCGCCTCTCTCAAAAATAGCAGTTGCTCACATTCCCGTACCTGCATTGCACAAGTTGCTTAGCATTCGCGTCACACTTGCAAAAACAAGCACCCACATCGAAACAACAGCACACGACGCTTCATCTCATGCAGTAGAGTAGCAACACAGTGGGCTCCTATATTCCTGTCGTAAGTATCATGATTCAGATATCTTTAAAACTTTAACAAGAGCCAAAATATTGAAAAGAACGATTGCAATGATAAGGTATCGACATATTATTTCCATAAACTATAGAAGAGGCGTTATTCAAATACTAATGTAAGAGGTTATGACAATATTTGATTATCTCTATTGTTCACCTATAACATTTAAAATTTGTTCTGACTATGTACTTCATCAACAGAGGTTGTAACAGGCGTTTAGTCTCCTGTTTTAGGGTCAACGATCTTCTCGAGATGAACATTTAGATCAGAATTCAGAATATAAGAATGACTATCTTTACCTTACTTTTGACTAGAATGATCCCGTCCATCAACGTTCATACTATACGGGAATCAACCTATGCGATATAAACTCCTTTATATACGAAAGAAACAACGAACTTCCTAGAAAAGTTCAGTTCAACTCACTGCAGGTCTTGTTCCTGCCTTAGTCACGCCAAATCAATGTGCAACATTTTTTGACGTAATGCCCATCGGAAGAATACAATCTTGAGCTTGTGCCAATGTCTTCATTTGGTATAGGAAGACGTCAATCCCCAATTACATCACAAAAGTAAGTACCTATCCATGGTAAAGAAGAAAGAGCATACTTTTGGGTTAACAGGTCTGTCCAAGCTTTTTGATCCCGTTAAATGTCGGAGTATAAGATAATTTTTGTTCGTGTTGGGGCGGATGTTGATGGTTTTTGCTCTTGCTTCTGTGATGTTACAATGTATATATGAGATTGATTTGGTTTTGTGACTTATTGTTATAGTGTGTTAGTTGTTTGCATTGGTTTTTTGTAAATGAATCCATTTGTAAAAAAACGTTTATTTTTTCAGATCTATAAGTTTGAGACACCCAAACAAGCACAATATATTGTAACATATTTCAATAGTAAAATAGGAATATTTTAACAAACTACTACTCCGTATCAAAATATCAACGATTTTAGCAAAAAGGAAAAGAAAAAAATCGTTTAGATCTTAGAAAACTCGACTTAAAAATTACAAATTCAAAAAATGAGCAAACCGTGTAAAAGGAGATTTAAAATTGAGGAGTTTGGTGTAAGTTCAATTCATGCTAGCTGCTAAGTGGCCACAACAACCTCCTAAAAAGAGAGGGATTTATATGGTTTAAGTCTATATGTCTGTGATAAGGATCAAACTAATAACAATTAATTAAAGATAGATAAATCAAACCTGGCCTTTGAGACCCAGGAATCTCCTATAGTTCAACAACCAGAAAGCAAAAACCAATTTCTGAATGATCCCCAAAACACAGTAATCGACCCTAGTATAGGCAATAAACCAAATTAACATAATTGACTACTAACTATTAAATAATGACGTTCAGCCCCCTCGAGTCTTGCGCTTGTACACATGGCCCCAACGGTTCATATCATCACCCCCGCCCTGAAAAACCACCTTGTCCTCAAGGTGGAAACTAGGAAACTGCTGCTGAATGCGCTCCAATATCTCCCAAGTGGCTTCAGTTGGTGGTAACCCCTTCCATCCAATCAGCACCTCCCGTTGTTCCCCCATCATACGAGTTCCCAACACCGCGTCAGGCTCCATTACACAAAGGCATCTTGAGTTTTCGCAAACGATAATCAGTCCCTGTCCCTGGTCCCCACCCCCGTTCGTTTCCGGGAACTAGAGGTGATGGCGTCATTCGCGTGTTCCCTGATAATCCCCCTCCTGAATTTCCCAACGACAACTCCTCAAAACTGTGAAACGCTCCTTCCCTACTCATTGGTGGTCCGTGATTACGGTTACTCCCTTGTTCTTCCGTTGAGAACGGACCAGAACTTATCGACCCCATTGGGATCGGAAACCCTTGGGCGTCGAAGGAGAGGCCAGAAAAGCTAGTATAGGCAACAGTGGAGGGTTGTGTAGGTTGGTGTTGTGGCTGATAAATTAGGGGTTGGGTGAAGGTAAAGTTGCTATAGGGTGGCGTCTGAATTGGAAGGGTAGGTGGCGGCGGTTGGTGGAACGACGGTAGGGTGGTCGGCAGTGTGGTGGTTGGCGGCTGTAGGGTTTTGAGAACCTTCATGATTTCAGCGAATTGTCGATCCGCGTCAACCTTGTTTTTCTCAATCGTTTGTTGCAATAAGACCCTTTGTTCTGCTGCCTCTGAGTTGAGTGCAGCCTGATCGATCTTGTATTGTTCCAGATTCGCCTCCAAATCGGTTATCTTCGTCATTGTGAATCAACAATTCCTCACAGGTGGTTGGATTAGGGCTCTGATGCCAATTTGATAAGGATCAAACTAATAACAATTAATTAAAGATAGATAAATCAAACCTGGCCTTTGAGACCCAGGAATCTCCTATAGTTCAACAACCAGAAAGCAAAAACCAATTTCTGAATGATCCCCAAAACACAGTAATCGACCCTAGTATAGGCAATAAACCAAATTAACATAATTGACTACTAACTATTAAATAATGACGTTCAGCCCCCTCGAGTCTTGCGCTTGTACACATGGCCCCAACGGTTCATATCATCACCCCCGCCCTGAAAAACCACCTTGTCCTCAAGGTGGAAACTAGGAAACTGCTACTGAATGCGCTCCAAAACACAATAATCGACCCTAGTAGATTAGTCTGCCAAAAGGAAGAAACCATGGTTTCCCAAAAAAATGAGTCTTTTTAGAAAAGTTTTCTAAGAAACCCATAAAGAAGAAAATGTGTTTAAATGAATATTTTCTTAAATTTCTCTATTGAAGATAGAAATCAACTTACAGTTATTATAAATATCTAGTTAGGGATCTCAGATTTAGAATTATCCAGTTTTCTAAAAGTTTTCTAAAAAAAAGTTAGTCCGTTCTAAAAAGCATAAAATAAAATACCTAATATTTGAACATAAATAATAGTGTTGCCCACTGAGTATAAAGATAAACAAAAGGATGGTTCACTTCTATAAAAAAAAAATACAAAAACCCACTATTTTAGTTCACCCTCCTCAAGTAGTTTGATAACATGTCGTATAACGTCAGTATGAACTTTAGAAGATATTTACCAATATCTCATGTATTTTTAGATAAAACTTAAACATAAACCTAAAACAAGTATTTCTTATAAAATTGTTGGTTTGTAACAAATTCAAATAACCAATTGGAACATAAAAGCCCAAATTACAAATTATAATGCGAGCGTTCAAAGCTCCAATAGGTTTTTCAAACTTTGAACTTCCCTACCATATAAAATCTTTCCATCCTTATTTATAATGACATCTTTTCATGCGACTTTCCTTCAAAGAACGATGTGGGATGTTCAACCCAGTTGAGCACACACATTGATATGGCAGAATCTCCGGCGGCTTCTTTCACTTGTTTGGTGTAAAAGGGAACCAAAACCTTCTTTTAGATGACTTGCTACCTAGAGTGCTCGAGGTGCCCCTATCCTTGGGAATACTACTAGTTGTTAGTATTGCTTTAGCTACTGCTGACACGGTCGGGCCCATGCGGTTTGGAACTGAAGAAGACGGCGGGCTGCCATTATCCATCATTGAAAAAGGAGACACTCGTGTCCCTCTTGTTTTCGTCATTCGGTTTGTGGGAGTTCTGCTTGTTAAAGGAGCCATGGACCTTGGTGACACCGGCGTAGTTGGTCTTTTAAGATGGTGAAGTTGCTTGTGGTTGTACGCATTTGTGCTAAAGAGTTGACTTAGAAGACGGTGTGGCTCCCAACTGCCAGTGATGATCCTTTAGAGGTTAAGGAGTATGAGCGTTAGGCGGTTTAGAATCCTACCAGTTCCACCGGCAGCGGGATCCACCGTCCACAAATGTTCATTAGAGAATTGTGAGCTGATGTTGACGTGCATTTGCGTAACTGAAAGATGTAACATTAGAATCAGAAGTAAGCAGAAGACAGAAGACAATATATGTATCTGGTCTGAATATGCATATGCCAAGTCTCTTTCTTCGGCAACCTTGCATCTCTTTCCTCTTTTGTGATCAAGTTTCCATCTGAGTAATATGCACCCAACTCCTACTACATCGAATCAGTAAGTCACATAGATATTTCAGCACAGATGTTGGACTTCCATAACAAACAAGCGCTATAAACATATTTAATAACCTGCAACTAATGATCATTTTCGTGTGGTGTCAAAATTATCACTTAAAACTATATTGTGAGTTTGGGAATTATAATGAATAGCTAAAAATCGCAGTAGCTGTAATTTTCTTTTGTGTTGTTAATTTCAGACCATTGTCTTTCATTAGTTGCTCAACGTAAAAATATGGGTGACTAAATATAAGCATTCTATTGGTATAAAAAGCTAAATGAGTTGATACATAATAATACAAAAATACTTACTAGATTGCTGCCCAGGATGTGAAACAGATGCGTCCTACAAAAATTATTGGGATTCGGGCCTATTACTCGAGTTTTTTTTACTGCAATTACTCGATTAGTAAAGGGCATTGTAGTATTGTTTACTTAATGTATCTGCCTTCTATGAATAGAATCATTATGTTTAATTCCAATTTTCTTTTGATATTGTAGAAGATCATTGTGCAATGGTCATGATTTATGATTGTAACTTCACCACTATGTTTCTGGAAGATAGACATAAGTCGTTAATATTTACCATAGAACCCTAAAAACTTTGTATAAAATTGTTGGTTTGTAAAAAATTTAAATAAACCACTTGTCATGTATGAGACCGAGTTATAAAATTATAACTCGCTCAGATACAACAAAGTGGGTTTTTCAAACTTTGAACCTCCGTACCTTGAATATAACCTTTCTCTCCCTATTTATAATGACATATTTTCTTGCTACTTACCTTCAAAGCTCGATGTGTGGATCTTTGTATACAAGTATAAAAATAAAATAACATAAAATACAAATAAAATTAATAAAAACTAACTACAACCGTAAGCATATATTTAATTTATAGTATGCTCGAAATTAACATTACTAGAAGCACATATTTAAATCCCGATTAAAAAACACAAGTATCAAATCCTAAAAGTGAACATAAACAAATTAAATACACAAGCATGGTATCAAGGTTGCATCCGAGCCCGACGACGACTAGTATACTTAACCCACAAGGTATTTGCAATTGAATATCAAACATGAAGCATTTCCATATTTTCCGTCAAATCCAAATCAGAAAACGTCTTTTTACGTTTTCGTCAGTTTTTTTACGTTTTCATCCGGTTTTTCAAGTTTTCGTCCGTTTTTCCACGTTTTCGTCAGTTTTTTTACGTTTTCGTCCAATTTTTTACGTTTTCGTCCGATTTTTACGTTTTCGTCCGTTTTTCCACGTTTTCAATAGTTTTTTAACGTTTTCGTCCAATTTTTTATGTTTTCGTCCGTTTTTTCACGTTTTCGTCAGATTTTTTACGTTTTCGCCTGATATTCACGTTTTCGCCCGATTTTTACGTTTCGTCCGATTTTTTTACGTTTTCGTCAGTTTTTTACGTTTTCGTTCGTTTTTTCACGTTTTCGTCTGATTTTTCACGTTTTCGCCCAATTTTTTACATTTTCGCCCGATTTTCATGTTTTCACCCGGTTTTTTACGTTTTTGTCTGATTTTTTTACGTTTCTGTCCTTTTATTCACGTATTCGTCCGTTTTTTTTACGTTTTCGTCTGATTTTTTACGTTTTCGTCAGTTTTTTCAGGTTTTCGTCCGATTTTTTTTACCTTTTTTTCCCAATTTTTCACATTTTCGTCAGTTTATTTACATTTTCTTCAATTTTTTATGCTTTCGCCTGACTTTTTACGTCTTCGGCCTATTTTCTACGTTTTCTTTCAATTTTTTTCACGTTTTCAGCTAATTTATTACGCTTCCATTTGTTTTTCCATGTATTCGTCCATTTTTTCATTTTTTGTCAGAATTTTTACGTTTTCGTTAGTTTTTTTACATTTGATTCCCTTTTTTCCATAGAAAACGTAAAAAATTGTACGAAAACGTAAAAAGCTGACGAAAACGAAAAAAAACTGAAGAAAACGTAAAAAAAGCAGAAAAAAACGTAAAAATGGACGAAAACATAAAAAAACCGACAAAAACGTAAAACAACAGACGAAAACTTAAAAAATAGACTAATATGTAACAAAAACAGACGAAAACGTAAAAAATCGGTTGAAAACGGAAAAAGTAGGATGAAAACGTAGAAAATCTATCAAAAACGTAAAAAAAGTGACGAAAACGTAAAAAATTGGATGAAAACGTAATAAATCAAACGACAACATAAAAGATGGATGAAAACGTGAAAAAAGTGAACGATAACGTAAAAAAACGAACTAGAACGTGAAAAATGGGACAAAAACGTGAAAAAATAGATGAAAACGTAAAAAATCGGATGAAAACGTGAAAAAACGGACGAAAACCTGAAAAACAGACGAAAACGTAAAAAATCGGACGAAAACGTGAAAAAACGGACGAAACGTGAAAAAATGACGAAAACGTAAAAAATCGGACGAAAACGTGAACAAACAGACGAAAACGTAAAAAATAGACGAAAACGTGCAAAAACGGGTGAAAACGTGGAAAAACGGACGAAAACGTAAAAAAAAAATTAAAACGTGAAAAAAATGGACGAAAACATGAAAAAACGGACGAAAACATGAAAAAACGGACGAAAACTTAATAAATCGGACGAAAACATAAAAAAACTGACAAAAACGTAAAAAACTGATGAAAACGTGAAAAAACGAACGAAAACGTGAAAAAACGGATGAAAACATGAAAAACCGGATGAAAACGTATAAAAACGGACGAAAACATGAAAAACGGGACGAAAACGTAAAAAAAACGACGAAAGCATAAAAAAACGGACGAAAACGAAAAAAAACGGACGAAAACGTAAAAATTCGGACGAAGACGTGAAAAGTCGGATGAAAACATGAAAAAACGGACGAAAACGTAAAAAACCGGACGAAAACGTATAAAATCAGACGAAAACACTATAATTTCGTGGGTCGACCCGACCCAAACCGTCTGACCCATGACCCGTTAGACCCATTTTTAAAACACGACCCATTTGACACATAACCCATTTGACCCATGACCCAAACCGACCCATTTGCCACCTCTAGTTAAAGGAAATAGGGCTTTTTATTTTGGAAATGAAAAAAGTGAGAATCATGTATTGTTATTTTCATTTTTTCTATTATAGTTTAAGAAATGAGAATTTCATTTTTTTTTTAAATTATTGGAAAAAATTGCAATTAAACGCGTTTTCAGTTTTTTCATTTGCATATGAAAAATTTCTTGGAAAAATGAAGAATTTCTCTCCAACTAAACGCACCCTTAGTTTTTAATACCACTAGAATGTGAAGACATTTTATTATTATTATTATTATTATTATTATTATTATTATTATTATTATTACTTTTTACTAAAAATATGGACTCAACCATCCAAACAACATCAAGAACCGAACCAAACCTACCAAATTACAATTTCGTCAATAATTATCATTTTCTTTCTGGGGATTAGAAGATATATTGCTGCGCACATGTTGAAATCTATTGTTTGTTTCGCCATGTTTCCATTAATTTAGTTGTATAATCAATTACTAGTGCATGAATAAGTGTACGTCTACGTACACAAGTGGAACTCTACTTCTCTAATCATGTAATGTATAGTTCATCTACATCCATTAATTGACTTTATCTCTAATCTGTCGGGATATCATTCTACAAAGTTTTTTGGGCATTTGAAATATTTTGTGAACTAGTTTTTTAGTGTAATAGAAGCTTGGTAAAAACATGATACACATTGAAGATGCTTATAAAAAGAATGAATTATGACAAACGTAAGGTATTATACTTTACAAATGCAGGAAATAAAGTACGTATTCTGAATATCATAAGTGATTTTCAACTAATGTTTTGTAACATGAAAATCACAATTGATATTTGGAAAACCAAAAGAGATAGATATTCAGAAAATCACAAGTGATATTCAGAATATCACAAGTGGTATTCAGAAAATCACAAGTGATAGTCTGAACATCAATTGTGATATTCAAAATGTATGAAAAATGTAAGAAAATAGACGAAAACATAAGAAAATCACAAGTGATATTCAGAAAATTACAAGTGATATTCAAAAAATCACAAGTGATATTCTGAAAATCACAAGTGATATTCAGAAAATTACAAGTGATATTATGAATATCACAAGTGATTTTCAACTAATGTCTTGTAAGTAAATATCACAAGTGATATTCTGAATATCACAAGTGATTTTCAACTAATGTTTTATAGCATGAAAACCACAATTGATATTCGGAAAACCAAAAGAGATAGATATTCAGAAAATCACAAGTGATAGTCTGAATATCAATTGTGATATTCAAAACGTATGAAAAACGTAAGAAAATAGACGAAAACATAAGAAAATTACAAGTGATATTCAAAAATCACAAGTGATATTCAAAAAATCACAAGTGATATTCTGAAAATCACAAGTGATATTCAGAAAATCACAAGTGATATTATGAATATCACTTGTAATATTCAGAAACGTAAGAAAACAAACGAAAACGTAAGAAAATGGATGAATACGTATGAAAACGGTCAAAAACATATGAAAGCGTAAAAGCACGTATGAAAATGGGCAAAAAACAATGGATGAAAATAAAGGAAAATGGATGAAAACGGACAAAAACGTATGAAAATGAACGAAATCGGATGAAAACGTATGAAAATAGACGAAAACGGGCAAAAATGGACGAAAACGTATGAAAACAGACGAAAATGAATGAAAGCGTAAAAACACGTCTAAAAACGGACGAAAATGGATAAAAACAGACGAAAATGGATGAAAACGGACGAAAACGTATTAAAACGAATAAAAACGTATGAAAACAAACAAAAACATAAGAAAACAGTCAAAAACGTATGAAAACAAACGTAGACGGGCGAAAACGAACGAAAACGTAGGAAAATGGATGAAAACGTATAAAAACAGACAAAAACGTATGAAAATAGACAAAAACGTCAAAAAAGGACAAAACATAAAAGAAATAGACAAAAACGTATGTAAACGGACAAAAACGTCTGAAAATGGACGAAAACATATATAAACGTATGAAAACAGACGAAAACGTACATAAACGAACGAAAACGTTTGAAAACGGATGATAACGTATAAGAACGGACGAAAACAGATGAAAGCGTTTGAAAATAGACGAAAACGTAAAAAAAACATACGGAAATGTTTGAAAACATACGAAAATGTTTGAAAACAGACGAAAACATATGAAAACATGTGAAAACGGACAAAAATGTTTGAAAACGGACGAAAACGTATATAAACGTATGAAAAAGAATAAAAACTGACGAAAACATATAAAAACGAAAGAAAACGTTTGTAAACGTTTGAAAGTAGACGAAAGCGTAAAAAAACGAACGAAAACATTTGAAAACAGACGAAAATGTATGAAAACGGAAAAAAACGTTTGAAAACAGACGAAAACGTATGAAAGCGGAGGGAAAAAAAAACTTTAATTATTAAAAAAAATGAATTAGAAAAAAAAATGAATTGTTTTATTTATTTATTTATTTATTTAAAAGAGAAAAAAATGACTTTAAAAAATAACTATTAAAAAAGACAAAAAAAAAAGATAAAAAAGATCTTGTATAGAAAAGAAAAGACAAAAGAAAAAAAAGAGAAAAAAATCGTGAATAGAAAAAAAGTCAAAGAAAAAAGAAAGAAAGAAAAAAGACGTGGAGCCCCAAATAAAATAAAAAAGACAAAAAAAGAATGAAAAAAGAAAATAACAATGAATAAATAAGAAACAAAAAAAGACAAAAAAAAAACATGGACTTAGGTTTTATTTTTAAATCTTAGATTAATCCTCACCATTAGATCAAACTAGATGGATGGTGAGGATTTGTCCCTCAGTTTGTAGCAAAAAACTGGTATGCAAAAGAACTTTTCTCTTGAAATATTTTGTGAACTAGTTTTTTAGTGTAATAGAAGCTTGGTAAAAACATGATACACATTGAAAAGAATGAATTATGACAAACGTAAGGTATTATACTTTACAAATGCAGGAAATAAAGTACGTATTCTGATTTCTTTCGTCATATTACGAAATCAGCCCCTTAATATATCATTCACATTATTACCACCCATTTTAAGCCTTACTAAATACAAATCCTCTTATCATCATAATCTACACCATCTTCCTGCTCCTATTTACATTCTCACAAATCACCATTTTAGTTCCCCATAATGAACCAAACTGATTGGGACTATTACGACTATTACGACTGGGCAGACAACATTTGTAACTTTGACACTGTTTCGGGTATTCCAGATGATTTTCGAGATTGCTTAAGGGATGAGTCACTGCGACAAGATAAATACAGTAAACCTATGTGTGACAACCGGCAGTTTAGGGAGTTATTTTAAAAACCCGCATTACGATTAAAGTTCGTTTATAATTTTTATTTGAAATTTTATTTCGCAACGAACTTGTAAGACCTATTTTATGGATATTTCTAATTAATGACGTTATGGAATTCGTGAATTATGTTCATAATTCATTTTTGATTTAATGCTCGGTGATGTATACTTGAATTCTCACTTGGTACTACGTTGACTCTGGCACTAGGATTACCTAACGAAAGTTTTATGATTCGTCTTACGAGTCCGACTATATTTTAATTATTTACGAGATGTCTTTCGAGAGATGTTGAAGTTTGAAATGAGTTCGGGTTCGGGCCACATGTTTTTACATTTACCCACGTTACCCGCTCCACACCGTAATAATATTATTATTACTAGTATTATTATTATTATCATTATTAACAAAAAAAAATAAAAAATAAATAAATAAATAAAAGAGTTAATACAAAAGGTTGTGTTTGGTTCGGTTCACCCACACACACAAACACTCACTCACAAATTTCCATCTCTCTCTCATCATCTCCCTCCCCTACTTCTTTAACCCTAGCCGACATCAACAATCCGGCCACCACCACTGCTCCACCGCCGACCACCACACTACACGACCACCACAAATAGACTCCCCATCTCATCCTCTATTCGATCTACCCCTACACGTGCCCTAATTCCTACACTAACACCAAATTCGAATCAAATTATCACGAGTTCATCACCATTTTCTTATTATTTCTTGAGTATCTCTTCGATTTGGTTTTGTTTTGGAAGGTAGGTCGAGTTTTGACTCGAGTTGTGGGTTCGAATCGTGACTAAGAGTCACGGATTTCATTATTTTTCGGATTGTTACGATTCTTGTTACAAGAATCAAGTGGGTTTTCAATAAAAATGGTTTAAAAAGAGGTTTGGTATCCGGGTTTGTGTTGCTCGTTGGGTTGAGGCTAACCGAGAGCCTTTACCTCTCGGCTTGGGTCTTGAGTGATGTTATTATTGACCCATTTGTTGTTTATTCGGACTCTTGGTGCTATCGTGTTGTTAGTCGACCTTGTGGTCGTATGGATTTCCAGCCGACACCCCCTAGGGGCTGTTTTGGGTTCGGTTTGAGCTCAAGGAGCTGGCCGAGACCTATGGGTCTCGGGTATAGCTTCCGTTTCATGTTTGAGCATATGTTGACCCGAGTTGACTTGGTAACTCAACCCGTGGCTTACTTGGTTTATTACTTAATTGGTTAACTTGGTTTTGAAATTGTTTTGGTTGATATTTCGGCCGAATACATGTGGGTCGAGACCGTGTTTGGTCTCGACATTGGATATTGATTTTGGTATTGTGAAGTTGTTGACGAAAGTGATATTGGGGACCGATTGTGAGACGGTCACTTAGATTGACGGAGATAGGTTAGTCGGGTGCCGTAGTCGGACCCTATTGTTGTAGCACGTGGATTGAGATTGTGTTGGACGGAGATACTTTTGGTTATTATGACTTTTGTTATTTACTTTGGACTTGGACAATGAGCCGAGAGTCATGACTCGGACATGTGACCATTTCGTATGACTCGATAACTATTAAAATTGAAATGTAAATAATAAAACTCGTAATAACAATTATTGATAATATGAACGTTTATATGAATATATAGACGTGAATAACGTATATATAATTATATAAGCGCGTATATTAATAATAATAATAATCACGAGTCGTATATTATAAATAATACAATTAGATATATATTAGGCTACGAAAGTGGCGTAATATTATTGAACGTATTATTATTATAAAATTGTGTTATAAAACGGGAAACTCCCGACAATTATTAAACGTTTAATAAAATGGCATTTTGTATATATAACGGGTGAACTTATCGAGTTATGCGGAGTCGTTGTCACCCGAGTCCAGGTAAGTTATTATTTGTGACGTTCGTGTTGTCACGGATATATGACGATTAATATAAACGTTTTCTATAACTAAATAACCACTTAACCGTAAGGTTGAACCGGGTTATTTGGTTATATGAAATGAATATATTAATGGGCATCGTATCCTACGACGCCCATAGGTGTAGTATATGTAAAGTGTAATAAATTGCGAGTGTATATATCGGAAAATCTAGCCAATTTGACGATATATATGAGGAATTTATTAAACTATGATATATACTATATAGTAATTATGTGCTATGTGCTTTAGGTTGGGTGTAATCTTGGAACGGTATGTTACGTAAATAAATATGAGGATTATCAAATCGACGGACTTGATAAACTTCGGCGATTTATTTAAATGATATATTGGGCTAATATTAGATCTATAGTTTATTTTATTATTCTATATGTGATCTTTTTGGTTTGTTTTGAGTCAACCCACCACCCTTATGGATACCAAACGCAAACATACCAAACTAATACGAAATGGATTTTCGGAAATAAAACGGATTCTCGTCCGGGTTTGGGTATATTATAAATTTGAGGAAATGATTTCTGAACGAGTTAATATTGTTAGGTCGTGCCAAGTCCATAGTTGCTGTTTTGTGAGTTATCATACATCTTATTTCTACCGACTTCTTATTGCTATTTTTTGGACTTGAGGTGAGTCATAGCCCCACTTTTTCTTGAACTATGTTTTCAATACTTGGGGTGAGAAACGTGCAAATTATTTTACGTGGACTATTATCGCTTTTATATTCTTTCTAAACTTGCTATGCGTATGGACTAGGATGTATTGTCAGCTTTAGTCACACATGTCGTGTGTACTATTCAAGGTTGGCTTATTTGGTTATTGGTGGATTGTCAGCTTTAGTCACATATAGGTTGTGTGTACTATTCAAGGTTGGCTTATTTGGTTATTTGGAATTGTCAGCTTTAGTCACATATATGTTGTGTGTACTATTCAAGGTTGACTTATTTAGATACTATAGTGTGCACCTATAGGTTATTAATACTTCGGAGGTTATCCGAGTATTTTTGGTATTGCGGGGGTTACCCGGATATCTATGTTAGTACGGAGGGTATCCGTGTGTTATGTTGGAGCGGAGGGTATCTGCAGGCTTTTAGCGAATCCTTAGTCTAGCTAGCAAGCGTTTTGCGTATATGTCCACTATATTGTTAGATGAATTTAAACCTATGATCTCACCAGCGAAAGCTAACTTTTAGCACGTTTTCTCAGGTAATTAAGTGTTGAGATGAATGCTTGGAATGGAAGGCTCGGCCAAGGCTCACGGTTTATGGATCTATTTTTCTAAACTCTGATAACTAAATTTGGACCTACTGTTATTTTATTTTTGGGCCTGACTCTGAATGATGTTGGGATAAATGTAAACCTTAAAACCCCGTTTTGGTTGTGTTTTTATTATGTTTACTTTATCTCGTTTTATATTGTCTTGTGTTGGATACCAATCCCCGTAGCACCCCGAAAGCTTGTTGAGTCTTCCGCTGTATCAAATTTTGGGGGTGTTACAGATTGGTATCAGAGCCAAGGTTATAGAGAACTAGGTGAATAAACGCCTAAACTATAACCGTATTTTTATAGAAAATGATCCTTGACCACCGCCCGCCAGCCCGCCAAGCCGAAGCATCTTCTATTATTTGGGTATTATGAGATAATTGAGATGATTGTTAGATTTGGGATTTATTGTGATGATTTGAGGTTTATGGATTTTAGTAATAAGATGGCGTTCTCGAGGATTTATATGGTCTATATGTTTTATAAACATTTTAGTAATGCGGTGTTTGAAATTCTTTTATTGAAATTATATGATTGAACTATTTGGTGAGTATATTTGGAATGGTATTATGAGTTGTGATTTAGTTGTTTTGAAACACTTACACCTACCCTACGCCGTTGTCACAGACCATGGCCTCCCATATGCCCGATGTCGTCGAGGATATTCTTACTGCACCGGTTTTACCTGCACAGTTCACTATGGCATCTGATGACCCTTACCAGATTGCCATGTCTTCAGCTATTGTATCACAGGCAGCTTCTACTTCAGCACTACCTGCTGCATCTACGCAGGGACCCTCATCTTCTCTAGGGCTCCCTGGTACATCGAGGCAGCTTACTCTTCATCAGGCTTTCGCTCGTGTGGCACCACGCTTTGCCCACTGAGCTACGGCGCGCATGTCGGTACGCCCTACTCCATCACCTTTACAGATTGATGCTCATTCTCTTCTGTCTGAGGCGCTACCCACATCATTGCGTCGTCGTCCTAGATCACCTACTACATCTCCACATGGTTCACCTAGTAGGAGACGACGAGTGATGAGGTACTCTTCCGATGAGGAGGAGGAGGAGTACGAGGGTGAGGATGAGGCTGATGACCTTGAGGAGGAGGATGACCCTCAGGAGGCTGAGCAGGGTGATGATGATGACCCTGAGGAGGAGGATGACCCTCAGGAGGATGAGATTCCTGATGATGATGATGATGATGTGTTAGCACCACCAGCTCAGGCTGAGGAGCCTGATTCACCTGTACACCCGATTGAGCCTGATTCACCTGATCATCCGTTCTTGTTTGAGTTGCCACCTGGTAGTCCCGTTGAGTCGGATGCATCTTCTGAGGTTACTGCTGAGCATGTAGAGTTGGGTGAGATTGGCAGGTTGTGGGCTCGGATTACTGAGCTTAGTGAGAGAGTTGCACGTGTATCTGATCGACTTGAGAGAGTTATTGGAGAGTTTTTAGCGGATTTGAGAGTTGACTTGACTGTCGTGGTGGGCAGGACTACTGAGCTGAGGAGAGTTTTGATGGATGTCCAAGAGCATATCGATAGTTTGCAGCGAGGATTTTTTACTGCTCGTGAGGCCGACCGCAAGCTATGGCAAAGGAATGCCGAGCTAGAGAAGGAGGTGGCTGACCTCAAGAGAGACCGAGACACCCATAGCGTGGAGCTAGGATCGTTATGGAGGGATCTTGATGGCTTGAGGCAGGAGTTGAGGAGCCTCCGCCAGCCGCGTGGCTAGTTGCTTGGATTATGTTGTCTTGTTGCTTTCTTAACCGAGGAGTGTTCGGTTAGAAAAGCTAGTTATCATATTTTGATGTATTTTGTTCAGTATTCGTCTCTTTTGGAACGATTAGTACGTTTTGTATTATCCGTTAGTTGGAACGATGTTAGATCGCTATTGTATGGTTGATGGTTATTAGTATGGTATTATGTGATTTTGGGTGTTATGGAAATTGAGTCCTTATTCGCTTTATTGATGTTACGTGGTGTATTGTTGCTATTCTTTCCACGATTGGTTTCGTTGAAATGTTTGTTTGAGCATATCGATAAGTTCTATTGGAGACTCATGAACTTGTATGATGTTACAGATTAATGGCAACACGACGAAACCCTGTTAGAGCTACCAGAACTGGTCCTGCTGTGACTACTCCTGGTCGCCGAGGACGCCGACCTACTCGAACTGTTGAAACCCCTACTCCTGACAACCTGGACACTACTAACCGCAACAACAGGAATCAAAATGTTGATGTTCAGGGAGACAATGATCATGTTCCACTTAGTGCACCTACTGTGGATCAAGCAATGATCAATCAACTTGTGGAGCAAAGAGTTGCTGAACTACTAGCTGAGTCAAATCATTCCAACAATTCTGCTGGAACTTTTCCACCTGTTCGTGCTAATGGATGTCAATACATGGAGTTTAAGATTTGTGGACCTATTGAGTTTGGTGGAACTGAAGGAGTGGTTTACCTGGTTAGGTGGATTGAGAAGACTGAGTCAGTGTTTAATGTTAGTGGTTGTGCGGAGAATGCGAAGGTAAAGTTTTCTTCTTTTACTTTCAAGGATGAAGCTTTGACTTGGTGGAACAACTACCGAAATGTAGTTGGGAGTGATGTAGCTTATGCCATGACTTGGGAGCAATTTAAGTCTTTGTTGATTCAGACTTATTGCCCAAGGAATGAGGTCAAGAAACTAGAGATTGAGTTTTGGAACCACAAGGTGAAAGGTAATGATATGGCGACTTACAATCGTCGTTACCAGGAATTGGCCTTGTTGTGCCCAGATATGGTGAAAACCGAGACTCAAAAGATCGAGAGGTATACTGATGGGTTGCCTGTAGCTACGAGAAATGATGTGATTTCTGCTAGGCCTACAAACATCCATGAGGCAATCACAATTGCTCAACAACTTATGGATTCGTTGGAATTAGAAGAAGCTGATAAGGAGAAGAATGGAAAAAGAAAGAGAGACCGTCACTCTAAGAGTAATGATCACCGAAGCAAGAGACAAGCTAAGGCTTATGCTATTGGGAATGGAGATAAGAAGAATCAGAACGGTGATGCACCCAAGTGTGATCGTTGCCACCAGCATCATACTGGATGGTGTAGTGTGAAATGCCAAAATTGCTCAAAGAAAGGACACACAGCTAGGGACTGTAGAGCTCGACCTCTTGCTATGGTTCAAGCTGCACCTGAGATGAGAAATAAGGCAGATGTTACTTGTTATGGGTGTGGAAAGAAGGGACACTATAGGAATGAGTGTAGAGAATCGCGGAACCGTGGAAATCAAGGCTCGGGTGGTAATGGGTACAATTATAGAAACCGTGGAACTGGAGGAAACCGTGGACGACAAGATAATGGGGACCAACGTGTGGAAGCTGGAGCTGCTCAGGGAAGAGTGTATGCACTCGGGAACGAGAGAGGAGAAGATCCGAACGTCGTTACTGGTACGTTCCTTCTCAATAATCGTTATGCTTCCATACTATTTGATACTGGTGCCGATAGGAGTTTTGTGTCCACTACGTTTGCACCCTTACTAGAGAAACCCCCGATGGCCTTAGGAATTGGATATGATATTGAGTTAGCTAATGGGAACATAGAAAGGATTAATACCATCATTCGCGGTTGTACGTTAAATTTCTTGAACCATCCTTTCAACATAGATCTTCTACCCGTCACGTTAGGAAGTTTTGATGTTATCATTGGTATGGATTGGTTGTCGAAGTATCGTGCTCACATACTTTGTGACGAGAAGATCGTGCGCGTACCATACGGAAAGGAAGTCCTAAATATATTAGGAGACCGAAAGGATTCTAGGAGCCCATCCCGATTAGCAGTTATATCTTGCACGAAGTTACCAAAGCTATTGGAGAAGGGATGCTACCTTTTCTTAGCCCAAATTTCTGAGAAGGGAGAGACGAAGAAAAATGAAAGGTGCATTGGAGATGTGCCTATAGTTCGTGATTTTCCTGATGTGTTTCCCGATGATTTGCCGGGAATCCCGCCGACTAGACAAGTGGAGTTTCAGATTGAGTTGATACCTGGTGCTGCACCTGTAGCACGAGCACCCTATCGTCTTGCACCTACCGAACTAGAAGAGTTGTCGAAACAATTGGCGGAGTTAGCCGAAAAAGGATTCATAAGACCAAGTTCTTCACCTTGGGGAGCCCCAGTCTTAATTGTGAAGAAGAAGGATGGATCGTTTCATATGTGTATTGATTATAGAGAGTTGAATAAGTTAACGGTGAAGAATCGATACCCGTTACCTAGGATCGACGACTTGTTCAATCAACTCCAAGGATCGAGTGTGTATTCGAAGATCGATTTGAGATCGGGATATCATCAACTTCGAGTTCGCGAGGAAGATATTCCGAAAACGGCTGTCAGAACCCGTTACGGGCATTACGAGTTTCAGGTGATGCCGTTTGGGTTGACTAACGCACCAGCAATATTCATGGATCTCATGAATCGTGTGTGTAAGCCTTACTTAGACAAGTTTGTGATTGTATTCATTGATGACATTCTGATTTATTCAAAGAGTGAGAAGGAGCATCTAAGACTCATTTTAGAATTGCTCAGGAAGGAGAAACTTTATGCCAAGTTTTCGAAATGCGAGTTTTGGATTCCGACGGTACAATTTTTGGGTCATGTGATTGATAGACAAGGAGTCCATGTGGATCCTGCTAAGATTGAGGCGATAAAAGATTGGGCTGCACCTACAACCCCAACCGAAGTTCGTCAATTTTTGGGTTTAGCTGGTTATTACCGAAGGTTCATTGAGGGATTTTCGAAGATAGCTAAACCATTGACCAAATTGACTCAAAATAGCGTTACGTATGAATGGGGAGATAAAGAAGAGGAAGCGTTCCAATTGCTTAAGAAAATGTTGTGTAGTGCTCCTATCTTAGCGTTACCGGAAGGTAATGAGGATTTCGTCGTCTATTGTGACGCCTCACATAAAGGATTGGGAGTCGTGTTAATGCAACGAGAGAAGGTGATAGCTTATGCTTCACGACAGCTCAAAAAGCATGAGAAAAACTACACTACCCATGATTTGGAGCTAGGTGCTGTGGTTTTTTCTTTAAGAATATGGAGACATTACTTGTACGGAACAAAGTGTGTTGTATTTACTGACCATAAAAGTCTACAACACATCTTGAATCAAAAAGAGCTCAATATGAGACAGCGACGTTGGATTGAGATGCTAAGTGATTATGATTGTGAAATTCGCTACCACCCTGGTAAAGCAAACGTTGTCGCTGATGCTCTTAGTCGAAAGGAAAGAGTACCACCGTTACGAGTTAGGTCATTGGGAATGACTATCGTATCACCATTACCGTCTCAAATACTTGAAGCTCAAACGGAAGCGTTGAAAGCAGAAAATAGATCTGCCGAGAATATATTCGGGATGACTGATAATGAGAAAGGAATTGTTAAGCGTTCTGATGGATTATTATGTTTTGGAGATCGGATTTGGGTACCTTTATATGGAGAAATTCAGGAATTGATTATGCGCGAGTCGCATAAGTCAAGGTACTCTATTCATCCTGGGTCTGATAAAATGTACTAGGATCTTAAGAAGTTCTATTGGTGGCCAAATATGAAGGCAAATATAGCATCGTACGTTAGTAAGTGCTTGACATGTGCTAAGGTTAAAGCTGAACACCAGAGACCGTCAGGATTACTAACGCAACCAGAACTTCCAGTCTGGAAATGGGAGCGGATTACTATGGACTTCATTACCAAATTACCGAGGACAGCTAGCGGTTGTGACGCTATCTGGGTAATTGTGGATCGCCTGACAAAGTCTGCTCATTTCTTAGCTATTAGTGAAGATGATAGTGTGGATAAGCTTGCGAGGTTATATGTGAAGGAAATTATTTCGCATCATGGAGTCCCGATATCTATTATTTCGGATCGTGATAGTTGTTTTACGTCAGCTTTGTGGCGATCACTTCAAACGGCTTTGGGGACGAGGCTTGATATGAGTACTGCATATCATCCCCAAACCGATGGTCAAAGTGAGAGGACCATTCAGACGTTAGAGGATATACTTCGTGCATGCATCATAGACTTTGGTAAAGGCTGGGAGAAGTATTTACCCCTTGCGGAATTCGCCTATAATAATAGCTACCACACAAGTCTTAAGGCTGCACCATTCGAAGCTTTGTATGGCAGAAAGTGTCGTTCGCCTATTGGTTGGGCAGAAGTTGGAGATAGCCAACTCACAGGCCCTGAGCTTATTTTAGAAACTACAGAGAAAGTGGCTCAGATTCATGATCGGTTGCAAGCAGCCAGAGATAGGCAGAAGAGCTACGCTGATCAGAGACGTAAACCCTTAGAGTTCCAGGTTGGAGACAAAGTAATGCTGAAAGTCTCGCCTTGGAAAGGTGTGATACGTTTCGGGAAACGTGGTAAACTCAACCCATGCTACATTGGACCATTCTTGATCTTAGAAAGAATTGGGCCCGTGGCTTATAGGTTGGAATTACCGCATGAACTGAGTAAAGTTCACGACGTGTTCCATGTTAGTAATTTGAAGAAATGTCTTTCCAATGAAATGCCCGTCATTCCAATGAGGGATATTTGTGTCGATGAGAAACTGAATTTCGTGGAAGAACCAATTGAGATTGTAGATCGTGAAGTTAAACGACTCAAGCGAAGTCGCATTCCGCTCGTCAAGGTTCGTTGGAATTCCCGACATGGACCAGAATTTACGTGGGAACGTGAGGACGAGTTCCGAAAGAGATATCCGAAGCTTTTCACTTCGTAGATGAATTTTTTCCGAGTGAAACCCGGGACGGGTTTCCTTCTGAGACTGGGAGGATGTGAGAACCGGCAGTTTAGGGAGTTATTTTAAAAATCCGCATTACGATTAAAGTTCGTTTATAATTTTTATTTGAAATTTTATTTCGCAACAAACTTGTAAGACCTATTTTATGGATATTTCTAATTAATGACGTTATGGAATTCGTGAATTATGTTCATAATTCATTTTTGATTTAATGCTCGGTGATGTATACTTGAATTCTCACTTGGTACTACGTTGACTCTGGCACTAGGATTACCTAACGAAAGTTTTATGATTCGTCTTACGAGTCCGACTATATTTTAATTATTTACGAGATGTCTTTCGAGAGATGTTGAAGTTTGAAATGAGTTCGGGTTCGGGCCACATGTTTTTACATTTACCCACGTTACCCGCTCCACACCGTAATAATATTATTATTACTAGTATTATTATTATTATCATTATTAACAAAAAAAATTAAAAAAATAAATTAAAAGAGTTAATACAAAAGGTTGTGTTTGGTTCGGTTCACCCACACACACAAACACTCACTCACAAATTTCCATCTCTCTCTCATCATCTCCCTCCCCTACTTCTTTAACCCTAGCCGACATCAACAATCCGGCCACCACCACTGCTCCACCGCCGACCACCACACTACACGACCACCACAAATAGACTCCCCATCTCATCCTCTATTCGATCTACCCCTACACGCGCCCTAATTCCTACACTAACACCAAATTCGAATCAAATTATCACGAGTTCATCATCATTTTCTTATTATTTCTTGAGTATCTCTTCGATTTGGCTTTGTTTTGGAAGGTAGGTCGAGTTTTGACTCGAGTTGTGGGTTCGAATCGTGACTAAGAGTCACGGATTTCATTATTTTTCGGATGGTTATGATTCTTGTTACAAGAATCAAGTGGGTTTTCAATAAAAATGGTTTAAAAAGAGGTTTGGTATCCGGGTTTGTGTTGCTCGTTGGGTTGAGGCTAACCGAGAGCCCTTGGCTCTCGGCTTGGGTCTTGAGTGATGTTATTATTGACCCATTTGTTGTTTATTCGGACTCTTGGTGCTATCGTGTTGTTAGTCGACCTTGTGGTCGTATGGATTTCCAGCCGACACCCCCTAGGGGCTGTTTTGGGTTCGGTTTGAGCTCAAGGAGCTAGCCGAGACCTATGGGTCTCGGGTATAGCTTCCGTTTCATGTTTGAGCATATGTTGACCCGAGTTGACTTGGTAACTCAACCCGTGGCTTACTTGGTTTATTACTTAATTGGTTAACTTGGTTTTGAAATTGTTTTGGTTGATATTTCGGCCGAATACATGTGGGTCGAGACCGTGTTTGGTCTCGACATTGGATATTGATTTTGGTATTGTGAAGTTGTTGACAAAAAGTGATATTGGGGACCGATTGTGAAACGGTCACTTAGATTGACGGAGATAGGTTAGTCGGGTGCCGTAGTCGGACCCTATTGTTGTAGCACGTGGATTGAGATTGTGTTGGACGGAGATACTTTTGGTTATTATGACTTTTGTTATTTACTTTGGACTTGGACAATGAGCCGAGAGTCATGACTCGGACATGTGACCATTTCGTATGACTCGATAAGTATTAAAATTGAAATGTAAATAATAAAACTCGTAATAACAATTATTGATAATATGAACGTTTATATGAATATATAGACGTGAATAACGTATATATAATTATATAAGCGCGTATATTAATAATAATAATAATCACGAGTCGTATATTATAAATAATACAATTAGATATATATTAGGCTACGAAAGTGGCGTAATATTATTGAACGTATTATTATTATAAAATTGTGTTATAAAACGGGAAACTCCCGACAATTATTAAACGTTTAATAAAATGGCATTTTGTATATATAACGGGTGAACTTATCGAGTTATGCGGAGTCGTTGTCACCCGAGTCCAGGTAAGTTATTATTTGTGACGTTCGTGTTGTCACGGATATATGACGATTAATATAAACGTTTTCTATTACTAAATAACCACTTAACCGTAAGGTTGAACCGGGTTATTTGGTTATATGAAATGAATATATTAATGGGCATCGTATCCTACGACGCCCATAGGTGTAGTATATGTAAAGTGTAATAAATTGCGAGTGTATATATCGGGAAATCTGGCCAATTTGACGATATATATGAGGAATTTATTAAACTATGATATATACTATATAGTAATTATGTGCTATGTGCTTTAGGTTGGGTGTAATCTTGGAACGGTATGTTACGTAAATAAATATGAGGATTATCAAATCGACGAACTTGATAAACTTCGGCGATTTATTTAAATGATATATTGGGCTAATATTAGATCTATAGTTTATTTTATTATTCTATATGTGATCTTTTTGGTTTGTTTTGAGTCAACCCACCACCCGTATGGATACCAAACGCAAACATACCAAACTAATACGAAATGGATTTTCGGAAATAAAACGGATTCTCGTCCGGGTTTGGGTATATTATAAATTTGAGGAAATGATTTCTGAACGAATTAATATTGTTAGGTCGTGCCAAGTCCGTAGTTGCTGTTTTGTGAGTTATCATACATCTCATTTCTACCGACTTCTTATTGCTATTTTCTGGACTTGAGGTGAGTCATAGCCCCACTTTTTCTTGAACTATGTTTTCAATACTTGGGGTGAGAAACGTGCAAATTATTTTACGTGGACTATTATCGCTTTTATATTCTTTCTAAACTTG
Organism: Artemisia argyi; assembly: GCA_030686995.1. NCBI lineage: Eukaryota > Viridiplantae > Streptophyta > Magnoliopsida > Asterales > Asteraceae > Artemisia > Artemisia argyi. The sequence goes on along the minus strand of CM060692.1, from coordinate 5,357,559 downwards.
CTATGCGTATGGACTAGGATGTATTGTCAGCTTTAGTCACACATGTCGTGTGTACTATTCAAGGTTGGCTTATTTGGTTATTGGTGGATTGTCAGCTTTAGTCACATATAGGTTGTGTGTACTATTCAAGGTTGGCTTATTTGGTTATTTGGAATTGTCAGCTTTAGTCACATATATGTTGTGTGTACTATTCAAGGTTGACTTATTTAGATACTATAGTGTGCACCTATAGGTTATTAATACTTCGGAGGTTATCCGAGTATTTTTGGTATTGCGGGGGTTACCCGGATATCTATGTTAGTACGGAGGGTATCCGTGTGTTATGTTGGAGCGGAGGGTATCCGCAGGCTTTTAGCGAATCCTTAGTCTAGCTAGCAAGCGTTTTGCGTATATGTCCACTATATTGTTAGATGAATTTAAACATATGATCTCACCAGCGAAAGCTGACTTTTAGCACGTTTTCTCAGGTAATTAAGTGTTGAGATGCATGCTTGGAATGGAAGGCTTGGCCAAGGCTCACGGTTTATGGATCTATTTTTCTAAACTCTGATAACTAAATTTGGACCTACTGTTATTTTATTTTTGGGCCTGACTCTGAATGATGTTGGGATAAATGTAAACCTTAAAACCCCGTTTTGGTTGTGTTTTTATTATGTTTACTTTATCTCGTTCTATATTGTCTTGTGTTGGATACCAATCCCCGTAGCACCCCGAAAGCTTGTTGAGTCTTCCGCTGTATCAAATTTTGGGGGTGTTACACTATGCCATGGATTGGTATCTATATCGCGGTAGCATCTCTCTTTTGCATCCTAGCAATGGTAGCTGATTTAATACATGGTTTAAGAAACAGAAATCTATGGTTCCCTAGCAAATATTTTACTCTGAATGCTGTGTCTCTCACTGTGATAGCGGTTGCTATGAAGCTACCGGTGGATTTAAGTAATCCAATGCGAAGTGATACAGACCAGTGGACAAAGCTCGGAAGCATGGCCTTTATGTGCACCATGATGGCGAATTTATTGCCTTCTTTAGCAACCATGACTGGCAAGGAACTTCTCGCAAACATCATAGCTTTGGATATTCTGGTAATCACCTTGATTGTGAATGTTTGCATTCAAATATATACGGATGTGGTTGGAGATCCTGAATATTCCCTTCCTGACGATGTTAAGGAAGTAGCATATGTTTATGTGGCTTCGCTACTCATCTTGCTGATAATACAGACAAGTTCAGGTTTAACGACTCTAAAGTCCAAACAAATAATAGAATTGAAATACCAAGCAGGTCATGAAACTGCTTTGAAGGGCCTAGAGTCTGCTCTAAAGTTACAACAACCACAACCAGGAAGATTAAATGTTGAGATGCTAAAGCAGCATGTGATAAACCATTGGATCATGGCAGGAACAGGCAGCCCTCAGTTCATCACAGCTTGCTCTGCAGCTACCTCTGTTTCTGGGGTAATATGTTTTGCTAGCACTGTCGGACATGTAATTATTTTAGTTGAATTGATAGTAACATCAAATCTAAGATACTACAAATCGGATTATAAAGTGTCAATTCCAGTAGTTCTCATAATACAGTGTATTGGAAGTCTAGTAGGAACAATTGCACCATTTAGTAGATGTTATGCAGCCTTGAGCTTTAAGTTGTCCATCAAATGGATCTGGAACCATATTAAGGTATTTAAAGTAGAGAGCTACTGGACTCAGAAGCTGTATGATTGGAAACAGAGTAGCATACCAATCTCAGTTAGTAGTCGCAAAACCAAGATTTTCATCCACAAGATCAAAGTCATATTTCTTATCATTTGTATAGGACTTCAGAAGACGGTTGTGGTAGCATGTAAGATAACAGCGCTGGTCCCGACTTTCACTGTGATATTTCTTATCATTTGTTGGAAGTGGTTTAAACCCATGTTTAGTGCCTCAAGTGTTGTCATGGGACAAAATCTTGAACAACAAGAGAGCTTTAACAATCTTAAGCCATATGTGTTGCAACTGCAAGACGATATGGAGCTTTCGGATAGAACATTAAAAAGCATTTCAAAATCTGTAAACCGCTTGATCGAAAAGGCTGAAAAACAACAACCCAGCAATCTCTTGAAGCTTCTAAGAGAATCTAAACGTTTTGAAGGAGTTGGAAAGTATGACAGCCCTCATGTTCTACCTTTATTTGCAGAATATTATCTGAATTATCTGGATTGTTGGAGCTTACCGTTGGTAACCCTGACTGCCATCGCCGTTTCTCTACCTAAAATACAGAATGACAAAGTTGATGGGTTGCGAAGCAGTGTGAGTGAAGGTCTTACATATGTCACACTTGTGGAAGAAAGTCTCAATGCTACCGATGATAAGTATGTAAGCACTCAAAAGGCAGCTAAAGTGCGGTGGCTGGAAGTTGAAGTCTACAATAAATGGCTAGGAAACAATCTGAGAAAACATGATCCTGAAGTGAACACAAAAGTGATTCTGGAATGGTTCAACGATGAAGCTAAAAAGATGGTCACTAAAGTGCAATTTATAGATACTAGAAGCGCAAATGATGATAATTACATCTGCTCTATTTGCGCAAATTCAATGTATCGAATCACCAAATCAATCCTTTCCGACCACACCAACATTAATGAGCTTACCCAAGAGGAGTTATTCAAGAAATTATCATCAACGATTGCTGATATACTGGCTGCTTGTCTCACCAACTTACCCCAAGTCATAGTTACAAAATGTCATGAAAGTGTGATAGAGAAAAGGGAGTCCAGTGTCAATGCTACAGTCCAACTCCTTGGTGAGACTACGACGATAATCGAAAACCTTCAAGACCGGGAACTTCCAGCTGGCTTGGATCCTGCTGACTTACCTTTCATTGGCAAATGGCGTGATCATTTTAACGTTGCCTCTACTTAAAGAGCGTATCTGTTCTGGTAAGTTTAATAGGATTTGCTTCACTATATTGGTTTCCTTTAGTAGTATTTGTTTTAACGCTTCAATATGAACTGCAGAATAAAGCTTATGTGATTTCGAGGGCCATTGATACGTGATTGATGTTGAAGACCAAGTCAAGGGATAAATCACATATTTCACTCTTCATGCACACGTTGATAAATTAGTTTCTCATGCATCTTTTTAGGAAATTAAATAACAAGTGATACTAGTCCACCACTTCATGCATTAGCCATGTTTACATTTAACTTCCCACGTTATTGTCTTGCACCAGAAGATTAGGCTAGCTTGCATTTATCTTTGGCTATTTAAGTGTAACTTTGTTTTATGAATAAATCATCTATGGGATTAGGCTAGCTTGCATTTATCTTTGGCTATTTAAGTGTAACTTTGTTTTATGAATAAATCATCTTTGGGATTTACATGAAGGTGGTAGGTAAGCGGGTAACAAGCTGCGCCGCCACCCCTTTCTGAATAGCAAACCCTATTCTACTGAAAACATAATCGTGACCCCTCGGGGCCGATATATTGCTGCGAACAATCTTACGAACCCGATCCAAGAAGCGCACAGCTTCAGGGGCTAAGGAACCAAAAATGTCAAATGCAAAAGGAACAAACACGTGTTGATTCTCGGAGCAGGCTTTATCATGTTTGTCCACTTTCTTCATCTCAACCTTCATAACAGCTTGCCCAGCCGTAAACCCATTACCCCGAAGATCCACGAGGGGGGACACACCAGTGAGGTCCACACAAGCATGTTTCCCCCTGCCCATCCAAAAACCAAAACATCAGCGGGCCGCAGAGAGGACCTCCCCTCAGTAGGGTCTGTAAGGAAATTTACGGGAGCTTCCTTTTTCGCCGAAATCCCCGCCCTCCGAAGGACATCAAAGAACACATCCCGCACCAAGTCGTGATGGTACTTAAACCCCGGGAGCTCTTTGCAGTGCACCGCATGTTCCCCAAACTTGTCCAAGGCGACCTTATGACACACAGGACAAGGCTCGTCCACTGGGAACAACGGGATCATTAGACGATATTTAAGGATCGCCCTATATTCGATTGGAGACATGTGCTGCCCTAGCCCCTCAATGAGGATGACGGTAAGGAAATCCTGTATGTGCTGTTGCTGCAGACATTCCATCACAGCCTTCTGTCGCGGGGACAAACCAAAGTCCATTCCCAGATTCTGGAAGGTTTTATGAATGAAATCAGAGAAGGAAAAGAATTAGAAATTAGTTCTAGAGTAGTTCTTAATTTAGAATAAATTACAACTCGTTCATGTGGTTTTGTAAAATTGACCGAATACTATTTGCAAAATGAAAAACAAAAACTCGACCAACCATAATCACCACTGTCATCAGTCAATAAGTTCGTTATATAGAAGTCAACTGGAGTCAATAAAGACCATTTTCGAACACCAATCTAACATTTGATGCAAAAGCAAGGGGACTCTTATGAACTCTTGGAATAAATGAATAATTTAAGTACTGTATTAGTTTTGACTCAAGGTGTGGAGAAATATCTTGGCGCGAAAAACTGGACAAGTCTACGGGGGTGTTTGATTGCTTCTTAATGTATCAACTCAGAGCCCATTACTGAATCGGTCAAAGGCTTGGATGGGTTCCTAAACCATCCAATTTGCTTCTGAATGATTTTGCTTGGGTGGGTTCCTAAACCATCCAGCACGTCAGCACATCAACATTTTCCCATGGCATGCATCGTATAATTTTTTTCTTCTTTTTATGAAACAGTCATGCTCAAGTATTTAAAAATTACTACTAGTATTTATTTATTTACATAAATGACTATAGAGTAAAAATACACCATTCATCTTTTTATTTGTACCCAATATACGCAGGGAGTCCTCAAAAAAATACGCCCAAGGGTCCCTACCATACAGTTTTTGCATACCCTGAAGTCCTTTTGACTAACACTTGATTACACCCAAATAGTAGACTAAAGAAAGAGCATACTCTTGCGTTAACAGAACCGTCCCAAGAGTGCCGAGATCTAAAATTCGCGGCAATAGATTCTAAACCAGCACCAATACCTTATAATCTACAATTAAACCAGTTCAGGTAAGCCGAGGTTGATATTCCGAGACTCTTATGTGAAGCTTAACAATAAGAAAATGAAAGCATAAAATAACTCGCCAATGTCATAAAATCCAGCATTAATAGCTGCAGCCACATCAGCAACTGCCTGAACACCTGAGGAATACTGTCTATTGACGACCCTAACTGGCATCGTTTCTGTGAAACATGTAAAATCGTATATTAGTATATCATGGATGGAAGTCAGTATACATTGTCTCTGATATAGCCAACAAACCCCATAAGGAAACGGGTCACATTCGGATACTATACAGAAATCTTGCACCCAATGGTTCTGTTGCAAAGATCACAGGAAAAGAAGGGTTATTCTTCTCAGGTAAATCCTCTCGTTTTTTCACATTTCAGACTTTCGTTGGGTGAAATTTAGTTGCTCTGATGAATTATGATCTCGAAAATGTTGTTCAGGTCCTGTACTCGTATTTGAGGGGGAGGAATCCATTTAGTTGTACTGGTGCATAAAAGAAAATACCTCCGATTTTGAACAAAAAGTGCAAGTGCAATAACCTCTACCTCCTTTTTTGGCATTTTGATAGTCACTCGATCTTACATCATTCAGATTTGAAAATGTTAATGAGCTTTAATCTACATAAAAATAGCGAGCTTGCAACAAAAAAGCTTATTAGTTAACTTATTCATGAAATCATGTTTTCAGGGAAAGCTAGTTGTTATTAGAGGAGAAGGTCCTAAAAGTGGACCTGGTATGCCTGAAATGTTGACACCGACAAGTGCAATAATGGGCGCTGGTCTTGAGTCTTGACTAGTGCAATAATCAGGTAAATTGGGATGAGCTAAACATCTGTTATATTTTGTAGGAAGTTTCTTTATTAACCGATGGAAGATTTTCAGGTGGTTCACACGGATATGTCGTTGGACACATTTTCCCTGAAGCACAGGTTTCACCCTTTACGTGTTCTACTCCCTTGTGAATCAACATGTAGTTTAATAAAGTTTTCTTGACTACAATTCAGTAATGGCAAATTAGGGAGAGTAACATCAGGGGCAAATTGGTCATTTTAGCTGCAAAATATGTGGGAAAAGCTAAAGACAGTGACTTTCATGACACATTGACAAAATGATAATTTGTTCGATTTTACATAATGTCATGATAAATAATGGAGTTGCATAAGTTAATGAGCCTTGGTGAACCAGTTTGGTTGAGCGCTTCTCATGAACTGTTAATGGAATGCAGGAAGGTGGTCCAATTGATCTAGTCCAAAACGGCGATATAATCACAATAGACATCAGCACAAAGAGAATGCATGTTCTAGAAACTAAATGTCATCTTTGGCTTACAATAACAAATTTACATATTTTCAAATCCAAAAAACTGATAATATTTATGAAAATCCGGGAAGTAAGTCAAGACGAAGAAAGAAACAAAGAACTATTGGAACCCTGGCCTATCACTCGAGTTACGAAGAAAGAAACAAAGAACTATTGGAACCCTGACCTATCACTCGAGTTTTTCATTGCGATTAGTAAATGGCATTGTAGTTCTAATTAACTAATGTATCTGCTTCCTTAAAACAAAATCATTGTTTTTACGCTTTACCAACAATTTCAATTTTCTTCTGATATCAGTGAAATCGCAAAAACTAAACCACCTAATATTTCTAGGAGCATAGAACTACAAGTTTTTCTTATAAAATTGTTTGGTTTGCTAAAAATTTCAATAACCAATCTTCCCATATGAGACCGAGTTATGAAATACTATGCAATAACTCAGACTTAAAAGGAAAAATTGGTTTTTCAAACTTTCAACTTCCTTATCTAAATTACCACCTTTCCCTCCCTATTTATAATAAAAATTTTGTTGCTACTTTCCTTCAAAGCTCGATGTGGGATGTTCAACCCAATTCTATCTTTTTACATGTTTAGATTAAACACTGCTAGCTTGCATTATTTTTACATGTTTAGATTAAACATTATTGTTACTTGCTACTTAGAAGTCATATCCACTGAAGAAAAAGGTAATCACAGTAATTTACTTTAGCTATTGCTGACACGGTCGGGCTTGTTAGTTTGATGGATAATAAATTAATATATCATGACCGGACTCGAACTCGAGACTTCGGGATTGCACACTTTACGTATGAGTTTCAATGAATTAATAATTATTGTTTTAGTGACGAATAATTATTAAATACACGAAATATAAACTTAACGGTAACTAATGACCGTAAGATGAAGTTAAGGGACTAGACATGTAAATTGCAAAAGGCATTTGGTGGGCTTTTGTGTTCATGGCCGGCCAAGCCCTTTCCCATAGGGTTTGGGATGGCTTTTGCTCCAAGTTTGTAGAATGCTATATAATGAGACCCCCTCTCATTCATTCTAATCATCCCTTGGTTCCATTGCAACCTAATCTTCTCTAATCTCTTTCTTTGTGTCTAATCGATCTTTGATTGATAGGACCAATAGTTTAATCTTTTCGTGTACTACGAATCTAGCATTTCCTTTGAAACGCTTATAGTACGTGTGTGTGAGAACAAAGTGTTAGCATACTTTTGCTAACGGTGATCTTGCCTTGTGACTAGCCCTAGTCGATCCATATAAGCCCTCTCCTAGGGTTTATAAGTTCTTGTTCTTGCTAGCAATCAAGAGGTATGTATCCATTTATATTTCGGTTAATTTATTATTTGTATTTGATCTATTCCGCTGCGTACTCTTTGATGTTTATATGTTTATTGTTTTATATTATTCATATATTCCAACAGTGGCATCAAGAGCCGTTAATACATTATAATGAATTACCGAAACACATAAAATTGAATCGTTTGATTATAACATGCTTGGTGTTCTTATGTTTTTATTTTTTTTTCATAAACCCTAGTTTTTATTTTTTTTATTTCGAATTTATTTAATTTTATATATATGTCGAAAGTTTTTTTTATTTAAAAAGAAATTAGGGTTTGATGAATCATGTAATAAAAACTTGTAGAAACCATAGGTTGCATGTAATTTATGTGTATGGATATTGTTATATGCCGTTTGGTTGCGTTCCTTGATTGACATGATTATTTGTATAATATGTGCAATATGGGCATCCATGACAAACTATGCATGTGTTGTTATGGATTATGATTTGTTTTGATTTCATGCTTATTTATGCGATTAATTATAATTGATAAATGGTTTAGTAAATATTATGTATAAAGATTACTAAAATTTGATTAATTATAAAATTAGGGAAGACCCTATTAATCGTATATTAAATCAATAGTGTGTTTTATATTGATTGTAATTTGCATGACCATTATTGTTGTTGTTTGTTTATTTTATTTTATTACTTTTGTTTTATATGTTTTTGCAACATGATAGTAACAAAGGGTAATTTCAAGAAATAAAATATTAAACGGACTTAATAATGGTAAAATCTTGTTTTGAGCTTACTTATAAATCTTGAACTTTTGATTGATTGATCGCGACTGTATTAAGTGGTCGAAAGGTGGAACTAATTATGACAAACTATTAAAGTGGGTATAAGGTTGGCTACGCATTAAATTGCGGCCTTAGTGAGCCTCCATTCTGGCTTACCGCTCGCCTGTGAGTCATATTTTAGTCTTCACCCAACATCCATGATAACTACGAAGCACTTAAGGCAAAGTTGTAAGTTTCTCAACGCCTCAATCAAAAGTTTGGAGATTTAAGCTCGTAAAGAAACTAATGAGTAAAAGTTTTTTTTACATGAAACATATGCTACAAGATGAATGCATGACATCTTTGTACATATATTTTGATTACACACATAAAAAATACTACCCTTAAATTTAAGTTATATGCCATCCAATGAAAAGGAAACACCTGAAATTGGATCTACGCCAGGGCGTAACCTGACTAGATTGCAATGGAAGGACAAATTACATGATTTCATCACTTGCAGATCAACTGGTGTGGTGTCATTATGTAAGTTTGTTGTTTCTTAAATTGGTTAACTTAATTGAGTTGATAGTGGGAACTGATCACTCAAGGCATAAGAAGATGGGGATAAAACATGTTTACATTGCAACTGCGGTTGGCAAATAATGTAAATCCCATCGATTCTAGGAATTGAAATTGAATATTGGCAATTGGGACACGACCCGTACCTTATTGAATAACGTCATCACTAGCAGATCAACTGATGTGATGAACTTATGTCAATTTGGATCCTAGTATTTCAATGTAAAATTAAAATGGTTATATGTTTATGAACCTAGGGTATTTAATTTTATTGAAATTTAATTATCGAAAGTACTAACTTTTGAATTTTTTCTGTAGAAATGGCTACACCTGAAAACACTAATATGAGCAACATGAGTTCTGCGTTCAAGCAAATGATTGATCGAGACAAGTTGACTGGTGAAAATTTCAATGACTGGTATCGATCTTTAAGAATCACCTTAAGGATGGCCAGAAGATATGATTATCTTGGTGAACCTCTACCTGAGAAACCTGCTGATGATGCAACGCAAGCCGTAAAGGATGCATACAACATTGAATATGAGAAGCACAATGATGTGGCTTGTCTCATGTTGGCTGGGATGGATACTCAATTGCAAAAGCGGTTTGAGAACTTTGGTCCCATGGACATGATCAATGAACTCAGACGAATGTTTGAGAAACCACCTGCTGCAGAATTATATGATCTAATAGAATCTCTGCACAATTGTAAGCAGGAAGCAGGAAAATCCGTGAGTGCCCATTTTTTGTCCATGAAATACTATATGGATCAATTGGAGCGACTTGGTTGCGGATATCAGGAAAGTGTGTGCATTGGTCTCATTTTGCGATCCCTTAATTAGGATCTGTATAGTGAGTTTGTACGCAACTATAATATGCATTGCAAGGGGAAGACAGTAAGTGAAGTTCATGCAATGCTTATAGATTATGAGAAAAGCCTGAATAAGAAGGCACCTACACCTGCTGTAATGGCGATACAGGGTGGTAGGATCACCAAGAAACCCAACAAACCGCATAATGCGAACGTCAAGGGTAAAGGCAATGGTAATGGTAAAGGCAAGCAGATTGCAAATCACCAACAGAAGCCTAAGAAGCAAAATCCTCCTTTTCAGAAGAAGAAGGAAAATTTCAATAAGGATTTGGCTAAATGTCACCACTGCAACACTCCTGGTCATTGGAAGAAAAACTGTCCATTGTTTCTAGAGGAGTTGCGCCTCAACAAAAGTAAAATGCCTGGTAACGTCGCAAGCACTTCAGGTATGTTTATGATTGAGTTATTTTCTTTTCCTCGTAAGAATAATTCCTGGATATATGATACAGGATGTGGTACTCACATCTGTAATACGTCGCAGGGACTTAGAGGAGCAAGGAAGCTAGCCTATGGAGAAAGATACTTGTACGTAGGAAATGGAGTACGTGCAGCAGTTGAAGCCATAGGGACTTTCGATTTAGTTTTACCTTCGGGAATGATACTAGTATTGAATAATTGTCACTTTGCACCCTCTATTGTTAGGGGTGTCATTTCAGTTTCTTTGTTATTGGATAATGGTTTTGTTCACACATTTATTAATAATGGAATTTCTGTTTCTTTAAATAATGTTTTTTACTTTAATGCAATTCCAATAAATGGTGTGTTTGAAATTGATATGGAAGATTCCATGTCCAATAGAAATAATTCTATGTATAGCATTAACAATAAGAGAATCAAGTCTAACTTGGATTCGTCTTATCTTTGGCACTGTCGTCTTGCTCATATAGGCAAGGATCGCATGCAAAAGCTGCAACATGATGGGCTTTTACAAAAGATCAATGATGAATCATTTGATAAATGCGAGTCCTGCATATCTGGGAAGATGACAAGGAAACCTTTTTCACCACAAGTGGAAAGGGCAACAGATCTACTTGGATTAATACACACTGATGTGTATGGTCCACTTAGACATGTGTCAAGACGTGGTGCTACCTACTTCATAACCTTCACGGATGATTATAGTCGTTATGGTTATGTTTATTTACTTAAACATAAACATGAAGTCTTTAATACCTTCAAGGTTTTTAAAAGTGAAGTAGAATTACAACTCGGTAAGAAGATTAAGGCACTTCGATCCGATAGAGGCGGTGAATATTTAAGCCAAGAGTTTAAAGATTATCTAACTGAGTGTGGTATAGTCCAACATCTCACGGCTCCTTATACTCCACAACAAAATGGTGTATCTGAAAGGAGAAATCGTACTTTGCTAGACATGGTATGATCAATGTTTAATCTTGCATCTCTACCCTTATCCTTTTGGGATTATGCCCTTGAAACTGCTATTCGCATATTGAATATGGTTCCAACAAAGAAGGTTGATAAGACTCCATATGAATTATGGACAGGAAAAGCTCCTAGCTTTTCTTACTTAAAGGTCTGGGGTTGTGACGCGTTTGTTAAACGTGATTCACCAGATAAACTCCAATAGAGATCTGTTAAGTGTATCTTCGTAGGATACCCAAAGGAAACAATGGGTTACTACTTTTACTTTCCACCAGAGAATAAAGTCATTGTGGCTAGGTATGGAGATTTCTTTGAAAAGAATCCCATATCTCAAGAATTCAGTGGGAGAGTTTATGATCTAGAGGATGAAGATACATCACCTTCTGAAAACACTAGCACACTTCCTGTGGAACCTGAAAGTTTAGGTCCTCCACCTGAAGTGGAAGTGGTACCCATTCGCAGATCTTCAAGAACTGTGAAAGCACCCGAACGTCTATGTCTTAACGTAGAGTGTGAGGAAACGATACTAGGGGATCTTAATGAACCTACTAGTTATAAGGCTGCCATTAATGGTCCTGAAAAGGAGAAATGGCAGAGTGCTATGAATGGGGAAATGCAGTCCATGAAAGACAATGAAGTCTGGGAAGAAGTAGACTTACCTCCAAATGCTAAGGTAGTTGGAAGTAAATGGCTCTACAAAATGAAAACAGACATGGATGGCATTGTACACATCTATAAGGCTCGTTTGGTAGCTAAAGGCTATACTCAAACATTTGGTGTTGACTACGAGGAGACCTTTTCTCCTGTAGCTGACATTAGAGCTATTAGGATTCTCTTAGCCATAGCTGCCTACTATGACTATGAGATATGGCAAATGGATGTCAAAACCGCCTTCTTGAATGGTCGCCTAGATGAAGACATCTATATGGCGCAGCCTGAGGGGTTTGTGAATCCAGAATTTCCAAACCGTGTATGCAAACTTAAAAGATCCATTTATGGATTAAAGGAAGCATCACGTCAATGGAATAAGAGATTTGACGCAGAAATCAAATGTTTTGGATTTAGTCAAAATCTTGATGAGCCATGTGTATACCAGAAAGCTAGTGGGAGTAATGTTACTTTCCTTATCCTATATGTCGATGACATATTAATATTAGGAAATCATATACCAAGTTTAAACGAAGTTAAAGCTTATCTTGGTAGATGTTTTTCTATGAAGGATTTAGGAGAAGCGACATTCATCCTTGGAATCAAGATCTACAGAGATAGATCAAAGCGGTTGATTGGATTAAGTCAAAGTACTTACATTGATAAAGTATTGAAGAGATTTAATATGCAAAATTCCAAGAAAGGATATTTGCCAATGCAAGTGGAACATGGCTTAAGTAGCAAACTATGTGCCTCAACACCTGAAGAGGTTGCAATCATGAAGAAGGTTCCGTATGCTTCAGCAGTAGGATCTATCATGTATGCAGTTAGATGCACAAGACCTGATGTGGCGTTTGCACAAAATATGACCAGTCGTTATCAACAGAATCCAGGTGGAAAGCACTGGCACGCTGTTAAAAGCATTCTTAAGTATTTAAGGAATACTAAAGATATGTTTCTAGTGTATGGGGGAAGTCCAGAAGCAGAACTTAATGTTACAGGTTACTGTGATGCGTCCTTTGAAACTGATAAAGATGATACAAAGTCTCAGACGGGTTATGTCTTTGTTATTAATGGAGGAGCAGTTGACTGGAAGAGCAAGAAGCAGACAACAATTGCGATGTCTGTTACAGAAGCTGAGTATATTGCTGCATCGGAAGCTGCGATGGAAGCTGTTTGGATCAGGAAATTCATTTCGGGGCTTGGTATTATGCCGTCAATTGAATTACCTATTAATATGTATTGTGACAACTCTGCCGCAGTTACATTCGCCAATGAACCTGGAGTTATGAAGGGCGCCAGACATTTTCCAAGAAGATATCACTATGTTCGAGAACAAGTCGACATAGGTGAAATCAATCTACTCAAAATTCACACAGATAACAATCTAGCTGATCCATTTACGAAGGCTTTATCTAAGGAAAAGCTTACTCGACTTGCTGATGGCATTGGACTTCGTTTAGCTAGTAGTTTCATGTAAATCTGTGGTTAGTATTTGGATAAAGGATTGTAAACAATAATTATTCGAATGAAATGAAGTATTGTGTTATGTTTATTTCTATTCATAAATATTGTATCCTATATTTGCATGTTTAATCCATGAATAACTTAAGTTATTCTAAAATTGTCCGTTGTCAATTAATGATATGGGAGTATCATTGAACTAAGACAAATGTGAGATTTGGTATAATATATATATATATATATATATATATATATATATATATATATATATATATATATATATATATATATATATATATATATATAAAAATTATATTGGTGCGTAGACATGCCAAATTCACATGATATTCAATACTGGATAAATTGAATATAGGACAAAATCCCAACTACATGATTGTACTTATGGATGTTGTCATTATAGTAAATCATGAATATTTATCCTCAGACTTGAGATACTAGGTAACTACTGTAGATGTAGCTCATTTTCTGTGAGATAATCTAACGCTATCCGTAACTGGTAGTTATAAGGATTATTTTCAGAGGTGATGCGAAGTTCATAGGTTATGCTTGTAGTCAATACAGGATTTGGTTCCTTCAAATTTGTTTTGAAGTATAATACTGTTTGGCCGCTCGTAGGATTAACAAGATGTTTGCATGGCCATGCCCAAGGTCTATCTGGAATACGTTCAGATGAGTTGGTAATCTTGCTTAATCATAAATAACGAGAAACACTAGTTAATTATGGAATGACTTCAATCCATATCCAAATTAACATAGTATTAGAATCAAAAGGATAAGTATGATGATGAATCATCAAAGGTGGTTTTTTCCAGGAAACCATACTCGAGATCGTTCTGGGGGCATTGGCGTGTTATGCTAGACTAACCATTGTCATTGTTACATTAATCTATATCCGAGTGGGAGCTGTTAGTTTGACGGATAATAAATTAATATATCATGACCGGACTCGAACTCGAGACTTCGGGATTGCACACTTTACGTATGAGTTTCAATGAATTAATAATTATTGTTTTAGTGACGAATAATTATTAAATACACGAAATATAAACTTAACGGTAACTAATGACCGTAAGATGAAGTTAAGGGACTAGACATGTAAATTGCAAAAGGCATTTGGTGGGCTTTTGTGTTCATGGCCGGCCAAGCCCTTTCCCATAGGGTTTGGGATGGCTTTTGCTCCAAGTTTGTAGAATGCTATATAATGAGACCCCCTCTCATTCATTCTAATCATCCCTTGGTTCCATTGCAACCTAATCTTCTCTAATCTCTTTCTTTGTGTCTAATCGATCTTTGATTGATAGGACCAATAGTTTAATCTTTTCGTGTACTACGAATCTAGCATTTCCTTTGAAACGCTTATAGTACGTGTGTGTGAGAACGAAGTGTTAGCATACTTTTGCTAACGGTGATCTTGCCTTGTGACTAGCCCTAGTCGATCCATATAAGCCCTCTCCTAGGGTTTATAAGTTCTTGTTCTTGCTAGCAATCAAGAGGTATGTATCCATTTATATTTCGGTTAATTTATTATTTGTATTTGATCTATTCCGCTGCGTACTCTTTGATGTTTATATGTTTATTGTTTTATATTATTCATATATTCCAACAGGGCTCATGTTGTTTGGAACTGAAGAAGACGGCGTGCTGCCATCATCCATCCTTGAAATAGGAGACACCCGTGTCTCTCTTGTTTTCATCATTTGGTTTGTGGGAGTTCTGCTTGTTAAAGGAGCCATGGACCTTGGTGACATTGGCGTAGCTGAACTATATTGTGGGGTCCGCTTGGTTCAAAGTGGGGAAAGGTAAAGGTAAAGGGAAAGGGAAAGGGAATGCAAATGATTGAGTGAGGTGGGTAATCAATACCTTACCCCTCAATTTACTCTATAATGTTGATTACCCACTACGGGGTAATCAATACCTTTGCACACCCCTAACCAAGCACCTAATTTGAGTGAGGTGGACCCTTTTGAATTCCTTACCCATTCCCCACCCCCTTACTAAGCACCCCCTGAGTTTGGGAATTATAATGAATAGCTAAAACGCGTACTAGCTGTAAATGTTCTTTTGGGTTGTTTCCGCCATCAAGAAACTTTGTAACCAAAAACATTTCAAATTCGATCTCAAAGTAGCTCAGCATAAAAACATGGGTGAATAAGTATAAGCATTATGTATTGGTATAAAAAGCAAAATTAGTTGATACAGAAGATACAAAAACTTGCTATATTGTTGCCAAGGATGTGTAACAGATGCGTGGGTGTAAGTTTTTACTTTTGGGGTGTATCACTCGGGCTGTTTGCTATGATTAGTAAATGGCATTGTAGTTTTTCTTACCGAATGCGTCTCCCTATTTTGAACAAAATCACAGTTTTTACATTTTACCAACATTTTCAATTTTCTTCTCACGAGAAGATCATTGTGTATTTGTGCAATGGTTGTGAATTATGATTGTAACCTTGTAAGTCAAATTTTGAATTCTACATTGGATGTTATCTTTGATAGTGCCCTAGAACTACCAAATACGGAGTATTTCACAATATATATATATATATATATATATATATATATATATATATATATATATATATATATATATATATATATATATATATATATATATATATATATAGGGTGGGGTTATTCTAAAAAGGGTCTTATAAGACTATGTTTATCGGTGAAATGATCCAACCGATCGGAGTGTATAAGACAAAAAAAACTCAATATTATATTCAAAGTATGCAAAAGAAAGAAAGAGAAAGCCACAATCCGGCGGTTTGTGATTTCCAAATCCTTAAGCCAACCTTGCCACATGTCACACTCTCAACCTTGCCACAACCTTGCTGTCGAAAAGTGTTCTTGCTTTTGAAATAAATTTTCCGGCGCCACCATCTTTGGTAGTTACAGTTTGGTGAAGAAGAAGCAAAAAAGTGTTTGGTGGTGAAGACATAAATGAGTGAGAAAGATATTGTTTCCAGGGAGTAGATAAAGTTATAAAAGTAAATAGCATATTCCCGTGAAGTTACTATGTATGTGCTTTTGATTTCATTTTATTTATTTAGAAGAGAATTAGTGCTCTATATAGATAGTCAAGTGTATGTGCTTTCGATTTCATTTTTCTTATAGAGTTCGAGTATGTAAAGTAGCGACTAAAATTTTAGGATATAAGAAATTAAGAATTGTGGGATCCAAATTTTGCTAAGTAAAAGGACGAATTTATAAGGTTTTGTGAGTTAATTTTTGGTATAATAATTGATTAATGGTTACATTTGGGTTTAAGTAATTAAATTAAATATAAAAAATAATATTATATTTTAGGTTTGGTTGTTGATAAATGGTAAAAAAATTTGAGATTGGTTGTATGTATTGGTTGTATAGGTGGATGAGTGAGAAAATAGTATTTTAATGAAAGATTGGGTTGTGATAAATTGTTGATAAACATAGTCTAATAAAAAGCGTAGGAAGGATTGTGGGAGTGACATGTGTCACCCCCATGCCACATCATATGACACGTGTCACCCCCACCCCCCCCCCCCCCCCCCCCCCGCCGAAATTTTTTTTTCCCGCCAAAAAAAAAAATTTCCCGCCAAAATTTTTTAGTGCATCACAGTTATAAAGTTACTGCATTACGTTTACTGCATCACAATTATGATTTTACTGCATCACAGTTACTGCATTCATGGTTTTAATGTTACTGCATCATGGTTATAAAGTTACTGCATCATGGTTATAAAGAAACTGAATTATCATAAGTTTTCTGCATCATATATGTATGTAACTGCATCACAATTAAAATACGATTCTTTTTTAAGTTTTGGTGCATCTTTATTATAAGTTACTGCATCATAGTTAATAGTTTAGTGCATCAACTATGTTGCAGTAACTTATAACCTTAATGCACTAAAATTTAAAACTGTGATGCAATAACTTTTATAATTGTGATGCAGTAACTTTATAACTGTGATGCACTAAAAAATTTTGGCGGGAAAAAAATTTTTTTTTGCCCCCAAAAAAAATTTTTTTTTGGCGGGAAAAAAAATTTTTTTTTGCGGGGGGGTGGGGGTGGGGTGACATGTGTCATATGATGTGGCATAGGGTGACACATGTCGCCCTCACAATCCTTCCTACACTTTTTATTATAATGCCCTTTTTATTTTAACCCATACCTATATATATATATATATATATATGAGACTTAAACCTAAACCAACAACATCGATAACCTTAAAGCTGCTTAACGAGCACAGCTCAATGATCATAGAACCACAAGTTTTTCTTATTAAATTGTTGGTTAGCTAAAATTTTAAATAACCAATTTTCTCATGTATGCCTCAATTATGAAATTATAACAAGAGTACGCATAAGAAACTTGGTTTTTCAAACTTTGAACTTCCCTGCAAAAAAATACCACCTTTCCCTCCCTATTTATAATAACATCTTTCCTTGCAACTTTCCTTCAAAGCTCGATGTGGGATGCAAAACAAATTGGAGCATGAGATCTCATAAATTTGTGCAAAACAATTAGAAGGAGACACCATACAGTTTACCAACAATCAAGTCACATTGAAAACGTAGGATCCAACAGCACTAAAGCTTCACCAGACTGATCCATCAACGATATCTCCAACTTCAGCCGGGTTGATATCTGTTTTCTCTATTACCGAAAAAGATATAAAACTTCAGTACTCTTTTAACAAAAACAGAACCATGCCATTAACAGATTTTGAAAACCATACCTTCAAAACAGGTGCAAGCATATCATCGGGATAGAGAAGATGTTCAAGGAGAACTCGTTATCTCTTGATTGCAAGTACGGAGGATTGATTTGTTAGAAGTGTGTGATGATCTTGGTATAGCTAGTGTGTATCGTCAATATTTAAATTGCTAGAGATGAAATAGTCGTTATGAGTCGTTTGATTCTGCTCAGTATTATTGGAAGTCGATCACTAATACAAAATGAGTTTACTTTTGTTAAGTAACGTTTAAGAAATCGCGTACTTATGTGATAAGACTCTTTCATCCCATAAATCAGTTAAGAAATGAAGAAAGATGGACAACCTAACGACCCGACTCATGGATGATATGTCCGATTCGGTGCGCCTGCCTCGCGGTTTTGTTCTTGGTACAATGCTCGTACGTTTTATTAAAACATCAATACCTCAAAAATGGTAAACAAAGAAAGTAAATGGACGAAACACGACACAAGGCATCTTTCTTGCCTTGTCTACGACACTCGACCGACAATCAGGTAACATTTGAAATTATGGTAAACACAAGATCAATTTCCAACAAGCAAGAAATATACTGGTTCAAAGTTTTGAACAAAATACACAGAATGAAAATAATACGAACAAGTAACTTGTTACAGCCACATTATTCTTGTAAAAATCCCGCTTAAATAATGTTCTTTTTTTCCTGTAAAATACCAGACACATGTAACTAACAACGGACGGGAGATTACAACAGGCATGCATTTAGAATACAGCATGATTCGTTGTATGCCGTTTTAACTCGAGAACAAAAGCGTATATATGCTACTATCATCAATGCGTGTAACACCGATATTGGTGGTATGTTTTTCGTGTATGGGTACGGCGGAACAGGAAAAATGTATTTATATAAGAAGTTGTCTTCTGTGTTACGCTCTAAAGGTCAGGTTGTCTTAAATGTTGCTTCAAGTGGAATAGCTGCACTTTTGTTAGAGGGTGGGCGCACAACACAATATCGGTTTGCGATCCCAATAAATCTGGTCGAAGATTCGATGTATTCTATAAGTACAGATAGTGACCTTGCAGAGTTGCTTTCTATGGCTAAACTTATAATATGGGACGAGGCGCCAATGGTACATAGGCATTGTTTTGAGGCGTTTGACAGAACAATGCGTGATATAACTTCTGTTCCAGACAAGGTATTTGGTGGTAAAGTTGTGGTCTTTGGTGGTGACTTTCGTCAGATTTTACCGGTTATACCTAACGGTAGTAGACATGATGTTGTCCATGCATCTATAAACGCTTCTAAACTGTGGCAACATTGCAAGGTACTAAAATTAACCGTTAACATGCGTCTTACAGTTGGAACGGATTCAGACAAAAAGGAAGAAATACAGGAATTTACAGATTGGATTCTTGATATAGGTGATGGTAAAGTAGGTGGTAAAAACGATGGTGAGGCCGTAGTCGAATTCCCATTAGAAAGGTTAATTCCAGACTCTACAGACCATGTTAGCGCTATAATACAAGAGATATATCCCGGTCTTCGTGCTAATCTATGGAATACAGATTATTTCCAAGAGAGGGCTATTCTTGCTCCTACACATGATGAGGTTGATATAATAAATGAGCGTATGATGTCGTTACTAGACGGAGAACAAAAAACATATTTTAGCTCAGATACAGTTTGTCTGACCGACATGGATGATTCGTTTGATGAGACGTTGTATACAACTGAATTTTTAAACACCATCAAAATGTCGGGAATCCCTCACCACCAGTTAACATTAAAGGTAGGTGCCCCGGTTATGTGCCTTCGTAACATTGATCAAAGGGCTGGACTTTGCAACGGTACAAGGCTGCAAATATTAAGATTGGGAGTGAACAACATTGAGGCGAGGATTATATCTGGAGGTAATATTGGCCAAATATGCGCAATATCACGTATGGTAGTAAGCCCGTCTGACAAGAAAATGCCTTTCAAACTCAACAGAAGACAGTTTCCTATATCGATGTGTTTTGAAATGACAATCAATAAAAGTCAAGGGCAAACATTGTCAAATGTTGGCCTTTTTTTATAACGGCCTATTTTTTCTCATGGTCAGTTGTATGTAGCTGTTTCAAGGGTTAAGAGCAAAGAAGGTTTGAAAGTTATTTGTTGCGACAGAGAGTTATTTGTTGCGACAGAGAGGGTAACTACAATGATAAAACAATCATTGTTGTATTTAAAGAAGTTTTACACAAACTTAGATGAGGTGGAATTTATTTTTTACGTTATGTACTTTTGTTTTAATTGTTTTAAACAATCAACAATTCTTATTCAAATTAGTTTTTAAGTTTTTTTTATTGTGATTTATATTAGATTGTATAAATTTTAATTGCAAATATCATATGTTTTTTTAAATAATATATCGAAATTAGCCCGCCCATCGGGCGGGTCGTTAATCTAGTACATTATATATAATTTCTTACATTATATTCTTTTATATAAGTATCTCTATTACACAACACAAATTATTTTGTACATGAATTATTCAAAGCGTTAAATCGTTTGATACGATATTCATTTTCTTTAACTTTAAAAAAATTTGAATATATTAGGGTGCTTTCTTTTGTTTTTTCGGTGATTTTAGTGTGACTTAATTTTAATACCGACAATTTGTCTATATAATATTCAATTGGGGATAACCGATATCCATAGGGAAACCCGAAAAACCGATGGATAATATTAATCGGGTATCCGGCGGATAATGGGCCGGGTACGGGTTTGGATATTATAAATGGGTACGGGTACACTAAAACCCAACCCAAACCCAACCCGTTGTCATCCCTACTTGGGAATACTACTGGTTGTTAGTATTGCTTTAGCCACTGCTGACACGGTCGAGCTCATGTAGTTTGGAACTGAAGAAGACGGTGGGCTGCCATCATCCATCATTGAAAAAGTATCCCTCTTGTTTTCATCATTCGGTTTGTGGGAGTTATGCTTGTTAATGGAGCCATGGACCTTGGTGACACTGGCATAGTTGGTATTTTAAGACAGTGAAGTTGCTTATGGCTGTGTTTGTGATTAAGAGTTGACTTAGAAGACGGTGTGTTTCTCAACTGCCAATGATGATCCTTTAGAGGTTGGGGAGTATGAGCATTAGGCGGTTTCCAATCCAACCAGTTCCACCAGCAGCGGGGATCCACGAATGCTCATTAGAGATTTGTGAGCTGAAGTTGACGTGCTTTTGCTTAACTGAAGGATGAAACGAGAATGAGAAGTAAGCAGAAGACGAGAGATAAATTGTTAAATTTATAACTCATGCAATAACTTTTTAAACATCATATATCTATGTAGGTGTTATGTATAAAAATTGTACTTTATTAAAATTGTTGCCGCAACACAAACATCAATACCTCATTTTCAGTATTTCGTGATTTAATAAGAGAAAGTTACCAACGTATATACTTTGGATTCAAAAGTGTTTTGAGTAGGGTTCTTAACCCCACGGTATACTACCACCTAGGCCTGCAAACCCTCCCCTAGTGGGGCCCACATGCAGGTTTTGTCCTTTTAGGTTTTTTTTTTTTTTTTTTTTTTTGTCCAAGTTTGTTTCTTATGTTTGATCCAAGTTTTTTTTTTTTTTTTTTTTTTTTTTTTTTTTTTTTTTTTTTTTTTTTGTCACAAACACAAACACAACTGCAAACACAAACACAACTGCAAACACAAAACACAACACAACTGCAGTATTGAGACAAACACAGGCTCGGATTTTTCCGTTATCGTCATTGCCAAGTCCTCTTTTTTTTGTCACAAACACAACTGCAAACACAAACACAGCTGCAAACAAACACAACCAAGGCCCTTGTTGACCACACACTAGTCTATTTTTTAGACAAACACAACTGCAGTATTGAGACAAACACAAACAAAAGGCTCGGATAATTGTTATCGTCATCGCCAAATGTGGAATTTTTAGAAGGCTCGGATTTGAAGGTTGCGAAAGTGATAAAAATATCACTCCGCCATACCATTCGATTTTAAAAACCATTCGTCATCGCCTCGGCTCAGATTGTAAACCAATCATCATTGCCTAAACCCTACAAAATTTACAAGTTACACAGCCAAAGATTCTCAAGTTCTGAAAAGTTCACATGCCAAACTGCACAAGTTCTCAAAAGTTCACATGCCCAAACAGCACAAGTTCTCAAAAGTCACATGCCCAAACAGCAGGATTCTCAAAAGGTACATCACAAGCCAAATAGTAAGGATTCCCAGGATTCAATCCTGGACTATAAACACAAGTGTGAATCACAAACAACAACTAAGCAACCACAAGTCTAAACAAGTTACTAACCACAAGTGTGAATCACAAACAACAACTAAGCAACCACAAGTCTGAACAAGTTACTAACAACAAGTGTGAATCACAAACAACAACTAAGCAACCAAAAGTCTGAACAAGTTACTAACCACAAGTCTGAAAGAAGCAGTATCACAAGTGAAACACAAGAAGCAGTATCACAACAACTGAAACACAAAGCAACTCTCAAAGAAGCAACCACAAGTCTGAATCACAAACAAGTGAAAATGTGGAATTCACAATTTAACACACGGGAGGTAAGGCTCAGATTACATTAAATCCTTTATCATATTGGCTGCAACATCAAAGGTTGCAAATATATTGCCTATCCATTTGGAAATGCCACGCCAGAACCACCACCCCAGCACCACATAAACATCACATCACATAAACATCACGTATCTAACAAAACCATCAGAGATACATCACGGATCTATTTTTTTTAGATCTAAACTTTTTTATTACAGAACCACCCACCACTATATATGAAGTAAATCAAGTCAGATTCAAAAACCCCCATACTAATTTTACGAAACCCTAATTTAAAAAATTAGGGTTTCTTTAAAAAATCAAGATTTTGATAAATTAACGTACGAATCTTTCAATTAACACACTTTATATGAAGTAATCAAGTCAGATTCAAAAACCCCCAAACCAATTTTACGAAACCCTAATTTAAAAAATTAGGGTTTCATTAAAAAATCAAGATTTTGATAAATTAACGTACGAATCTTTCAATTAACACACTTTATATGAAGTAATCAAGTCAGATTCAAAAACCCCCAAACCAATTTTACGAAACCTTAATTTAAAAAATTTGGGTTTCTTTAAAAAAAACTCAAGATTTTGATAAGTTCACGTACGAATCTAACAAAAACATCACATAAACATCACGTACCTAACAAAACCATCAGAAAAACATCACATAAACATCACGTACCTAACAAAACCATCACAGAACAATCTACCCAACAACATCACCACACACTCACAAACTCTCTCACAAATCACCAACAACATCACACAAATATTAGTGTGATTTTAGATCTAAAAATAGAGAGAGAAAAGAGAGCAGTTAACTTAGAGAGAGAGAGAGAGAGAGTTTGTGAGTGTGTGGTGTGTGTGAGACAGCTGTGGTGTTATTGCCGAGTGGGGGTGTGAGACAGCTGCCCACACAAACGCGTTTTTATTTAAAAAAAAAGTGTATTAAAAAGTGTATTAAAAAGTGTTATACAAAAAAATATTTTGTTATTAAAAAAATTAGTTGTAAAAAAAATTGTGATAAAAAAAATATTTTGTCATTAAAAAAAACATTTTGTTATACAAAAAAGTTAGTTGTAAAAAAATTGTGATAAAAAAATATTTTGTTATAAAAAAACCATTTTGTTATACAAAAAAATTAATTGTAAAAAAATTGTGATAAAAAAAATATTTTGTTATTAAAAAAATTAGTTGTAAAAAAAAATTGTGATAAAAAAATATTTTGTCATTAAAAAAAACATTTTGTTATACAAAAAAGTTAGTTGTAAAAAAATTGTGATAAGAAAAATATTTTGTTATAAAAAAACCATTTTGTTATACAAAAAAATTAATTGTAAAAAAATTGTGATAAAAAAAAATATTTTGTTATAAAAAAAACACTTTGTTATACAAAAAAGTTAGTTTAAAAAAAAAAAAAAAACGTCACCATACGCGTTCGTAACGTTTTTTCAGGGGTTCGGATCTCACGAGCAATTAACTGATTGGGTGCAAAACATAGCTCGGGAACTCGGTTTTGTGATTGTTAAAAGAATAAGTAAATCAGAAAACGGTATTATGAACGAAATCAATTATGGGTGTACAAAGGGTGGGATTTATTCACCCGAAGGTACTGGAAAACGGAATACCAGTACATGTAAAACCGATTGCCCATTCAAATTGGTGGCGAGATATCTTAAAAGAAGATCATGTTGGATTTTGAAAGTGAAGGATGATAGTCATAATCATCCTATGTTAGAGTCGCTGCATGGTGTGCCATATGCAATGCGCTTAAATGATGATGAGTTCGAGTTGGTTAAAGAATTGACAGAGTATACCGTACAACCACGTAAAATACTCTCGACAATACAGGGTCGTAATCCGGATAACGTGTCTAGCGTTAGAACTATATATAAGGCACAAGTTAAGATCCGGAAAGCCAACATGGGTAATCTAACTCCAATTCAAGTCCTTTACTCACACCTGCAGCAATCAGGGTACACATATTACGATAGGGTAAGTGCTAATAATGAGCTTGAGGAACTATTTTTTGTTCACCCTACGTCGTACGCTTTATGGTGTACGTTCCCTGAAATCATGCTAATAGACTCCACGTACAATACCACACTGTTTAAATTACCATTTTTGGAAATTGTCGGAGTAACATCAACAAATAAAACATATTCGATGGCGTTTAGTTTTTTAAACAGTGAAAAAGGGCCTAATTTTAAATGGGTATTGCAACGTGTAAAGCTGGTGATAGAGGAAAGGTACTATCGTAGATCACCGAAGAAGTTCCGGACTTAAATGAAGTACCGATCGTAGATCACCGAAGAAGTACGAATACAAGATCTACGAAAGTCCCGAAATTGCCGAAAGAGCCTCCAAGACACAGTTCGTACACGGGTACTAGTCCACGGCACATATTATATGTTGGAGATACTGTGAGCAATGGTTTTATTCGGGAAATTCCACTGGTTTACCGTCCATACGTAATAAGTATATGTAATGTTGCGGGTGATGGGAATTGCGGGTTTCGGTGCGTTGCTCACTTTATTTTTCAAAACGAACATAGGTGGGCCGAAGCCAGACATAGGTTGTTGCAAGAGTTAGATTACCATAGGAGTACTTACACAGATATGTGGGGGGAACAAGACTTTAACTTTCTTTGGAATACGATAAGCTGGTTCAACGGAGGTGCACATCAAGGTTACTGGATGGTGATGCCAATGACGGGTCTAGTTATCGCTTCAATGCTAAATCGACCGATTGTATTTCTATCCATGCGTGGTTATAACACATGTTTTCCGCTTTTTTCCGGGCCAAACAACACACAAGGAATCGACCCCCTTGTGATTGCCCATGTGGGGGAGGGCTCATGTGCTCATTACATTATACCGACGCTAGACCCAACTTTTACACTTCCGCATAACCACCCACAATGGAGGTTTTTCCGACAGCCAATTGCAGAACAATGGATAAGTTTATATCAACATCGACTATCGACGTAAATATTATACAGACAAAACATTGTAAATAATTATTGATTTATGTTGTAAATAATTATTGATTTATGTTGTGAATAATTTTACAGACAAAACATTGTAAATAATTATTGATTTATGTTGTAAATAACTGTTTGTATTATATAGTAATTGATTAAATATTTATTTATATTAGTAAATAACATTATTGATTGATTATGCAAATTCTTTGGTCAGATGAGCCAAAGAAATCCTTTCTGGTGCCGATGTAATAAAGGATTTATTGTAGAACGGACATCCTGGCAAGATGGTAGTCGTGGGCGACTGTTTTATGCATGTCCTCTTTCAGTGGTAATTAATCATACGTTTGCTTAGTTATGTAAATAATTTGTTTGTTAAAAATACATTTCTTATTATTTCCTGAACATGTAACAGCCAGGTACAAAAGAATATGGGTGTCGATACTTCGCGTGGAAAGATGTATTTGAAGCACATCACTTTAGTCAAGCCTCTTCTTCAACGCATTGCTCAAACTGCGTTGCTACAAAAAAATGAGATCAAGTTGTTGAAGCAAAGAATAAAGGCGCTGGAAATGGAGTTAGAAATGGCAAGGAATCCTGAGGATCACGCTTGTCAGTCAAGTGCCCGGCTCCATGATCTTTTAACCGAAATGAATAATCTTCATATGTCGTAGATATTGTTGTTTTTAAATAATATGTTAACGTTGACGTTTAATTTTATAATAATAGTTGTTGTTTTTAAATAATTTAAGTTTAGGTGTAAACACTGATCTTGTAGTAGTTTATAAATGCAAATGAGTCAACGTCATCTTTTTTATAACGCCATATTTTTTTTATAACGTCATATTTTTTTATAACGTCATATAGGCAATTATTAATTAACTATACACAACACAAAAACATTACAAACATTAGTTTATAAATGCAAATAAGTCAACGTCATCTTTTTTTATAACGTCATATTTTTTTATAACGTCATATAGGCAATTATTAATCTTTTTTTATAACGTCATATAGGCAACTATTAATTAAGTATACACAACATTACTAACATTACAAAAAAATATACAAAACAAAAACATTACAAACTTAAAAAAAAAATAAAAAATAAAAAAATAAATAAAATAAAAACTACAAGACAAAAGTAAAAAAAAAAAAACAAAAAAATAACAAAAAAAAGTACACCCTCCCACTAGGGGAGGGTTTGTCTAAAAAATAGACTAGTGTATGGTCAACAAGGGCCTAAATTAAACACCGATTTTTTTTCCTTAATTTTAAATAACCAATGATTACATCAATACCTCATTTTCAGTATTTCAGGATTCCTTGACATCACCCCCAAATTCTAACAAATTTTTAGAATTGATATTTACAAATTATTTTTTGCCAAATTACCAAAAGACTAGATCCGGGTATGACCTACAAGTGATTTGATATGAGAAAGTTACCCACTTATATATTTCACCCGATCCACCTTTTCGACTCACAAGTTAAAATATTCAACAAACACCAATTTTATCACTTATTAAAATTTGGTTATGATGAGAGACTCAATAACAGACGTACATATGTTGATCAATTTCCAACATGCAAATAATCAAACTGTTTGGAGTTCAAACAAATACATACACCTTAAAAATGAAATAATGCGAACAAGTAACTTGCTACAGACACCGTATACTAGTAAAAATCCAGAAACACATACGTAACTAACAAAGGGGTGTGGAAGATTAGATGGTATATTTAGCACAGGATAGATCTTCACAAGAATCGCCTCTCTCAAAAACAGTAGCTGCTCCCATTCCCGTACCTGCATTGCAAAAGTTGCTATGCATTCACGTCACACGTGCAAAAACGCTTCCTCTCGTGCAGTAGAGTAGCAATACAACGGGCTCCTGTCATAAGTATCATGATTCAGATATCTTTACAACATTTACAAGAGCCAAAATATTGTAAAGAATGATTGCAGTGATAAGGTATCGACATGTTATTTCCATAAACAAGAGGACAGTTTTTCAAATGCTAATGTTAGAGGTCATGATATATACGAAACTGCATAAGAACATAGCCTTGATCTCAAAAAGGTCAATATCTTTCACTTAAAGACCATAAGCCTTGATTGCAGTTGGAATTGCGACAGAAAGGCCAATTCCCATAATTGCGTGTGGAACACCAACATCAGCAAAAGTCCTCCAGTGGTTTAACCCATTTTAAGTCCGTTAAAACAAACTGAAAAAGGAAGAAAGTTGAACAGACGACATAAATTTTCATATTTTCTTTTATCTCTATGGTTCATCAATAACATTCAAAAGATTGTTCAACTTAAAAATCTTTTAACCAGCTCGGTTAACCTAAAAATAAATTTTGAACATTGATATAGCCGGGTCTTCGCCGGAATCCGGGTCTTGGCCGGATATAGCCGGGTTTTGTTCGTATTGTGGTGATTTAGGTTCTTGTGAAAACACATCTCATTTAGATGCTGTTTGGGAAAAATGAGTCTCTGATATAGCCAACAAACCCCATAAAGGAAACGGGTCAAATTCAGATACTATACGGAAATCTTGCACCCAATGGTTCTGTTGCAAAGATCACAGGAAAAGAAGGGTTATTCTTCTCAGGTAAAGCCTCTCGTTTTTTCACATTTCGGGCTTTCGTTGGGTGAAATTTAGTTGCTCTGATGAGTTATGATCTCGAAAATGTCTCGTATTTGAGGGGGAGGAATCCATTTGGTTGTACTGGTGCATAAAAAAAATACCTCCGATTTTGAACAAAAAGTGCGAGCGCAATAACTTCTACCTCCTTTTTTTGCATTTCGATAGTCTGTCTTACATCATTCAGATTTGAAAATATTAATGAGCTTTAATCTACATAAAAAGAGTGAGCTTGCAACAAAAAAGCTTATTAGTTAACTTATTCAGAATCCCAAAACATTTTTAATGAGTTAAACATGTTGTCTACACCATTTTATAGCATCAGTCTGCATTCTGTGGGTTCCATCCTTAAGGTATGATTTTAGTATCTGGTTCAAAACGACCCAGAAAACATTTTTAATGAGTTCAACATGTTGTGTTCTTAAGCGCTGTTTAATCAGGTAAATTAGAATGAGCTAAACACTTGTTAATTTTGCAGGATTTCTCACGGATATGTCGTTGGACACATTTGCCCCGAAGCACAGGTTTCGCCCTTTCGTGTTCTACTCCCTTGTGAATCAGCATTTAGTTTAATAAATACTTCTTAACTACAATTCAGTAATGGCAAATTAGGGAGAGTAACATCAGGGGCAAATAGGTCAATTTACCTGAAAGATCTGTGGTAAAAGCTAAAGACAGTGACTTTCATGACACATTCACAAAATGATAGTTTGTTCGATTTTACACAATATCATGATAAATTATGGAGTTGCATAAGTTAATGAGCCTTGGTGAACCTGTTCGGTTGAGCCCTTCTCATGAAATGTTAATGGAATGCAGGAAGGTGGTCCAATTGGTCTAGTCCAAAACAGCGATATAATCACAATAGAAATCGGCACGAAGAAAATGGATGTTAGCTAAAAACTGAATGTCATCTTTGGCTTACAATAACAAATTTACATATTTTCAAATCCAAAAAACTGATAATATTTATGAAAATCCGGGAAGTAACAAATTGTGATGTACTTGAGCCATGGGGAGAGCCTCACAATTTAAAGGTGACTTGATGCATCAATGATCGGTTTTTATTATTGTTTCTCTGTACCAGTGACTTTTTTGTTCCAGTACATCAAGAACGTCCAGTCGGCTCCAAAAAGATGTGTAACAGATGAGTGCTAGAAGCAAGTCAAGACGAAGAAAGAAACAGAATTATTGGAACCCTGGCCTATCACTCGAGTTTTTCATTGCGATTAGTAAATGGCATTATAGTTCTGCTT
Organism: Artemisia argyi; assembly: GCA_030686995.1. NCBI lineage: Eukaryota > Viridiplantae > Streptophyta > Magnoliopsida > Asterales > Asteraceae > Artemisia > Artemisia argyi. The sequence continues at coordinate 5,327,980 of CM060692.1, read as the reverse complement.
CACTAATGTATTTGCCTTAAAGCTAAACCACCTAATATTTCAAGGGGGGGCATAGAACTACAAGTTTTTCTTATAAAATTGTTGGTTTGCTAAAAATTTCAATAACCAATTCTCCCATATGAGACCGAGTTATGAAATACTATTTACTAACTCAGTCACACTAAAAAAATTGGTTTTTGAAACTTTGAACTTCCCTACTTTGAATACTACCTTTTCCTCGCTATTTATAATAAAAATTTTGTTGCTACTTTCCTTCAAAGCTCGATGTGGGATGGTCAAGCGTCAACCCAATTCTATCTTTTTACTGCATGTTTAGATTAAAACACTGACCTTTTTTTATGCTAGCTTGCATTAGTTTTACTTTCTATGGTCTTTGGATTGTAACATTATAAAACATACGCTCCTAGCTACTTAGAACTTAGAAGTCATATTCACTGAAGCCAGAAAAAGGTAATCACATTAATTTACTTTAGCTATTGCTGACACGGTCGGGCTCATGTTGTTTGGAACTGAAGAAGACGGAGGCTGCCATCATCCTTCATTGAAAAAGGAGACATCCGTGCCCCTCTTGTGTGCATCATTCGGTTTGTGGGAATTCTGCTTGTTAAAGGAGCCATGGACCTTGGTGACACTCGCGTAGTTGGTCTTTTATGACGGTGAAGTTTCTGCTGTACGTGTTTGTGATTAAGAGTTGACTTAGAAGACGGTGTGGCTCCCAACTGCGAATGATGATCCTTTAGAGGTTGAGGAGTATGAGCGTTAGGAGGTTTACAATCTAACCAGTTCCACCAGCTGCGGGGATCCACGAATGTTCATTAGATAATTGTGAGCTGATGTTGACGTGCTTTTGCGTAACTAAAGAATGTGCCACATTAGGATCACAAGTAAGAAGAATACGGGAGATAAATTGTTAAATTTATAAAGTAGTTTTAGTATATGTATCTGGTCTGAATGTGCATATGCCAAGTCTCTTTCTTCGGCAACCTTGCGTCTCTTTCCTCTTTTGTGATCAAGTTGCCATCTGAGTAATATGCACCCAACTCCCACTACATCGAATCAGTCAGTCACATAGATATTTCAGCACAGATGTTGGACTTCCATAACAAACAAGCGCTATAAACATATTTAATGACCTGCACCTAATGATCATTTTCGTGTGGTGTCAAAATTATCACTTAAAACTATATTGTGAGTTTGGGAATTATAATGAATAGCTAAAAATCGCAGTTGCTGTAAATGTTCTTTTGGGTTGTTAATTTCATACCATTGTCTTTCATTAGTTGCTCAACGTAAAAATATGGGTGACTAAATATAAGCATTCTATTGGTATAAAAAGCTAAATGAGTTGATACATAATAATACAAAAATACTTACTAGATTGCTGCCCAGGATGTGTAACAGATGCGTCCTACAAAAATTATTGGGATTCGGGCCTATTACTCGAGTTTTTTACTGCAATTACTCAATTAGTAAAGGGCATTGTAGTATTGTTTACTTAATGTATCTGCCTTCTATGAATAGAATCATTATGTTTAATTCCAATTTTCTTTTGATATTGTAGAAGATCATTGTGCAATGGTCATGATTTATGATTGTAACTTCACCACTATGTTTTTGGAAGATAGACATAAGTTGTTAATATTTACCATAGAACCCTAAAAAACTTTTTATAAAATTGTTGGTTTGTAAAAAATTTAAATAAACCACTTGTCATGTATGAGACCGAGTTATAAAATTATAACTCGCTCAGATACAACAAAGTGGGTTTTTCAAACTTTGAACCTCCGTACCTTGAATATAACCTTTCCCTCCCTATTTATAATGACATCTTTTCTTGCTACTTCCCTTCAAAGCTCGATGTGGGATGGTAAACACTGATTTTTTTTTTTTTTTTTTTAAATTTTTTAATTTTTATTTTTAAAGCTAGCAGCTAACTAGCATTAGTTTTACTTTCTATGGTCTTTTGATTGTTTGATTTTTTATATTTTTTAAGTTATTTGTAACATTATAAAACATAAGCTCCTAGCTACTTAGAAGTCATATCCACCGAAGAAAAAGGTAATCACAGTAATTTACTTCTGTAAACAAGCAAAGCAAATTGCAGCCTGAGATCTCATCAATTTGTGCAAAACAATCCAAAAGGAGAGACCATACAGTTTAGTAGTTTACCAACATGTTGTGTTGTTAAGGCTGTTTAATCAGGTAAATTGGTTATTTATAAGCTATGAATTTTGTCATATTTTGCAGGAAGTTGCATTGTTAACCGATTGACAATTTTCAGGTGGTTCTCACATCTAGTTTAATAAAATGTTCAATCTCCTTTCAGAATGACAATTAGTGGATGTAACATTAGTAATGTCAAATTGGTAATTTAGATGCAAGATTTGCTACAAAAGCTAATGACAGTGACTTTCATGACACATTTCCAAAACGAATATCAAGAAATTGTTCATGATTAGCCGAAAGAATATAAAGGAAGTGTTTATAGTAAACGTGCATTAGTTTAAGGAGCTGTAAGTGTAGGTTCAACCCTTTTCATGAAACGTTAATGGGAATGCAGGAAGGTGGTCCAATTGGTCTAGTCCTAAATGGCGATATAATGACAATAGACATCAGCAAGAAGAGAATGGACTTTTAGCTAACAGATGAAGAGCTAAACGAGTGACGAAAGTCATGGACCCCTCCTGCATACAAGGCTGAAAGAGGTGTCCATTACAAGGTATATCCCTTTTGTTCTACAAATTAAATGTCATCTTTGGCTTACAATAACAAATTTACATATTGTCAATTCCAAAAAACTGATATCAGAGGAGATCATTGTGCAATGGCTTACACTAATGATTTTCTTTTTTGGTTCCTGTACATCAAGAATGTCCAGTCGCCTTCAAAAGGATTTGTAACAGATGAGTGCTAAAAGCAAGTCAAGAACAAGAAAGAAACAGAAAACTATTGGGATCTGGGCTTGAGTTTTTCACTGCGATTAGTAAATGGCATTGAACAAAATCATTGTTTTCACTTGTTACCAAAAGTTCCATTTTTCTTTTGATATCAGAGGAGATCATTGTGCAATGGTTATGAATGATGATTGCAACTTTGCAACTCCATATTGAATTCTACATTGCTATTAATTAGAAAAAGAAAGTTCGGTTTATCCATTCACAGGTTTAAATGTAATCTCAAGTTTGTTATTAAGTACTTGTAACCAATCTTGCAAAAACCAATAATTGCTAATCTGGCGGTCGGCCAACTTCTAGCTAGTAATCGGCATAATTAGCCTAGGTGGGTACTAGTTGGGGCACATATTAGGATTTTCTCAAATAATTTGGCTGATTAACTCTAAATCACATCGGAAAGCACCCAAAGCCAATGATTACAACCCTGTAACTCATAACCAGCAAAAAAGATTAAATTTTTCCACGGAGGACAATGAACATTTTTTTCGAAACTGTTAATCGACATAAGCAGATCATATTCAAACAAGTAAAAAAACAAACTCTACTTATAAAAGGTGTGTCTAGGTGTCTTTTTATGTTTGTATTTTAACAAGTACAGGCGTACAGCAAAAGTTTTACTTATAAAATTGTTTGTTTGCAAAAAATTTAAATAACCGAAGGTCACATATGAGCCAAGTTGAAATTTTTACTCAGCCACAAATGCGACATTCGGTTTTTCAAACTTTGAACTACCCTAATTTAAATACTACGTTTCCCTCCCCATTTATAATAACATATTTTCTTGCTACTTTCCTTCACAGCTCGATGCGGGATGGTAACACTGACCTTTTTTTTTTTTTTTTCCTTGCATTAGTTTTACACTTTCTTTCTATGGTCTTTAGTTGATATCTCTAAGTTAGTTGTAGTATAACATTATAAAACAAGTAATTTGCTACAGCAACCGCAAAGCTGAGCACAATCATGATATGATAGAATCCATGCTCATATCCCCGATAAAACAAGTAATTTGCTACGGCTTCTTTCGTTTGTTGCTACCTGGAGTGCTCCGGGTGACCCTATCCTTGGGAATACTACTAGTTGTTAGTCTTGCTTTAGCTATTGCTGACACGGTCGGGCTCATGTAGTTTGGAACTGAAGAAAACGGCAGGCTGCCATCATCCTTCGATGAAAAAGGAGACACCCGTGCCCTTCTTGTTTTCACCATTCAGTTTGTGGGAGTTCTGCTTGTTAAAGGAGCCATGGACCTTGATGACACCGGCGTAGTTGGTCTTTTAAGACTGTGAAGTTGCTGCTGTACGTGTTTGTTATTAAGAGTTGACTTAGAAGACGGTGTGGCTCCCAACTGCCAATGATGATCCTTTAGAGGTTGAGGAGTATGTATAGGCGGTTTACAATCTAACCAGTTCCACCAGCAGCGGGGATCCACGAATGTTCATTAGAGAATGTGAGCTGATGTTGACGTGCTTTTGCGCAACTGAAGGATGCCACATTAGAATCACAAGTAAGCCGAAGACAGGAGATAATTTTCTAAATTTATAAAGTAGTCTTAGTATGCATATGCCAAGTCTCTTTCTTTGGCGAACTTGCATGTCTTTCCTCTTTTGTGATCAAGTTGCCATCCGAGTAATACGAAGGCATCTACCTAATAGATATTTCAGCACAAATGTTTGACTTCCATAACGAACAAGCACTATAAACATATTTAATGATCTGTCACCTAATGATCATTTTCGTGTGGTGTCAAAATTATCACTTAAAACTATATTGTGAGTTTGGGAATTATAATGAATAGCTAAAAGCGCACTAGCTGTAAATGTTCTTTTGGGTTGTTTCACACTGCTGGCTTTCATTAGGAGCACATATTTGAACGTATCATGTTGGTATAAACTTACTTTAGTTTACTTTCATGTTATTTGAAAGGGCTAACTTTGAGACTGCTCATGTCGCTCAGGTATGAGTGTTTTTCTAGACCCACTTTGGTTGGTTTCTTCAAATGGATCAAGCGACTAGCAAATTTAATAGAAATGCGACATGTGTGACTAAAAAATGTCGCGCCTAATCATTATGTGTAAGGCACAAGTAGGGGCTCCTTTTGAGCTACTTATCACTAGCGACTTTTAAAAGTTTGAGCGACCTTCTATTTTCAAGAAACTAACCAAAGTGGGTCTAGAAATACATTAACACCTGAGCGACCGGGCCATTTGTAAAATTGTCCCTATTTGAAAACATGACGTATCATGTTGGTATTAACTTACTTTAGTTCACTCACGTTATTTGAAAACGTATCATGTTGGTATGAACTTACTTTAGTTCACTCTCACATTATTTGAAAACATGTCGTATCTAAACTTACTTTAAGGGATCTACATCCGTATCTCATCTATATTTTTAGTTAAACTTGAACCCAAACCAACTACTTCAATAACCATAAAGCTTAACATGTCGTATCTAAACTTACTTTAGGGGATCATACAACACAAAAGTTTTTCTTATAAAATTGTTGGTTTGTAAAAAATTCAAATAACCAATTGTCACATTTCATCCCCAAGTTAATAAATTATAACTAAGGGAAAAACGGGGCAAAAGGTTTTTTAAACTTTAAACTTCCCTACTTGAAATACAACCTTTCCTTCCCAATTTATAACAACATCTTTCCTTGCTACTTTCCTCCAAAGCTACATGTGGGATAGTCAACCCAGTTGAACTTTATCTTTTTACATATTTAGATTACAATTTACAACTGACTTTTTTTTTTTTTATGTTAGGTTGCATTAGTTTTACTTTCTATTTATACCTATTTATATCAATAGTACTACTTATAATCTAGTATTTATCACCTTCTCTCTTCCAAATTTTTAAGATTTCTATATATAGATTTTAAGTAAATACAACTAATTAATCTAGATGTACAATTAATTTATGCGTAAACACCTACACTTATTGACTGGTTAACATTAATGTCATATTTAAAACACTCATTTAATAAAAAGTATAATTAATAAAACACAATGTACAAACTATTTGAAACAGAATTATAACTTATAAAACACTATTCAATACATACAATTAATATACTATTTAATTCACTCATTCACCAAAATATACAATCACTTAATCGTAATGTACAATCTAATCAAGCTACTAAACCAAGCACTTAAAAATAAAGTCATTAGGTTGCCCGCAGTGGTCGGTCGAACTGTTCGGTCGCCGCTGCGCCGACCAAGGAATAAGGGTCGAACTGGGTCGGTCAGCGCCAAAATTGACGAAGGGTGATTGTGCTGAAGGAAAGAATCAAGATTTTGTTTAGGTATCTTAGGTTAACATTAGATGAAATTATACCAGCTGTTTAACTAAAGTTATTGTTATTTGTAAATTAATTGTTTAATAAACATATCGCAGCATAATATCACATTATCAGAAAATATAGTCACACGATACCCGCCGCCGCATCACGCGAGTACCCTACTAGTTCTTGTCAATACAAAACAAAACGTATGTTTTCAGTAGTATGTTTAATATCGTGAATCAAGATAATAAATGATATAATTAAGTAAATAAATGGTATTGAAACCGTTATAATTTATGACATTTGTGAATTACAAATCATTTCACATTAGTGTATGAGCGTTTTTGGATGACTATTAAAATTTCAAAAACGATCATAAAAATATTTGTTAGGTTTAGGGATGAGCATTTTGAACCGAATCTTGGAACCAAACAGAAACCGTACCGTTACCGTACCAAAACGGTACCGTTCCCGATATACGGTACGGTACCGGTACTACGAAATAAGGAGGAAAAAATCGGGACCACTAATCGGTACGGGACCGGTACCAAATCGGGAAATTCTCGAAAAAAAAGGAAAAACCCGATTTTCCGGTACCGATACCGATACCGCTAATTTATGCTCTGGAAAAATTCGGTACCACTAATTGTAACAATTCGCATTTTTGGATTACTATTCATTTTTACTATTCACTATTACTATTCACTTTTTACTATTCACTTTCACTATTCACTCCCGAAATTTTTATTTCATATTCTCGTAAGTTAAACTATTTTAATGATAATCCGAGAGTTTGACACTCGTCGGATCATTTCTGCAAAAATCACGAAACCGTGTCCGAGATTTACTTTTAGGTTTAAACGTCATTCCAGCATCCCGATATGTCCATAAAACACTATAAATAATAGAAATATGATTTTCTCTCATTTTACGACAATTCCAAAAGTTTTGGAATTTTACGTTTTTCAGTTCAGCGTTTTACGCGAATTACGCGTTTTAGACCCGCGTTTCCAGTTTTAGCAGCGTTTAAGCAACCCGATAGAACTTGTCACTCATTAAATATGCTAATATAGGTTATATTAATAAGTTCTAGCATATTTATAAGTTTCATATTTTTAGGATACCCGATTTTAAGTTTCGTGACTTTACGACTTACAGTTAGCAATTAACAGGACCAAAACTCACTCCGTAAAAGCACGATAACATCAAAACTTCACCTAGTCATCCAAGATAAGCATATGAACGAAATTTTAGACCACATGGGGTGTTTGTATATGTGTCATCTAGATAAGACTAGAAAACTTACAAAGGAAGACTTATACATGTTTAAGTAAACTTAGGCTCCAAGTAAAACTTGGTCACCAAGTTTAGGCACCTTCCCAGGAGCTTTCCTAACTTCCTCATCTTCACTATAAATAGCAAGCTCATCCTCTTCCTTTCTCTTCATTCCAAACACTCAACAACAAATCCATAAACCATGATCCTTTGATTTCTAAGTTATAAGTTACATACCAAAGTTGAAGGCATAGTTAGTCTCTACATGAATCAAGAGTTTGTTTGGTGATTCCATGGTTGAATTAAGAGCTACACAAGGTGATTAGGGGCTGAGTTAATAAGGTTTTCACAAGGTCTATATCAAGGCTAGCAAGGGTTTCAAGAGTTGTGGTGAAGGGTTTGCAAGCATAGGTTTAGTGTCCTAGTTTCATACTTGACTTCCTTTCTTTAGAAAGCCAAAAGTTGTAAGAAACCCTATTACACTTTCTTGCTCAATATCATTTTCATGCTTATTATGTTTCTTTCATGATATATATGGTCTTTGTATTATGTTCATGATGTATAAAAACTAGTAAAACAAGTTATGGTATATAAATGTTAACTTATGTTATTTAAACAAGTAAACTAGTGACTTTTATGGAGAACCATGACCAAAATAGTATAACTATGATATTTGACACTTACCTACTGTTACATAGGACTTAACAAGGAAAACATAGCAATTTGAATCACCCAAAATGAGTACCCGAGTCAAAAGTTATGGCCTAAAGAAGTTAGCGAAACCTTGCGGCAAAACTGTCCAAATGTTTCTGTAACAGAACCTTAAACACGCAAAAAGAGGCCCTTCTGGTCCATTTCATGAAAAAGTTAAAGCACGAAAGTTGTCCGGAATCACGTTTTCTTCAAAAACTTAGGGGCACGTTTCCAGAAAACCAATAACGAATGAGATTTTCTTCAGTTTCTTAACAGCTATTTTATATACCAAAGTTACTATATAATAGTTATGGTTTACTAAGACCAAGAGGTCTAATGACCTAAAGCCAAGACCACAACCATGGCTAAAGCCAAGGTTGAGTCTCAAGACCATGGAACAATGACCAAGGTCACGGCAAAGCCACGGCTAAAGACCATGTAACTTTTCGAATCAAAAACTTATATATATTTTATCAAATACTACAATAGTAGGGAGCCTCATGTGAGGAGTTCATTAAGTAAGCCGTCGAGATGAGTTGTGGATTTACGAATAAAAGTGTCCTGGCTCCTCGAACGTTTACTTCATGACTTCTGAATTATGTCGGCCCGAACGGTAGTAAGAGATATACAACCTATACATGTTTCATAAACCATTTATATTTAAAGACTTACACTATATACTAAGTACTACATCATGAACTATATGCAAGACATATATAGGTAATTCTTCGTATTCTTAGATGTTACTACAAACCTAAGTCGCAATGTTCTATTATAGGCTGCTCTTAGAGACTTTCGCGATTCGACTACCACTTTCATTTCTCATTACATAAGCTTAAGATGAGTCATAGCCCCTACTCTTTTCATACTTGTTTTAACTCTTTGGGGGAGATACATGCTCAATTACTTGCTTACTTGTACAAATACTCAAAACGTCTATACTTGATTGTAGACATACATGATTATGATAAACTTATTTGTGTTATTCTTTAATGCATTATACTTAATTGCGTTATTCATTTAGTGGCTAGTAGTAGTCTTTGGGAAGTGGCTCCCAGTTATCTTTGGGAAGTGGCTCCCAGTAGTCTTTGGGAAGTGGCTCCCAGTAAGTCTTTGGGAAGAGGCTCCCAGTATGTGCATTTTAGTCTAAAAGTCTCCTTGTGATAACACATGCATTGGGTTTCAGAGATGAAGTGGAACCAATGCTGTTAGGAATTAAATAATCAAAAGAATCTGAAGATTCAGCATAAAGGTTTAAAGGAAATACGACAAGTATGTTTCTGCTGATAAAGCACAAAGCACGTTTCCACTGATGGATTCTGCTGAAGAAGGTTTCTACTGAAGGTGTTTCTGCTGATGGATTCTGCTGATGCTACTATGACTCATACCAACAGCTGTGTAGATAAGTACGACTTATTCTACTGATTCATATACAAGATAATATCTTTGTTGTAGTCATCAAATTGAACACTCCAAGAGAGTTGTTAAATCCTAGATACATGTTGTATCTTAATGACTAGACATGCTAAGTCATCATCTAAGCTAGAACAAGTGATTAGTCATAAGCTAGTTATTTGTTGAGTCATGAAGTTTGTAAAAGATCTTTCCTTGGACTATAAAAGGAAAATCTTAGATGTGTATATATATCAATCCAGAATGTGCATGTGAAAACATATACACAGACTATAAAAAGAACAAACATAAGATTCAAGGTCTTGTAACCCTAGTGATAATTAAGATCACTCGTATTATTTTGAATAATATTGAATCATTTGGTGTTAACTATTCCATTTCCATATTCAAAACATAAATCTTCTAAAGTATGGTTAAGTAGATTCGGCATATTTAATCATATTCACACAAACATATCTTATACACAAAGAACGAAGGCTTAACCACCTTACCGTGTAATCGACCCTCAACAAGTGGTATCAGAGCGTCAGGCTGATATTTTTGTTTTAGAAGAAGAAGCTAGAAATGGATGTTGAGTCTATTCAAACAAATGTTGCTGCAAAATTACCAATGCTCAAACAGAATGAGTTTGAGATGTGGAGGTTAAGAATAGAACAATATTTTCAAGTGCAAGATTATGCACTTTGGGAAATTATTGAAGATGGAGATTCTTTCAAGTCTACAACCACTACATCAACAGTTGATGGTAAGGAAGTTGCAAAGCTGCAAACCAAGCCACAAACTGCAGAGGATAGAATTAAGAAGAAGAATGACCTAAAGGCCAGAAGCATGCTGATGATGACCATTCCAAATGATCAACTTATAAACTTCAGTAAATTCAAAGATGCAAAATCATTATTTGAGGCCATTATTGCAAGGTATGGTGGGAATGAAGCCACCAAGAAGACCCAGAAAACTATTCTTAAGCAACAGTTTGAAAATTTCACATCAACCAACCATGAATCTTTAGACCATATGTTCAACAGGCTACAGAATATTGTGAGTCAACTTGCTATTCTTGGAGTTGAAATACCTCAAGAAGATTTAAACTCAAAATTTCTGAGAAGCTTACCTGAAGAGTGGGCTATGCATGTTGTTGTCTGGAAGAACAAGTCAGACATTGATCTTATGGATCTTATGGATCTGTATAGCAATTTTAAAATTGTTGAGCAAGATTTGAAGAAAACTGGAGGTTCTAACTCAAGCACTGGGAACATGGCATTTATGTCATCTCCTAGTAATTCAGTTCCAGTTACTAATGAGAAAGTTCATGATGGTGTAAGTGCTGCAAGTTCATCAAGCAGTACTTTTGGAATTTTGGATGAGAAAACATGTTGTGCTTTTTTCACAAGCAAGCATAATGGATCCATGTTAACTCATGAAGACCTCCAAGAGATCAATGATGATGATCTGGAGGAAATGGATCTAAAATGGCAAATTTTTCTTCTTAGCATGAGAGCTAAGAAATTCTATCAAAGGACGGGGAAGAAGATCACAATCAGTAGCAATGATTCTGCTGGTTATGACAAGTCAAAGATAGAATGCTACAACTGTCACAAGATGGGACACTTCTCAAGAGAGTGTAGAAGACCAAGACAACAAGATAGCAGAAATAGAGATGTTGGAAGCAAATCCAATACAAGGGAGATTTCTGAACCAAAAGCTATGGTAGCTATTGATGGGTTAGGTTTTGATTGGAGCTTCATGGATGATGAAGAAAAGGGTTCTTCACAGATGGCTCTTATGGCATTTACTGCAACTAAGGTACATGATCATAAATCTTGTTCAAGTATTTGTACTGCTCTTAAAGACTTAAAAATCTTAATTAAACAGTATGATGACCAAAAGGTTCAGCTAGCCAAAACTGATCAAGATCTTTTCAATTATAAATGTGGTTTATAATCTATAGAGAGGCAAATCCTATACTATAAAAAGAATGAACTTACCTTTACTGATGCTAAAACTTTACTTGAAAATGACAATCAATTTAAAGATCAAATCATTGAGGCTTTAAAAGAAGCATTGGATAGGGTTAAGACTGAAAAAGAAAACATTCAATTGACTGTAGAGAAGCTTGAACATGCTTCTAAAAATGTAAACAAAATAATAGACAGTCAAGTGAATAATAAAGTTAAGTCAGGATTAGGATATAATACAGCCCCACCTCCTTATAGAGGTATCCCAAAACCCCCAGGGATAGACCTAGAGCATTCAGGATTACCTGAATTTCAGCTACCTGAGTTACAATATGGAGTTCAACCAAACTCTAACATAGTAGCTGACGAGCCTAAGAAAGAAAGTAAATGTTCATGTAAAACATTACTTTTTCAGGACAAGGTGTCCTTTGTAAAAAAACAGGTTATGTCTAAACCTGAAGTGGTTAAGAAAGCAAGAACAAGAGTTCCTAAGATAGTCAAACACAATACTGATAGGCCTAAGACTAATGAAAAATATGTTAGGCAACCAGTTAGATATTGTGAACAATATAGAACCACAAACAAGCCCAGAGGTAACCAAAGAAATTGGAATAACCTCAAGTCTTACCAACTAGGTGATGACTTTGCTTTTCACAATCAAGCTTGTTTCATTTGTGGTAGTTTTGACCATCTTGCAGCTTTCTGTAACCAATGGGTATCTGGGTATGAAAGTAATAGAGTGAACTACAAAAGGCAAACACCTAAATCTCATTTTCACTCAAATTCTAAAAGATCAAAACCCAAAACAGTCACAAAAACTGTTCCTGCTGAAAGGAAAATGGTTTCTGCTGAAAAACCATATATGACTGTTTACCCAAAATCAACAATTAAGGGTGCAAAAACAACTTTCAAACATGCATCTAATATTGTTCAAAGACCCATTCAAACAAAAGCAGTGGTCCAAAAACAAGTTTGGAGACCAAAGGGTACAACTACAAAGCTAGCAGTTTCTTCTGCTAAGCATACTGCTGCTAAGGGTAACAGGGCAAATGCTGTTAAGGCCTCAGCATGTTGGATTCTTAAATCCAATGTTGCATCAACAGTCCTCAAGAGATTACATTTCATTGATGCAAGAGGCAGATCCAAGTCAGTGTTGGCTTGGATCCCCAAAGAAAACTAATTCTTTTATTTTGTGCAAGGACATTCACCAACAGATCATGAAGATCAAGGATATTCAGATAGTGGGTGTTCAAGGCACATGACAGGCAACATGTCTTATCTTTCCAACTTTCAATCAATTGATGGTGGATATGTTACCTTTGGAGGAGGAATTGGTGGAAAGATTACTGGTAAAGGTACTATCAAAACCAGTAAATTAGATTTTGAAAATGTGTTTTATGTGCAAGAGCTTAAGTATAATCTCTTTAGTGTCTCACAAATGTGTGACAGAAAGAATAATGTTCTTTTTACTGAGACTGAATGTCTTGTACTTTCTCCTGATTTTAAAATGCCTGATGAAAGTCAAGTACTTCTTAAAATTCCAAGGAAGGGCAATATGTACAGCGTTGATATGAATAACATTGTTTCTAAAGATGCTTTAACTTGTCTTGTTGCAAAGGCCACATTAGATGAATCTATGTTATGGCATAGGAGGCTTGGTCATATTAACTTCAAAACCATAAATAAGATTGTCAAAGATGGTTTGGTAAGAGGTTTACCTCAAAAACGATTTGAAAATGATCAAACATGCATTGCTTGTCTTAAAGGCAAACAACACAAAGCCACTTGTAAGCCCAAGATTTTTAACTCTATCAATCAATCATTGTTTATGCTTCATATGGACTTATTTGGACCTGTTTCAGTAAGTAGTATAATGCATAAGAGATTTTGTCTAGTTGTTACTGATGACTATAGTAGATTTACATGGGTATTCTTTTTAGGATCTAAGGATGAAACTTCTAGCATCCTTAAGACCTTCATTACAGAGATAGAAAACCTAGTAAGCAAAAGAGTAAAAGTCATTAGATGTGATAATGGGACATAATTTAAAAATAGAGTTATGGATGATTTCTGCAAAGAAAAAGGTATTAAAAGAGAATTTAGTGTTGCTAGAACTCCTCAACAGAATGGAGTAGCTGAAAGAAAGAATAGAACACTAATAGAAGCTGCTAGAACTATGTTAGCTGATTCAAAGTTGCCTATAACTTTTTGGACTGAAGCAGTCAACACTGCTTGTTATGTTCAGAACAGAGTTTTAATAGTGCAGCCTCACAATAAGACATCATATTAACTTTTTAGAGGTAGAACTCCTGAAATAGGATTTCTTAGACCTTTTGGATGTCATGTGACAATTCTAAATACCTTAGACCATCTTGGAAAGTTTGATGGAAAAGCAGATGAAGGATTCTTAGTTGGATACTCTATCAATAGCAAAGCATTCAGAGTGTACAACATAAGAACTAGAAGAATAGAAGAAAATCTGCATGTGAGATTTTTAGAAAATAAATCTAATGTAGAAGGTCAAGGACCAAAATGGCTATTTGATCTTGAATCTCTAACCCATTCAATGAATTATGTGCCTGTTGTTGCAGAAATTAATAATTTTTCAGGTTCACAAGCAACGGATGAGCCAAGGTTAGACAAGAAGACACATCAAGATTATGTGATGATGCCAATATGGTCAAATACAAGTGTGGAATCAACTTCAACAAATGGTGAATCTTCTTCTGGCAAAGCTAAAGAAGGTGTTGAAGATAAAAACAGAGAAGGAAGAACACAAGAACAGCAAAATGTTCCTGCCGATGAGCAAACAGTTCCTGCTGATAAGCAAATTGTTTCTGTTGATATTTCTTCAGAAGAAACAAAAGCAGACTTTTCAGAAGATGAGGTGGATTTAAGTAATATTCCATCTGATTATCAAGTTCCTTCCACTCCACAATTAAGGATTCACAAAGTTCACTCCCTAGAAAACGTGATTGGAGATGTACAATCTGGTGTGAAGACAAGACAACAATTGATGTCTTCAGATCAACAAGGGCTTCTTGATGCCCTTTATGCTTCAAAGCAGCATGAGTTTTCAAACTCCTGTTTGTTTGTATGTTTTATCTCACAAGATGAACCAAAGAATATTCATAAAGCCCTAGAGAATTCAAGCTGGTTGGAGGCTATGCAAGAGGAGCTTCTTCAGTTTAAGATTCAAAAGGTTTGGGTGCTAGTTGATTTACCAAGTGGTGTAAGGGTAATTGGCACTAGATGGGTTTTTAGAAATAAAAGGAATGAAAGAGGCATAGTGATTAAGAATAAGGCTAGATTAGTAGCACAAGGGTAGACACAAGAAGAAGGGATAGACTATGATGAGGTTTATGCTCCAGTAGCTCGAATTGAGGCAATTAGGGTTTTCTTAGCTTATGCTTCATTTATGAACTTCACAGTTTACCAAATGGATGTCAAGAGTGCATTTTTATATGGTTCAATTGAAGAAGAGGTGTATGTTACACAACCTCCAGGCTTCACTGATCCTGACCATCCAGACAAAGTGTACAAGGTAGTTAAAGCTCTATATGGCCTACATCAGGCACCAAGAGCTTGGTATGCAACACTAGCTTCCTATTTATTAGAAAATGGATTTCAAAGAGGAAAGATTGATCAGACACTTTTCATCAAACAACACAAGAAAGATCTTCTGTTAGTACAGGTGTATGTGGATGACATTATCTTTGGATCTACAAGGAAGGAGATGTGTTTAGACTTTGAAAAACTTATGAAAGATAAGTTTCAGATGAGTTCTATGGGAGAACTTACATTCTTTTTGGGTCTGCAAGTTAAGCAAACATCTGAAGGCATATTTATTAGTCAAGACAAATATGTTGCAGAGATTCTTAGAAAATTTCAATTTGCTGATTCAAAAATAGCAAGCACACCAATGGATCCTGAGAAGCCACTTCTTAAAGATGCAGATGGAGAAAATGTGGATGTACATACATACAGATCTATGATAGGTTCTTTAATGTATCTTACATCATCCAGACCTGATATCATGTTCTCTGTTTGTGCCTGTGCAAGATTTCAAGTAACTCCAAAGGTTTCTCATTTAACAGCAGTCAAAAGAATTTTTAGATATCTCAAAGGTCAACCAAGGTTGGGTTTATGGTATTCTAGAGAATCACCTTTTGATTTGATAGCATTCTCAGACAGTGACTATGCTGGTGCTAGCTTGGACAGAAAGTCAACAACCGGAGGATGTCAATTCCTTGGATGCAGACTTATCTCATGGCAGTGTAAGAAGCAAACAATTGTAGCAAATTCAACAACTGAAGCTGAATATGTAGCTGCTGCAAGTTGCTGTGGTCAAGTTCTATGGCTTCAAAACCAACTTCTTGATTATGGGTACAATTTCTTACATACCATTATACATATTGATAATAGTAGTACAATTTGCATTATTAAAAATCCAGTACAACATTCTAAAACAAAACACATTGAAATAAGACATCATTTTATAAGAGATTGCAATGAGAAAAGGTTAATTCAAGTAATGAAAATTGCTTCAGATCAAAACTTTGCAGATCTTCTTACCAAAGCTTTTGATGTTGGTAGATTTCAGTACTTGGTAGCAAGTATTGGAATGCTTAATCTTTAAATTTTTCAATATAATGTGTTTTTGTATATAGATTTTTAATGCATCTAACTTTGTTATTTAAGACTACTATTAACAATATTTGAAGTTATTCATACAGTTAGTTCTATGATTATTCTAATTCAAGGCAAGTACTTTGTACTTTGTTCTTTTGGTTTTAGACTAACAATTTCAGGTATGAATATTTAAGCTGAAAGGTTATTTCAAGTGAAATCTGCTGATCAAAGCTGCTGATCATTGCTGCTGAAAGCTGATCATTGCTGCTGATATAATAGGTTCATGATAGAAAAAGTTTGGGACTTCAAAACTCCTTAAAACTTCTTTCTTGAAATCTGATTATGATGTTTCACATTGAATTGATAAATTAGTTGCTCAGTTAATAACTGATACAACTCACTTTCTATCATTTTATACTCTCAAGTATAATGTGACTAATCTACGGATATCCGATAGAAAGAACAGCGAGCAACAGTGAATCTAACACTTGTGTTAGAGGTAACAAATGTCACGAGCTGGAAACCCTGTAAAGAAAGCCTTTTGAATAGGTTTATCTATACACAGGCGGTTATTTATAACTGAAAACATTGGTTCTCACACAACCAGAGGTTGCTTTAAACCGAAATTTTGACTAAGTGTCTGTTACACACTTAATCCCTTCAAAATGGTTGTAAGCAGTATGATTTTTCATAATAAAATCATATACATACTGCTAAGGCAAAAGTTTCTTAAAAGGATTTTTAAAAGATGACTTTAAAAACCATCATCAGATGGACCATAAGTCAAAAACGTCCATTGAATCACCCCTCATAGGAGTTAACACACCTAGAAGTGATGAGGGCAGAATCTTAAACTCTTAAGGAATTGATGGCTTCATGTACAAATTGTCTGAAAACATGGAACAATGCTAGATCAGATGATGATGTTATGATTGTGAGAAAATCTTTCAAACAAGGGGAGGATATGAATATAAGATGTTATTTGAATCTCAGGGGAGGAAACAAACATCTCAGGGGAGGAAATTCAAGCCCAGTTTAAGGAAGATTAACCAAAAGAAAAGACAAGATCATTCAAGATGATGACATAGAGGTTGAAAATGACAAGAACATTCTTTAATGTTGTATTCAGAAGAGATGAAGCATTTCAAAGGAGAAAGTTCTATCTAGGTCAAAAGTTGAAAAGATTCAATTTCAAAGGAAGATTGCACCATCTTTTAGTCCAAGAATGGAGCAACAATCAGAAAGCAGATGTGTTCCAGAGAAAGATAATTCATTCACTCAGAAGAAAAGAAAGTTCAGAACAACCAGTCTAAAAATAAAGTGTTTGAAAGATCTTCACAAAGTCCTCATTTAATTCAGGAAAACATGTTTGAATGTGATTCACATGTTTAGGGGAGGATTGTTAGGAATTAAATAATCAAAAGAATCTGAAGATTCAGCATAAAGGTTTAAAGGAAATACGACAAGTATGTTTCTGCTGATAAAGCACAAAGCACGTTTCCACTGATGGATTCTGCTGAAGAAGGTTTCTACTGAAGGTGTTTCTGCTGATGGATTCTGCTGATGCTACTATGACTCATACCAACAGTTGTGTAGATAAGTACGACTTATTCTACTGATTCATATACAAGATAATATCTTTGTTGTAGTCATCAAATTGAACACTCCAAGAGAGTTGTTAAATCCTAGATACATGTTGTATCTTAATGACTAGACATGCTAAGTCATCATCTAAGCTAGAACAAGTGATTAGTCATAAGCTAGTTATTTGTTGAGTCATGAAGTTTGTAAAAGATCTTTCCTTGGACTATAAAAGGAAAATCTTAGATGTGTATATATATCAATCCAGAATGTGCATGTGAAAACATATACACAGACTATAAAAAGAACAAACATAAGATTCAAGGTCTTGTAACCCTAGTGATAATTAAGATCACTCGTATTATTTTGAATAATATTGAATCATTTGGTGTTAACTATTCCATTTCCATATTCAAAACATAAATCTTCTAAAGTATGGTTAAGTAGATTCCGCATATTTAATCATATTCACACAAACATATCTTATACACAAAGAACGAAGGCTTAACCACCTTACCGTGTAATCGACCCTCAACAAATGCTATTACCTTCCTTGTGAGCATCATAAAGTCTCCTTTGTTGACGGAGCAACACTAAGTGCAATTATGTGAACTATTAAGACTATTTGTGTGTTTGGCTATAATATGTACTATATGTTAGCAGTGGGTTGTGAACACACAGGTTGCAAGTGTTGTTATGGGCGGGAGTTGCAACTGAGTGGATTCACAATGCCTTTGTTGTGTGAACATTCTTTATAGACTTTTCAACTGTTTTAAGACAAACTCTATGAACTCACCAACCATTGTGTTGACACTTTAGCATGTTTATCTCAGGTTAGTAAGGCGATAGCTAGTGCATGGAACTTAGAGTCAAGCTGCATATTCTGAAGACATACGCTTTTATCATTTACCATTCAAAACATTTTGTATATATTTATGTATCATACTTTGGAATCTCATGTTTGTAACTTTGAATTCATTAATCGAATAGTAACTTTTCAAAACGTCTCATTTAGAGGTCGTTTTCTATAACTTGTACTTTGTATTATGAAGTAGCACTCCAGTGACACAGTCTTCCGCTGCGGTATTTTGGGAGTGTTACACTAATTCGGTATGGTACCAGTACGGTACCGGTACCGGTACCGGTACCATGCTCATCCCTAGTTAGGTTGCTTAATTACATCAAACCATAAAAGTCTTTACTTTATCGTAGTAAATTATACACAACATGATTGTCACGTGATTTATATCCTAAAAGGCATTTCTAGTTCGTCTTTAACGACATGTATATAAATATTATCTCTGACGATGTGTGTTGTGCTAGTAAGCTAGTTGGCTCCTTGGACCCTTGACATCCTTTTTGAAAGGCTAATATTCTTACCGCTGGGTTACCCCTTTGTGATTACATTTTTGTATCTTTTGCCCTATACTAAAATAATTAAGCTTTATCTTATTCTATACAACAAAATATTTTTGAAACACTCGTCAATTTTAACCGTTAAGTACAAATGTCTACATGACATGTTTTATATACGTTATTTAGTTTGTATGTAATGTTATCGACAACTTAGACATTTAACTTTTGTTTTTCACGTATTTAGGTGTTCATGCAATATACATATGGACTATTCAAGTTATAAATGTTGGTTGCATTTCTTTACATTTTAAGAACATATAACAACTAGAAAACATGAGACATGCACATTTATTTTGTTAACAGTTACACACCAAGTTGTTTACAGTTTTATTTCCTTATTACTTATTTTTTCATGCAAAAAACAATATTACCAGTTACGTTCTTTATTGTTTGTTGATTTATCAACACACATAACCTCTTTATAAATATATCGTTTTGAGATACCCGTTATTCTACGGGTCCACAAGTTTTTTTTTTTTTTTTTTTTTTTTTTTTTTTTTTTTACAGAGATTCCGGTTTTCACTTCCTAAAATGCTTTAAAAGTAAAGAGAATGCAATACATATCGACATTAACAAAACCTACAAAAAAGTGTCTAAAAATATGAAAGTTAAACATATTTTATGAAGAGAAATGTAAATGAAGGCTATTTTTTTCTCCATAATTAAAAACTTTTTTAAGTATATAATTAGAGATCGGCTAAATACTACAATGAAAGTCGAAAAAACCTATAATATTAGGGTTCGAAAAATCAATGGCAAGAGGGTTGATTTTGAAACTCTATTATGATCTTTCTAAATAAAGCACCTAAAGTTCGGCCAAAAATCAACTAGTTGACTTGCTTTCTTTCATAACATTTTCTACATGTATATCTTCTTTCAAACCAATTACTAATCTTAGACTTGTTTACAAGGCAAACGGCGTATAAATATTTTGTGAGAATCATTACAAATGAAACACTTTGCACCTCTAAAATTCCTATGATTAAATAAAAAAAATCATCTTTATAAGTGACTTCTATCTATTCATTTTAAGGAATTTCTAACTTGTGTCACGGTGATAGAGGTTAGAAGAAATTAAATAAACTCAAATTATCGTATTCTCATGTTTGTTATTAAAAAATTTATGAATTTATTATGTCTACCAAAATTACTCGTATTTTATAAGAAAATTAAGTCATTTAAAGAAACATATGTCTTTATTAAACATTTATAAGCTTGTACCACCATGGCACAAGTAAGAAAAACTCTTTTATTAACATGTTTGACAATATATCTATTATATAACACATAAACCTAAACGAACAAAATCAGTAACCCTACAGCTTAACAAGTACATTTCAAGAGTCAGGACCATAAAACAAGCTTTTTTTTTTTTTTTTTTTTTTTTTTTTTTTTTTTTTTTTAATAAAATTGTTGGTTTGTAAAAAATTTAAATAATGTCACATACGAGTATTGAGTTATTATAAACATTATAACTCACACTTCGTATGTTGCAGCTAGTTTTTCAAACTTCGAACTTCCCTACTTAAAATACAACCTTTCCCTCCTTATTTATAATAACATATTTCCTTGCAACTTTCCTTCAAAACTCTCGATGAGGGATGTGGTCAACCCATTTGAATTTAATCTTTTTACATGCTTAGATTAAACAGTGACTTTTGTTTTGTTATGTGGGATGGTCAATTCATGATTGTTACTAGCTATTTAGAAGTCATATCCACTAAGGTAACCACATTAATTTACTACTGTAAACAAGCAAAGAATCGAGTCACAATGAAAACGTAAGATCGAGCAGCAATGAAGCTGCACGAGACACAAGCCGGGCTTTTGAAACTGTGATACATAAGTTGATGAATTTCCAACATGTAACGAAATATACTATTTTAATATTTGAAAATATACAGACAACCTGAAATGAATAATACAAACAAGTAATTTGATACAGCCACCGCAAAATTGAGCACACACATGCAGTGGCGGATCCAGGAATTCGTAGATGGGTATGCACCATTTAATAAAGTTTTCCCAATTAAAATTCTAGTTTCCCGGTTCGGCTTTTTCGGGTCATGTTCGGGTTTAGGGTTTCGTTTTGTGGTTCGAGCTTTTTGGTGTCTGAATTTTTCTTGTTGGGTTTTTGTTGTATTGATTCAAGCAAGCGAGTAGAATATCATTTAGTGGAAAATTAAGCATATACAAACATCATACACCAACTAACAAAAATCCTTAAATCTTTCAAATTATAACTACTCGCATATTGTTACTTAAACAATATAAAGTGAAAGATTTTTGTAAAGGTAAAGTAATGCTTCTAAAAATTATAAATAGACTGATATAGTTATTTCTTTTAAATTCAAAACATAATATTGTTATTTCTATTAAAAATATAATATATCTACTTATATAATGAAAAAAGTACGAGTAATAAAGTCTTTCCTATGGTGCATGTGTTACATCGGAAACCGAAATGTACAATACGGAGTAATAACTAGTACGGATTATTACTTTTTTAGTCACCCTATTGGCCTATATGCCTAGTTCTTTCTTCTTCTTCTTCCGCTCTTAACCTGCAATCTTCTTCCAACTTCCATGTTTTCTTATTTCTTTAAAATTTGATTGCTTTTGCTGATCAAAAAAATTCTTAGGTATGCACAACCCATTTTCGTGACAATTTCATGGTATGCACCAAAGGCAAAATGATTCTAAAAAACATTTATTTCAAAAAAATTTACACTACGAAGAGCTTGAAGAGGCACGTGCACACCCTCCCTTGGCTGTAGATCCGCCCCTGCACACATGATATGGCAGAATCCATATATACTCGTATCCCCGATAAACCCTGACGACTTCTTTCATTGTTGTTGTCTTGTGTAAAAGGGAACCAAATCCTTCTTTTAGCTTAGATGACTTGCAACCTAGAGTGCTCAGGGTGACCCTATCTCTTTTCTTCGGAGACCTTGCGTCTCTTTTCTTTTTTGTCATCAAGTTGCCGTCCGAGTAATATGCACCCAACTCCCACTAGCTACATCGAATCAGTATGCACATAGATATTTCAGCACAAATGTTAGACTTTCATAACGAACAAGCACTATAAACATATTTAATGATCTGTCACCTAATGATCATTTTCGTGTGGTGTCAAAATTATCACTTAAAACTATAATGAATAGCTAAAAATCACACTAGCTGTAAATGTTCTTTTGGGTTGTTAATTTCAGACCGTTGACTTTCATTAGGAGCACATAGTTTGTTTCAGCCATCAAGAAACATTTTAACCAAAAACATTTCAAATTCGAGCTCAATATTGCTCAACGTAAAAACATCGGTGACTAAATATAAGCATTATATGTGTAACAGATGTCTGTTAGAAGCAAGTCAAGACGAAGAAAAAAAACAAATAATTATTGGAATCCCGGCCTATTACTCGAGTTTTACACTGTTGTTTACCTTTTAACAACAGTTCCATTTTTCTTTTGATATTGGAGAACATCATTGTGCAATGGTCATGAATTATGATTGTAATTTTGCAAGTCCATTTTGGATTCTAATTTTCACTATTATTAAGAACTTATGTCATCTATACTGAAAAAGGCCTAAATTCCACCATAATGTTTTTGAAAGATAGACATAAGTCGATAAATCTCTGTACTTCTAAACGTATGATACAATTATTTAACATTTTTAGACCGTATTCATTCCAACCACCAAACAACCGTAATGGTGACAATCACTCTAAATACATAAACATGACCCACTTATATACAAACATAAAACACAATATACTTCACACACACAAACAAAAAAAGTTTTGGCCAAACCAGTGACAAAAGTGGAGGACCACGCGTAATTCCAGGTGGTCGTAGTGGCCTTCGCGTGTGATGGTTGCACTACCACGGTTTTGGACGTACACCATTACACCCGGTCTATTAGTACCATACTTTTCTATAATCGAAGATCATTGGGCAATGGTTATGAATTATGGCTGTAACCTTGTAAGTCCATTTTGATTTCTACGTTGGTTGTATCTTTAAGATTGTCCTAGAACTCACAAAGTGTATACCACAAATTTGTCTTATGAAATTGTTGGTTTGCAAAAAATTTAAATAACCAATTTCCCAAATAAGCCCGAGTTAAGAATATATAAGCCAGACTCACTAAAGAAATTGGGTTTTTTAAACTTTGAACTCCCCTAACTTAAATGCTACCTTTTCCCTCCATATTTATAACAACATCTTTAATCGCTACTTTCCTTCAAAGCTCGATGTGGGATGGTCAACCCAATTGAATTTTATCTTTTTACATGTTTAGATTAAACACCAACTTTTTTAATGCTAGCTTGCATTGGTTTTACACTTTTACTTTCTATGGTATTTAGTTGATTGATGTAACATTATAAAACAAGTACTAGTAATTTGCTACAGCCACCGCAACGTTGAGCTCACACATGATATGGCAGAATCCATGCTCATATCCACCATAAACCGTGGCGGCTTCTTTCACATGTTGTTGTTTGCTGTAAAAGGGAACCAAAATAGAGTTATAGACGACTTGCTACCTGGAGTGCTCGGGGTGACCCTTATCCTTATGAGATCAAAAACGGGACCATTGTACAATGGCCATTGATTGTATAAATCCTAAACTGCTATAAATTGAAAAAGAGGTTTCTGGATGATCCATTCATAGGTTTTGTTAGCTACATAGAAGTCATGTCCATAAAAGCTCTAGAGATAACCACGAGCACGCTAACTTTTAGTGATGTGGACAATATTTACATGGTTTTATACCTTAAAAAGAACAAGCTTACCTTTGGCTTAGAACGGATAATACAGTAGCCTCATTTTCTTTATTATTTGTGTGGATGAAACGGCAACGAAATAAATCGAATGGCAACATATATCACGGACAACGGACAGAAGATTAGATGATCTATTTAGCATAGGATGGATCATCACAAGAATCATCTCTCTCAAATACTGCAGCTGCTCCCATTCCTTTGCCTGCATTGCACAAGTTGCTTAGCATTTACGTCGTCATCCGTGAGAAAACAAGCGCATAGAACATTAAATGAGAGAAAATTAGATAATTGAAAGAATGCCTACCAATGCACATAAACGCGACACCAAATCGGCAGTCTTTGCCACGACGCTTCATCTCATACAGTAGAGTAGCAACGCATCGGGCTCCTGTCTTCACAAATCACAGCATTAACAGGAGCCAAAATCTTGAAAAGAACGATTAAAATGATAAGGTATACACTATTCTACCGATTAGATAAAAATTTCGTGCATGACAAGAGCTCATAAACACATTAACGTGTTATTTCCATAACTTTATATATGCAAGGTCAGTTTCTTTTATTTCTTAAAAGGTTAATACATGAACTGCATACGTGAAGTTACCTGCATGTTGCACCCAAAGGATGTCCAATGGCCAATGCACCACCATTGACATTGATCTTTTGTGGATCAATATCAAAGATGAAAAGTTGTTGTATAGTATGGAGAATGTAAAGAAAGACAAGGGGTGTTACAAACATGTGAAAGGGGAAAGATGAAACTTGCCTTTCTTAATATGATGTTAAATTACTAGTTTATTTAAAACCGGATGAAAACGCAGTCGTTTAGCACTGCTGATCTACAGTACATTTTCCCGCCAAAAAAATGGCCCAGATTCTTAGCCTTTTTGCCTAGCCCATGTGATCCAAAGTGTGTTTATTGCCTAGCCCGTTTACCATAAAGACCTAGAGAACCCTAAAAGCTCTCACACACGCCTCAATTATTAGTGTTTAGCAGAGGATGAGAGCAAAGAAGGTCGACCATCCATCTCTTATGCTGCTGATTTGCTGAGGTAATAATTATGTTTTGAGATTGGTGTTTACCTAATTTCATTTAATGTTAAATTAGGTTTTGAGATTGGTGTTTGTTGATTGTGCTTGATAGTTGATGATGGTTGAAGGTATGTTTGCCGTTGCCGTTCCGTTAGTCAGTTATGTATGTGTGTTTTGTTGTGAATTAGTTGATTGATTTTTCATAATTGGGGGTTTGATAATTAGGGTTTTTGATAATTGGGGTTTTGATAATTGGGGTTTCGATAATTAGGTATCATTTTCTACGGATTTTTTTATGATTTGGTCTATAACAAAAAAGCCTACAATTAAAGTAAGCAACCGTTTGGGATTGCTTGTAGCTTTCTAATGATGAGGTGCATTTTTTATTTATTTATTTATTTTTAAAGTTTATGGTGTAATTTTTGTTTGTATTTTTTGTAATGTAATGATACTGCTGTTCATATGCAGCAGCTCCGTTATCGAAAAATAACCGTTTGCTCCATCAGTAGCAGGAACGATGACTGGGAAGACGTGGTATGATGTGGAGTGCGCAGTTTATCATTTGTGGCAAGGTTAGTATATTCGAGAATTGGATAAGTATGGTTTATCTGTTTGTGACAAGTAAAGTAGATACTCCGTTTATAAATAATTTGATTACTAATATAGGATGTTTGGTCATTTTGGATATGTGGTTACAATAGTCCTTCGAAAGCATCCTATGTACAATAACAAATAAAGTAGTACTAACCATAGCAAAGATATTAATGATTGATTATGGTGTTATTGTTGATCTGCTGTAAACTGCAAGTTGTTTTGGAGTTTGCTAATTTAATGACATTAACTTATTTAAGCTGATATAGACATCAAGTTGTGTTGCTTAGATGTGTAAAACATTCATTGCGCCTATTATTAATCCGTGCTCAATTTTTGTTGTTTCAGCATGTGTGGCAGTGGGCTCCAAGATTTCATCTTCTGCATCGCTGTTATAACTTGAAAGAAGGTAATCGTCGGTAACTTTTCACTTTAGTATAAAGGATTCTCATTCTTATTTAATATTGTTGTTCATGGTATTGCATATATGTGTAATGTCTATTGTAGTTGCTTCGAGCATCTTCAAATAAATGGTTAAAAATGACTTGAAGAAAAAAAATAGATTAATGCATTGGAGCAATATTGAACGATACGTCTGAGAAGATCAATTGATAATGTGTGAGTGAGTAAATGTTTGTTAATAATATGTTGATAAGGGATTTTAGCATTGTATTTATTGGTTTAAGAATGGTTCAAGTATCAGTAGCTTAAAAGTTTGGGTTCAAGTATCAGTAGCTTTAAATATCACATGTGTTTCATGTTTTCTTCAATGCCCGTTAAAGTAACTCATTTCCCTTTGTTTCCTTTAAAACGTTGCAGGATTATGTTGCGACAAGTAGGCGAAATTGTATAGGATCGTTGCAGCTATTCAAAGCACAAACTAGGAAGCAAATAATGGAATGGGACAGGACTGGGTGTGGAATTGTGTGCTGAAATAGGGGCTGCCATGGGTGCGTATGCGGGCTGAAATAGGGGGGTTAGGGTGATAAAATACCAGTGAAATGGATATGTTTCAGGCCTGAAGAAGGGGCTAAAATGGACCTGTTTTGGACCTGAAATAAAAGTGGGATTAGGTCCTCAGATGAGTATGTTTACCTGCTGATATGTGGGTGTTGAAAGGGACTGTAACGGGTATGTTTGAGTGGGTTTGGGCTATGTAATGGGTCCTGATCTCCGAAAGAGAACACGTTGACTATGAAACAGGTGAGCATTTCATAACTACTTTATACTTTTAGTTATCCATTAGTGATCTGAATAAAGTGTAGTCGATACAATATAGAAGTGATGCAACTACCAGCATAATATCTCGCCAAAACATGTGTGTATCAGCCGTAACTGATGAGGCGAAAAATGATCCGTTTTTAGGGGGTCATTTAAGCCCGAATCCGACTTTATTTGATCAAATATTGCCCTAAATCGTTCCTTTTGTGATTTTAGGTGTTTGGAGAGTGAATTCTGGAAAAGAAGCTATTTTGGACGTTTTTGGAGCATAAAAGTGAAGAAAACGGCAAAGTACCAAAAATCCATGCTGAAGATACAAGGTGACGGCGTCAAGACTTCCTTCTTGACGGCGTCAGACATGGAGAATAAAATACTGTAGCTGGTGACGGCGTCAGATGGATAGGTGACGGCGTCAAAGTGGCAAAGAATAAAATACTGGAGGTGGTGACGGCGTCACATAGGCCGTCACAAGTGGATCTAGGGCGTCCGAGGAAGTATATGGCGGCGAGGTGACGGCGGCAGAATTAACTCTTGACGCCGTCAGAGTGTTTTTCGTATATATAGTTTTCTAGTTTTTTTTCATTAAAGGGAGAGAAGTTTTGGTGAAACCCTAAAGACGAGTTTGGTGCCTCTTTTACAGGTTTTTCAAGGGTTCCAAACCCTTGAGACCTTGCATTGTAATTGAGATAAGTATACTCTTAATTCAATCAATATGTCTATGTGTTGGTTGTTTACCTTTTGTTCTTATCTTAATTCTACTATGCTAGGCTAGATTTACTTTGTGTTTGCTTAGATCTAATGAAACCTAGATGTTGATTATGTGTTGATTACTTGTCTATTCTTGTTTTGGATGAATGATATTATATGTTAGGCTTAAGAAAACTGGCAGATCTCCAAATGGTAACATGCTTGAACGTCTTAAGAAACATGAACCGAGGCGTACTAGGTCTTTATTGGTTGTATTTAATGCATGAGCCACTGTTTACAATCCCTATAGTTGTGCTGGGTCATGGTGTAGGAGGAGATAAGAGCTCATAGAGTTGGGGAGTTATGTATGCCACCCCACGAATGGTATTAAGGAATACAATCCGTCATCCATACAAGTGTAACAAGTAATTGACATGTAAAAGATATCTAGGGAGTAATGAAGTCTAAGTAAACACAATTTCTCCAAATACTGCTCACAACCTTAGTTTAAATTAGTTTAATTTCATTTTTATTAGTTTAATTAATTATATAATAGTTTTTGGGTTAGTTGAATAGCAACTAATTCCGCCCACTCTTCCAAAACCCGAGATTTTACTTGCTTTCATAAAATATAAAAACACAAAAATAATCATCTTTCATCTCTAGAACTATTAATTAGGCTTTCTAATCCTAGCGACACTATTCCTAAGCTGAACGATCAATCCCCCGGTACTTGTCACTATACTATACTACAACGATCAGGTACACTGCCTGGTGGGGGTTGTAAGCCTCGCGAGATCCCTCGAGAGGTAAAGCAAGGTGCGATTCCCACGCATCAAGTTTTTGGCGCCGTTGCCGGGGAATAGTTATTGTCTAGGTTAGGATTTCTTTTTATTAGGTCTACTTGCTAGATTCCTTTCTAGTAAGATTTTTTTTTATTTTTATTTTTAGGTATTCTTTAGTGTATCTTATTTCTTCGTGCCTTTGTTCGTAACTCTTTACCATCCGACATCATGGAAGGTGGTAACATCTTTGAACCCATCATCCCACCACAACAAAACCCACCATTAGAACCCCTTAGGCCCCGAACCTTAGGAGAGTATTCCCGACCTAGCCACCAAGGCTACCGAAACACCATTGAGCTCACCGGAGCCAATGTGACCCCCTTGCGATCCGACACCATCCGGTTGGTGCAAAGCGGATGTGCATTCCATGGACTTCGTTCCGAAGATCTGAACCAACACCTTAAGGACTTCCTCAAAATCGTAGATTCCATAGACCTAGGTGTTGAAACTAGAGAGACTACCCGTTTACGCCTATTCCAATTCTCTCTACGGGATCAAGCTAGTCAATGGCTTGAGCGTTTACCCGCGGGATCCATCACCACATGGGATGATCTCACCACTCGTTTCCTTGCTCAATTTTTCCCACCGGGGAGAACTACTAAGCTTAGGAATGACATCTTGATGTTCCAACAACGTCAAAATGAATCTTTTTATGAAGCATGGAGTCGATATAAAGACCTACTCCGAAAAGTTCCCCATCATGGGATCGAACCATGGCTGCAGATCCAAATCTTTTATGGTAAGGTTGACTATCAAACAAGGAAAGCCATTGATTACGCAGCCAAGGGTAGGCTAGATAGACTTAGCGTTGACGAATGCTGGAAAGTTCTTGAGGAGTTGGCACAATACGAAGAGGAAGGATGGGAGGACCCGATGCTCCCGAGCAAAGCAAAGCTTGACTACGCATGTGCCACCCAAGAACAATTGTTGGGAAGTATCGAGAAACAGGTAAAAGAACTGATGAGTATTGAGAAACTGGCTAATGAACCCATGTGGAACCCTAATCCACATAGGAACACGGTTATCAGCCAAAATTTTCCTGAACGCTCACGACAAGAGGAATTCGAAGGAATAATGGTAACCTTCATGGATAATCAGGAAAAGCAAATCCAGCACCTTGAGGCACGCATGGAAAACACTCACAAAGCCTTTATGAATTTCGCAGACCAATTCATATCAAGGGTCAAAGAAAAGATCAAAGAAAATTCTATACCCAAAAAAATTGAAAAAGTCTTCGAGGTGTCAGCCTCTTTGGTATTTGACCAGGAGGACAGCTGGAAATTCTCCTCAAAAGCTTTACCACTAACTACCCCCCATTCTCATAAACACCCCCATACGGAGAAAAGCTCGCGGATAAATAGCATTTTCGTTGGATGCTTGCGAACCACATTCCCGATCTCATCCAAAAAACGTTCTTTTGGTTTTAAACCCGGTGTAAAGAGGCCACACCTCATAAATACCATTGGTTTGAAACCTCCCATTGAACAACATCTTTCTTCTCGCGCCAATAACCCGTGCATAAGGATCAACTTAGCCAAAACATCGCCCGACCCCAGCTACTACCTCACCTCTTTCCGCGACAGTAATGAGACGTTCGACCCTGGTGGACCTCGTTAACGGAATAGCTACTCATGGGTTTTACTCGCGTTTAGTTACTCACGCAAAGAGCAGGGACTAAACTTGAAACTACTCCAAACTTCACCCCACACGGGCATCTGACGGCGTCAGATTTAACCCTTGACGCCGTCAGCTCGACGGATCAGCAATATTAACCCAAGAACCAATCACTTTCAACCCATACCCCACAAATCTCACCCAAGTGTTGCTGCTACTCCGACTCTCAAACCCCCAATTCGACATCTTCCGCCTTCGATCTCTCCTTTGTAAGTAAGTTTTCTTCATCCTTTCTCGGTTAATTATCCTTAGGACCCGTCAATTTGAAAAACCCCTTTCGCCCGAAACCCCATTCTTGACCCACCATTAGCAAATCATAATGCCATCCAATTGGTGATTTGTAATCGTGGGGTTACCATTTGATGATGTTGTCCCACCCGAATCATGCATTAATTTAGGGAGAACCCATCATGCCTCGGATTCTTTGACCCCCCACCCCTGTTTCCTTATTTAAGGAGCGTTTGGGTAATGGGTTAAGAGTTTGAAAAATTGATTTTTCCCTCGCATTTGCATGGCTATATTTCTGATCCATCTGACGGCGTCAAAATTTGCTCTTGACGGCGTCAGATGTGTCTGACTGCATAAAGTTCATATAAATCTCGCGTTCTAATCGTTTCCATTCACTACACTTTTTTTTTCCAGGAAAATGAGCAAACGGACTCGCCAACATAGGGGTAGTTCTTCTAGATCTCAAGGAGTCACTTATGGGGAATTAGTGCATAGTTGGGGCGAGTTTGGTGATGTCGGTACTAGTACTAAGTATGAGGAGTTGTGTAACCACCACATCGATGTTGGGGCGGTGGTTGACTGGGATTTTCTGAGAGCTAGTGGGTTGGAGGGTGAATTTGTAGGGAGGATCCGCACAGATGGATTCGCGGGTCCGCAGTGGGAGAGACTGTTTAGATTGAGAGAGACGGTATATAGTGAGTTAGTACGGGAGTTCTTTGCGACCTTCCGTTTTGACCAAGCTGAGGCTAGGGGAGATATGGGGTGCACCACGATATATTTTAGGCTGGGGGGTGAGTTAAGGTCTTGTTCTGTGGCTGAGTTTGGTTGGAGGCTGGGGCTATATACCAGTGAGGAGGTTGATGGGGCTTTTCTGCTGAATCTGTTATATGGAGAGACCCAGCGGAATGAGATGAGGTGTGTTACCTTTTGGCCCACCATAGGGAATGGGGCCTACACCTCGACTACTGGGGCTGCATCGATCAGGGACCCCATTGTTAGGCTAGTTCATAGGTGCATCACCTATAGCTTGTCTGCACGTCAGGGTACCACTCACCGTATCACTGCTTCGGACTTATTCTACTTGTACACCATCTTTTCCGAGGATGTCTACTACAACATCCCGTTTTGGGTGGCCAGTTACTTGAAGACCAGTGTGGGTGAGAGGGATATCGACAAGGTTTATGGGGGGGATGTTCATCACACGGTTGGCTCGTTCCTATGGTCTCCTTACTCCTCAGATCATGGGGTACTTGAGCGACTGTGGGAACTGCAGGGTAGTGAGGGCAAAATCCCTTAGGCATATGAGAATTGTGATGCAGATGGGGGATGGTACCTATATATGGTACATAGGGGCTGATGATGAGGATGATGATGGTGATGATGAGGGAGTGCCCCAGCAGCATCAGTATGAGGTAGGGACGGCTGATTACTACCGACACATGAGTCGGGGAGACTGGCAGGCACACCAGGGTGTCTGAATGGGTCAGATGGACACGTGGCGAGCAGCTACTGACCAGCGCTTTGACTGGATGTATGATCATACCGTCCGCCAGATGCAACACCTCTCCACCCGAGATCAGCTTGAGCCTCACCTGCAGATTGACCCCTTCCCAGGCCGAGAGACTGACTACCCTCCCTATGGGTACACTGGACACCTCCCACCAGGCTATGATTATCGTTTTGGTCCTCCCCCTCAGTGATCCATCTTGATGTCTGTAATTCTTGAACAATTTATTTTTGGTTGAACAATTTGAAACATTTGGTTGTAATAGTCTAGGATCCGGCCTTTGTTGGCTTTGAACAATTTCCATTTCTGTTCTTTTAATTAGTGTATGAATGATTAGCTTTTAAATTTTTGTTGATGGTTTATCTTCGCAACCCATGTTTTGTGTGATTTTATTTGTTTGATTGTTATTTGCTTCCGTATGCATGTTTTATTTTTATTGTTGGTTGATCATGTTTCTCAATTAAAATGTGGAAATACTTTATTCTGTTGTTTGGCCTAGTCTTAACTTCAACCTAAAGGTATTTTTGCAAAAGATAAGTGTAAGGGGAAACCCCAAATATGTTTTTAAGAAACAAACCGATCATGATTCTCCACAATATTTAATGAACATGTGTATTCGTATTTGTTAGAGTCAAATGCTTGTATTGAGTCATAATGAAGTTTTGCAGGATTTTCCAGGAAGTAGGACAAAGTTTTTCCAGAAATTTTCCGGAAACTTAACATAAAGATTTCTGCAGGTCTATTCTGACGGCGTCAGGGCATTGCTCTTGACGGCGTTAGGAGTCAAAAATCTGGAAATTTTACCCGTTTTGTTTTTCTAACGGAGTCTTATGGTTTTTGTGAATTATTAAGTTTTATAATCTCCAGGAAATCTGCAAACTTCATTCCACAAGCATTATATCTTACTTTGTTTTCTAGGATTTAGTAACTTATATAGGATGCCGCCGATTTTACGCGAGGTTGCCTTGTCTACTGTTGTCAGGATTTACAGGTTATTTGTGACAAGAAGATGATTTATATTCTGGAAGGGAAGCTTTGATTGTTCATTTTCTTGGAGGAAGATTTAACCTGGCCAACCTATAATCCATACCGAGCGAATCAGGGGAGTATTTGATTTCATTCTCTTTACTTTTTCACTTTTACATTCTTTACTTGAACATTGGGGACAATGTTCATCTTAAGTGTGAGGGAAGGGTAAAAAGATGATACCTTACATATGCACTTTCGCTTGAGTTTGTTTTGTTTGATAGTAGGTGTGTAATAAAACTATGAGAAATACTTGTTAGTGTAATTTTAGCGCCAAATTTAAATTTTTTTACAACATTTAGGAGTGAAACTTTAGCCATAGCAAGCGTCTCATGGATAGGAGGTTGTATGACTAGCACATAACCGTATATTCAGAAAAATTTTCCACCCAAAAATGTGAGGTTCGCCTTTAGTTTTGATAGGAAAAGCATTTATTATTGGTGCTTATGAGTGTACCGGTAGCATTTAGATTCTAGAACTTGCGTTAGTGATGCATTCCGAGACCGCTAGTGAGACTACATTCGTGTGGTAGGATTTACTACATGATAAGAGGCATTAGGATCACCCTTGTGTTAAACCCGTATTATAATTACTTGACCATTTAAGTCATATTACTTGGCTAGTTAAGTCAACTAATTTTTCCCACACCCTTTGCGTTGTACTCATTTTTAGTACACGATACCCTAGTACACCCCTCCGAGCCTATCTTTTCGTTTCTAACTTTAAGCATCTTACTTAAAGGAAGAATTTGTTACACCCCACTTAAATGTACAACCAAATCGCCTTAGCCTTCCGTGTATGCGCTCATTTTTAGTGTATTATTGTTATTTGTTAAACCCTAAGTTAACTTTCTAATTGATTACATGGTTGCTAAGTCGAGTCATATCCTTGTACATATTGTTTTGGGACGATTGGGACTCATGGGTAAGTACTTATTTTATGGAGTAATGGGGAAGAACATCATATTATTACCCCCATATGTACGTTTATCTTAAAAGTGCTCCAAGTGTTTTGATTTTCTTAATTCGAGTCATTAGATTAGTTAATGTAAAGTATGTAAAGATTCAAGTGTAAGGGGAATGCTCAAAATCCCTATGATGTATTATTTTGGATGGTAGGGTAAGAGTGTATTCAAAAAAAAAAAAAAAAAAAAACAAAAAAAAAAAAATCGAAAAAATTAAGAAAAAGAAAAAAAAATAGAAAAGAAAAAGAGAAAAAACATACGGACTACCATCCCGTTTCATTCTATGTTCATTTTATGTTTTTGTTATTTTTCATTTATTAGCTTAAGTCGAGTCTAGTCTTGGCTTAGCAATGCCATATTGTACATGTAATTAATCAAGATTGTTAACTCGCCACCAGTAAAATTTCCTTTATCCAACAAAACCGTGTAATTCATATCCCTATACCTAACGTTACAACCCTTTAAAAGACCTCTTTGATAGTTTATCCTAGGTGCTTACGCCATGTGGTGGAGGTTTGATCCTTTCCCAAGCCTATGGTAATCTATTTTGCTATGACAGGTAGTGAGAGATATCTTCCATTTCCATAATGTTATATTACTTTATTACACCCGAGAGATGTGAGTATCTAAACACTATTTGTGTGGTGCTTGTGTACGACCTCCGTGCTTGTCTATTGGTCTTTAGTGGAACGATTATTTGTTGTAATTACTTTTATATTAGTGTTAAATGACCCCTAACTTGTCTTTTGAGTAGAATAAAAGCTCATTTGCTTGAGGACAAGCAAATCTCAAGTGTAAGGGTATATGATGAGGCGAAAAATGATCCGTTTTTAGGGGGTCATTTAAGCCCGAATCCGACTTTATTTGATCAAATATTGCCCTAAATCGTTCCTTTTGTGATTTTAGGTGTTTGGAGAGTGAATTCTGGAAAAGAAGCTATTTTGGACGTTTTTGGAGCATAAAAGTGAAGAAAACGGCAAAGTACCAAAAATCCATGCTGAAGATACAAGGTGACGGCGTCAAGACTTCCTTCTTGACGGCGTCAGACATGGAGAATAAAATACCGTAGCTGGTGACGGCGTCAGATGGATAGGTGACGGCGTCAAAGTGGCAAAGAATAAAATACCGTAGGTGGTGACGGCGTCACATAGGCCGTCACAAGTGGATCTAGGGCGTCCGAGGAAGTATATGGCGGCGAGGTGACGGCGTCAGAATTAACTCTTGACGCCGTCAGAGTGTTTTTCCTATATATAGTTTTCTAGTTTTTTTTCATTAAAGGGAGAGAAGTTTTGGTGAAACCCTAAAGACGATTTTGGTGCCTCTTTTACAGGTTTTTCAAGGGTTCCAAACCCTTGAGACCTTGCATTGTAATTGAGATTAGTATACTCTTAATTCAATCAATATGTCTATGTGTTGGTTGTTTATCTTTTGTTCTTATCTTAATTCTACTATGCTAGGCTAGATTTACTTTGTGTTTGCTTAGATCTAATTAAACCTAGATGTTGATTATGTATTGATTACTTGTCTATTCTTGTTTTGGATGAATGATATTATATGTTAGGCTTAAGAAAACTGGCAGATCTCCAAATGGTAACATGCTTGAACGTCTTAAGAAACATGAACCGAGGCGTACTAGGTCTTTATTGGTTGTATTTAATGCATGAGCCACTGTTTA
This sequence comes from Artemisia argyi, assembly GCA_030686995.1. Lineage (NCBI taxonomy): Eukaryota > Viridiplantae > Streptophyta > Magnoliopsida > Asterales > Asteraceae > Artemisia > Artemisia argyi. Next base: position 5,292,533 of record CM060692.1, on the reverse strand, counting down.
CAATCCCTATAGTTGTGCTGGGTCATGGTGTAGGAGGAGATAAGAGCTCATAGAGTTGGGGAGTTATGTATGCCACCCCACGAATGGTATTAAGGAATACAATCCGTCATCCATACAAGTGTAACAAGTAATTGACATGTAAAAGATATCTAGGGAGTAATGAAGTCTAAGTAAACACAATTTCTCCAAATACTGCTCACAACCTTAGTTTAAATTAGTTTAATTTCATTTTTATTAGTTTAATTAATTATATAATAGTTTTTGGGTTAGTTGAATAGCAACTAATTCCGCCCACTCTTCCAAAACCCGAGATTTTACTTGCTTTCATAAAATATAAAAACACAAAAATAATCATCTTTCATCTCTAGAACTATTAATTAGGCTTTCTAATCCTAGCGACACTATTCCTAAGCTGAACGATCAATCCCCCGGTACTTGTCACTATACTATACTACAACGATCAGGTACACTGCCTGGTGGGGGTTGTAAGCCTCGCGAGATCCCTCGAGAGGTAAAGCAAGGTGCGATTCCCACGCATCAGTAACGTTGGCACAGAATTGTTTGCTGTACTAACATAAATTTTGTTTTTACCAGACTATGTATGTATCAGCCGTAACATTGGCACAATAAGAGAATTCGGCGATGCAACTACCAGCATAATATCTCGCCGAAACATTGACCTACAAAACCTCAGGTAAGAGTCACACTTCCTAAAACGATAAAATTAACGGCCCAAAACCCAACATAATTTCCTTTTTCTACTGAAGGTGTTTCTGCTGATGGATTCTGCTGAAGAATTTTCCTACTGAAGGTGTTTCTGCTGATGGATTCTGCTGATGGACTCATACAACAGCTGTGTAGATAAGTATTACTTATTCTACTGATACGTGTACAAGAAAATATTTTTGTTGTAGTCATCAATGCAGAAGATTCATGATTAGGCTCTAAGCCTTGATGAGAGTAAAATTAAATTAAGTGAGATTGCTAGGCTTTAGGATCTTGATTGATATGTTGAAATTACCTATGTTAAATTACATGATGACACGGTGTTTATTTTGGATGTTGTTATTTTTATGTACAAACTTATTAAAAGGGGTGATTTTCTTGCGATTATAAAATGTTTTGTCTGCTAATTACTGTTACTTATTTTTTCGATTGGTGATAATTGCTCAAACACTCATCATTTTTGGTCAAATCTGAACTGCAAAACATACAAAAACACTCAGAAATGCATCAAAATACTAAAAATATTTCAAAATTGTGTTTTATATGTTTTAGATGCAAAATGAGCAAAAACAGACGAAAAACGTACAAAGTTTGCTAAATTGGCAGTTTCAGTCCCCCAACTTTCATAAAATTACAAAACTAGTCCCTGGTCATTCAAAATATGAAAAATTATCACCAAAGGTCATTTTGAAATCATAAAATGTCATATTTAGTCCTTTGGTGAAAAATTGAAAAGTTTTGGAAATTTACAATTTAGCCCCTGGAGTTACAGATATTGACAGAATTGGTCCCTGGTGGGATATTTTTGGATGAAAAATCATTTTTAGTCCTTGGAAGTTCAAAAATGTTCAAATTTGGTCCTTGGATAAAAGATTTTACAAAATGGCAAGTTTAACCCCTAAACTTTCAAAAATGTCAATTTTGGTCCCCGGGATTTCAATTTTTGGGAAATTACAAATTATGGTCCTTTGGTTTTTGGTACTTGACAAGTATGAATTTTTTTATAACTTTGTGAAAATTTCATTCTCAGTCCCCAAGTTTCACCAAATTACAAAGTTAGTCCTTGTGGTGTTTTGCAAAGTAACCAAACGGACCCTTCTTATTATTTATACCCCAAATCCAAATAAACAAAACCAAAACCCTTACCTGCCCAATCCAGCCCACACCTTTACCCCCTTGGCCCAGTCCACCACAACCAAGCCCACCCTTTTATAATAAAATCCCTTCCCCCCGTTTTTTATTACCCTTTCGTTGACCCCCAGGTCAAACCAACCATCCACCTCACCCTCTTGGCTGCTAAGCCTGCAACACCAAACCCACACTCCACCTTCTCCATACCCCCAGCTCACCCTTCCCAATTTCTGTCCCTCCACCTCACTAATAATTCCAAACCCAATTAATTTCCTAAAATCCCTCACAAGCAAACACCAACTGCCAAAGTCCTATTTCATGCCAAAATATTTTTGAACGACTCAGATGAGTTCAAGCCATCCAATGGCTGTTATTGATGGTGGGAAAGAGAAAGAAAGTCCCCAAGATCCATTTAAATAAAGAAAGAAGCAGAAATATGGAGCAGTTAGTTTTAAGTAGAGTAGCAGCAGTCAATATAGATAATTAGGAGTAGTTTTAATGTAATGTTAGGGATAAATTGGATTTGAAATTATTGTAACTTTAGCTTTGTAACTCTTGTTCTCAGTATTGTAATCCTGTCTTTTAATACCAAATCAGTTTTCACTTTAGTTAAATTGTCAAATCTCAGTTTAAGTTTTAAATAAGTTACTGCTGGTTTCATTAGTTGTCACTAATTTCAAATGCTCATATAAGTTTTCTAGTTTAGTGTGAGTGTTACTACTGCTTGATATTTGTGTAATTGAAGAAATTTCAACTGGTCAATGAAAGTCAACAAGCTGCTATAAGGATGATAAGCCACTTAGGAAGGAACTTGGGGGTTGTTATACTCCTGTGAGACAGCAAGGAAGTGTTGTATACATTGATCTATCTTTTAGTCTGAGCCTGCATCATTTGTAAGGAATTTTTTATGCAATTTGTGTTAATAAATCATGCTTGTTGATTATTGTTTATTCTGGTTCAGTTGTGCTTAGTTTATGATAGTATAAGTATGTAATGAGTTTCATGGCCTAATTATCCTATTTGCTTACTTAAATCATCATAACAGTTAGCAATATGGGTGTTTGGATCAGGGAAATTTGCTAAGTTCTCAGTGGTGTTTTGTTGTTTATTTGGTTTAGGTAGAGTGCATTAGTTGTATTTAGGTTAATGTTAGTCTCAACCTAGTAGGTCAAAGCTTTAAAAGTCAAATCTCATTCACTCGTCAATATTTTAATATCTGTTGGCAGTTGGTAAGCATAATCATGAACATAGGTGTATATTTAGATAATATAACATATATTAGTTTCATTTTAGCATAACATTGCATAATCAGTCATCTAGGAAGCTTTAAATCTCAGCCAAGTCAAAAATTCAAGTTATATCAAAAAGTCAACTGTGCACCAATCTCATATTTTGCAAAATTAGCAAGAATTTTAGAGAATTGTGTGTTAGGTCTCAAGCTTTGAAATTTTTAGGTCTTGTAGTCCACCACCTCACCTATTGAATCCTACCCTTATTACATTTTTGTGATTTTTTCTCTGGGACCCACACACTCTCAAAGGCAGCTGCAGGGGGTGGGTGATGCCCTGCTTCAGCAGACACCACAGTTACCACCACCACTTTGGTGGTGGTTTCTGATCACCTCAGTGGTCCTCAGCCTTCAAAACTTGTTCCTCTCAACCCCCTCCTAGTAGGGTTCCTCCTTTGACTCATTGTTTGACCTTGGACCCCCTGGGTCCCACCTGTATTTGGCCCTCAAAAGTGTCCCTTTTTCTGAATTGAACAAGGTTTCCAATGTGCTTATTGTTAGCTTATAGCTTATTCACTGGTCACCCATATATTTTTCTTGCCTAAACAAGTTAACTTAACTTATTTGGACAAGACTTACCCTTTGTGGGTCCCACTGTAGCCTAATTCAGCTCATTTTACCATTTGGTCAACAAAAGTCAACTGTTGTCTTTTTGCTTTCCATTTCAGCTTATTTTTAAGTTCCATACTACTTGTTTTCACAAAAGTTTGTTATTTTTAGGTATAAAATAAGTTTGTAAAATAAAAATCAAGAAAAAATAATTTAATATTAAGTGATAGTTTCTATTTAATGTAATTTAATTTTAATTTTCATTTTTAAATTTTTATTAAGTACTTAGCTATTTTATATTTTTATTAAATTGCTCATATATTAAAGTATTTATAATAATGTTTTCAGATTTTTATTTTATCATTAAGTATTTATTAGAATTAATCTTAGTTTTATTAATAATTAATTAATAATAAGTTTAAAATAGCATAATTAGTTTTTATTAAGCAAAACCTAGTTTTTATATTTTTTATAGCTTTTATATGTTATAAAATATTTTTAGAAATTTTTCTAGAATTTTTACTGTTCATTTCCTATTTTTCTTAATTTAAAATAGTTTAATTAGTTAATTAATGTTTAATTAGTAATTAATTAATAGAAAATTCACAAAAAGACAAAAATACATATTTTTAATTTTAAAACTTATTTTTAGTTATTTAATAATTTTAGAAATTTTATTTTCACCTTTTTAGTATTTAAATAATATTGTATTATATTTAAGTTACTTAAATATTATTAATAAGTAATAATTAGTATTTAATTAATTAGTGTTAAAATTTATTTTCTTTTTCTAAAAATTTTCTTTTATCTTTTAGTTTGTAAAAAAGTCATTTTCACCCCCTGGGTGTTTGCAGATTCCAGTTTTTACTTTTTATTTTGTACGTCTACGTTATTTTAAACGTGAACGTACGCGTTTTTAAGTTTTAAACGTTTCTGGTTTTTCCAACCTTCCAGTCTTGTTTATATAGCTTGTTTAAGCTATTTCTTCGTATATTCCTTAGCTTAATCACATACAAACCCTTTTCCTGTCCAAATTCACCCGATCACGAAACCGTTTGTTTACAATCCACATCTCGTCGGGACATAACGACCCGGGGAAACACTATATTCCGCGGAGCATTGGTTTTAGACGTTTGACCTTGTTGACCATTCACCTGGTCAGTTTAGGTTGACCGTTTGGAGCCAATCAAATTTTGGCGCCGCTGCCGGGGAGGTGTACGCGCTATTCTAAACGGTTTTTCTGATTAGTGACTTTGGAATTCATTCCATTGTACATCTATCCATCCTTTGTTCATATTTTCTATTTATCAAAACAAAACCGTTCACGAAAACTTTTTAAACTCAGTTTTCAACGAACACAAAAAAAACACAAAAACATTTTCCTTATCATTTGTACAAAATGTCTTTCCAAAAACCCAAAAATATTCACCTTTACCCTCTCACATCTTTGATTCTTCATCCCTACCCCTCTATACACATTTGATTCTTTCTATGTCTCATCCACACTTTCTGGTTTGCCAGTGGTGTGGTAATCCTTATAATGGTGGCAATTGCCCTAGCTGTGGCATGGTAGGATCAGGAAACGGGTCTGTCCATAACCAGAATCCCTATTCCTACCATGACACGACTGATTCATTCCATCAGTTACCACACCATGAGACTCAACAGTTTTACTGTTGTGAGTACTGTGGTGATTCACACTACAGTTATAATTGTCAATCGGGAAACACGCTTGTCTATGAGCAGTCTCCTGATAGCAATTGTAATTCTAGCACATACAACCCACAGCCACATCAGTATTACTGATGTGATTACTGTGGAGGTCCACACTCTAGCTCGGATTGTCAAACAAGGAATCCATTTCCTTGTAACAATTACGACTATTCGTTTTCAGACCCACCTCCACAGTACGATATGATTCACACAACTCCTCAAGAAACCGAGCAAGACCTTTTACTAAAGGCTCTTGATATTTTAAAAGAACTTAAGGAGGAGTTGGTTACTACACCGTTTCGAGACTCTCGTGAGAAATCTATGGCATAATTACTTGCTGAAGAACGAGAGGCTAGAAACGAATTGAGTAGGGAAGAATTACTTGTCTTAGAGCAAGCAGCTATAACACGTGCCAAATTTCGTCAAGCTGCTCTTCTAGACTGTGATAATGATAGTGATAATGAAGACACCCTTGATATCCTTCAATTTTATAAGGGTTCGTCTGATTCATCATTTGTGATTCCTCCCACGGAAAATCAAGGAGAAAATAATGAGACGGGGAAATTACTAGCCGTTGAACAAATAGAACTTGAAAATTCCATGAATGCTAGCTCATCTCATCTCCCTCAGTCTGTTGTTATCACACCCGAAGTTCACACTCACTCTCTAAACATGGGGGATGAGCATCTTAGCACTGTTCCTAATAAGGAATCGAACGAATTAATAAAGTCTAGTGTTGAGATCCTTGTCCCAATCCCGAGAGAGTCACAGGGGACTTTTGATCAAGTGTGTGATATTCTTTCACCCCATGATAATCCAAATGATCAAATTGAGACTGTCTCTAATTCTAGTGATGAATGTTTATCTTATGGAGACATTGAGTATGTTGATGCATCTATTCCCCACTCTAATGTTGACTTTCTTCTCGAGGAGTTCACCGATGAACTCACTCACACCAATCCACTTCCATCGGGAGGTGATGATTATCTCTTTGATTTCAAAGATGATATGGAGGAAGTCGAAGCATTCCTTGCCCTAGATAGTTCAACTTCGTATGAAGTTGATGAAAACTATCTTGATTCTGAGGGGGATATTCTTTTCCTTGAAAGCTTATTGAATGATGATGATCCATCACTCATTTCTTATCTCAATATCGGGCTTAGTGATTCAAACACTGATGAAAAGTCTTTATCTTATGGAGACATCAGTGACGTTGATGAAATACCTTCTGAGCCCATCATTGATCGCCTTATCATGACTCCTCCGGAGTTTGATAACCCGGGGGGAGATGCGCTCGATATTGAGGATTTGCACATTCCCACCCACCCTCCCGGGATGTTTTTGAGCTTAACCCTTGAAATCCAAACTCAGGCTAATGAGCCTGTTCTCGAGGTTCCTTCCTCTCTTCTTCACTCCTTCAGGAGTGAGGACACTATATTTGATCCCGGCATTTTCATGTATCATTATCTTGAGCCGGATACTTATCTCATCGGTGTGGAACTTTCACGTGCTTCAAATGTTTGTCCAAACATCTTGAATGAAAGTCCGATTGAGATTGTTTCTTCCACATCATGCTTCCCCAAGGACAAATGAATTCGGGGTCGAGTCAAGCTAGCGACTCGGTAAACAAAAACAGTAGCATGCTTATAGGGTTTTCACCCTAAGTGTGGGGGAGTCCCCCATGCTATGGTTACAAAAGAAGTGAAAATACAAAATGGTGTTTTCCACGCTTAGCTTGTAATGTTGCCTTTTTACGTTCAAAGAGTCGGCATAATAGCCGGGACTTTGAATATTGAGGACAATATTCATCCTAAGTGTGGGGGGCTATTCGCTATTCTAGCGAATTTTATCACATTTTACTATATAATACCCCCGTTTTAGCCAAAATTTCAAAAAAATTAAAAACATTTTCACTGGTGCTTCAAAATTTTTGTGGTAATCAGTCCGCCTTGTCTAAGCGACAAAAGGGATTGGCTAGTACAGGAGCAAACGGCTCTTGGTAAAGACATCTCAAATCCGTTTATGGCTTGCAATTTGCCCAAAATTGTATGGTTCCTCAACTCCCCAAAAACAAATGAGTTGGCTAGCCCGCAAGATTATGGCTTGTGGTAAAGGCAGTGGAAAATCCATAATTGGTAATTAGCTCACCAAGATGTTGACTATTCCATCAAGAGCTGGCTAGTCCAGAAGCAAACGGCTTTTGGTAAAGACGAATCAAATCCGTTGACAGCTGGTGGTTTGTTCAAAATCACACGGTTATCAGGTGTACCACAGTTCTCACACCTGGCTACTCTAGAAGTGATGGCTTTTGGTAAAGAGTTTGACAAATCCATCAAGTTTTCAAAACAGTATTGCTAGGGACTAGCAATAGTTTAGTGTTGGGGATTGATGAGTGCTCAAACACTCATCATTTTTGGTCAAATATGAACTGCAAAACATACAAAAACACTCAGAAATGCATCAAAATACTAAAAATATTTCAAAATTGTGTTTTATATGTTTTAGATGCAAAATGAGCAAAAACAGACGAAAAACGTACAAAGTTTGCAAAATAGGCAATTTTAGTCCCCCCAACTTTCATAAAATTACAAAACTAGTCCCTGGTCATTCAAAATATGAAAAATTATCACCAAAGGTCATTTTGAAATCATAAAATGTCATATTTAGTCCTTTGGTGAAAAAATTGAAAAGTTTTGGAAATTTACAATTTAGTCCCTGGAGTTACAGATATTGACAGAATTGGTCCCTGGTGGGATATTTTTGGATGAAAAATCATTTTTAGTCCTTGGAAGTTCAAAAATGTTCAAATTTGGTCCTTGGATAAAAGATTTTACAAAATGGCAAGTTTAACCCCTAAACTTTCAAAAATGTCAATTTTGGTCCCCGGGATTTCAATTTTTGGGAAATTACAAATTATGGTCCTTTGGTTTTTGATACTTGAAAAGTATGAATTTTTTTATAACTTTGTGAAAATTTCATTCTCAGTCCCCATGTTTCACCAAATTACAAAGTTAGTCCTTGTGGTGTTTTGCAAAGTAACCAAACGGACCCTTCTTATTATTTATACCCCAAATCCAAATAAACAAAACCAAAACCCTTACCCGCCCAATCCAGCCCACACCTTTACCCCTTGGCCCAGTCCACCACAACCAAGCCCACCCTTTTATAATTGATGCATGGGAATCGCAACAGGCTTTACCTCTCGAGGGATCTCGAGAAGCTTACAACCCCCACTAGGCAGTATACCTGATCGTTGTAGGATAGTATAGTGACAAGTACCGGGGGATTGATCGTTCAGCTTAGGAATAGTATCGCTAGGATTAGAAAGCCTAAATACTAGTTCTAAAGGTGAGGGATGATTATTTTTGTACTTTTATATTTTTATGAAAGCAAGTAAAATCTCGGGTTTTGGAAGAGTGGGCGAAATTAGTTGCTATTCAACTAACCCAAAACTAAGATGTAATCAAAATAAAATACTAAAAATGAAAATAAACTAATTATACTAAGGTTGTGAGCAATAATTGGAGAAAATGTGTTTACTTAGATTTCACTACTCCCTAGATATCTTTTACACGTTAATTACTTGTTATAATTGCATGGATGACGGATCGTATTCCTTAATACCATTCATGGGGTGGCATACATAACTCCCCAATTCTATGAGCTCTTATCTCCTCCTACACCATGCCCAGCACAACTATAGGGATTGTAAACAGTGGCTCATGCATTAAATACAACCAATAAAGACCTAGTACGCCTCGGTTCATGTTTCTTAAGACGTTCAAGCATGTTACCATTTGAAGATCTGTCAGTTTTCTTAAGCCTAACATATAAATCATTCATCCAAAAACAAGAATAAACAAGTAATCAACACATAATCAATATCTAGGTTTCATTAGATCTAAGCAAACACAAAAGAGATGTAGCCTAGCATGATAAAATTAAGACAAGAACAAGATATAGACAACCAACACATAGACATATTGATTGAATTAGAAGAACACTTATCTTAATTAATCATGCAAGGTATCAAGGGGTTGGAACCCTTGAAAAACCTGTAAAGTTACACCAAAATCGTCTTTAGAGTTTCTCCTAAAACTTCTCTTTTTTAATGTGAAAAACTAGAAAACTATATATAGGAAAATAGGGATGACGGCGTCAAGAACAAAGGTGTGACGCCGTCATCTCGCCGCCAAATACTTCCTCAAACGGCCTTGATCTACTTCTGACGCCGTCAAGGCCTAGGCTGTCACACAAATTACTCTTGACGCCCTGTGTGTGACGCCGTCATCAACTACGGATTTTAATTCTTGGGGTTTTGACGCCGTCAGGAAAACTCTTGACGCCTTCATGAACTCTCGGATTTTATTATTGAGGTTTGACGCCGTCAGGAAATTACTCTTGACGCCGTCACCTACTGTTCCCAGCATGGAAAATTGAGACTTTGCCGTTTTCTTCACTTTTATGCTCCAAAAACGTCCAAAATGGCTTCTTTTCCAGAATTCACTCTCCAAGTACCTAAAATCACAAAAAGAACAATTTAGGGCAATATTTGATCAAATAAATTCAGATTCGGGCTTAAATGACCCCCTAAAAACGGATCATTTTTCGCCTCATCATATACCCTTACACTTGAGATTTGCTTGTCCTCAAGCAAATGCGCTTTTATTTTACTCAAAAGACAAGTTAGGGGTCATTTAACACTAATATAAAAGTAATTACAACAAATAATCGTTCCACTAAAGACCAAAGACAAGCACGGAGGTCATATACAAGCACCTCACAAATAGTGTTTAGATACTCACATCTCTCGGGTGTAATAAAGTGTAAATTACAATATGCAAACGGAAGATATCTCTCACTACCTGTCATAGCAAAATAGATTACCATAGGCTTGGGAAAGGATCAAATCTCCACCACATGGCGTAAGCACCTAGGATAAACTATCAAAGAGGTCTTTTAAAGGGTTGTAACGTTAGGTATAGGGATATGAATTACACGGTTTTGTTGGATAAAGGAAGTTTTACTGGTGGCGAGTTAACAATCTTAGTTAATTACATGTACAATATGGCGTTGCTAAGCCAAGACTAGACTCGAATTAAGCTAATAAATGAGAAATAACAAAAACATAAAATGAACATAGAATGAAACGGGATGGTAGTCCGTATGTTTTTTTGTTTTTTCTATTTTTTTTTCTTGATTTTTTCGATTTTTTTTTTTTTTTTTTTTTTTTTTTTTTTGCATACACTCTTACCCTACCATCCAAAATAATACATCATAGGGGATGAGAATTCCCCTTACACTTGAATTTTTACATACTTTACAATTAACTAAACTAATGACTCGAATTAAGAAAATCAAAACACTTGGAGCACTTTTAAGATTAACGTATATATGGGGGTAATAAATGATGTTCTTCCCCATTACTCCATAAAATAAGTACTTACCCATGAGTCCCAATCGTCCCAAAACAATATGTACAAGGATATGACTCGACTTAGCAACCATGTAATCAATTAGAAAGTTAACTTAGGGTTTAACAAATAACAATAATGCACTAAAGATGAGCGCATACACGGAAGGCTAAGGCGATTTGGTTGTACATTTAAGTGGGGTGTAACAAATTCTTCCTTTAAGTAAAATGCTTAAAGTTAGAAACGAAAAGATAGGCTCGGAGGGGTGTACTAGGGGTTTCGTGTACTAAAAATGGGTACAACGCTAAGGGTGTGGGAAAAATTAGTTGACTTAACTAGCCAAGTAATATGACTTAAATGGTCAAGTAATTATGATACGGGTTTAACACAAGGGTGATCCTAATGCCTCTTATCATGTCGGGATGCATCACTAACGCAAGTTCTAGAATCTAAATGCTACCGGTACACTCATAAGCACTAATAGTGAATGCTTTCCCTATCAAATCTAAAGGCGAATCTCACATATTTGGGTGGAAAATTTTTCTGAATATACGGTTATGTGCTAGTCATACAATCTCCTATCCATGAGACGCTTGCTATGGCTAAAGTTTCACTCCTAAATGTTGTAAAAAATTTTAAATTTGGCGCTAAAATTGCACTAACAAGTATTTCTCATAGTTTTATTACACATCTACCATCAAACAAAACAAACTCAAGCGAAAGTGCATATGTAAGGTATCATCTTTTTACCCTCCCCTTACACTTAAGATGAACATTGTCCCCAATGTTCAAGTAAAGAATGTAAAAATGAAAAAGTAGAGAGAATGAAATCAAATACTCCCCTGATTCGCTCGGTATGGATAATAGGTTGGCCAGATTAGATCTTCCTCCAAGAAAATGAACAATCAAAGCTTCCCTTCCAGAATATAAATCATCTCCTTGTCGAACATAACCTGTAAATCTTGACAAAAATTGACAAGACAACCTCGCGTAAAATCGGCGGCATCCTATATAAGTTACTAAATCCTAGAAAACAAGATAAGATATAATGCTTGTCGAATGAAGTTTGCAGATCTCCTGGAGATTATAAAACTTAATAATTCACAAAAACCATAAGACTCCGTTAGAAAAACAAAAACGGTAAAATTTCCAGATTTTAACTCCTGACGCCGTCAAGAGTAACCCTCTGACGCCGTCAGAATGGACCTGCAGAAATTCTTATGTTAAGTTTCCGGAAAATTTCTGGAAAAACTTGGTCCTACTTCCTGGAAAATCCTGCAAAACTTCATTATGACTCAATACAAGCATTTGACTCTAACAAATACGAATATACATGTTCATTTAATATTGTGGAGAATCATGATCGGTTTGTTTCTTAAAAACATATTTGGGGTTTCCCCTTACACTTATCTTTTCCAAAAATACTTCTAGGTGGAGTTAAGACTAGGCCAAACAACAAAGTAAAGTATTTCCACATTTTAATTGAGAAACATGATCAACCAACAATAAAAACTAAACATGCATACGGAAGCAAATAACAATCAAACAAATAAAATCACACAAAACATGGGTTGCCTCCCAAGAAGCGCTTTTCTTTATTTACGAGTCTTGTAGCTAGACTCAAGGTCATGGGTTACTACGTGATTTCATCATTGGTTCCACTCTCTATGTCGTCTTCTAAACCAGTTTTGTATTCCGGACCTAGTTGCAAGCACTATTTGTAGAAACCAAGCATCCTATTTCTAACATACTCTACTCCTCTACGTCTATCCTCGTCATTCCTATAATAAGCCGCTTGCTTATGTTCCTTTTCGAAATTAGAGAGAAGGCGGTATTGTTCAATCTTGTAGGGCATTTGATAAGCAACCTCATCATTCTCTTTCCTGAATCTAACTATCCCTAAAGTCGGATCATAATTCATCCTAGTGGCCTCAACAAATGGTTTTCCGAATACTATTTGACTTAGGCAAGCATCTATCACCGGACGAATGTCTTCTACTATCATAAAATCGATTTCATAGGTAAGATTCCCTATAATCACATGTAATCCCTTCACTCTTCCTGCAAAATTACTTATCGGATTCTTACCGGGCATCATCCTAAAATTGAGTTGCTTCTTCATCACCCAATTGTAATAAGTCCTAGTCATGATGTTCACGGGGGATCTAAGGTCGATGTAAGCTTTCCATATATGTATGTGCCCGATATTGCATGGGATGTTAATGTTAGAGGGGTCTCCCATTTTGAAAAGGGGGTTGCCAAAGATATATGTTCTCTCGGGACTATCGAATAAATCCTTATGGTATTCCCGTTCTTCCTTGGTTGGCAACTTATCAAAGTATTCTTCTATAGGTTCTAGCTCCTCTAATTCCTCATCCTTATTAACCTCAACTTCCTTACTCTCATCCTTAATCTCAGCTCCTACTCTAACTTCATCCTTGTCACTCTCTTCTATCTCCTTATCGATTGGCTTAATGGTGACAACATTGACAAAGTGGACATGTTTGGATGATGAGGGGTCCTTAATTTGGATTCCACTATTGGTGTCCCTAGTGTCCTTCCTAGATGTGATTAATGATTGGTTGTTGAGGGCTTTCAACAAGTTGTCAATCTTGTTGGTCATCTCCGTTTGTTGTTGGTTGAATTCGGTTTCAAACCTAGCTATGCGGGCTTCTTGAGATGCCATGAACTTTGACATCAATCCTTCAAGATTGTTGGTACTACCATAGTTGTTAGAAGGATTGTTGTTGAAAGTACGGTTGGTTGGTGGACCGTTTGGTTGGTAACGATTAGGCGGATTGGAAGAATTGGGTTGATTTTGTTTCCACCTAAGGTTTGGGTGATTTTTCCATGAGGGGTTGTATGAATCACCGTAAGTGTTTGGCTCGGGCTTGAAAGTGTACCACTTATCTCCCGCTTCGTCGGTACGCGTGGATGTGTAGTCCGCAAAAGCTGTTCCGGGGAGTTCCACCCAATCACGAGTGTCATGGGGACCACTACATAATTCGCATGAAGAAGTGATTTTGTTCACTTGGCTTGAAGGCTTAGGAGCATCGTAAGATTTCATGAGAAACTTGACTTGGTCCTCAAGTTCCATGATCCTACGGTCGGGAGTGCTAGAATTGTTCGAAGGCAAAGATATTGCCTTGACCGTTTTGTTCAAGTCACGGGGATCGTTCCAACTTTCGTTGTCATAGAGAGCAAGATCTTCTATGAGTTCCCATGATTGTTCCGCACTAAGATCACGTAGCTTACCACCGGCCGATTGGTCAATGGCTCGCCTCGTGGAGATGTCGATATGGTCATAAAAGATTTGGACTTGGAGCCAAAGATCTATACCATGATGAGGGACTTTTTGGAGTAAGTCCTTGAAACGAGTCCATGCTTCATAAAGAGATTCATTTTGACGTTGTTGGAACATCAAGATGTCATTCCTAAGCTTAGTAGTTCTCCCCGGTGGGAAAAATTGAGCAAGGAAATGAGTGGTGAGATCATCCCATGTGGTGATGGATCCCGTGGGTAAACGCTCAAGCCATTGACTAGCTTGATCCCGTAGAGAGAATTGGAATAGGCGTAAACGAGTAGTCTCTCTAGTTTCAACACCTAGGTCTATGGAATCTACGATTTTGAGAAAGTCCTTAAGATGTTGGTTTGGATCTTCGGAACGAAGTCCATGGAATGCACATCCGCTTTGCACCAACCGGATGGTGTCGGATCGCAAGGGGGTCACATTGGCTCCTGTGAGCTCAATGGCGTTTCGGTAGCCTTGATGGCTAGGTCGGGAGTACTTTCCTAAGGTTCGGGGCCTAAGGGGTTCTAGTGGTGTGTTTTGTTGTGGTGGGATGACGGGTTCAAAGATGTTACCACCTTCCATGATGTCGGATAGTAAAGAGTTACGAACAAAAGCACGAAGAAATAAGATAGACTAAAGAAAATCTAAAAATAAAAATAAAATCTTACTAGAAAGGAATCTAGCAAGTAGACCTAATAAAAAGAAATCCGAACCTAGACAATAACTATTCCCCGGGCTGCGGCGCCAAAAACTTGATGCGTGGGAATCGCAACAGGCTTTACCTCTCGAGGGATCTCGAGAAGCTTACAACACCCACCAGGCAGTGTACCTGATCGTTGTAGTATAGTATAGTGACAAGTACCGGGGGATTGATCGTTCAGCTTAGGAATAGTGTCGCTAGGATTAGAAAGCCTAAATACTAGTTCTAAAGGTGAGGGATGATTATTTTTGTACTTTTATATTTTTATGAAAGCAAGTAAAATCTCGGGTTTTGGAAGAGTGGGCGGAATTAGTTGCTATTCAACTAACCCAAAACTAAGATGCAATCAAAATAAAATACTAAAAATGAAAATAAACTAATTATACTAAGGTTGTGAGCAGTAATTGGAGAAAATGTATTTACTTAGATTTCACTACTCCCTAGATATCTTTTACACGTTAATTACTTGTTATAATTGCATGGATGACGGATCGTATTCCTTAATACCATTCATGGGGTGGCATACATAACTCCCCAATTCTATGAGCTCTTATCTCCTCCTACACCATGCCCAGCACAACTATAGGGATTGTAAACAGTGGCTCATGCATTAATTACAACCAATAAAGACCTAGTATGCCTCGGTTCATGTTTCTTAAGACGTTCAAGCATGTTACCATTTGGAGATCTGCCAGTTTTCTTAAGCCTAACATATAAATCATTCATCCAAAAACAAGAATAAACAAGTAAGCAACACATAATCAATATCTAGGTTTCATTAGATCTAAGCAAACACAAAAGAGATCTAGCCTAGCATGATAGAATTAAGACAAGAACAAGATATAGACAACCAACACATAGACATATTGATTGAATTAGAAGAACACTTATCTTAATTAATCATGCAAGGTATCAAGGGGTTGGAACCCTTGAAAAACCTGTAAAGTTACACCAAAATCGTCTTTAGGGTTTCTCCCAAAACTTCTCTTTTTTAATGTGAAAAACTAGAAAACTATATATAGGAAAATAGGGATGACGACGTCAAGAACAAGGTGTGACGTCGTCATCTCGCCACCAAATACTTCCTCGGACGGCCTTGATCTACTTCTGACGCCGTCAAGGCCTAGGCCGTCACAAAAATTACTCTTGACGCCCTGTGTGTGACGCCGTCATCAACTACGGATTTTTATTCTTGGGGTTTTGACGCCGTCAGGAAAACTCTTGACGCCTTCATGAACTCTCAGATTTTATTATTGAGGTTTGACGCCGTCAGGAAATTACTCTTGACGCCGTCACCTACTGTTCCCAGCATGGAAAATTGAGACTTTGCCATTTTCTTCACTTTTATGCTCCAAAAACGTCCAAAATGGCTTCTTTTCCAGAATTCACTCTCCAAGTACCTAAAATCACAAAAGGAACGATTTAGGGCAATATTTGATCAAATAAATTCAGATTCGGGCTTAAATGACCCCCTAAAAACGGATCATTTTTCGCCTCATCAATAATAAAATCCCTTCCCCCCGTTTTTTATTACCCTTTCGTTGACCCCCAGGTCAAACCAACCATCCACCTCACCCTCTTGGCTGCTAAGCCTGCAACACCAAACCCACACTCCACCTTATCTATACCCCCAGCTCACACTTCCCACTTTCTGTCCCTCCACCTCACTAATAATTCCAAACCCAATTAATTTCCTAAAATCCCTCACAAGCAAACACCAACTGCCAAAGTCCTATTTCGCGCCAAAATATTTTTGAACGGCTCAGATGAGTTCAAGCCATCCAATGGCTGTTATTGATGGTGGGAAAGAGAAAGAAAGTCCCCAAGATCCATTTAAATAAAGAAAGAAGCAGAAAGATGGAGCAGTTAGTTTTAAGTAGAGTAGCAGTAGTAAATATAGATAATTAGGAGTTGTTTTAATGTAATGTTAGGGATAAATTGGATTTGAAATTATTGTAACTTTAGCTTTGTAACTCTTGTTCTCAGTATTGTAATCCTGTCTTTTAATACCAAATCAGTTTTCACTTTAGTTAAATTGTCAAATCTCAGTTTAAGTTTTAAATAAGTTACTGCTGGTTTCATTAGTTGTCACTACTTTCAAATGCTCATATAAGTTTTCTAGTTTAGTGTGAGTGTTACTACTGCTTGATATTTGTGTAATTGAAGAAATTTCAACTGGTCAATGAAAGTCAACAAGCTGCTATAAGGATGATAAGCCACTTAGGAAGGAACTTGGGGGTTGTTATACTCCTGTGAGACAGCAAGGAAGTGTTGTATACATTGATCTATCTTTTAGTCTGAGCCTGCATCATTTGTAAGGAATTTTTTATGCAATCTGTGTTAATAAATCATGCTTGTTGATTATTGTTTATTCTGGTTCAGTTGTGCTTAGTTTATGATAGTATAAGTATGTAATGAGTTTCATGGCCTAATTATCCTATTTGCTTACTTAAATCATCATAACAATTAGCAATAGGGGTGTTTGGATCAGGGAAATTTGCTAAGTTCTCAGTGGTGTTTTGCTGTTTATTTGGTTTAGGTAGAGTGCATTAGTTGTATTTAGGTTAATGTTAGTCTCAACCCAGTAGGTCAAAGCTTTAAAAGTCAAATCTCATTCACTCATCAATATTTTAATATCTGTTGGCAGTTGGTAAGCATAATCATGAACATAGGTGTATATTTAGATAATATAACATATATTAGTTTCATTTTAGCATACCATTGCATAATCAGTCATCTAGGAAGCTTTAAATCTCAGCCAAGTCAAAATTTCAAGTTATATCAAAAAGTCAACTGTGCACCAATCTCAGATTTTGCAAAATTAGCAAGAATTTTAGAGAATTGTGTGTTTCAAGCTTTGAAATTTTTAGGTCTTGTAGTCCACCACCTCACCTATTGAATCCTACCCTTATTACATTTTTGTGATTTTTTCTCTGGGACCCACACACTCTCAAAGGCAGCTGCAGGGGGTGGGTGATGCCCTGCTTCAGCAGACACCACAGTTACCACCACCACTTTGGTGGTGGTTTCTGATCACCTCAGTGGTCCTCAGCCTTCAAAACTTGTTCCTCTCAACCCCCTCCTAGTAGGGTTCTGATTGGCTTAAAACCAGTCAACTTTTATTAGTCAACCACTTGTGAATGGTCAACCGTAAAAGTCAAACTAATCAAGCCAATACTCCGTGGATTGTGTAGTGTTTCCCCGGGTCGTTAAAGTCCCAGCGAGATTGAAATGGTGCTTTTGGAATCGTTTATGAGTGAGTGGGACTGAGGACAGTAGCCCAGATGATATGGAATTGATTTTGCTACTGTTATTTTAGTATTGGTACACAGATATAATATTCACAAAAATCAGATACCAGATATATGCACAAATTCACAATTAAGATCACGTATCGGACTGGAAAAGTGGGTTTTTGGAATTTATCAAACTACAGGGGGTGCTTTTGACACTTTTTGAAAATTAAAATTAAAAATGAAATTGAAATTATGAAAATGATTAAAATACTATTTAAATATTATTTAATTAATTAAACTATTTAAAATCTAAATTAAAACCTAATTTAAATAAACTAAAAATGACAAATGATTTAAATTAAACTAAAAATTAACAAAAATATTTTCTAAACCTAAATTAGAACTTGAAGAAAGTATAAAAAATTAAAAATAATATTTTTGTCTTTTTGTGGTTTTGTTATTAATTAAAAACTATTTAACTTAATTAAACTAATTAAACTACTTTTAATTTATATTAATACTAATTTAACTTAGAAAATTAAGATAAAATTTATAAAATTACTTAACCATCACTGGAATCCTACAAAATTATAAAAACTCTATAAATTATATTTTAAGATTCAACAACTAATTATTTACCTTTTAATTAACTTAAGTCTATTTTAAACAAATAAAATAAGAAAAATAGAAAATGAACAGTAGAATTTCAAAATATATTTTCTAAAAACTTATTATACTATATTAAAACTAGGAAAATTATAAAAACTAGATTTAACCTTATAAAAACTAATTAAGCTATTTAATACTTGATATTAATTAATAATAAAGAAAATTAAAATTAAATCTAATTAACACTAAATGACAAAATAAAAATCTGAAAAATTTATCAAAATTACTTTACTATATAAGGTATTTAATAAAAATATAAAAACACTAGTTACTTAATTAAAATATAAAAATGAAAATTAAAACTAACTTGAATTAAATAGAAACTATCACTTACTTTAACTTTGATTTTTTTGGATTTTTCTTTTACAGAACTACTTTATACCCTAAAATGACAAACTTTTATGAAAACACTTTTAAAATTAGCTTATTAATAAGCTTTAAACACCCCCTTTGCTTATACAGTTGACTTATGTTGACTGTGTGGTCAATTTGGGTCAATTGGCCTTGGGTGGGGTCCACAATGGCAAAAGTGATTACAAATAAGCTCTACAAACTTAAATAAGCCAGAAACAACAATACTAGATCTCAAATAAGCTGAATAAGCCAAATAAGCACTTGTGCACAATCCAATTGAACTAAGAACTGGGGACAAACTTGGTGAGCAATTGCAGGTGGGGTCCACTAGTCTAAGGGTCAAACAAATGGTCAATGGTTGCTCCTTGGTAGGAGGGGGTTGAAGGAACCTAACTAGAGGGTGTGGGACCCACTGAGGTGATCACAAATCACCACCAAAGTGGTGGTGGTAGACTGGGTCTGAGTGAGCAGGGCACACTTTGAGGGTCTGTGGGACCCACTAAACAAAACCCATAAAATCTAGGAAAAATCTCAAAAATCAACAAGGTGGTAGAGATTTATTTTGTAAAATTTCAGACCTTAAATCCTAGTATTAAGCAAACTGAAGAGATCCAAACTTTGAGCAAAATAACTGACACAGTCTTTTGACTTTTGAACAAAACTTGCTTTCTTGACTTTTTTCAACTTTGATTGCTCAAATCTGATTAGATATACTATATTATGATAAGATAAGATGATTTTAAGCTAAACTAACAATCTAAGAGTTGTTATGGTGAGGTTATGGACTTAGATAATCACCACAGTTAACTGTGGTGATAAAAACCTTGTGATTTTGACTTTTAAGGTTAAAGTGACCAGGTTATGGGTTTCAAAGACCTAGTTATGGCATATACTGAGTGTCTAAATGGATTATATCCAGTAACAAGAACTACAGCTCAGTGCATTAACCACATCCAAACACTACTTTAAGTAATTACTTATACTACCAACTACCAAATTATTGATTAAACTAGTTATATTAACTAAAAATAAAGCTGAATTAATTAATCTAATATAAGTAAAACTACTTCCTACTCAGAATCAAAAGATTATGCAGATTTTAGAAATATGAAAAGACCAAGTTACCAATTTCTTTACTCCAGCATGAAAAGGAGTATTTCACTAAGCTAGCCTATCTTTAGATAGGCAAAACCAGCTCCAATGTTGATCACCACTTCCTTCTTCAACCTGAAACACAAAAACCAAGCACACAGTTGACCATGGTTGACTTTTTTATCTTTTTGATCTTTTTCTAGTATAGCTGAGTTTTAAAGTCTCTAAAAGCTTTGATAAGCTTAATGGAGCTTATGTGTACCTACTCAGTCCATAATTTGAGCTTAAATCCTATCAGACTATAATTCAAATTAACAAGTGGAATTTGAAAATTGCATAAACAAAATAAGCTGAGAAAACTTGCATATATTACTGAAAATAGTTTAACAATACATTGAATTAACTTCTACAACTGCTTAAAAGCTTGTTACTACACTATTATTGCTTAAATCACTAATACGATTACAACTATTAAAAAAAAACTAGACAACTCTTCCTCTTGCATCTCTTTGCCTTTTATAGCTGCCCATTAGGGTTTCCCTCAGCTTCTGATCAAATCCCACCAATTTCTTTGTATTTTGGTCCACTCCTGAGCTGCCACGTGGTTTTGGCGGGAAGGAGACAATTTGCAATTTTCTCTGATACACGCAATGGGGATGGTGCATTTAATGTGATGTGAGGGGTAGGTGTAGGGAGGTGGGATGGTGATGATGAAGCTGCAAGTTGGGGTGGTGGACTGCAAAACCATGGTGGTTTAGTGGTATTGAGGTGGGGAGGGAAATACGAGGGAGAAGGGTGGTTTGAGGTGGTTTGACTGGTATTGACCAGGTCAAAGGTTGACCTGGGTTAAGGTGTGGACTGGGCTGTGGTGGGTTTGGTATTTTTGAGCCCAAAAGTGGATTAAGGTTTAGGTTTAGTTTGTTTATGGATCCGGTTAAGTTTATTTTCACAAGGACCATTTTTGTAATTTTGGAAAGTTGAGGGTGTAGACTTGGCATTTTCTTAATTTGTTTTCAAGGGTGTATAATGCCATATGATGAATAGTAGAAGGTCCTTTGGTGATTTTTCAATTTATTTTTCACCAGGGACTGAAACCGTCAAACTTTCAAACTTCAGGGACCAATTGTGTAAATATCACCAAACTTTCCACCAAGGACCAAACCTGCCATAAGAGATTAGTGCAAGGACAAAATTTGTTTTTCTCAAAGTTTTTCATATCCCAGGGACCATTTTTGACAATTTTCAAAGTTCAGGGACTAAACTTGACATTCTGTGAAACTTTTCACCAAAGAACTAATCATGTAACTTTTTTGATTTATAAGGGCCTTTGGTGACTTTTTCAAGCTTTTAGAATGACCAGGGACTAGATTTGACAACTTTTGAAAGTTGGGAGACTGAAACTGCCAATTATGCAAACTTTGTGCGTTTTTCATCTGTTTTTGGTATTTTTGCATTTGAGACATGTAAAACACTTTCCTAGGATATTTTCACTATTTTGATTCATTATTGAGTGTTTTTGGATGTTTTGGCAGTTCAGAATTGGTAAAAATGATGAGTATTTACACACTCATCAATCCCCCACACTAAAACATTGCTAGTCCCTAGCAATCTTTTGAGAAAAACTTAATGGATTTGAAACTCTTTACCAAAAGCCATCACTTCTGGAGTAGCCAGGTGTAAGAACTGTGGCACACCTGATAACCGTGTGATTTTGAGCAAACCACCAGCTGTCAACGGATTTGATTTGTCTTTACCAAAAGCCGTTTGCTTCTGGACTAGCCAGCATCTTGATGGACTAAGTCAACATCTTGGTGAGCTGAATACCAATTATGGATTTTCCACTGCCTTTACCACAAGCCATAATCTTGTGGGCTAGCCAACTCATTTGCTTATGAGGATGCGGGGGAGCTGAGGAACCATGCAATTTTTGGCAAACTGCCAGCCATCAACGGGTTTGAGATGTCTTTACCAAGAGCCGTTTGCTCCTGGACTAGCCAATCCCTTTGTCATTTAGACTTTGGCGGACTGATAACCATAAAAATTTTGGAATAAAGTGAAAAATTTTGAAAAATTTTGGCCTAAAATGGGGGTACTTGAAAAGTTTTGTGATAAAATTCATAAGAATTTCCCCTTCCCCCACACTAGAACTGAATATTGTCCTCAATATTCAAAGTCCCGGCTATTATGCCGAATCTCTGAACGGGAAAAGCTAATATTCGATGCTAACTGGGGAAATTTTTATTTTTCACTTTATTTTATAAAATTTTATTATTATTATTATTATTATTATTATTATTATTATTATTATTATTATTATTATTATTATTATTATTATTATTATTATTATTATTATTATTATTATTATTATTATTATTATTTATTATTATTTTTTTTGAGATATGTAATCACTACCTCCCAGGCTTGTGTCAGGATTACCACGCTAGCTAATCACTTGTGAATGATTAACTGTAATAAATTTTCCCTGACAGCCCGGGAGTTGAATGATATATAATATACATACAAAACATGATTATTGAATTTTGAAACATATTTACTTTTGAAACGGTGGGGGATGGCCACTCCCCCACACTAGGGTGGTAGAAAGTAGAAAGAAGTCAGAAATACGGGTGAAAACCCATATATGCTGCTAATTTTTGTTCACCGAGTCACTAGCTTGACTCGATCCCCGAATTCATTGGTCCATGGGGAAAGTTTGGAGATCCGGGACAACCAAGGGTGGTGTGTCCTTTCCAAAATAATGTTTCAATCTATGACCATTCACTTTGAAGTTGGGACCTTCGGGTTGAGATAACTCAACAGTCCCGTATGGGTATACTTTAGCAATAGTGAATGGTCCAGTCCATCGGGTTTTTAATTTCCCCGAGAAGATCTTTAATCTTGAGTTGAAAAGAAGGACTCTGTCACCGACGTTGAAAAAGCTGTTCTTAATCTTAGAGTCGTGAATCTTCTTTGTCTTTTCTTTGTAGATCAAAGAGTTCTCGTAGGCTTGATCACGAAGTTCATTTAATTCATTGATTTGAACCTTACGGTGATCACCCGCTTTATGAAGGTCGTAGTTTGCATGTTTCAAGGCCCAGTAGGCTTTGTGCTCGAGCTCGATTGGTAAATGACACGCCTTCCCGTATACAAGCTTGTATGGAGTACACCCGATGGGTGTTTTGTAAGCTGTACGGAAGGCCCAGAGTGCATCATCTAGTTTATCCGACCAGGAAGCACGGTTTTCACCTACTGTCCTCTCAAGAATCCGTTTAATACCACGGTTGGAAACCTCCACCTGCCCACTTGTTTGGGGGTGATATGCGGTGGAAAGACGATGAGTAACACTGTACTTCAGCATGACTTTTGCAAATTGATCATTGCAAAAGTGAGTACCGCGATCACTAATGATGGCATGTGGGGTTCCAAAACGAGCAAAGAGGGATTTCAAGAATTTCACAACTACTCGGGCATCGTTAGTGGGTAAGGCCTTAGCCTCAACCCATTTTGACAAGTAGTCAACAGCCACGAGTATGTATTTGTTTCCACGAGAAGATGGGAATGGCCCCATAAAGTCAATGCCCCAGACGTCAAAGATTTCACAAACTTGAATAGCATTTTGCGGCATTTCGTTCTTTTGTGAAATATTCCTGATGAGGCGAAAAATGATCCGTTTTTAGGGGGTCATTTAAGCCTGAATCCGACTTTATTTGATCAAATATTGCCCTAAATCGTTCCTTTTGTGATTTTAGGTGTTTGGAGAGTGAATTCTGGAAAAGAAGCTATTTTGGACGTTTTTGGAGCATAAAAGTGAAGAAAACGACAAAGTACCAAAAATCCATGCTGAAGATACAAGGTGACGGCGTCAAGACTTCCTTCTTGACGGCGTCAGACATGGAGAATAAAATACCGTAGCTGGTGACGGCGTCAGATGGATAGGTGACGGCGTCAAAGTGGCAAAGAATAAAATACCGTAGGTGGTGACGGCGTCACATAAGCCGTCACAAGTGGATCTAGGGCGTCCGAGGAAGTATATGGCGGCGAGGTGACGGCGTCAGAATTAACTCTTGACGCCGTCAGAGTGTTTTTCCTATATATAGTTTTCTAGTTTTTTCATTAAAAGGAGAGAAGTTTTGGTGAAACCCTAAAGACGATTTTGGTGCCTCTTTTACAGGTTTTTCAAGGGTTCC
The DNA here is from genome assembly GCA_030686995.1 of Artemisia argyi. Classification (NCBI taxonomy): domain Eukaryota; kingdom Viridiplantae; phylum Streptophyta; class Magnoliopsida; order Asterales; family Asteraceae; genus Artemisia; species Artemisia argyi. The sequence goes on along the minus strand of CM060692.1, from coordinate 5,268,182 downwards.
AAACCCTTGAGACCTTGCATTGTAATTGAGATAAGTATATTCTTAATTCAATCAATATGTCTATGTGTTGGTTGTTTATCTTTTGTTCTTATCTTAATTCTACTATGCTAGGCTAGATTTACTTTGTGTTTGCTTAGATCTAATGAAACCTAGATGTTGATTATGTGTTGATTACTTGTCTATTCTTGTTTTGGATGAATGATATTATATGTTAGGCTTAAGAAAACTGGCAGATCTCCAAATGGTAACATGCTTGAACGTCTTAAGAAACATGAACCGAGGCGTACTAGGTCTTTATTGGTTGTATTTAATGCATGAGCTACTGTTTACAATCCCTATAGTTGTGCTGGGTCATGGTGTAGGAGGAGATAAGAGCTCATAGAGTTGGGGAGTTATGTATGCCACCCCACGAATGGTATTAAGGAATACAATCCGTCATCCATACAAGTGTAACAAGTAATTGACATGTAAAAGATATCTAGGGAGTAATGAAGTCTAAGTAAACACAATTTCTCCAAATACTGCTCACAACCTTAGTTTAAATTAGTTTAATTTCATTTTTATTAGTTTAATTAATTATATAATAGTTTTTGGGTTAGTTGAATAGCAACTAATTCCGCCTACTCTTCCAAAACCCGAGATTTTACTTGCTTTCATAAAATATAAAAACACAAAAATAATCATCTTTCATCTCTAGAACTATTAATTAGGCTTTCTAATCCTAGCGACACTATTCCTAAGCTGAACGATCAATCCCCCGGTACTTGTCACTATACTATACTACAACGATCAGGTACACTGCCTGGTGGGGGTTGTAAGCCTCGCGAGATCCCTCGAGATGTAAAGCAAGGTGCGATTCCCACGCATCAAGTTTTTGGCGCCGCAGCCCGGGGAATAGTTATTGTCTAGGTTAGGATTTCTTTTTATTAGGTCTACTTGCTAGATTCCTTTCTAGTAAGATTTTTTTTTTTTTTTATTTTTTTTATTTTTAGGTCTTCTTTAGTCTATCTTATTTCTTCGTGCCTTTGTTCGTAACTCTTTACCATCCGACATCATGGAAGGTGGTAACATCTTTGAACCCATCATCCCACCACAACAAAACCCACCATTAGAACCCCTTAGGCCCCGAACCTTAGGAGAGTATTCCCGACCTAGCCACCAAGGCTACCGAAACACCATTGAGCTCACCGGAGCCAATGTGACCCCCTTGCGATCCGACACCATCCAGTTGGTGCAAAGCGGATGTGCATTCCATGGACTTCGTTCCGAAGATCCGAACCAACACCTTAAGGACTTCCTCAAAATCGTAGATTCCATAGACCTAGGTGTTGAAACTAGAGAGACTACCCGTTTACGCCTATTCCAATTCTCTCTACGGGATCAAGCTAGTCAATGGCTTGAGCGTTTACCCGCGGGATCCATCACCACATGGGATGATCTCACCACTCGTTTCCTTGCTCAATTTTTCCCACCGGGGAGAACTACTAAGCTTAGGAATGACATCTTGATGTTCCAACAACGTCAAAATGAATCTCTTTATGAAGCATGGACTCGTTTCAAAGACTTACTCCAAAAAGTCCCTCATCATGGCATAGATCTTTGGCTCCAAGTCTAAATTTTCTATGACCATATCGATATCCCCACGAGGCGAACCATTGACCAATCGGCCGGTGGTAAGCTACGTGATCTTAGTGCGGAACAATCATGGGAACTCATAGAAGATCTTGCTCTCTACGACAATGAAAGTTGGAATGATCCCCGTGATTTGAACAAAACGGTCAAGGCAATATCTTTGACTTCGAACAATTCAAGCACTCCCGACCGTAGGATCATGGAACTTGAGGACCAAGTCAAGTTTCTCATGAAATCTTACGAAGCTCCGAAGCATTCAAGCCAAGTGAACAAAATCACTTCTTCATGCGAATTATGTAGTGGTCCCCATGACACTCGTGATTGTATGGAACTCCCCGGAACAGCTTTTGCGGACTACGCAACCACGCGTACCGACGAAGCGGGAGATAAGTGGTACACTTTCAAGCCCGAGCCAAACACATACGGTGATTCATACAACCCGTCATGGAAAAATCACCCAAACCTTAGGTGGAAACAAAATCAACCCAATTCTTCCAATCCGCCTAATCGTTACCAATCAAATGGTCCACCATCCAACCGTACCTTCAACAACAATCCTTCTAACAACTATGGTAGTACCAACAATCTTGAAGGATTGATGTCGAAATTTATGGCATCTCAAGAAGCCTGCATAGTTAGGTTCAAAAACGAATTCAACCAACAACAAACGGAGATGACCAACAAAATCGACAACTTGTTGAAAGCCCTCAACAACCAAACGTTAGCCACACCTAGGAAGGACACTAGGGACACCAATAGTGGAATCCAAATTAAGGACCCCTCATCATCCAAACAGGTCCACTTTGTCAATGTTGTCACCATTAAGCCGATAGATAGAGAGATAGAGGAGAGTGACAAGGATGAAGCTAAGGTAGAGGCGCATAGTGAGGATGAGAGTAGGGAAGTTGAGGTTAATAAGAATGATGAATTGGAGGAGATAGAACCTATAGAGGAATACTTTGATAAGTTGCCAACCGAAGAGGAACGGGAATACCATAAGGATTTATTCGATAGTCCCGAGAAAACATATATCTTTGGCGACCCTCTGATCAAAATGGGAGATTCCTCCAACATTAACATCCCATGTAATATAGGGCATATGCATATATGGAAAGCTTACATCGACCTTAGATCACCCGTGAACATCATGACTAGGACTTATTACAATTGGGTGATGAAGAAGCAACTCAATTTTAGGATAATGCCCGGTACAAATATGATAAGTAATTTTGTAGGGAGAGTTAAGGGAGTACATGTGATTATAGGAAATCTCCCCTATGAGATTGATTTTATGATAGTGGAAGACACTCGTCCCGTGATAGATGCTTGCCTAAGTCAAGTAGTGTTTGGAAAGCCATTTGTTGAAGCCACTAGGATGAGTTATGATCCGACTTTAGGAATAGTTAGGTTCAAGAAAGATAATGATGAGGTCGCTTATCAAATGCCCTACAAGATCGAACAATACCGCCTTCTCTCTAATTTCGAAAAAGAACATAAGCAAGCGGCTTATTATAGAAATGAGGAGGATAGACGTAGAGGAGTAGAGTATGTTAGAAATAGGATGCTTGGTTTCTACAAAGAATGCTTGCAACTAGGTCCGGAATACAAAACTGGTTTAGAAGACGACCTAGGTAGTGGAACCAATGATGAAATTACGTAGTGACCCACGAATTTGAGTCTAGCTACAAGACTCGTAAATAAAGAAAAGCGCTTCTTGGGAGGCAACCCATGTTTTGTGTTATTTTATTTGTTTGATTGTTATTTGCTTCCGTATGCATGTTTTATTTTTATTGTTGGTTGATCATGTTTCTCAATTAAAATGTGGAAATACTTTATTATGTTGTTTGACCTAGTCTTAACTTCAACCTAAAGGTATTTTTGCAAAAGATAAGTGTAAGGGGAAACCCCAAATATGTTTTTAAGAAACAAACCGATCATGATTCTCCACAATATTTAATGAACATGTGTATTCGTATTTGTTAGAGTCAAATGCTTGTATTGAGTCATAATGAAGTTTTGCAGGATTTTCCAGGAAGTAGGACAAAGTTTTTCCAGAAATTTTCCGGAAACTTAACATAAAGATTTCTGCAGGTCCATTCTGACGGCATCAGGCTATTGCTCTTGACGGCGTCAGGAGTCAAAAATCTGGAAATTTTACCGGTTTTGTTTTTCTAACGGAGTCTTATGGTTTTTGTGAATTATTAAGTTTTATAATCTCCAGGAAATCTGCAAACTTCATTGCACAAGCATTATATCTTACTTTGTTTTCTAGGATTTAGTAACTTATATAGGATGCCGTCGATTTTACGCGAGGTTGCCTTGTCTACTGTTGTCAGGATTTACAGGTTATTTGTGACAAGAAGATGATTTATATTCTGGAAGGGAAGCTTTGATTGTTCATTTTCTTGGAGGAAGATTTAACCTGGCCAACCTATAATCCATACCGAGCGAATCAGGGGAGTATTTGATTTCATTCTCTTTACTTTTTCACTTTTACATTCTTTACTTGAACATTGGGGACAATGTTCATCCTAAGTGTAAGGGGAGGGTAAAAAGATGATACCTTACATATGCACTTTCGCTTGAGTTTGTTTTGTTTGATAGTAGGTGTGTAATAAAACTATGAGAAATACTTGTTAGTGTAATTTTAGCGCCAAATTTAAAATTTTTTACAACATTTAGGAGAGAAACTTTAGCCATAGCAAGCGTCTCATGGATAGGAGGTTGTATGACTAGCACATAACCGTATATTCAGAAAAATTTTCCACCCAAAAATGTGAGGTTCGCCTTTAGATTTGATAGGAAAAGCATTTATTATTGGTGCTTATGAGTGTACCGGTAGCATTTAGATTTTAGAACTTGCGTTAGTAATGCATCCCGAGACCGCTAGTGAGACTACATTCGTGTGGTAGGATTTACTACATGATAAGAGGCATTAGGATCACCCTTGTGTTAAACCCGTATTATAATTACTTGACCATTTAAGTCATATTACTTGGCTAGTTAAGTCAACTAATTTTTCCCACACCCTTTGCGTTGTACTCATTTTTAGTACACGATACCCTAGTACACCCCTCCGAGCCTATCTTTTCGTTTCTAACTTTAAGCATTTTACTTAAAGGAAGAATTTGTTACACCCCACTTAAATGTACACCCAAATCGCCTTAGCCTTCCGTGTATGCGCTCATCTTTAGTGCATTATTGTTATTTGTTAAACCCAAAGTTAACTCTCTAATTGATTACATGGTTGCTAAGTCGAGTCATATCCTTGTACATATTGTTTTGGGACGATTGGGACTCATGGGTAAGTACTTATTTTATGGAGTAATGGGGAAGAACATCATATTATTACCCCCATATGTACGTTAATCTTAAAAGTGCTCCAAGTGTTTTGATTTTCTTAATTCGAGTCATTAGAATAGTTTAATGTAAAGTATGTAAAGATTCAAGTGTAAGGGGAATGCTCAAAATCCCTATGATGTATTACTTTGGATGGTAGGGTAAGAGTGTATGTAAAAAAAAAAAAAAAAAAAAAAAAAAAAAAAAAAAAAAAAAAAATTGAAAAAATTAAGAAAAAGAAAAAAAGAAAAATAGAAAAGAAAAAGAGAGAAAAAAAATACGGACTACCATCCCGTTTCATTCTATGTTCATTTTATGTTTTTGTCATTTTTCGTTTATTAGCTTAAGTCGAGTCTAGTCTTGGCTTAGCAACGCCATCTTGTACATGTAATTAACCAAGATTGTTAACTCGCCACCAGTAAAACTTCCTTTATCCAACAAAACCGTGTAATTCATATCCCTACACCTAACGTTATAACCCTTTAAAAAGACCTCTTTGATAGTTTATCCTAGGTGCTTACGCCATGTGGTGGAGGTTTGATCCTTTCCCAAGCCTATGGTAATCTATTTTGCTATGACAGGTAGTGAGAGATATCTTCCATTTCCATAATGTTATATTACTTTATTACACCCAAGAGATGTGAGTATCTAAACACTATTTGTGAGGTGCTTGTGTATGACCTCCGTGCTTGTCTATTGGTCTTTAGTGGAACGATTATTTGTTGTAATTACTTTTATATTAGTGTTAAATGACCCCTAACTTGTCTTTTGAGTAGAATAAAAGCTCATTTGCTTGAGGACAAGCAAATCTCAAGTGTAAGGGTATATGATGAGGCGAAAAATGATCCGTTTTTAGGGGGTCATTTAAGCCCGAATCCGACTTTATTTGATCAAATATTGCCCTAAATCGTTCCTTTTGTGATTTTAGGTGTTTGGAGAGTGAATTCTGGAAAAGAAGCTATTTTGGACGTTTTTGGAGCATAAAAGTGAAGAAAACGACAAAGTACCAAAAATCCATGCTGAAGATACAAGGTGACGGCGTCAAGACTTCCTTCTTGACGGCGTCAGACATGGAGAATAAAATACCGTAGCTGGTGACGGCGTCAAAGTGGCAAAGAATAAAATACCGTAGGTGGTGACGGCGTCACATAGGCCATCACAAGTGGATCTAGGGTGTCCAAGGAAGTATATGGTGGCGAGGTGACGACGTCAGAATTAACTCTTGACGCCGTCAGAGTGTTTTTCCTATATATAGTTTTCTAGTTTTTTCATTAAAAGGAGAGAAGTTTTGGTGAAACCCTAAAGACGATTTTGGTGCCTCTTTTACAGGTTTTTCAAGGGTTCCAAACCCTTTAGACCTTGCATTGTAATTGAGATAAGTATATTCTTAATTCAATCAATATGTCTATGTGTTGGTTGTTTATCTTTTGTTCTTATCTTAATTCTACTATGCTAGGCTAGATTTACTTTGTGTTTGCTTAGATCTAATGAAACCTAGATGTTGATTATTTGTTGATTACTTGTCTATTCTTGTTTTGGATGAATGATATTATATGTTAGGCTTAAGAAAACTGGCAGATCTCCAAATGGTAACATGCTTGAACGTCTTAAGAAACATGAACCGAGGCGTACTAGGTCTTTATTGGTTGTATTTAATGCATGAGCCACTGTTTACAATCCCTATAGTTGTGCTGGGTCATGGTGTAGGAGGAGATAAGAGCTCATAGAGTTGGGGAGTTATGTATGCCACCCCACGAATGGTATTAAGGAATACAATCCGTCATCCATACAAGTGTAACAAGTAATTGACATGTAAAAGATATCTAGGGAGTAATGAAGTCTAAGTAAACACAATTTCTCTAAATACTGCTCACAACCTTAGTTTAAATTAGTTTAATTTCATTTTTATTAGTTTAATTAATTATATAATAGTTTTTGGGTTAGTTGAATAGCAACTAATTCCGCCCACTCTTCCAAAACCCGAGATTTTACTTGCTTTCATAAAATATAAAAACACAAAAATAATCATCTTTCATCTCTAGAACTATTAATTAGGCTTTCTAATCCTAGCGACACTATTCCTAAGCTGAACGATCAATCCCCCGGTACTTGTCACTATACTATACTACAACGATCAGGTACACTGCCTGGTGGGGGTTGTAAGCCTCGCGAGATCCCTCGAGAGGTAAAGCAAGGTGCGATTCCCACGCATCAAATCCCGTGACGCTGACAAGCATCACAGGCTTTGACTAACTCGTTGGCATCCTTGTAGATTGTGGGCCAATAGAAACCGGAATCAAACACCTTTTTGGCGGTGTAGTTAGGACTATGGTGGCCCCCGGTGGGTCCAGCATGGCAAGCCTTGAGAATATCAGTGGCTTCCTGTCCGTATACACATCGCCTGATGACTTGCTCGGCACAGATTTTGAAGAGGAAGGGGTCATCCCAGAAGTAATGTTTAACGTCTTTGAAGAATTTTTTCTTTTGTTGGGACGTTAACCCCTTCACTATGAAGTTACCCGCATGGTAATTTGCAAAGTCGGCAAACCATGGGGTAGTAGAGTCACCACGAAAAGCAACCGCATTGAGTGTCTCGAGAGGAAATGTTTCATTTATTTCCTTTTTCTCGGACACATCTTGATGAGGGTTCTCTAATCGTGAGAGATGATCAGCAGAAAGGTTCTCGGCTCCTTTTTTATCACGGATAATGATATCAAATTCCTGAAGGAGGAGAACCCAACGAAGAAGCCTCGGCTTTGCATCTTGTTTTGCAAATAGGTATTTCAAAGCCGAGTGATCTGTGTACACTACGCATTTAGTCAAGATTAGGTATGACCGGAATTTCTCAAAGGCATACACCACAGCTAGGAGTTCTTTTTCAGTGGTGGTGTAATGACCTTGAGCCTCAGTCATAGTTTTGCTTGCGTAGTGTATGGGCTGAAAGTATTTTGCTTTTCGTTGCCCCAAGACCGCACCTATGGCAAAATCACTAGCATCGCACATAAGCTCAAAAGGTTGGTCCCAATCGGGGGCAACAAGAATCGGTGCCTCGGTAAGCTTTTTCTTTAATGTTTCAAAAGCTTCGATGCACTCAGGAGAGAAGATGAAAGGAGCATCCTTCTCGAGGAGATGGGTCATAGGCCGGGCAATCTTAGAAAAATCTTGGATAAACCTACGGTAGAAGCCGGCATGACCCAAAAAGCTCCTAACACCTTTTACGGTGGTGGGGTGAGGTAATTTGGCAATGACATCGATTTTAGCTCTGTCAACCTCGATCCCATTTTTTGAAATTTTATGGCCGAGGACAATGCCCTCCTTGACCATAAAGTGGCTCTTCTCCCAGTTGAGACTTAGATTCGTTTCTTTGCAACGTTTAAGCATCTGTTCCAAGTGGGAGAGGCAAGTCTGAAATGAATCCCCGATGACTGAAAAGTCATCCATGAATACCTCCATAGTTTTCCCGATCATGTCGGAAAAAATAGACATCATGCACCTCTGGAACGTGCCTGGTGCATTACATAAGCCGAAAGGCATACGTCTGTAAGCAAAAGTTCCGTAGGGGCATGTGAAGGTAGTCTTCTCTTGATCCTGGGGATCAATGGGGATTTGGAAGTAACCCGAGAAGCCATCGAGGAAGCAGTAGTATTCATTTCCCGCAAGTCTTTCGAGCATTTGGTCCATAAAAGGGAGAGGAAAATGGTCTTTACGGGTGGCTTCATTTAACTTTCGATAGTCAATACAAACACGCCAACCCGTGACCAAACGAGTTGGAATCAACTCGTTATCCTCGTTGGTGACAACGGTAATGCCTCCCTTTTTGGGAACACAATGAATTGGGCTAACCCAAGGACTGTCAGATATAGGGTAAATCAATCCCGCATCAAGATGTTCAAGAACTTCTTGTTTGATAACTTCGTGGATTTTGGGATTTACCCTTCTCTGATGTTGCACAGCTGGCTTAAAGTCATCCTCATATTTTATGAGTACAAAAGTTCGGGCTTATGCCCTTAATGTCGGAGAGTTTCCAAGCAATTGCTTGCTTGTTTGACTTAAGAACCTTTAGGAGTGCAGCCTTTTCCTCATCTTTTAAGTCTTTGGCAATAATGACGGGTAATTTATTATCACCCTCCAGAAATGCATATTCTAGATGAGGAGGCAAGTCCTTGAGCTCAACCTCGGGAAAGTCTTCAGTTATTTCAACATTTTTGACTTCCGCTTTATGAAGTATTTGTGGAGACGGAGAGGGTGAAGGATCGTCATTTAACAATCTTTCAAGGAGAAGAATGTCCCCCTCCGGGTCAAGATAGTTTTCATCAACTCCATCGGGAATTGAGCTATCTTGAGCAAGAAAAGCCTCGAGCTCTTCCAAAAGGAAGTCACCTCCCTCAAACGGAGTGAGGGAGGGGGAAGAGTCGGAAATGATCGGATCAGTGGACGGAGAGGTACTGCCACTTATTGAGAAACCAAGGACCTCTTGAGATGATTCCTCCGACGCAATATCGATGATGTCAATACGGTTAACCGTTTCAGCGTCATAATTGGAGGAATATCTTGAAGTCTGATCAAGATTGAATGTTATGGCTTCGCCATCAACACGTAGAGTGATTTCTTCTTCGAATACATCAATCAAAGCACGACCCGTTCTTAAGAATCCTCTCCCGAGTATGAGAGGGACTCGTGGGTCTGCATCGAAATCAACAATCACGAAATCTGCCGGAAAATGGAACTTTCCTACTTTCACGAAGATATCTTCGCCAATGCCGAGAGGACGGGATATGGTACGGCCTGCAAGCTCGAGTGTCATGCAGGTCGGAGTGAGAGCATGGAGTGAGAGTCTTTTCCAGACTGTGTAAGGCATCAAGTTAATGCTTGCGCCAAGATCGGCCAAGGCAAAGCATTCAACCATCCCAGGGAAAACACAAGGAATGAGAAATTTCCCGGGATCTCCAAGCTTTTCGGGAAGCTTTTTCAAGAGCACTGCTGAGCAATGCTCGTTAAGAGGAGTTTTTGCCATCTCACAAAGTTTTTCTTTGTTGCTTATCAGATTTTTGATTGTCGAAGCAAACTTAGGCATGAGAAGAAGAGCGTCCGCGAAGCTAATATCAAAGTGTAATTCTTGGAAATTTTGATAAAATTTTTCCATCTGATGGTTAGCTTTTTCGCGGTTCTTTTGTTCATTCACTCGTGAAGGATATGGAATTGACGGTTTAGGCTCATTCTTTGAGATTTCATCAGAACACACAGGAGGATCAAATACAACTTTCGGCTTACGAGCCGGGACCGGGACAACTTGAGGTTGGACGTTGTTGGTACCTCCGTTATTAGTAGGAAGCACCTTGTCCGTAGTAACCTCAGGTTCACGTTCCGCCACCTTAGGAGGAGAAGAAGAGGTAGAATTAATCGAGGGTCCATTGTATGATACCCCACTTCGGGTAGTGATCGCCTTGACATCGCCCCTCGGGTTAGCGATCGTGTTGCTTGGTAGTGTACCCGAGCCCGAGGGTCGATCATTTAAAGACTTCTGAAGTTCAGAGACCGTTTTGATCAATAACCGATTTGTTTCCTCTTATGCTTTCATGAATTGTTTAATCTCAGCATCGGAGGAAGACGGAGGTGGAACAACGTTTTGATTTTGAACAGGGGGATTTTGAACACGGTTGTTTTGAAAATTCCCTTGGTTTTGATTGTTGTTACCCTGAAAATTATGTCTCTGATTGAAATTACCCTGATTGTAATTCCCTTGATTCTGGTTTCTTTGAAAATTTCCTTGAAAACCTTGGTTTTGATTGCCATTTTGAAAATTGTTTTGATTAAACTGGCCTTGATTTTGGTTCGGGTTTTGGAAATTTGAGTTTTGACCTTGGTTAAAATTTTGATTCGCGTTACGGTTTTGATTTTGGTTAAAACCGAGAGGTCCGAGAAAATTGTTGGAACGATAGCTTAAGAGATTACGGTCCCCTTGCGGTTGGTAAGAATTACCCCCCGTGTTGTAGGAACCGTTAGCAGCATAAACGTTCTCTTGAGGAAATTCAGCAGTAGCCGGACACTCGGAATACAGATGTGGGCCCCCACAAGTTTCACAACTTCGGGCCACGGCTTTCACTTGTTGATTTTGAACCTGATGTTGCATCGTTTGGTTCATTCTCAACACAGCCGTAGAAATATCATCCATCTTTTTGGTAAGAGCGATTATTTCAGGAGATGATGATGAAGGAGTAACGGAATTACATGACGCATCCCTTTCCGCAGAGGAATCCCAAAAGTTATGATGGGCAGTCATGTTCTCGATTAAGTCATAGCACTCCTCGGGACGCCTTTTCATAAAGGTCCCACCAGCAGCAGCATTGAGAATGTCTCGGTGCCTCAATGTCAGACCATTATAGAAGGTATCTATGATGGTAACTTGTAACATATTGTGGTTAGGGCACCGATCAATGGCCAGCTTATAACGCTCCCAAGCCTCAAAAAGAGACTCATCGGGACGTTGCCGGAAGTTGCTGATATCATTTCGTAACTTGGTAACCATGGATGGTGGAAAATATTTTGCTAGAAACTTGGTTACCATTTCATCAAAGGTTCGAATAGAATTCTTTGGAAGTCGGTCAAACCATGCAGTGGCATGATGAGTGAGAGAATAGGGGAAGAGGTACAGCCGAAGGGCATCATCGGTGACACCATGCTGTTTCATGCTTTGGGTGACCGTAAGATATTTGTCAAGATGTTTGTTGGCATCGTCACCCGGTAATCCGTGAAATTGACACGAATTCTGGACTTGTTGGATCATGTGATGCTTGAGGCCAAAGTCCGCAGCCCCAATAGTGAGTGGTGCAATAGGCCCACCCCGCCCTTGCATGGTAGGTTGGCACAGCTCCTCCATTGTTCGGAGATCGGGAGCTGGCTCATCCCTAGGAGGGTCAAGGGGTGGTAATGGTGGTGGTAGGCCAGCGGCCATTTCGGTTTCTGTATTAGAACGTAGCTCGGGTACGTCTTTCTGTTTTTTATTCTTTGTTTGAGACCGAGTGCGCATGCACTAAAAACAATTTTTCAACACAAGTTCGAGGCAAAACCACAGTGAACTTAAACCAATAATCACAAGTGAGCAGCTTCTTTGAAAAAGGTACACTACTCACAGGGATACAAAGGCAAGTTTTAAATCTTAAGTTTGGGAACTTATTATGTTCACACCCCCAGTTGGTAGGTGTTCAGCCTTGGTTTGCGGTGGTAAGCTTTTATGTATTTATTATTTTGAAAATCTGCTTTAGGCTTACGGGTGTGTGTGCAGAAAACTTGGGAATTATTTTTGGAACTGATTCGTTAACCGAAATCGTTCTTTTAAGATTACTCGCAGGCTGGCGGGAAGAAGTAAATAGGTTTCCTCTTCAGTTCGCAATTTAATGTCAGAACTTACCTTAAACCAACTGTTTCAGGTTGTAATCTTAAAGGAAACGAAGTAATTTAACTTCACAGTTTGTTTTGTTGTTTTTGATTTTTTTGGTTTTTTTAACACTTTAGGAAAAGTGTTAATGAACGTTTTTGATTTGATTATGTTTTTACAAAACTTTTTACAGGGAGGGTTTTGAAAACCACTAAACTTAAAACGATTTTATAAAACACGCAACAACCTCCCCGGCAGCGGCGCCAAATTTTGATTGGCTTAAAACCAGTCAACTTTTATTAGTCAACCACTTGTGAATGGTCAACCGTAAAAGTCAAACTAATCAAGCCAATACTCCGTGGATTGTGTAGTGTTTCCCCGGGTCGTTAAAGTCCCAGCGAGATTGAAATGGTGCTTTTGGAATCGTTTATGAGTGAGTGGGACTGAGGACAGTAGCCCAGATGATATGGAATTGATTTTGCTACTGTTATTTTAGTATTGGTACACAGATATAATATTCACAAAAATCAGATACCAGATATATGCACAAATTCACAATTAAGATCACGTATCGGACTGGAAAAGTGGGTTTTTGGAATTTATCAAACTACAGGGGGTGCTTTTGACACTTTTTGAAACTTAAAATTAAAGATGAAATTGAAATTATGAAAATGATTAAAATACTATTTAAATATTATTTAATTAATTAAACTATTTAAAATCTAAATTAAAACCTAATTTAAATAAACTAAAAATGACAAATGATTTAAATTAAACTAAAAATTAACAAAATTATTTTCTAAACCTAAATTAGAACTTGAAGAAAGTATAAAAAATTAAAAATAATATTTTTGTCTTTTTGTGGTTTTGTTATTAATTAAAAACTATTTAACTTAATTAAACTAATTAAACTACTTTTAATTTATATTAATACTAATTTAACTTAGAAAATTAAGATAAAATTTATAAAATTACTTAACCATCACTGGAATCCTAAAAAATTATAAAAACTCTAAAAATTATATTTTAAGATTCAACAACTAATTATTTACCTTTTAATTAACTTAAGTCTATTTTAAACAAATAAAATAAGAAAAATAGAAAATGAACAGTAGAATTTCAAAATATATTTTCTAAAAACTTATTATACTATATTAGAACTAGGAAAATTATAAAAACTAGATTTAACCTTATAAAAACTAATTAAGCTATTTAATACTTGATATTAAATAATAATAAAGAAAATTAAAATTAAATCTAATTAACACTAAATGACAAAATAAAAATCTGAAAAATTTATCAAAATTACTTTACTATATAAGGTATTTAATAAAAATATAAAAACACTAGTGACTTAATTAAATATAAAAATGAAAATTAAAATTAACTTGAATTAAATAGAAACTATCACTTACTTTAACTTTGATTTTTTTGGATTTTTCTTTTACAGAACTACTTTATACCCTAAAATGACAAACTTTTATGAAAACACTTTTAAAATTATCTTATTAATAACCTGTAAACACCCCCTTTGCTTACATAGTTGACTTATGTTGACTGTGTGGTCAATTTGGGTCAATTGGGCTTGGGTGGGGTCCACAATGGCAAAAGTGATAACAAATAAGCTCTACAAACTTAAATAAGCCAGAAACAACAATACTAGATCTCAAATAAGCTGAATAAGCCAAATAAGCACTTGTGCACAATCCAATTGAACTAAGAACTGGGGACAAACTTGGTGAGCAATTGCAGGTGGGGTCCCCTAGTCTAAGGGTCAAAAAAATGGTCAATGGTTGCTCCTTGGTAGGAGGGGGGTTGAAGGAACCTAACTAGAGGGTGTGGGACCCACTGAGGTGATCACAAATCACCACCAAAGTGGTGGTGGTAGACTGGGTCTGAGTGAGCAGGGCACACTTTGAGGGTCTGTGGGACCCACTAAACAAAACCCATAAAATCTAGGAAAAATCTCAAAAATCAACAAGGTGGTAGAGATTTATTTTGTAAAATTTCAGACCTTAAATCCTAGTATTAAGCAAACTGAAGAGATCCAAACTTTGAGCAAAATAACTGACACAGTCTTTTGACTTTTGAACAAAACTTGCTTTCTTGACTTTTTTCAACTTTGATTGCTCAAATCTGATTAGATATACTATATTATGATAAGATAAGATGATTTTAAGCTAAACTAACAATCTAAGAGTTGTTATGGTGAGGTTATGGACTTAGATAATCACCACAGTTAACTGTGGTGATAAAAACCTTGTGATTTTGACTTTTAAGGTTAAAGTGACCAGGTTATGGGTTTCAAAGACCTAGTTATGGCATATACTGAGTGTCTAAATGGATTATATCAAGTAACAAGAACTACAGCTCAGTGCATTAACCACATCCAAACACTACTTTAAGTAATTACTTATACTAAGAAACTATGCAATCCACTACCAACTACCAAATTACTGATTAAACTAGTTATATTAACTAAAAATAAAGCTGAATTGATTAATCTAATATAAGTAAAACTACTTCCTACTCAGAATCAAAAGATTATGCAGATTTTAGAAATATGAAAAGACCAAGTTACCAATTTCTTTACTCCAGCATGAAAAGGAGTATTTCACTAAGCTAGCCTATCTTTAGATAGGCAAAACCAGCTCCAATGTTGATCACCACTTCCTTCTTCAACCTGAAACACAAAAACCAAGCACACAGTTGACCATGGTTGACTTTTTTATCTTTTTGATCTTTTTCTAGTTTAGCTGAGTTTTAAAGTCTCTAAAAGCTTTTATAAGCTTAATGGAGCTTATGTGTACCTACTCAGTCCATAATTTGAGCTTAAATCCTATCAGACTATAATTCAAATTAACAAGTGGAATTTGAAAATTGCATAAACAAAATAAGCTGAGAAAACTTGCATATATTACTGAAAATAGTTTAACAATACATTGAATTAACTTCTACAACTGCTTAAAAGCTTGTTACTACACTATTATTGCTTAAATCACTAATACGATTACAACTATTAAAAAAAAACTAGACAACTCTTCCTCTTGCATCTCTTTGCCTTTTATAGCTGCCCATTAGGGTTTCCCTCAACTTCTGATCAAATCCCACCAATTTCTTTGTATTTTGGTCCACTCCTGAGCTGCCACGTGGTTTTGGCGGGAAGGAGACAATTTGCAATTTTCTCTGATACACGCAATGGGGATGGTGCATTTAATGTGATGTGAGGGGTAGGTGTAGGGAGGTGGGATGGTGATGATGAAGCTGCAAGTTGGGGTGGTGGACTGCAAAACCATGGTGGTTTAGTGGTATTGAGGTGGGGAGGGAAATACGGGGGAGAAGGGTGGTTTGAGGTGGTTTGACTGGTATTGACCAGGTCAAAGGTTGACCTGGGTTAAGGTGTGGACTGGGCTGTGGTGGGTTTGGTATTTTTGGGCCCAAAAGTGGATTAAGGTTTAGGTTTAGTTTGTTTATAGATCCGGTTAAGTTTATTTTCACAAGGACCATTTTTGTAATTTTGGAAAGTTGAGGGTGTAGACTTGGCATTTTCTTAATTTGTTTTCAAGGGTGTATAATGCCATATGATGAATAGTAGAAAGTCCTTTGGTGATTTTTCAATTTATTTTTCACCAGGGACAGAAATCGTCAAACTTTCAAACTTCAGGGACCAATTGTGTAAATATCACCAAACTTTCCACCAAGGACCAAACCTGCCATAAGAGATTAGTGCAAGGACAAAATTTGTTTTTCTCAAAGTTTTTCATATCCCAGGGACCATTTTTGACAATTTTCAAAGTTCAGGGACTAAACTTGACATTTTGTGAAACTTTTCACCAAAGGACTAATCATGTAACTTTTTTGATTTATAAGGGCCTTTGGTGACTTTTTCAAGTTTTTAGAATGACCAGGGACTAGATTTGACAACTTTTGAAAGTTGGGGGACTGAAACTGCCAATTATGCAAACTTTGTGCGTTTTTCATCTGTTTTTGGTATTTTTGCATTTGAGACATGTAAAACACTTTCGTGGGATATTTTCACTATTTTGATTCATTATTGAGTGTTTTTGAATGTTTTGGCAGTTCAGAATTGGTAAAAATTATGAGTATTTACACACTCATCAGGTTCCTCCTTTGACTCATTGTTTGACCTTGGACCCCCTGGGTCCCACCTGTATTTGACCCTCAAAAGTGTCCCTTTTTCTGAATTGAACAAGGTTTCCAATGTGCTTATTGTTAGCTTATAGCTTATTCAGTGGTCACCCTTAGTTTTTTCTTGCTTAAACAAGTTAACTTAACTTATTTGGATAAGACTTACCCTTTGTGGGTCCCACTGTAGCCCAATTCAGCTCATTTTACCATTTGATCAACAAAAGTCAACTGTTGTCTTTTTGCTTTCCATTTCAGCTTATTTTTAAGTTCCATACTACTTGTTTTCACAAAAGTTTGTTATTTTTAGGTATAAAATAAGTTTGTAAAATAAAAATCAAGAAAAAACAATTTAATATTAAGTGATAGTTTCTATTTAATGTAATTTAATTTTAATTTTCATTTTTAAATTTTAATTAAGTACTTAGCTATTTTATATTTTTATTAAATTCCTCATATATTAAAGTATTTATAATAATTTTTTCAGATTTTTATTTTATCATTAAGTATTTATTAGAATTAATCTTAGTTTTATTAATAATTAATTAATAATAAGTTTAAAATAGCATAATTAGTTTTTATTAAGCAAAACCTAGTTTTTATATTTTTTATAGCTTTTATATGTTATAAAATATTTTTAGAAATTTTTCTAGAATTTTTACTGTTCATTTCCTATTTTTCTTAATTTAAAATAGTTTAATTAGTTAATTAATGTTTAATTAGTAATTAATTAATAGAAAATTCACAAGAAGACAAAAATACATATTTTTATTTTTAAAACTTATTTTTAGTTATTTAATAATTTTAGAAATTTTATTTTCACCTTTTTAGTATTTAAATAATATTGTATTATATTTAAGTTACTTAAATATTATTAATAAGTAATAATTAGTATTTAATTAATAATAAATAATTAGCATTGGTTTTAGACGTTTGACCTTGTTGACCATTCACCTGGTCAGTTTAGGTTGACCGTTTGGAGCCAATCAATTGGCTTACACATATTTTGTATTATGCCATGGCTTTCTCAGGTTACGGTTCAGAGAAGACGCTTGGAAAAGCTTTGCGGCTGTTCAAAGCACAAATCAAGAAGCAGCTATTGGTGAACGAAAACGGCAAGACCAGGTTGTTGAAGGCGAAAGAAAAGAGCAGCAGCAAGAAAGTTATTGGTGAAGTAGGTCAGCGGTTCAACCCCCTTTCAGGTCTTGAACAAATGCTTAGTAGCCGAGAATTTGCTGTCATCTTTGGTGCATTGGGTTGCTGCAACAGGGGAGTGCTCAAGCCAGGCCTAAAATCAGTGGGTTTTGACGGTCAAATGGAGCAGAAATGGGTGTCTTTGGAGCCTGATCAATACTATGGGTTCATGTCCACCAGGTTCTTAGGACATAAACATATCATTTACATGTAAGTATCATGACTTTTCATTATCAGTAATTACAATTAGCAATTGTGTGCTTCATTGATGTTTCTAATATACTTTGAGTAAAACAAAAATACTTTGAACACGTCAACATGCAACCACTACATGACAAAAAAATTCGTATTACAGCTGCCAAAGTATTCTACCTTATTTATAGATAATCATCTCGACAAGAAAAACGGGCCCAAAATGTCGGAAAATAAACGGGCGAGCCAAGGTACTGCATTTTTGGTTATCGTGTTATGGTTCATTTAAGCAGTTCTTTCGGTATTCACGATACCATTCATAAATTTCGTGTATGCCATTTAAGCTTATTATGACAAAGTTTTTGAATCGAGTATTGCAATTCGTGTGTAAGTTTTATGTTTGAATGATGAGATTATTATCACGTCTTTTTTGACAGCCTTGGAACCTATCAACAGTTCTAACACTAGGAATCCATTCCCAGTTCCGGCTGCAATTGAGATTACTATTCTGCCTATCAAGTTGGAGCCTGATCAAGCTTAGTTTGCATCAACAGATAATGTTCGAGAACACCTGATACAAGTAAAATTTACAGTAGCTTCATTCGATCATATCTCAATGTCCATTTAAGTAGTATGACATGACTTTACTTTTTTTGTTGTGATAGATGTAGCCTGGAATGGAAAATCGATGAGGAAAACAAAGCTTTGTTGGCGGATACATAATCATATGATGTGGCCTTACCAAAACCGCCGGTAACTGTTCAAAACTGTATATATAAATTTTCAATCTTGGACGGCTGTTACTCATTTTTGTTATAGGTAGGTGATTGTTCGTTTGATGTCAAGAAATGAGAAGGTCTGGATTCAGTGGGAAAAGGCTCCAATTGCTTCAAGATATAGCCAGGGATTTAGACGTGGTATTCTCACAGCATTGATGTGCGTAAGTGGCGCCAGTAAAACGACACTTCTTGATGTACTTGCAGGAAGGAAAACCAGTGGCACCGTTGGAGAGATTATAAGGTAAGATATGGATTTTATAGACCCCTACTCATGTTATGCTTAGAAATTGGTTACCTAATGTGTAAGTTAAACAAAGGTTTGACCTTAGTTTAGTCAACTTTTTCACTACCCACTGATCCCTCTTTTCTTTATGTTAATACACATATCTGGTACTGATTGTTATAAATCTGTTCGGTTTTGTATGAAACTGCAGATGATGTATACTCCTGAGTTGCTGAAAATGGCGTCAGAGAGAAAAATATAAATGTCGTGGACTTGAGACGCGCTGCTGAACAGTTAAAATATACTCGGCCAGATGAGATGGCTGAGATTGGTGCCAAGATGGCAAACGCAACACCTGAGGAGCTTGCTTCTACGCGCTCCCGAGCAGATGCACATATCAATTATCTGCTAAATGCAGCTCTATTGTGCAATTCTCAGGTACGTTCTTTTTTGTATATCTTACCTTAATTGCGATTGCTTTTGTTAAATTTATTGCAAGGTTAATAAGAAACCTTTTTTCCATTTACCTTGCGTGACTTATGAGTACCATCATTTTGTTGTCAAGGGCTTGCAGCAACTGCTATGAATATAAAAACTACTTTTCAATCATTTTTTTTAACTGGATGTAAATCTTCACAAGATTATGTTGTTTGCAAGCACACGCATGTGACAGTTGGATTATTAAACAAGTTTGTTATAATATTTTCGGTTTTGTCTTACCAATGGCGTTCTCTTTTGTTTATGTTGTATAACTATCTATGACTATGGTTGGGTAAAATATGAATGACTAAGCAAAATGGTCCGTTTTCTGATCATACCGTGCATGTAACACAAAAAAACGACCCACTTTCTACTAAAAAAATACCACGCAATGATCAACGGCTTGAAACGACACCCCACATAAAATGATTATAAGTGAAAATGTGAATGTTAATTGGTCATTTGTAGTTTGATCTGTATTTTGGATAAATGGTTTCCATACTTCTTATATGTATTAAATATGTACTATCTAAACTTTTGAGTATGATGAATATAAATTACATGTACTATCATTAGTTTTGAAGTTTATAAGATTCAAACTGTGCTGTAGTTATAAGTGGGATAAAAATGAGAAACGCTTAAAAGGCCAAGACCGGATTGCTTCAGCTTCGCAATGAGATAGTGTGGAAAACTAGAAGGGGGGTTGAATAGTTTTACGTCTTTTTAATTAGTTGTAAAAAGAGTTTTAGTGTTTACTTAATTTTTAAAACTTAGATTCGATAATATGTGATCTCAAGTATTTCACAATACAAACAAATATCAATACGAAATATATAACAATGATAAGTAATGAAATAAGTAAGAGATGGAAAGATCGAACCGCGAGACAAGAGATTTATAGTGGTTCGGCTACAAGGACACCTTCCTTGCCCTACTCCACTCCCCGAGCACCTAACTCGAGAGTTTTCTTCACTATATCAACAAGCTCCCTTATGGCGGAGAAAACCTTACACACCAATTTACACACCAACATACACACCAATTTACACACCAATAATCACACCACAACACCTTCACACCTAAGTCACAACTTCTACACACCTTCTTCAAATCAATCTACTTCACAACTAACTACTTCAACTCTATCTTCTTCACACCAATAGATTTCCTAGCTTTTCTTCTTCACACCAAGCTATCAACTAATCACACAATCTATATCTAACACAACTATCTACAAGCAAATATTCACAACAATCTTCACAAAGAATATGTAAATAATCTAGATGATACACCAACAACTTGGATGTGGAGATCACAACAAGTTGTAATACTTCTTGTCTAGGAAGATAGAAGTATTCTTCTCTTGCACTTGAGAGGATGGAAATTGGATCACTTTGAAACAAAGAATATATACACTTATGATCAAAGGATGAGAGAATAGAGAAATAGATCTAGATCAGAAAGTTTAGAAGTGCAAAAGGTGAGAAAAATCTGAGGGATGAATCAGTATTTAAAGGGGGGGAAAATACTGTTCTGGAGCGTGCCGGTCCCCCTAATTGTAGGCCGGTCCCCTTAATGATTAAGGGGGGCCGCCTAGTAAAATTAAGGGGGCCGCCCTCCTGAACGTTTCAAAAGTTTTTCTGGATAAAATTTGCCCTTTTTGGTTGGAAATTTGAAATCATATTTTTGTGGTTTAATAAAGCTATACCAAAAATGATTTACAAATATATATAAAATGTTAAAATCATTTTATATAATGGTATGTATTAATATAAAATTTCCTTTGATCATGAAATGTAATAAACTCTTTGTTTATTTATACCTTAAGTGATATGGAAGCAAAGACAAGTATTAAGCACCAAAAACTTGTTTATGTCATAAGTTTTAGATTAATGAGTTTATGCTTTGTAATTATCAAAACATAGAGACATTGTTAATATGCTAACAATGTTTTAAGACATTATTTATGTCAACAATCTCCCCCTTTTTGATGATTACAAAACCTTAAACTCATGAGGTCTAAAACATAATTTTTAGACAAGAATTTAGAGTTTAACATTCTCTTCTCCCCCTTTTTGTAAAATCAAAAAGGTAAATGCTCCCCCTTGATGTAAAGTCCCCCTCATTTGAGAGCATCAAAGGAATGAGCTATGGAAGTCTTAGCTACACAAAATATTAGAAAAGAACAAGGCACATATATATGCAAAGCAATAGTTATAAAAATAGATTCTTTCAAGCATCATAAAAAACATTAAAATACTTAATATGCTTAAGGCATCTTAATCATAATAAAACAAAAGGAAGGACATAGTCCTATATAGCCTAAAGAAGCACTTGGACTTGCTTGCAACTCGTAGTTGATTGTGTTATTTGCTTGAATGGAAACATAAGCATAAAGCTTAGATGTTTGATTGAGAGGGATATGGGGTGGAGTATGGAGCAGAAGAGGTGGATCTCACGATGTTGTATCGTGTTAAGGGTGGTATTGGATGATTACGAGTGAGAAGATATTCAATCCAAGAAATATCTTCACTCAAGTAGAGGATTTGTTTTTGAAGGAATATGCAACAAGGGCAAAAGTGAGTGTGGTTGGTAACTTGATCCAAATTGAGAGAGTGGGAAAGGCAATTTGCATAGGGTGATGATGGAGGTTGCCCTTTGTTGCGTTGTGCAAGATGCATAGCAAGGAGATCACTAAGATCATGGATTTGGTTTATTTCATCACGGAACTTTTGCTTTTCCGTGGCAATGTGAAGAGGATCATAGGTTTGGTATGGATGTGTTGGATTTGTGTAGTTGGAATTGTAGTTTGATAGTTGATCAAACTTGTATGGATCATTATAAGTGGTTGGAGGTTGAGATGTGTAGTTTGGCTTGAAGGAAGATGGTTGGCCAATGTTGTATGGCTTGTAAAGAGGATCAAATGAATGACCTTGTGGGTTTGAGGTAAAGTTTGGGAAGTAAGAAGTTGGAGGTGTTGAATGACTTCCAATCTCATTGGTTATGATGGATTTGTTTCGAGGGCTTTTTCTTCGCCAAACGGGTCTTTCCGTCATCCTTGCTAGCCTTGAGGCTTTTGATTTTGGTTTGTTTGGAGAGTTCATGATGGGATGAATGGATAGTTTTGAGGATTGGGGATATTTATAGTGTAAGATTTGTGTGTTTAAGGATGGATAAGGTTTGTTTGGAAGATTGGGACAAAGTGTGTTGGTTAAAATTGGGAAATGTAGGTTGAAATGGGCTAAAAAGCAGAAAAGATTCTGTAAACCCGACCATCAGATGGCCGGTCCCCTTAATTAGGGGGCGGTCCCCTTAATAATTAAGGGGGCCGCCTTACATAATTAAGGGGGCCGCCCATCTGGTGATTTCCAGGTTGCCAAAATTGGGTTTTTGGCAGAAAATTTTCAGAAAGGTTATGTGTTTGGATTAGAGTTCAAGCAAGTTCAATTCTCTTAGGCAATATAGAATCTAATCTAATTAAGATATGGCATGCATGCAAGAGGACACATAATCAACACATAATAAGCAATAGGAGGTAAGTAAAGGCAAGCACACTTAAGTTTCCTAAGGCACCTATCTTAGATAAAAGGCAAAGGCAATTAGTGAGTGAAAAGCTAGTGATGGATCAAGATGACATCATTATTAAGGAATTTTTCCTAGTGAGTGTCTATATGCAACAAATGTGGAGTTGTGATTGTTTCGACTCCTAGATGCACAACGAAATAACGATCCTAAGAAACAATCCAAATGATCTCCTTGATTCAATTTTTGCTCGATCATGAATGTCAAAGACATATATTAGATTATATACCTTGACAATTTATGTGTGAGTTTATGCATGATTTTGAAAGACAATATTTTTTTACACTTTGTCAACAATGCAAGGAAAATGATCTTCACGTGATTCCTAGATTGTGAGAATAATATTTAGAAAGAATTGATTAAGTTTTACAAAAAGGTTTATGCAAAGAAAATGAATCTTCTCAATCTTTAATTTTGTGCGAAATAGATTCCTAGACTCAGAAAAGGTGAAATGAAAAAAAATAAATTTCATGCAAGTATAACTTTGAATTAATTCAATATAATTTAGTCAACTTGTTCCATCATTCCTAATCCTAAACGCAAGTGGTTGAATAATTCACGCTTAAGGGGTTTTGTGAATATATCTGCAATGTTGTCTTCCGATGCAACCTTTTCTATAGATATATTTCCTTTTTGTACATTATCCCTAAGAAAATGGTGACGTATTTCTATGTGTTTAGTCCTAGAGTGTTGCACCGGATTTTTACTTAAGTCTATTGCACCTTTGTTATCGCACATAATGGGGACATTTTCTAACCTAATGCCATAGTCTACGAGAGCTTGTTTCATCCATAGTGCTTGTTGACATGCCTTTTCGGCGCTTGCATATTCGGCTTCGGTTGTAGAAATAGCAAGAGCGGTTTGCTTCTTCGAAAACCAAGACGTTAGACAACATCCCATAAACGTGCAAATACCGCTAGTGCTTTTTCTATCTACGTAGTCTCCCGCATGATCCGAATCCGCATAGACAATGGTTTCTATGCCGGATTCCTTAGGATACCATAATCCTAAGTGTATAGTGCCTTTAACGTATCGGAAGATACGCTTAACCGCTTCTAGGTGAGAGGTTTTGGGATCCTCTTGAAAAC
Source organism: Artemisia argyi (assembly GCA_030686995.1). Taxonomy (NCBI): domain Eukaryota; kingdom Viridiplantae; phylum Streptophyta; class Magnoliopsida; order Asterales; family Asteraceae; genus Artemisia; species Artemisia argyi. Next base: position 5,244,152 of record CM060692.1, on the reverse strand, counting down.
GGGCACAAAGGCAGACACTAAACATGATATCGGGTCTACTTGCCGTCAAGTATAGTAAACTACCTATCATTCCTCTATACTTGGTGTTATCTACGGACTCACCTTCATCGTCCTTTGTTAGCTTTACCTCCGTAGACATGGGTGTTTTCATGGGTTTTGAGTCTTCTAGGCCAAATTTCTTAAGCATTTCCTTAATGTACTTAGATTGGTTAAAGAATATTCCATCTTCTAATTGTTTTATTTGTAATCCTAGGAAGAAGTTAAGTTCACCCATCATACTCATCTCAAACTCATCATGCATGATTTTGGCAAATTCATTACACATGTCTTGACAAGTCGATCCAAATATAATGTCATCAACATATATTTGAACAATGATGAGATTAGGGTCTTTCCTTTTAGTGAAAAGAGTGTTATCTACCATTCCCATGGAATAATCATGTTTAATAAGAAAAGCTTTTAATCGATCATACCAAGCTTTGGGAGCTTGTTTGAGTCCATACAAAGCTTTCTTTAACTTATAAACATAATCAGGTTTTGCGAAGTCAATGAATCCTGGAGGTTGTGCCACATATACCTCCTCATTGATAAAACCGTTAAGGAATGCACTTTTCACATCCATTTAGAATAACTTAAAATCTAGGGCGCAAGCATAGGCAAGTAATATCCTAATTGATTCTAGTCTAGGTACGGGGGCATAAGTTTCATCATAATCAATTCCTTCTTGTTGATTATAACCTTGGGCAACTAACCTAGCTTTATTCCTAGTAACTATTCCATTCTCGTCTAACTTGTTCCTATATACCCATTTGGTTCCTATGATAGTCATATCCTTTGGATTTGGGACTAGTTCCCAAACATCATTTGCCTTAAATTGATTTAATTCTTCTTGCATAGCTATAATCCAACTTTCATCCTTTAAAGCCTCGCTAATATTCTTAGGTTCTATTGCTGAGAGGAAACAAAAGAAGTTGTTTTTATCTTGGGCTTGTGACCTAAGGGTTCTTTGGTTAAGATGTCCTATTATATTATCTAATGGATGTGATCTAGATTCTTTAATATTAACGGTTTCGTTATTTTCTAAGTGAATGTCTTCATTATCATTTCCTATGGGTTTTGTTTTACTAACCTCAATGGCTTCATCTTCGACTAAATCATCATCTTCTAAAGGTAGCGTTTTAGGAGGTGGTGGTGTTTCATCAAATGTTACATTTAGTGATTCCTCTACTTTCATGGAGTGTTTGTTAAGTATTATATATGCTTTACTATTTTGTGAGTATCCTAAAAATATTCCTTCATATGATTTTGGATCAAACTTAGTGAGGTAGTCCTTAGTGTTTAAGATATAGCATTTACTTCCAAATACCCTAAAGTAGCTTAAGTTTGGTTTTCTATTTCTTAATAACTCATAAGGAGTTTTTCCTAGAATTCTTCTAATTGATACCCTATTTAAAATATAAGTCGATGTATCTACGGCGTGACACCAAAATTTTTGTGGAATGGATTGTTCATTTAACATAGTTCTACTCATTTCTTGTAGTGACCTATTTTTTCTTTCTACTACCCCATTTGATTGAGGAGTACGAGGAGCGGAGAAATTGTGAGATTCCATTTAACTCACAATATTTTCCAAATTGTACTTCGTTATCAAATTCCCTGCCATGGTCCGTCCTAATGGCAACTATTGAGCATCCTAATTTATTTTGAATCATTTTACTAAATATTTTGAATTTTTCAAAGGCTTGGGTTTTGTCACTTAAAAACCTAGTCCACGTGTATCGTGAGTAGTCATCTACTATTACTAAGGTATATTTGTTTCCTCCATAGCTCCGTACAGCGGATGGACCAAAAAGATCCATATGTAATAATTCTAGGCACCTAGTAGTGGATACTATATTTTTAGCTTTGTGACTAGCATGAGCTTGTTTTCCAATTTTACATGCATCACAAAAATGTTTGTCATATTTTAGATTGGGCAAGTTTCTAACTAATTCCTTAGAGGCCAAAGATTGTATTTGTTGCATGTTAGCATGTCCTAATCTCCTATGCCACAATGTGGAGTTTTCGTCTAGGGTCATTAGGCATATCCTATCTTCAGGTTTGTTTCCTAGTTTCATAACATATACACCTCCTTTCCTAATACCTCTACCTATAATTTTTCCATTCTTAACTATTTCGCTATCTTCTTCGGAAAAGATAACTCTACATTTATTATCGCATATTTGGCCTACACTAAGTAAGTTATATGTTAAATTATTTACATGCTCAACATTTTCAATAGTAAGTGAGTCTTGAGAAATCGTACCTTTGCCAATAATTTTTCCACGCAAGTCACTACCAAAAATAACGTTACCTCCGTTGTATGCCTTATATGTAGAGAATAGCTTTCGGTTCCCTGTCATGTGCCTTGAGCATCCACTATCCTTGATCCATTCGTCAGACTCCAAGTCAATTCCAAGGCATATTTCGTCGGTTGCTTTTGCCATGAAACACTTTTCTTCTCTTGGTTTTTCCACTTCTTCTTTGTCACTATCACTCCATGTTCTACTAACAAATGCACCTTGATTATCATAACTCGGCGGCTTTAGACATTCACCAACGAGATGATTTGGACTTCCTCATCTAAAGCATTTTCTTTTCACGTAATTGTCACTTCTATTTCTTTGGAACGATTTTCTATCGTCATGTGATGATCTAGTGAATCTTCCTCGTCTCTTGAAGAATTTCTTGAATTCTCTTACGGCCATTGCATATTCTTCATCTTCACTCTCGTCACTTGAGTCACTATCATCACAAAGTTCCTTTTTGGCTTTTAGAGCAACGGATTTGACTTGTTCTTTCTTGACTTTAACCGTTTCCAAATCTTTTCTTATAATTTCTTCATGGACCTTCAAGTTGCCAATAAGCTCATCTAGTGACAATGTCATCAAATTCTTTGATTCTTCAATAGCCGTGACTTTAGCTCGCCATTTCGGATGCAATGCCCTAAGAAATTTCCTAACACAATTTTTACTAGAAAATGTCTCATCAAGTGCTTTTAAAATTGTGATAATGGTGTTAAATTTAACAAAAGCATTATCAATTGATTCCTCTTCCGGAATCGTAAATTGTTCATATTGTTGTACAAGAAGATCTATTTTGTTATCTTTAACTTGACAATTACCTTGGTGAGTGATTAGTAAAGAATCCCAAATTTCTTTTGCGGTTTTACACATAAAAATTCTTTCATATTCTTTGCCTGGTAACGCATTATAAATAACCATTTTAGCCTCATTATTTTTTGCTAGTTTCTTTTTCAAATCATCATTTTGTTTTTCAAAAGCTACAATTTCATCCATTTTAGTTTCAACATTATATTGAATAGGGGGAAAATCACCAAAGGTAATAATATGCCAAAGATCAAGATCTTTTGATTTCACATAGGTTTCGAATCTATTTTTCCAATATAAAAATCCATCACTTTCAAATAGTGGTGGTCTTTGCATAGATTGCCCTTCTAAATATTTTTCAGATTCCATAGATCGTTACAAGTTTTAAAATACAATATATTTTAAAATTCTTGCTAGACGTGGCTCCTGATACCAATTGTGGAAAACTAGAACGGGGGTTGAATAGTTTTACGTCTTTTTAATTAGTTGTAAAAAGAGTTTTAGTGTTTACTTAATTTTTAAAACTTAGATTCGATAATATGTGATCTCAAGTATTGCACAATACAAACAAATATCAATACGAAATATATAACAATGATAAGTAATGAAATAAGTAAGAGATGGAAAGATCGAACCGCGAGACAAGAGATTTATAGTGGTTCGGCTACAAGGACACCTTCCTTGCCCTACTCCACTCCCCGAGCACCTAACTCGAGAGTTTTCTTCACTATATCAACAAGCTCCCTTATGGCGGAGAAAACCTTACACACCAATTTACACACCAATATACACACCAATTTACACACCAATTTACACACCAATAATCACACCACAACACCTTCACACCTAAGTCACAACTTCTACACACCTTCTTCAAATCAATCTACTTCACAACTAACTACTTCAACTCTATCTTCTTCACACCAATAGATTTCCTAGCTTTTCTTCTTCACACCAAGCTATCAACTAATCACACAATCTATATCTAACACAACTATCTACAAGCAAATATTCACAACAATCTTCACAAAGAATATGTAAATAATCTTGATGATACACCAACAACTTGGATGTGGAGATCACAACAAGTTGTAATACTTCTTGTCTAGGAAGATAGAAGTATTCTTCTCTTGCACTTGAGAGGATGGAAATTGGATCACTTTGAAACAAAGAATATATACACTTATGATCAAAGGATGAGAGAATAGAGAAATAGATCTAGATCAGAAAGTTTAGAAGTGCAAAAGGTGAGAAAAATCTGAGGGATGAATCAGTATTTAAAGGGGGGGGGGGGGAATACTGTTCTGGAGCGTGCCGGTCCCCTTAATTGTAGGCCGGTCCCCTTAATGATTAAGGGGGCCGCCTAGTAAAATTAAGGGGGCCGCCCTCCTGAACGTTTCAAAAGTTTTTCTGGATAAAATTTGCCCTTTTTGGTTGGAAATTTGAAATCATATTTTTGTGGTTTAATAAAGCTATACCAAAAATGATTTACAAATATATATAAAATGTTAAAATCATTTTATATAATGTTATGTATTAATATAAAATTTCCTTTGATCATGAAATGTAATAAACTCTTTGTTTATTCATACCTTAAGTGATATGGAAGCAAAGACAAGTATTAAGCACCAAAAACTTGTTTATGTCATAAGTTTTAGATTAATGAGTTTATGCTTTGTAATTATCAAAACATAGAGACATTGTTAATATGCTAACAATGTTTTAAGACATTATTTATGTCAACAGATAGGCAAGGATATTTTGATGAGGAAAAAAACGACATTCGTTTACAGCTTTGTTTTAATTGAATGTGATGCATGTAAAGTTTGAGAGAGTTTGATATTTGCGATAAACGGATTTATATTGTTAAAAGTATGCTACTTTTTTAACCACAGAAATACTATGCTTTTAAACGTGCTCGCCCGCATCGCGGCGACCAGCGCCAGTCTCGTACTAATAATTAATAAATATTAAATATTCCTGTCAATACAAAGATATAAGATCATTTGAGAACCAAACTTTTTTTACATACCAAGATACTAATCTCCACCCTCCATCTTCCCTCCATCTTTATTTGATATAATGGATGAGATTAATCCTAACAATTTAAAAAACACACTTTTATCTTTTTTTTTCTTCAAATATTAATATCTTTTAAACCGTTAATCGTTAAGCGAAAAAAAAATATACCTTTACGACGAACATTTAATTATCTTTCTATAGATAGGCTAATTGATATATTTTCGACAAAATTTTTTTTCTCGTTTTTTTCACGTTTTTTTCGTGGCCGAAAAAATAATATATGATATTACATATCATATCATATATGATATTACATATCAATTATATGTAATATCATATATGATGAAAAAAACAATTTTTTTTTCGAAAGTATATTAAAGTGTCCGTCTATAGAAAGATAATTAAATGCCCGTCGCGATGGTGTAATTATTTTCGTTTAACGATTAACACTTTAAGAGATATTTAAATTATAAAAAATGAGTGAAATAATAAAATGCTTTTAATCTCAACCATTGATTTCCTCTTTAGATGGATGGTGGGGATGAGTCTCTTGGTATGTGAGGAATGTTTGGTTTGTAAAATAACCCGACTCCAATACAAAACAAAACGTATGTTTTTAAGTAGTATGTTTTAATTAATATTGTGAATCAAGATAATAAATGATTTAATTAAGTAAATAAATGGTTTTGAAACCGTTACAATTTATAACATTTGTGAATTATACAAATCATTTCACACTAGTGTTAAGGCAAACTTTACTAGATGAGCGTTTTTGGATGACTATTAAAATTTCGAAAACGATTATGAATATACTTGTTAGGTTGCTTACATCAAACCATAAAAGGCTTTACTATCCGGATAACATGTACAAGTGTTCTTTTCCGTTTACCCATTTTTCAAATTGATATTTGATAGTACTTCATGTGACATGTCACATTTATGTGTATAGGGTGGCAAGCATAACATCATAGCGAACACAAATAAACCTTCTTTTGCTCATGGATTGACTTCCACTTAGAGTTAGGCTAATGAGGTTGTTAATATATCATCATATAAATGACGTGTTGATGAATAAATGAAGGTACATTGTTAGCTATTTTTGAAGTCTTTCGTTTGGTGTTTGTGTTTTTTTCGATGCATATGAATCAAGTGTTGTTAAGGATTCTTAAAATCAGTTTTTGATTGGGCTAACTGCACGAAAATGTAGCTTACTTTCCACATTTTATAGCTACAAGTAGCAATTTACTCTTTTTCTATATCGGTATAGCATACTTTTGAATTTCTTCTTTTGAGTGTATCGTTGAGACGTTGACTAGTTGTGTGTATTATTTGACAGATATACCCATCCTCAGGTTAAAATGCGAGGGTGTAAACTGAAAGGTAAAATGATCAAGTGGTACACACAACTGGTTATACGATACACCAAAAAGATCGACATAAATTCGTGTAACAATCAAAATATGATAGACACTTCAACTTTGCGAATAAATATATATCACGTGATTTGAAGTTTGTTAAATTCTTATATGCTATAGTTTAAATAATCACCAAACATAACTAGTTACTACCAAATCATTTAACTTTATCATGGTAAATTATACACAACATGATTGCGACGTGATTTATATCCGAAAAAGCATTTCTAGTTCGTCTTTAACGACATGTATATAAATATTATCTCTGACGGTGTATTGTGCTACTTGGCTCCTTCGACACTTGAAAGAGTACAATACAAAACAAGATTGAAAAGGGAACAATAAAGTGAAAAACGTAAACATGTACTGAAAGTAACAAAAGATAAACATGTTGTATAATAAAGCGCAAATGACATTATAGTATATATTAAATCCAAAGACAAACGGTGCCGTTTTGGCACCTCCCGTTCCCGCCATTTTTTCCGGCCCAGTTGTTGGGCTCTTTTAGTCGGCCTGTTTTTCCGGCCTGTTTTTGCTCAATCGTTTAATCCGTTGCTTTCTTAGCCCAATCCGGCTCATGAGTACAAAGGGTGCCGCTTGATGCGATTATGCTAGGGTTTGATGTTTTGGGGCTTTTGTTTTCTGCTTCACGATCCTACAATTCACACTGAGGGGTTTTCGTGGCGGAGTGGTTTTGGGTTGTTTCTACAATCTGTAAGTTTAAATTTGCTGTTGTTGGTTATTTGGTCACGAAAAAATTTAGACATTTATGTGTTGCTTAGTTATGAATTTGGGGTTTATTAAAAGTGTTAATGGAAAGATTAAACATGGCAGCCACACCTTGATTGTGGTTGTAGCCATGTCGGGTATCACAAACACCCAATGAAAGGCCGTTTATGAAGGAGATTGGTTGCATACCAAGTGCTTGATGAAATGCTTAAATGAAAAATATATTTATAATTTATGCACACCTATGCCTTCACTCATGCTTAGGTTGTTGTGATTAGCCTTACGCGCCCCTATCATGGCAGGGCATCACGGTAACGTGTTTGCAGCCGGGGGGTGGATGTGATGATTGTCATAAGCTGACCAAAATGAATGGGTTTGGTCTGATGCGTTTTTATATGTTTGAACACCAATCGTATATTGGTTTTCTTGGGAACAGAAATGTATAAATTGGTGATGTGGCATATGGTTAAGGCAGCGATGATGGTTTTGTGCACTTATATTTTGTCGGCACCCGTTCCTTGGCAGGGCAACCAGAACTGTATTATGGTTGCAGCCATGGCGGCATCTCGGCATAAAAGTGAAATTCCCCGTATCTTGGCATGGCAATGTCTCGGCGTTGCAGCCATGGTGGGTGCACCTGTTTTTTTTCGTTCGCTTCCATATCTGAGCCTAGCTTAGAAGCCTTGCTGGTATAATGGTTTCGCAACCGTGGCAGGCCTATCATTCGTGTTAGCAGCCACAGGCTGATATATGTGCTCGGTACACTCTAAAAGTGTGGTTTGTGTTTGAAAAAAAAAATATTATGATGATAATAATCTTAGACCTATGATGAGTTTTAACGTGTCTGTGTAACTGCGAGATAAGCCGCATGTTGGCAAGGCAGCCTATTCCGGTTGCAGCCATGGCGGTTGTTTCCGCTTTTTCCTGAATGATTTTGGAACAGTATGTGGCGATGATGATAATTGTGCTTCTTAGCTCTTCTATGCGCGAGCCTAGCAGAGACCCGCGTCTTGGCAGGGTAACCAGATATTTTATCTGGGTGCAGCCAAGGCTGCCGCATTCAGCATGAATGACAGAGTACAGATCTGAGCCTGGGTTTTGGGGTTTTTTTAAGGATAATCACAACCTACCCACTAACTATTAGTCCTGATCTGTGCGCAAATGATGGGTGAGCCATTTGAGGTATCCAAGGATTAAAGAGATGATGAGGATTAAAGAGACTATTGATAGGTATTAACATGAGGTTTTTGCCTGTTACTTTGCTTTTCTTAATCTCCGTTCATATTTATTGGTGTCGGTAACCATTCTTGGATGGTATTATAATTTTATATTTGTATCTGAGTTTATACGTAGGACCAAAATATACGGTATTAGGTTATAAGGTGCAGTAAATTTTTTGCTCCATTAGATTATAGCTTTATTGGAAGTATTTTTTATCCAGATACTAAACGGCATGTGCAGAAGCTAGAGAAAACGGATCCTGTAAATTTTTAAACGGTTAGTTTAGACTTGCTTCATTTATATTTTGAGAAGCAAATTTATACGTCTGAACATGAGATTAAATTTAACTCACTCAAAATCATGAACATGGAAATAAAGTAGCGGAGTGTAGTTTGCTGAGGAGTAAAATAGCGGAGTGTAGTTTGCTGAGGAGTGCTGTTACTTTTTTTTTTAAATGAATGCAGCCTTGATTTATTATTGTCAAAAATACTTTAATCGCTATTTTTTTTAACATGCAGGTCTTATTGCAAATAAGAAATGTCACGGTCGGCTTATGAAATCCGGCCTTCAAACCGGTGTTTAATTGTGTCCTGTTCATGGTGACTGCACTTTTGGCTAAGAAAAACACTGAGGTTAACCATTTTCGTTTCTTTGGATTTCAAATATTAAAGATTCACACTTTAAATATTATTTGTTAAAGATTGTTATAAAAATACGTGTAACTGGAAGAGATGCTACAACTACAAGCTATGGAATTAATAGACGTGTGTCTTTATAACAGGTCGAACTGAATGGGGAGGCAAACCAGGTTCAACAGCCATTGAAATGGTACAAGGCTTATTTTGATGCACTCGCTGGCAATGAGCCGCTTGCTTTGGATTTTAAGCATATGGTCAGGGATAGGAAGATATTGGAGTAAGCCTGCAAATGGAACATGTGGTATTTGCAAGTATCCGGGAGCTTTCCGACCTGGGAAATGTCACACGGGTTGTGGCGCACAAACCCAAGGATGGTACATATTCAAATAATTCTCCTCGCATACTGTTGTTTGTTTTATCTAAACGGGTCAAATAGTATTTTCTTTAAACTTGGCAAACAGATTAACAGTTGTAGAACCTCTTATGGAGCGTGCTGATAATATTGTAAGTGAGCTTTCTTAAATAGGTCCTGTTACAGCGCACGAAACTAAAAAATTAGAATATACCCTGTTGAATCTTTAACTTTAATGGGCTTGCATGTTTATTAGCATAACATGTTACAAAATATTATGTTCTATTAAACATATTTAGTACACTATATTAATGGTAACAAATGTTGTCACACTAAAATGAGTTACGCTTTTGTCTCTCTGATTCAAAGAGGCTACGGAGGGATAGTAATTTTATGATTATATGCTTATGCGAGAGTCAAATAATCAGTTTTCGATAATTAGTTTCAGATTTGTATATATAAAATGAGGTCATTAAAGTACGAAATAAGCAAATTTATACAGTGTTTGTGTGTCAATCTTGATGTTTTATGTCAATCTTTGCATTTTACATAGATGTGAATTCGACAAACTGCCCGAACCTAGGTATAACTGATAGACTGTGTTAAGAGGCGGTTATGTGGGACTTCAGGTCCAGTATTTTGCTCTGCTAATTGTGTTATAAGCTCCATTAAGATATACAGTTAACTGTTTCCCTTTTGAAAATTCCAGTTTTCGTTGAATTGTGATAGGGCTGATCATGTATATTAGACAAATAAGACAAGTGATCGCAGCCAGTTTATTTTTTGCATTTTAATATGATGTACATCTCCAATTTTTAAGGCGCAACTTTAAAAACCAATCCTTCGTCAATGTCAGTGTAGTTTACCTTAAAAAAATGTATGGCTCGAGAGACTAGAAGCAGCATCGGTGTTACAGTTCCTGAACCTGCAATTCTGCAAATAGACGCTACAGGCGTTCCGTTCTTGAAGGTACATGTGCCGGTATATTTTTACATTTCCAAATTACTATACAGAAAATATAGATGTTTGTTTTATCTTTTGCCATCATCTGATACCTTCTTTTGAGACTCCTTTACAATTAGGAGTAGACTTTTGCGTGAACTACAGGTTCTTCTTTACACTTAGGAGTAGTTAATAACTATTTATAGAATACGACACACATATTGAATTTACATGTTTGATGTAACAGGAAATGGAAGCTATTGCGAGGCCGATGCACTGAAATGGGTGGGTGTGGGGGTTGAAATGGGTCTGGGATTGAGGGCTGAACTGGGGGCTGAAATAGGTGCCTTTGGGGAACTAAAATGGTGGCTGAAGTGGCCGCGTTTGGGGTTGAAATGGGTGGCAGGACCATCTTTGGGCACATGTCTTCGTGACAGGTACTTAAGCTTTAGGAATTTGACAATATTTCATGTTTATATTGTTGTTAGAAATACAAGGCACTGTAGAATCGTTTAACAATAAGAATTTTGATAGGACGATAATTGAAGACATGAAAAGGTTCTCTTCTTTTTGGAAAAAAAATAACCACAAAACAAAAAATCCGTCACTAAAAAATGCACATATCACAACCAATGTGTTTTTCATACTTGCCGACTATTCCATTAAAAAAAAGTTTTTGCGTTGTTCAAACTTTGTTTAGTTGTAACTTGAATAACATTTTCCAAAATAAACAGGCACGCCGGCAACGCGGCGATCGTCGCCAATCTTGTAAAAATTGAACCGACATGTTACTTTTTGCTTTGTCGTGTAGTCGTTTTACATTTTTCTTGTATATATTATACTTTTAAATTTCGTTATTACATGTATTTTGTGATAATCTTACATTTCTTATTTTTCAACACACCTATTAACAGGTGTGAGCAAATAGTCATAAGATACACATAGTTTATGAAATTCACAATGCATACAGTAAGGAAAAAAAGATCATAGATAACGAAGCAAAAAAATAAAATAAAATAAAAAGTCCAAGTTGTTTGCATTTTTGTGTCATTTGGCTTATAAAAAAATAATTAAACTTTTTCGTATTCTATATAGCAAAACATTTTTGAAACACCCGTCAATTTTAACCGGTATGTACAAACTACAAATATCTACATGACAAATTTTATATTCAATTGTATTAAGTTTGTATATAATGTTATCAACAACAACTTAAACGTTTAACTTTTGCTTTCCACATATTTAAGTGTTCACCCAACATACATGAGCTATTCAAGTTATAACCTTTGGCTGCATTGATCTACATTTTAAGAACATATAACAACCAGAGAACATGAGACATGCACATTTATTTTGTTAACAGTTACCCACCAAGATGTTTACAGTTTTATTTCATCATGAGGCTATGTTCAACCAGTGTGATGCACCGATTGTATCTAAGTTTTCATAGCTAAATGGTTGGTACTAATTTCGGTTGAATATCTATGTGTTTTTTACTTAATGTTAGCCCATATGGTTGAACATATGCGGATGGTTGAATTTATGTTAATGTATTACCAAGATTGCGTGGGATGTTGTTTTTGCCACTTTAGAAGCTTATATCTTATTATTATTATTATTATTTTGTTATTGTCATTTTGAGAACCCGTGCGATACACAAACGTTGTATCTAAATGTTAATCGCGTAATGTTTGTATAAATTGCCGAATATACAACAATTTGTAATTAAGGCTGCCGCAAGAGAATTTTGTTTATTGTTAAGAAGATTTTGTTAACGTTTACGTCATCCAATGAATATAGAAAATGACAAACGCCAATAAGGATTTCGAATGTAGAAACTCGAAATATAAGTGAATTTTAAATACATATTTTATTGTTCACCACGTCAGTTTTCTCTCTCCTCTCACTCCTCTTCACCTCACTTCACCATTTAATGGGCAAGGGAAACCCATTTTCATCTTATTTTATTTATTTATATTTTTTTTCATTTATTATTTTTTAATACAAACAAGTTATAAAAACCAATCCATTGGTTAAAATATCTGTTGCCTCCTCATGTAAGGTGGGTTCCCAGTTTTGATTCAACAATATCTAGGAGCTCTTGATTTTACCATGTATGAAGCTGTTACCTTCATCATCCAAGAATTCATGATGAATCTTTGCATCCAAGTGAGGGTTGAGCCACTTAGATGTTTGTCAAGACTTTCATTCACCTCATACTTGTATATGAGGTATCCCTTACTGAATACTTTCATTTTTGTGTTATTATCTAATTCTTCGAAATCACCATCGCCATTTTTGGGTTGATCAAATTAAACAAGGTTGACTTGAAGGAATTAATACTAAAAATATGAAAAAGAATGTGATGGAAGAGGATAATGGAAGACAAAGCAGCAAAAATTATTAAGATTAAATGAAATGGTGGGGCCTGATTTCCTTGGTATCCTGTTGGTTGTTAGACCACCAAATATGGTTTTGGAATTCGTGAATTGTGCGCGAACATGTATGTTGGGCAAGGAATCTCGCGCGTGAAGTGGGGAGGGAAGGTGAAACCTTCACCTCCTTGCATACTAGCCTAATACCTTGTATTGAAAGTGTGGTACTCTTTATGTGGCTTAAACTATGTTGTACCGTACTTCTTTTTGTGCACAAATCCTCTTGCACATTAAATTAAGCCATTCAATTTTTAAGTAGTATAGATTACTTATTTTTTTTCTTTCAAAAAACAATGTTACCAATTATGTTCTTTATTATTTGTTGATTTATCAACAAACATAAACTCTTTATAAATATATCATTTTGAGATACCCGTGATTCTAGGGGTCCAAAAGCTTTTTTTTTTTTAATACCTTACAGAGAATCCGGTTTTTATTATGAATAATTAATATTTGTGTCTATCCATATTCTAATCAATTAGTTGTACATCAAAATGCTTATCACTTGGTGACTAAGAGATAAGAATGAGTAGTTGGTGATTACCTTGATTTGTGGGTAATTAATATTTACCTTTTGTAAGCCTTGTAAGAACCCTATAAATAGCGGTTCATTTTGTAGGTTATGATCATCAATCAAAATGCATTCCACAATCTCTCTATTCTTCTAGCTTATATTTCTTGTCGATTATTATTATTTTGTAACACGTTATCAGCACGATAGTCTCAAACTGCAATCTTTCATTTGATCGGCATGTCTTGATATCCGTTTATTTACTAATACGGTATGTGTTTGCTATACTGTTGTCATTGTTCTCGTGATATGGATTGTGTTTCCCATTATGGTATTCGTAGTTTTGTTTGTCATCATCGACTTTGATTTAAGTTGTATATGTGTAACATCTTTATTTATATACTATCGTACATTAAACTGTTTTGTTACATGCATGTATTATTTTGTTAATTGATCATTGGCCCTACTTGTTTGTTGTATTACTTTTACTTGTTGTTCCATTTAGCATTATTAAATATTAATCATATGTGTTTAGATGTTATCTTGATTCTTCTATACGTATATTGTTTATGATCTTTGCGTATCGTATAGTACGTCTATGTGCTAATTATTTATGTGCTTTACTTATTCAATTATGATGTTTCTGTTTGAAATATCTACTAATATGGTCGATGTACTACTGCATTTGCTTCGATATTGCCTTCTATATAATTTTTGTTTATATTTATTTAGTGTTCGGGTGTTATTATGTCATATGTTTTTAGTTGTTTCGTCTTGGTTCTTGTGTTTTGTTGTTCATGCGTGTTATATAATGTGAATGGTACTTTGTTTATTGTTTCTTCATTTATATTTATACATATCATGTTGTGCCTTCATGTGCTTTTATGTGTTTCAATAGTTATTTAATTGAATACATAACAAACACAATAATTTTGTACAATTTTTTATGATGAGCATTATATTTGTTGTTCGCTGTTTTGTATTCGATATATTCATGTGTATGTCATATTTTATTGTGTTAATTTGCAAATTGAGTAAATATTAACTTGCATATATTTGATGATATAGCTAGTCATGTCGAATCTTGCGAAACTTGAATTTTTGGCTTTGGACATAAGTGGACAAAACTATTTGTCTTGGGTTTTGGATGCCGAAATGAACCTTGCTGCTAATGGCCTTGGTGATACCATCCAAGCAGGAAAAACAACAACTGTTGAACAAAAGGCTAAGGCAATGATATTCTTACGCCATCACCTCCATGAGAATTTTAAAATATGAATATCTCACTGTTAAGGATCCACTTGTCCTATGGAATCATTTGAAAGACAGATATGAACATCAAAAAACAGTGATTTTACCAAGGGCCCGCTATGACTGGGTTCATTTAAGGTTCCAGGATTTTAAAACAGTGAGTGAATATAATTCTGCTATGTTTAAAATTACCTCATAATTAACTTTGTGTGGAGAAAAAATCACTGATGAAGAAATGCTTGAAAAAACATTCTCTACCTTTCATGCCTCTAATTTACTATTGCAACAACAATACCGCGAAAGAGGCTTTAAAAAGTATTGTGATTTGATCTCATGTTTACTTGTTGCGGAACAAAACAATGAATTATTAATGAAAAACCATGAATCACGTCCAACTGGATCCGCTCCACTTTTGGAAGCAAATATGGTAAATGGAGGTCGCGGTCGTGGATCTGACCGCGGACGAGGACGTGGCCGTGGACGTGGCCGTGGTCGTGGACGTGGCCAAGGGCGTGGTATTGGTCGAGGTAATTATCATGGTTTTCAGTTCGGAAATACAAGTGGTCACAAAAAGTGGCAAGATAAAGGTAAGATGATCAAAAATGATGGAGGTGAAAAAACAAAAGGTGCCATTGAAAATGTATGTTATCGTTGTGGCGGTACTAATCATTGGGCCCGTGCATGTCGCACACCCAGACATTTGGTGGAACTCTACCAACGATCCCAAAAGACCAAAGAAAAAGGGGTCGAAGTTAACTTTGCATATGATGAAGGGAAAATTGATAGCCTTGATATTGATAGCCTCGGTATTGACAACCTTGGTGTTCCAGAAGACCCAAATGATAACACTCATTTGGATGTCAGTGATTTCCTCATAAATGAGTGATCCATAAGCAAAGTGTCAATAAAGCCAAGAATAAAACATCTTCATATCGATGATGATCTTGTTCGTTTTGTTTATTTTCTTTCAAGTTTACCTATGTTGTCCTATGAGACGTACTTTATTTATAATTATTCACTTGGCTTAATAAAACATGTTATTTCTTTTTTAATTAATCCGTTAAACATTCTACTTATAATATGTGTCTTTTATTTTGAAGAATATGGATCGTGTAGCACAACTTATTATTGATGATGAAGACATATGTCTAGTGGATAGTGCAACCACACACACGATACTTAAAAAGGAGAAATATTTCTCACATTTAAACATACAAGAATCAAATGTGAGTACTATCTCGGGTAGTGCAAAGCTAATAAAAGGTTATGGAAAAGCACATATATTATTACCCGAAGGTACAATGTTTAAAATTGACAATGCACTATTTTCCCCTAAGTCTCAAAGGAATTTATTAAGTTTTAAAGATATTCGTCAAAATGGATATCATATTGAGACTACAAATGAAGGACATGATGAGTACCTTCATATTACGAACGTGATTTTGGGTAAAAAGAAAGTTTTAGAAAAGTTACCCGCATTTTCATCCGGGTTATATTACACTAAGATTAATATTGTTGAAACAAATGTGGTCATAAATAAAAAACTTATTGACCGAGAAAAATTTATCGTTTGGCATGATCGGCTAGGCCATCCTGGATCATTAATGATGCGAAAGATAATAGAAAATTCAAAAGGACACCCATTAAAGAACCATAAGGTTCTTGAAACAAAAGATATTACATGTGTTGCTTGCTCAAAAGGAAAATTAATCACACGCCCATCAACAACTAAGGTAGGGAATGAATCCCTTAATTTTCTGGAAAGAATCCAAGGGGATATATGTGGGCCTATACATCCACCTTGTGGACCATTTAGGTATTTTATGGTTTTAATCGATGCATCGACTCGATGGTCACATGTGTGCTTATTGTCAAGTCGCAATATGGCGTTTGCAAGATTACTTGCTCAATTAATAAGACTGAGAGCACATTTTCCAGATTATCCTATAAAGACAATACGTTTGGACAATGCTGGTGAGTTTACATCCCAGACATTTAATGACTATTGTATGTCTATTGGGATAAGTGTAGAACATTCAGTACCTCATGTTCATACACAAAATGGGCTCGCTGAGTCTTTTATCAAACGGATTCAGATGATTGCAAGGCCCATGATTATGAAAGCGAAACTACCAGTTTCTGCTTGGGGCCACGCTGTTCTACATGCAGCAACACTAATTCGTATCAGGCCAACGAGTCACCATACTTACTCCCCATTACAGTTGGTTTTTGGTCAGGAACCAAATATTTCCCATCTAAGAATTTTTGGTTGTGCAGTATATGTCCCAATTGCTCCACCACAACGCACAAAGATGGGACCTCAAAGGAGAATGGGAATATATGTTGGGTATGATTCACCATCTATAATTAGATATTTAGAGCCATCAACGGGGGATTTATTTACGGCTCGATTTGCTGATTGTCATTTCGATGAGTCAGTATTCCCAACATTAGGGGGAGAAAAGAAACAGCTGGGAAGTGAAATAAGTTGGAAAGAATTATCATTATCTCATCTTGATCCTCGAACAAAAGAATGTGAACAAGAAGTTCAAAAGATAATTCATTTACAAGGGTTAGCAAATCAATTACCAGACGCGTTTACTGACCTTAAAAGAGTGACCAAGTCACATATACCAGCTGTTAATGCTCCTGTTAAAATTGATGTTCCTAAAGAACATTCAGAAATTGCTAATGAGTCTAAGGCACGCCTAAAGCGCGGTAGACCAGTCGGTTCCAAAGATAAAAATCCTCGAAAGAAAAAGGGAGCTTATAATTAAGATGGTCAAGTTGAGGTTAAAGAAACACCAGAAGGGTCCTCTATAAGGACGTTAGACATGACGGTTCAAGATGAACCTCGGGTACCCGAAAATGAAGAGATCTCAATAAATTATATCATGTCTAGAAAAGTATGGAACCGAAACGAAATCGACGTCGATGATGCTTTTGCATATAATGTAGCGCTAGAAGTTATGGAAAATGATGAGGATCAAGAACCAAAGTCAATTCCGGAATGCAAAAATAGAAGTGATTGGCCAAAATGGAAAGACGCAATTGAGACAGAATTAAAATCTCTTGAAAAACGAAACGTTTTCGGACCGGTAGTCCGTACACCTGAAGGTGTAAAACCCGTTGGGTATAAATGGGTCTTTGTGCGAAAACGAAATGAAAGAAATGAAATTACGCGTTACAAAGCACGTTTGGTGGCACAAGGATTTTCACAAAGACCGGGTATAGATTACGAAGAAACATATTCTCCTGTGGTGGATGCAACTACTTTTCGTTATCTAATTAGTCTGGTAATACAAGAAGGACTCGATCTGCGTCTAATGGATGTTGTGACAGCCTATTTATATGGCTCACTTGATACAGAAATCTTCATGAAGCTTCCAGATGGTTTTAAGCTACCTGAATCAGGTAAAACAAGTTCTCGAGAACAATATGCAGTTAAACTGAATAAATCTTTGTATGGGTTGAAGCAGTCTGGGCGAATGTGGTACAATCGCCTTAATGAATATTTATTAAAGGAAGGATATAGAAATGATCCTATTTGCCCATGTATTTTTATAAAAAGGTCTGGATCTGAATATGTCATAATTGCTGTATATGTTGATGATCTGAATATCATTGGAACTCCAGGGGAGCTTCCAAAGGCAGTGGAATGCCTCAAGAAAGAATTTGAAATGAAAGATCTCAGAAAAACAAAGTTTTGTCTTGGATTACAAATTGAACATCTAAATAATGGAATACTTGTCCACCAAAATGCATACATAGATAAGTTGCTAAAAAGATTTTATATGGAAAAATCCCATCCATTGAGCACCCCAATGGTTGTAAGGACTTTAGATGTTGAAAAGGACCCTTTTCGACCTCCAAGTGACGACGAGGAAATTCTTGGTCCTGAAGTACCTTATTTAAGTGCCATTGGGGCATTGTTATTTCTTGCAAGTCATACACGACCCGATATATCATTTTCACTAAACCAATTGGCAAGATATAGTTCGTGTCCAACAAGGAGACATTGGAATGGGGTGAAACAAATATTTCGCTACCTTCAAGGTACGAAAGATATGGGATTATATTATACCAACTCATCCGAAAGAAATCTAGTTGGTTTTGCAGATGCAGGTTATTTGTCTGATCCCCATACCGGTCGGTCCCAAACTGGATATGTTTTCACAAGTTCCAGTACTGCCATTTCATGGCGTTCTGTGAAGCAAACAATGAGTGCCACTTCATCAAATCATGCAGAGATCTTGGCCATCCATGAAGCGAGTCGGGAATGCGTATGGTTAAGAAATGTGGTACAGCATATTCGTGAATCATGTGGTATTTCTTTTGACAAGGAAGCTCCAACAATCATGCATGAAGATAATGCAGCATGCATTGCTCAGCTTAAGGACGGATACATCAAAGGTGACAGGACCAAGCATATTCTACCGAAGTTCTTTTTCACTCATGACTTACAAAAGAGCGGCGATATTATTGTTCAAAAGGTCCGTTCAAGCGAAAACTTAGCAGACTTGTTTACCAAGGCAATTCCCACTGCAACATTTAAAAAGTTGGTTCACGGC
The DNA here is from genome assembly GCA_030686995.1 of Artemisia argyi. Taxonomy (NCBI): domain Eukaryota; kingdom Viridiplantae; phylum Streptophyta; class Magnoliopsida; order Asterales; family Asteraceae; genus Artemisia; species Artemisia argyi. The sequence goes on along the minus strand of CM060692.1, from coordinate 5,224,916 downwards.
ATTGGAATGCGAAGACTCAATGAACTTCAGTGATCTAATCATCAGAGGGAGAACATACGGGCTGCACTCTTTTTCCCTTAGCTATGGTTTTTTCCCACCGGGTTTTTCCAAGCAAGGTTTTTAACGAGGCAGCAGATCTAATCGTATGCTAACTAATGATGGATAGACAAGAGGGAGTATTATGAATAATTAATATTTGTGTCTATCCATATTCTAATCAATTAGTTGTACATCAAAATGCTTATCACTTGGTGACTAAGAGATAAGAATGAGTAGTTGGTGATTACCTTGATTTGTGGGTAATTAATATTTACCTTTTGTAAGCCTTGTAAGAACCCTATAAATAGCGGTTCATTTTGTAGGTTATGATCATCAATCAAAATGCATTCCACAATCTCTCTATTCTTCTAGCTTATATTTCTTGTCGATTATTATTATTTTGTAACAGTTTTCACTTCTTAAAATGCTTAAAAAGTCAAGAGAATGCAGTACATATCAACATTAACAAAACCTACAAACAAGTGTCCAAAAATATGAAAGCTAAACATATTTTATGAAGAGAAATGTGGGTTGGTTTGGGTGTTTTTTGTAATGTCCCATTTGTTCTTAGATTTATATTGTTCGGGTTCTTCTTTTTAATCGTCTTATTTGAAAAGATGGAATGCCATTTGTTTGTATCGTTTTGTTGTGGTTGTAAATGGATTTTTTTTTTTCAATAATTAAAAACTTTTTAAAGTATATAATTAGAGATCAGCTAAATAATACAATGAAAGTCGACAAAATCTATAATACTTGGGTTCGGACAATCAATGGCAAGAGGGTTGATTTTGAAACTCTATTATGATCTTTCTAAATAAAGCATCTAAAGTTCGCCCAAAAATCAACTAGTTGACTTGCTTTCTTTCTTAACATTTTCTACTTGTACATCTTCTTTTAGACCAATTACTAATCTTTAAAAAGCAAACCGCATATTAATATTTTGTGAGAATCATTACAATTGAAACGCTTTGCACCTCTAAAATTCCTACGATTAAATAAAAAAAATATTAATATTATATATCACTCTACTTTTATAATTAATTTCATATATACCTAAAGTAGGGCTAAGCAATCCTGACCGACGCCTGATGACCGACCGACGCACGACTCCGAATGACACAGACCGACACAAACGGACCTTAACTCGGTTTGGGTTTTCAGCCTTGTCGAGACTCGGGTCGGGATTACCCGGGAAAACACAAAGAATATCATACAAATCGGTTCGCTTCGGGACTCGAGTCGGGATTCGGGATTACCCGAACTAGAATCGGGTCGGGATTCGGTTAAGATTTTCAGCCTTGTCGGTTTTGGAACTTGTCGGGATCGGGTCAGGACGGATCGGTTTCGGCCCGATGCTTAGTCCTAACCTAAAGTGCAAGTATTGAATGCATAATGCACAATATTTTTAATGCATGTTTTGATATATATGACATTTCCAACTAAAATGAAGAAAAATATGAAATTGCCTCAAATAAAAAGATCAACTTTATAAATATCATATGAGAGTTCGTTAGCATGCAAGCAGCGACATCTATCTATTTATTGCAAGTGATTTCTAACTTGTGTCACGATGGTGGAGGTTAAAAAGCGTTAATGAATTCAAATTAAATTATTAAAAAAAACATTTTCTTCATTAAAAACTTGTAAGTTTGTGGCACCTGTCACGAGTTAAAATGCCCTTTTGACAATATATCTAATATATGAAACTTTAGCCTAAACCAACAACATCAATAGCCCTACAAGTAATTTGCTACATCCACCGCAAAGTTGAGCACACACATGATATGGCAAAATCCATGCTCATATCCCCGATAAACCCTGACGACTTCTTTCATTGTTGTTGTCTGGTGTAAAAGGGAACCAAAACCTTCTTTTAGATGACTTGCTACCTAGAGTGCTCGGTGTGACCTTATCTCTTTTCTTCGGCGACTTTGCGTCTCTTTTCTCTTTTGAGTGATCAAGTTGCCGTCCGAGTAATATGCACCCAACTCCCACTAGCTAAATCGAATCAGTACGCACATAGATATTTCAGCACAAATGTTTGACTTCCATAACGAACAAGCACTATAAACATAGTTAGTGATCTGTCACCTAATGATCATTTTCGTGTGGTGTCAAAATTATCTATTAAAACTATATTGTGAGTTGGGAATTATAATGAATAGCTAAAAATCGCACTAGCTGTAAATGTTCTTTTCGATTGTTAATTTCAGACCGTTGACGTTCATTAGGAGCACATAGTTTGTTTCCGCCATCAAGAAACCTTTTGACCAAAAACATTTCAAATTCGAGCTTGAACTTGCTCAACGTAGAAACATGGGTGACTAAATATAAGTATTACGGAGTATATTGGTATAAAAAGCTAAATATAAGCATTTGTGCAATGGTTGTGAATTATGATTGTCACCTTGTAAGTATGATACGTGAGAATCGCACCAGGCTTTACCTCTCAAGGGATCTCGAGAAGCTTACAACCCCTACCAGGCAGTGTACTTGATCGTTGTAGTATAGTATAGTGACAAGTACCGGGAGATTGATCGTTCAACTCAGGAATAGAGTCGCTAGGATTAGAAAGCCTAAAAACTAGGTCTAGAGGTGAGGGATGATTCTTTTTGTATTTTTATATTTTTATAAAAGCCAATAAAATCTCGGTTTTTGGAAGAGTGGGCGGAATTAGTTGCTAGCCAACTAACCCAATAACTAAAGATGCAATCAAAATAAAATAACAAAAATGAAAATAAACTAATTATACTAATTTGGTGTAAACAATGATAGATAAAGTTGTGTTTACTTAGGTTTCATTACTCCCTAGATATCTTTTACAGGTTGATAGCTTGTTATAATTGCATGGATGACGGGTCGTATTCCTTAATACTAGTCGTAGGGCCGTGTACAATATTCCCTAACTCTATAGGATCCTACTTCACTCCTATGTCGAGCCATTAGAAGCTCCTAACATTAAATACAACAAAAAATCATAGTACACCTCTGATCATATTTCTTAAGACGTTCAAGCATGTTAACAATGGAAGTCTGCCAGTTTTCTTAAGCGTAACATCGAATACAATCATCCGTAACAACTATAAACAAACAATCAACCCATAATTAACATCTAGGTTTCACTACATCTAAGCAAACACAAAAGAGATCTAGCCAAGCATGTTAAATTGAAGACAAGTGTAAGATATATTCAAGCAACTGATGCGTGGGAATCGCAACAGGCTTTACCTCTCGAGGGATCTCGAGAAGCTTACAACCCCCACCAGGCAGTGTACCTTATCGTTGTAGTATAGTATAGTGACAAGTACCGGGGGATTGATCGTTCAGCTTAGGAATAGTGTCGCTAGGATTAGAAAGCCTAAATACTAGTTCTAAAGATGAGGGATGATTATTTTTGTGTTTTTATATTTTTTTAGAAAGCAATTAAAATCTCGGGTTTGAAGGATTTGGGCGGAATTAGTTGCTAATCAACTAACCCAATACTAAGATGCAATCAAAATAAAATACTAGAAATAAAAATAAACTAAATTATACTAAAGTTGTGAGCAGTAATTGGAGAAAATGTGTTTACTTAGATTTCACTACTCCCTAGACATCTTTTACACGTTAATTACTTGTTATAATTGCATGGATGACGGATCGTATTCCTTAATACCATTCATGGGGTGGCACACTTAACTCCCCAATTCTATGAGCTCTTATCTCCTCCTACACCATTCCCAACACAACTATAGGGATTGTAAACAGTGGCTCATGCATTAAATACAACCAATAAAGACCTAGTGCGCGTCAGTTCATGTTTCTTAAGACGTTCAAGCAAGTTTTCTTAAGCCTAACATATAAATCATTCATCCACAACAAGAATAAACAAGTAATCAACACATAATTAACATCTAGGTTTAATTAGATCTAAGCAAACACAAGATAGATCTAGCCTAGCATGATGAAATTAAGATAAGAACAAGATATAGACAACCAACACATAGACATATTGATGAATTAAAGGAACACTTATCTTGATTAAAAATGCAAGGTATCAAGGGTTTGGAACCCTTGAAAAACCTGTAAAGTTACACCAAAATCGTACTTAGGGTTTCTCCCAAAACTTCTCTCTTTAAATGTGAAAAATTAGAAAACTATATATAGGAAAAGAGGTCTGACGGCGTCAAGACAAATCTTGTGACGCCGTCACCTCGCCGCCAAAATTATTCTCGAACTGCCTTGATCTACTTTTGACGCCGTCAAGACCAAATCATTTCCAGGCCGTCATGACTTTTACTCTTGACGCCCTACCCACGTGACGCCGTCAAATCTGTACTGGGTCGTCATGGAATTTTGCTCTTGACGCCGTCAGGAAATTACTCTTGACGCCGTCACCTACTGTTCCCAGCATGGAAAATTAAGACTTTGGCGTTTTCTTCACTTTTATGCTCCAAAAACGTCCGAATTGCTTCCTTTTCCAGATTTCACTCCCAAAGTACCTAAAATCACAAAAGGAACGATTTAGGGCAATATTTGATCAAATAAAGTTGAATTCGGGCTTAAATGACCCCCTAAAAATGGATCATTTTTCGTCTCATCAGCAACACATAGACATATTGATTGAATTGAAAGAGTACTTATCTTAATTGAACATAAGAGGTTTCAAAGGGTAAAAACCTTTGAAAAAGCTGTGAAAATCGTACTAGGGTTTCTCTCCAAAGTTGCACCCTCAAAGTTACACTCTAATGAATAAAAATTGGAAAACTATATATAGATTTTATAGGGTGACGGCGTCAAGAAGGAAATTCTGACGCTGTTAACTCGCCGCCCATAATGAAATCGGATTGCCTAGATCCACTTTTGACGCCGTCATGTGTAAAGTTGCTCTGGGCCGTCACCATATCTTGAACCACGACGGCCTTGGGTGACGCCGTCACGTTTTCACTGGACCGTCACTACTTCCACCTCTTGTTTACTCTTGACGCCATCATTAAGAAACTTGTGACACCTCAGGTACTGTTCCCAGCAAGGAAAATTAAGACTTTGCCGTTTTCTTCACTTTTACGCTCCAAAAACGTCCAAAATGCTTCCTTTTCTGAATTTCTCTCCAAAAGTACCTAAAATGACAAAATGAACGATTTAGGGCAATATTTGATCAAATAAATTCGAATCCGGGCTAAAATGACCCCTTAATAGTGATTCATTTTTCGCTTTATCAAATACCCTTACACTTGAGATTTGCTTGTCCTCAAGCAAATGCGCTTTTATTCTAATCAAAATACAAGTTAGGGGTCATTTAACACTAATATAAAAGTAATTACAACAAATAATCGTTCCACTAAAGACCAAAGACAAGCACAGAGGTCATACACTAGCACCTCACAAATAGTGTTTAGATACTCACATCTCTCGGGTGTAATAAAGTATATATCACAATAAGGTAATGGAAAACATCTCTCACTACCTGTCATAGCAAAATAGATTACCATAGGCTTGGGAAAGGATCAAACCTCCACCACTTGGCGTAAGCACCTAGGATAAACTATCAAAGAGGTCTTTTAAAGGGTTATAACGTTAGGTGTAGGGATATGGAAAACACGGTTTTGTTGGATAAAGGCAATATTTACTGGTGGCGAGTTAATCATCTTGGTTAATTACATGTACAATATGGCGTTGCTAAGCCAATACTAGACTCGACTTAAGCTAATGAATCAAAAATAACAAGAACTTAAAAATAAACATAGAATGAAACGGGATGGTAGTCCGTATGTTTTTTCTCTTTTCTCTTTTTTCTATTTTTTTTCTTTTTCTTAATTTTTTCTATTTTTTTTTTTTTTTTTTTTTTTTGCATACACTTTTACCCTACCATCCAAAATAATACATCATAAGGAATGTACATTCCTCTTACACTTGAATCTTTACATACTTTACAATAAACTAATCTAATGACTCGAATTAAGATAATCAAAACACTTGGAGTACTTTTAAGATTAATGCACATATGGGGGTAATAATATGATGTTCTTCCCCATTACTCCATAAAACAAGTACTTTACCCATGAGTCCCAATCGTCCCAAAACTATATATACAAGATATGACTCGACTTAGCAACCACGTAAACAATTAGATAATTAACTAAGGGTTTAAACATGTAACAATAATGCACTAAAGATGAGTGCATACACGGATGGCTAAGGCAATTTGGGTGTACATTTAAGTGGGTTGTAACAAATTCTTCCTTTAAGTAAAATGCTTAAAGTTTGAAACGAAAAGATAGGCTCGGAGGGGTGTACTAGGGGTTTCATGTACTAAAAATGAGTACAACGCTAAGGTGTGGGAAAAATTAATTGACTTTACTAGCCAAGTAATATGACTTAAATGGTCAAGTAATTATGATACGGGTTTAACACAAGGGTGATCCTAATGCATCTTATCATGTAGTAAATCCTACTACACGAATGTAGTCTCACTAGCGGTCTCGGGATGCATCACTAACGCAAGTTCTATAATCTAAATGCTACCGGTACACTCATAAGGACTAATAATGAATGCTTTTCCTATCAAATCTAAAGGCGAACCTCACATATTTGGGTGGAAAATTTTTCTGAATGGTACGGTTTTGTGCTAGTCATACAACTCCTATCCATGAGACGCTTGCTAAGGCTAAAGTTTCACTCCTAAATGTTGTAAAAAAATTTAAATTTGGCGCTAAAATTACACTAACAAGTATTTCTCTTAGTTTTATTACACACCTACCATCAAACAAACAAACTCAAGTGCAATTGTATCCTATAAGGTATCATCATTTACCCTCCCCTTACACTTAGAATGAACATTGTCTCCAATGTTCAATTAAAGAATGTAAAAGTGAAATAGGTAAAAGAATGAAATCAAATACTCCCCTGATTCGTTTGGTGTGGATAGTGTGGTAACAAGGTTAGATCTTCCTCCAAGAAAATGAACATTCAAAGCTTCCCTCCCAGAAAAATAAATCATCTTCTTGTCATATATAACCTGTTAAACCTGATAAAACAAACAAGGCAACCTTGCATAAAATTGGCAGCAATCTATATATACTAACAACTCCTAGAAAGCAATGTAAGATATAATGCTTGTGGAATGAATGTTTGCAGATTTTCTGGAGTTTATAAAACTGAAGAATTAACAAAAACTCAAAGTCTCCGTTAGAAAAACAAAACTCGCAAAATTTCCAGAATTTTACACATGACGCCGTCAGGAGTTAACTCCTGACGCCGTCAGAAGTGACCTGCATAAATCTTTTCGTTAAGTATCCGGAAAATTTCTGGAGAAACTTATGTCCTACTTCCTGGAAAATCCTGCAAAACATCATTATAATTCGATACAAGCATTTGACTCTAACAAATACTAATATACATGTTCATTTAATATTGTGGAGAATCATGATAAATTTCGTTTTTATAAACAAATTTGGGGTTTCCCCTTACACTTATCTTTTGCAAAATACCTTTATATGAAGTTAAGACAAAGTTAAACAACAAAATAAAGCATTTTCACAATTTAGTTTTGAAACATGATCTACCAACAATAAAAATAAAGCATGCATACGGAGACAAATAACAATCAAACAAATAAAAACACACAAAACATGGGTTGCCTCCCAAGAAGCGCTTATTTTTCTTCGAGTCACGAGCCTGACTCTACCCTTATTTATCGGAAATAGGGGTGGTTTTCCCTACACTTAGGATTAAGTGCGGATGGAAGTAGCGATACACACCCTTAGGGTGGAAATATGCCACATATGGAAAAGGTGGTGGATGGATTATATACTCAAAGATGTGTGCTCCTATCATCATAACCTTACCTAATTCAATTGGGTTAATGGGTGGATTAAGATTTTCTCCTAGAAAGGGATCATTTTCTATCAACTTCGAGAGACTCCTAGTTGGGGATCCATCTTGACCTAATAAACCCGGTTTAAACCCATAATGTTTCTTGTGATCGATCATAAATGGGTGATGTAAGCATGTAAGGTCATTTTCCACTCCTATATTGGCTTCCTCTCTACAAGGCTTAGAGTCCATTACCTTTGTCCTAAGACTACCCGGATTATATGGTTTGATGGGTGTATCGGGACCTATTTCAATTCCTAAATTTTGATCCAAGGATGGAAGATTAGGTAACGGTTTTGGTTGAGGCTCCGGTTCATCAAAACTAGGAACTTCCCTATAACTAAGAGTAAGGCTATCATTATAAGTATTCAAACCTGTATCCTCTAGTTGTGTTTGGTCCAAAGGCTCTACCTCTATTGGGGTTCCTATAGTCTCTTCTACTTCTTCCGGGTAAGTCACGTTCGGTGTGTGTACCTTAAATGATGGTTGAGTATTTTGTGGTCTTATGTTATTGACCTCATCATTCCACGTGCCAAGATCACCTATATCCTCAACATGTGTTTTATTATAATCTAACTCTAACATTTTCCCAAGTATCTCAAGTGCTTCTCTAGGCATCTCAACTTCTATATCCGAATCATAAGGATCATCCTCAATATTCTGACTGCTATATTCTAATTGCCCAAAAGATTCATTATGTGTTTCTTGAGATTCATCATCATTGATCATAAAACCTAGGTCTTTTTTATCAATGTGATCATGTTCGGCTAAATCCTCCATCACATCAAGGTTACCAATGTGCTCATCTTGTATTTTGGTGAAATCAAACCACTCCGTGCACCTAGGTATCTCATCTATATTATCCCCAAACAAACTTCTTGCTTGTTCCCTCAAACTTGCTATCAATTGATCCGTAACAACATTTGTTGGGTTGTCCATTTTTTTGGCAAGTATGGCACAATTCTCTATGGTTTCCCATGCTTCATCAGCACTTAATCCCCAAAGTTCCCCATCTGCGGCATGGTCAATGTCCATTTTGGTGTAGTGGTCGACAGGATGGTAAAATATTTCAATTTGGGACCACAGATCGAAATTATGATGAGGGACTTTTCGGAGTAAATATTTAAAACGAGCCCATGCATCATAGATAGGTGCATCCTAATGTTGTTTAAACATCAAGTTGTCATTTGGAGTTGGTGAATTACGTGGTTGGTAGTATGGTGGATTCGCGTTCTCCATAATGGCTAACGGAATAGTCAATGGAAAGGTTTTTACAAACAAAGACACAAAGACAAGATAGACTAAAGAAGACCTATAAAAATAAAAATCTTACTAGAAAGGAATCTAGCAAGTAGACCTAATAAAAAGAAATCCTAACCTAGACAATAACTATTCCCCGGGCTGCGGCGCCAAAAACTTGATACGTGGGAATCGCACCAGGCTTTACCTCTCGAGGGATCTCGAGAAGCTTACAACCCCCACTAGGCAGTGTACCTGATCGTTGTATTATAGTATAGTGACAAGTACCGGGGGATTGATCGTTCAACTCAGGAATAGTGTCGCTAGGATTAGAAAGCCTAAAAACTAGGTCTAGAGGTGAGGGATGATTCTTTTTGTATTTTTATAAAAGCCAATAAAATCTCGGTTTTTGGAAGAGTGGGCGGAATTAGTTGCTAGCCAACTCACCCAATAACTAAAGATGCAATCAAAATAAAATAACAAAAATGAAAATAAACTAATTTTACTAATTTGGTGTAAACAATGATAGGTAAAGTTGTGTTTACTTAGGTTTCATTACTCTCTAGATATCTTTTACAGGTTGATAGCTTGTTACAATTGCATGGATGACGGGTTGTATTCCTTAATACTAGTCGTAGGGCCGTGTACAATATTCCCTAACTCTATAGGATCCTACTTCACTCCTATGTCGAGCCGTTAGAAGCTCCTAACATGGGACCATTAGAATTCTCCTACGCATTAAATACAACAAAAAATCATAGTACACCTCTAATCATGTTTCTTAAGACTTTCAAGCATGTTACCAATGGAAGTCTGCCAGTTTTCTTAAGCCTAACATCGAATACAATCATCCGTAACAACTATAAACAAACAATCAACCCATAATTAACATCTAGGTTTCACTACATCTAAGCAAACACAAAAGAGATCTAGCCAAGCATGTTAAATTGAAGACAAGTATAAGATATATTCGAGCAACACATAGACATATTGATTGAATTGAAAGAGTACTTATCTCAATTGAACATAAGAGGTTTCAAACGGTAAAAACCCTTGAAAAAGCTGTGAAAATCGGATTAGGGTTTCTCTCCAAAGTTGCACCCTCAATGTTACACTCTAATGAATAAAATTTGGAAAACTATATATAGGTTTTATAGGGTGCCGACGTCAAGAAGGAAATTCTGACGCCGTCAACTCGCCGCCCATAATGAAATCGGATTGCCTAGATCTACTTTTGACGCTGTCATTTGTAAAGTTGCTCTGGGCTGTCACCATATCTTGAACCATGACGGCCTTGGCTGACGCCGTCACGTTTTCACTGGACTGTCACCACTTCCACCTCTTGTTTTACTATTGACGCCGTCATTAAGAAACTTGTGACGCTGTCAGGTACTGTTCCCAGCAAGAAAAATTAAGACTTCGCCGTTTTCTTCACTATTACGCTCCAAAAACGTCCAAAATGCTTCATTTTCTGAATTTCTCTCCAAAAGTGCCTAAAATGACAAAAAGAACGATTTAGGGCAATATTAGATCAAATAAATTCGAACCCGGGCTAAAATGACCCCTTAAAAGTGGTTCATTTTTCGCCTCATCAAAGTACATTTTGAATTCTACATTGGATAATCTTTAACATTGTCCTAGTACTCACAAAAACCAAACTACCTACAGTAATATTTAAATGATCATAAAACTACAAGTTTTCTTATAAAATTGTTGGTTTGCTAAAATTTTAAATAACCAATAGTCACATATGAGACTGAGTAATGAAAATATAACTCAGGCGATTATTGACTATTAGTTTTTTAAAATTTAAACTTCCCTAACTTAAGTACTACTTTTCCCTCCCTATTTGTAATAATATCTTCCTTGCTACTTTCCTTCAAAGCTCGATGTGGGATATGGTCAACCCAATTCAATTTTATCTTTTTACATGTTTAGATTAAACACTAACTTTTTTTTTTTTTTTTTTTTTTTTTTTTTTTTTTTTTTTTTTTTTTTTTTTTTTAATGCTAGCTTGCATTAGTTTTACTTTCTATTGTCTTTGGATTGGTTGATTTAAAATAATTTTTAAAGTTATTTGTAACATTATAAAACATAAGCTCCTAACTACTTAGAAGTCTTATCCAATGAAGAAAAAGGTAATAACAGTAATTTACTACTGTGAACAAGCAAAGTAAATTGCAGCATGAGATCTCATCAATTTGTGCGAAACAATCCAAAGGAGACACCATAGACTTTACCAACATGTTGTGTTCTTAAGGGTTGTTTAATAAGGTAAATTGGTTATTTATGAGCTAAGAATTTTGTTATATTTTGCAGGAAGTTTCATTGTTAACCGATGGACAATTTTCAGGTGGTTCTCACATAAGTGTTGTCGGACACATTTGCCCTAAAGCACATGTTTGTTCTTTTTCATGTTCTACTCGCTCTTGAATCTACATCTAGTTTAATAAACTGTTCAATAACCTTTCAGAAATGACAATTAACGGATGTAACATTAGTAATGTCAAATTGGTAATTTTAGCTGCAAGATTAGCTACAAAAGCTAATGACAATGACTTTCATGACACATTTCAAAAACGAATATCAAGAAATTGTTCATGATTAGCTGAAAGAATATCCAGAATTTCCAAAACTTGCATTACTTTAAGGAGCTGTAACTGTAGGTTGAACCCTTTTCATGAAACGTTAACAGGAATGCATGAAGGTGGTCCAATTGGTCTAGTCCAAAACGGCAATATAATGACAATAGACATTAGCAAGAAGAGAATATCCCCTTCTGCGTACAAGATAAAGTTCTAAACGAGCGACAAAAGTCATGGACCCCTCCTGCATACACGGCCGACAGAGGTGTCATTTACAAGGTATATCCCCTTCGGTCTACAAATTGAATGTCATCTTTGGCTTACAATAACAAATTACCAATTTTCAATTCCAAAAAATGAATAATGATTGTTACTTGGCAACTCCATTTTGAATTCTACCTTGTTATTAATTAGAAAACGAAAGTTAGGTTAATCCATTCACAAGTTAAAATATAATATCAAGTTTGTTATTAAGTACTTGTAACCAATCTTGCAAAAACCACTAAGCGCTAATCTGGCGGTTGGCTACCTTCTAGCTAGTAATCGGACTAATCAGCCTTGGCGGGTAACTAGTTGGGGCACAAATTATGATTTTTATCGAATACTTTGGCTGATTAACTTTAAATCACATGGGAAAGCACCCAAAACCAGTGTTTACAACTCTGTAAGTCATAACCATAAAATAAATAAATAAATAAATAGTTTTTTTTTCACAGGACAACCAGCATAGATTATTTACTAAACTGTCAATCCACATAAGTTGATCATATTCAAACAAGTATAAAAACAAAATCTACTTATAAAAGGATCATAGAACATACAAGTTTTTCTTATAGAATTGTTGGTTTGCAAAAAAATTAAATAACCAAATTCAAATTTAAGAGATTATAACCCGGGCTGCATTTCAAATTTGGGTTTTTCAAACTTTGAACTCCCCTAACCTAAATACCACCTTTCCCTCCCTTTATCATTGCCATTTAGGCTAGGCCATTTCTCAGCACTATTAAAAGAAAATGGAGCACTAGCCTTACTACCACAATCACAAAGAACCTCACCCCTTTTCAATAATCTAGGACTACCATTAGGACTAACACTAGCAGGACAAGTCCTAGCACCATCATTATCACTAGAATCCTTAAACTTAACCCTAGCCTCATCACAAACAACATTCTTATCCTTAATAGAAACCTCAACCTCATATTCATTATTAACTTTCAAAGACTCACTAACAAGAGTACTCACCATATCATTCTCAAAGGCAGTGTGAACTTCCTTTTCAGACACAGAAACAGATTCCCCACAGCTCTTTGAGTCAAAACTTTGAGTATAACCATCAAAACCTTCCTCCACAGCCTCATTACCCTCATCATCATACGCTAAACCTTCCATATCCTTGACAGAGCTACCCCCTTTGCTAACCAACCATGAGTTAGCCTTCTTCCCACCTGTGTGAGTAGGCTTATTTATCACCTTCGACTTCTTATTGCTCCTAGGAGCTTTATTGGAATGAATGACATCATCAGAGAGCTTTGGAGGCATCTCTGAATTAGGTTTATTTGGATCTGGGTCTCTCATAGTGGAGTAAATGTAAAATAGAAATGGAATGAAGTTTTGATTCTATATAATCAAAGGATTTGATTAGCAGAAATGGATAAAGGGGAAAAGATAAATGAACAGTACGAATAACGAAAATAACGAAAGTATAAAATGAATTAAATGTGATGATCTAACTGGTGAAAATAGACAAAAATTATATCATCATGTGTATGATGAACAATAGATCATCATACTAATTTTTTATAAAATTTCAATGGATAGATTTAAAATAGATTAAGGATTACTTAATAAAATTCAAAGGCTTTTTAGAGAGATGTATTTTTAGAGAGAGAATTATTTTTTTATTAAGGCTCTGGGACTCTAACTGGATTTCTAGAATTAATGCTTCGTTAAGGCTCTTGGGCCTAAACTGGATTTCCAGAATTAATTTTTTGATAAGGCTCTTAGGCTCTAACTGAATTTACAGAATTAATTTTTTGTTAAGGCTCTTAGGCTTTAACTGGATTTCCAGAATTAATTTTTTCTTAAGGCTCTTAGGCTCTAACTGGATATTCAGAATTAATTTTTCGTTAAGGCTCTTGGGCTCTAACTGGATTTTTAGAATTAATGCTTCGTTAAGGCTTTTGGGCCTAAACTGGATTTCCAGAATTAATTTTTTGGTAAGGCTCTTAGCTCTAACTGGATTTCCAGAATCATTTTTTTTTCTTAAGGATTTTATGCTCTAACTCGATTTCTAGAATTATTTTTTTGTTAAGCCTCTTAGGCTCTAAGTGGATTTCTAGAATTAATTTTTTTAAGGCACTTGGGCTCTAACTGGATTTTCATAATTGCTTTTTTTTCGTTAGGATTTTGGGCTCTAACTCGATTTCTAGAATAAATTTTTGTTAAGGCTCTTGGGCTCTAGCTGTATTTCCAGAATTAATTTTATGTTAAGGCTCTTGGGCTCTAACTGGATTTTCAGAATTAATATTTTGTTAAGTCTCTTGGGTTAAAACTGGATTTTCAGAATTAATTTTTTGTTAAGGCTCTTAAGCTCTAACTGGATTTTCAGAATTAATTTTTTGTTAAGGCTCTTGGGCTCTAACTGTATTTCCAGAATTAATACTTCGTTAAGGCTCTTGGGACCAAACTGAAATTCCAGAATTAATTTTTTTTAAGGCTCTTAAGCTCTAACTGAAGTTTCAGAATTAATTTTTTGTTAAGGCTTTTGGGCTCTAACTGGATTTCCAGAATTAATGCTTCTTTAAGGCTCTTGGTCCCAAACTGGATTTCAAGAATTAATTTTTTTTAAGACTCTTAGGCTCTAACTGGATTTCTAGAATTTATTTTTTGTTAAGGCTCTTGGGCTTTAACTAGATTTCTAGAATTAATGTTTTGTTAAAGCTCTTGGGTTAAAACTGGATTTCCAGAATTAATTTTTTGTTAAGGCTCTAAAGCTCTAACTGGATTTTCAGAATTAATTTTTTGTTAAGGCTCTTGGGCTTTAACTGAATTTCCAGAATTAACGCTTCGTTAAGGCTCTTGAGCCAAAACTCGATTTTCAGAATTAATTTTTTTAAGGCTCTTAGGCTCTAACTGGATTTCCAGAATTAATTTTTTGTTAAGGTTCTTGAGCTCTAACTGGATTTCCAGAATTAATGTTTTACTAAGGCTCTTGGGTTCAAACTGGATTTTCAGAATTATTTTTTTGTTAAAGCTCTTAGGCTCTAACTGGATTTTTAGAATTAATTTTTTGTTAAGACTCTTGGGCTCTAATTGGATTTCCAGAATTAATGCTTCGTTAAGGCTCTTGGGCGCAAAGTGGAATTCAAGAATTAATTTCTTGTTAATGCTCTTATCTCTAACTGGATTTTCATAATTACTTTTTTTTTTCTTAAGGATATTGTACTCTAACTCGATTTCTAGAATTAATTTTTGGTTAAGGCTCTCAGGCTCTAACTGGATTTCCAGAATTAATTCTTTTTAAGGCTCTTGGGATCTAACTGGATATTCAGAATTGCGTTTTTTTCCTAAAGGATTTTTGGATCTAACTCGATTTCTATAATTAATTTTTTGTTAAGGCTCTTGGGCTATAACTGGATTTCCAGAATTAATTTTTTGTTAAGGCTCTTGGGCTCTAACTGGATTTCCAGAATTATTGTTTTGTTAAGGCTCTTGGGTTGAAACTTGATTTCAAGAATTATTTTTTTTGTTAAGGCTCTTACGCTCTAACTGGATTTTCAGAATTAATTTTTTGTTAAATCTCTTGGGCTCTAACTGGATTTTAAGAATTAATGCTTCGGTAAGGCTTTTAGGCCCAAACTGGATTTCCAGAATAAATTTTTTGGTAAGGTTCTTAGATCTAACTGGATTTCCAGAATCACCTTTTTTTTTTCTTAAGGATTTTGTGCTATAACTCGATTTCTAAAATTAATTTTTTGTTAAGGCTCTTAGGGTTTAACTGGATTTCCAGAATTAATTTTTTTAAGGCTCTTGTGCTCTAACTGGATTTCCAGAATTGTTTTTTTTTTCTTAAGGATTTTTGGCTCTAGTTATATTTCTAGAATTAATTTTTTGTTAAGGCTCTTGGGCTCTATCTGGATTTCCTGAATTAATTTTTTGTTAATGCTCTTGGGCTCTAATTGGATTTCCAGAATTAATCTTTTGTTAATGCTCTTGGGTTTAAACTGGATTTCTAGAATTAATTTTTTTTGTTATGGCTCTTAAGCTCTAACTGGATTTTTAGAATTAATTTTTTGTTAAGGCTCTTGGGCTCTAACTGGATTTAAAGAATTAATGCTTCGTTAAGGCTCTTGGGCCCAAACGGGATTTTCAGAATTAATTTTTTTAAGGCTCTTAGGCTCTAACTGGATTTCCAGAATTAATTTTTCGTTATAGCTCTTGGGCTCTAACTGGATTTCCAGAATTAATGCTTCGGTAAGGCTCTTGGGCCTAAACTGGATTTCCAGAATTAATTTTTTATTAAGGCTCTAAAGCTCTAACTGGATTTTCAGAATTAATTTTTTGTTAAGGCTCTTGGGCTTTAACTGAATTTCCAGAATTAATGCTTCGTTAAGGCTCTTGAGCCAAAACTGGATTTTCAGAATTAATTTTTTTTTAAAGCTCTTAGGCTCTAACTGGATTTCCAGAATTAATTTTTTGTTAAGGTTCTTGAGCTCTAACTGGATTTCCAGAATTAATGTTTTATTAAGGCTCTTGGGTTCAAACTGGATTTTCAGAATTATTTTTTTGTTAAGGCTTTTAGGCTCTAACTGGATTTTCAGAATTAATTTTTTGTTAAGACTCTTGGGCTCTAATTGGATTTCCAGAATTAATGCTTCGTTAAGGCTCTTTGGCGCAAAATGGATGTCAAGAATTAACTTTTTTGTTAAGGCTCTTATCTCTAACTGGATTTTCAGAATTATTTTTTTTTTCTTAAGGATTTTGTACTCTAACTCGATTTGAAGAATTAATTTTTGGTTAAGGCTCTCAGGCTCTAACTGGATTTCCAGAATTAATTCTTTTTAAGGCTCTTGGGCTCTAACTGGATATTCAGAATTGCTTTTTTTTTTCCTAAAGGATTTTTGGATCTAACTCGATTTCTAGAATTAATTTTTTGTTAAGGCTCTTAGGCTATAACTGGATTTCCAGAATTAATTTTTTGTTAAGGCTCTTGGGCTCTAACTGGATTTCCAGAATTATTGTTTTGTTAAGGCTCTTGGGTTGAAACTTGATTTCAAGAATTATTTTTTTGTTAAGGCTCTTACGCTCTAACTGGATTTTCAGAATTAATTTTTTGTTAAATCTCTTGGGCTCTAACTGGATTTTAAGAATTAATGCTTCGGTAAGGCTTTTAGGCCCAAACTGGATTTCCAGAATAAATTTTTTGGTAAGGTTCTTAGCTCTAACTTGATTTCCAGAATCACCTTTTTTTTCTTAAGGATTTTGTGCTATAACTCGATTTCTAAAATTAATTTTTTGTTAAGGCTCTTAGGGTTTAACTGGATTTCCAGAATTAATTTTTTAAGGCTCTTGTGCTCTAATTGGATTTCCAGAATTGTTTTTTTTTCTTAAGGATTTTTGGCTCTAGCTATATTTTCAGAATTAATTTTTTTAAGGCTCTTAGGCTCTAACTGGATTTCCAGAATTAATTTTTCGTTATGGCTCTTGGGATCTAACTGGATTTCCAGAATTAATGCTTCGGTAAGGCTCTTAGGCCTAAACTGGATTTCCAGAATTAATTTTTTATTAAGGCTCTAAAGCTCTAACTGGATTTTCAGAATTAATTTTTTGTTAAGGCTCTTGGGCTTTAACTGAATTTCCAGAATTAATGCTTCGTTAAGGCTCTTGAGCCAAAACTGGATTTTCAGAATTAATTTTTTTTAACGCTCTTAGGCTCTAACTGGATTTCCAGAATTAATTTTTTGTTAAGGTTCTTGAGCTCTAACTGGATTTCCAGAATTAATGTTTTATTAAGGCTCTTGGGTTCAAACTGGATTTTCAGAATTATTTTTTTGTCAAGGCTTTTAGGCTCTAACTGGATTTTCAGAATTAATTTTTTGTTAAGACTCTTGGGCTCTAATTGGATTTCCAGAATTAATGCTTCGTTAAGGCTCTTTGGCGCAAAATGGATGTCAAGAATTAACTTTTTTGTTAAGGCTCTTATCTCTAACTGGATTTTCAGAATTATTTTTTTTTTCTTAAGGATTTTGTACTCTAACTCGATTTGAAGAATTAATTTTTGGTTAAGGCTCTCAGGCTCTAACTGGATTTCCAGAATTAATTCTTTTTAAGGCTCTTGGGCTCTAACTGGATATTCAGAATTGCTTTTTTTTTTCCTAAAGGATTTTTGGATCTAACTCGATTTCTAGAATTAATTTTTTGTTAAGGCTCTTAGGCTATAACTGGATTTCCAGAATTAATTTTTTGTTAAGGCTCTTGGGCTCTAACTGGATTTCCAGAATTATTGTTTTGTTAAGGCTCTTGGGTTGAAACTTGATTTCAAGAATTATTTTTTTGTTAAGGCTCTTACGCTCTAACTGGATTTTCAGAATTAATTTTTTGTTAAATCTCTTGGGCTCTAACTGGATTTTAAGAATTAATGCTTCGGTAAGGCTTTTAGGCCCAAACTGGATTTCCAGAATAAATTTTTTGGTAAGGTTCTTAGCTCTAACTTGATTTCCAGAATCACCTTTTTTTTCTTAAGGATTTTGTGCTATAACTCGATTTCTAAAATTAATTTTTTGTTAAGGCTCTTAGGGTTTAACTGGATTTCCAGAATTAATTTTTTAAGGCTCTTGTGCTCTAATTGGATTTCCAGAATTGTTTTTTTTTCTTAAGGATTTTTGGCTCTAGCTATATTTTCAGAATTAATTTTTTTAAGGCTCTTAGGCTCTAACTGGATTTCCAGAATTAATTTTTCGTTATGGCTCTTGGGATCTAACTGGATTTCCAGAATTAATGCTTCGGTAAGGCTCTTAGGCCTAAACTGGATTTCCAGAATTAATTTTTTATTAAGGCTCTAAAGCTCTAACTGGATTTTCAGAATTAATTTTTTGTTAAGGCTCTTGGGCTTTAACTGAATTTCCAGAATTAATGCTTCGTTAAGGCTCTTGAGCCAAAACTGGATTTTCAGAATTAATTTTTTTAAGGCTCTTAGGCTCTAACTGGATTTCCAGAATTAATTTTTTGTTAAGGTTCTTGACCTCTAACTGGATTTCCAGAATTAATGTTTTATTAAGGCTCTTGGGGTCAAACTGGATTTTCAGAATTATTTTTTTGTTAAGGCCCTTAGGCTCTAACTGGATTTTCAGAATTAATTTTTTGTTAAGATTCTTGGGCTCTAATTGGATATCCAGAATTAATGCTTCGTTAAGGCTCTTGGGCGCAAAGTGGATTTCAAGAATTAATTTTTTGTTAAGGCTCTTATCTCTAACTGGATTTTCAGAATTACTTTTTTTTTCCTAAGGATTTTGTACTCTAACTCGATTTCTAGAATTAATTTTTGGTTAAGGCTCTTAGGCTCTAACTGGATTTCCAGAATTAATTCTTTTTAAGGCTCTTGGGCTCTAACTGGATATTCAGAATTGCTTTTTTTTTCCTAAAGGATTTTTCGATCTAACTCAATTTCTAGAATTAATTTTTTGTTAAGGCTCTTGGGCTATAACTGGATTTCCAGAATTAATTTTTTGTTAAGGCTCTTGGGCTCTAACTGGATTTCCAGAATTATTGTTTTGTTAAGGCTCTTGGGTTGAAACTTGATTTCAAGAATTAATTTTTTTGTTAAGGCTCTTACACTCTAACTGGATTTTCAGAATTAATTTTTTGTTAAAGCTCTTGGGCTCTAACTGGATTTTATGAATTAGTGCTTCGTTAAGGCTTTTAGGCCCAAACTGGATTTCCAGAATAAATTTTTTGGTAAGGTTCTTAGCTCTAACTGGATTTCCAGAATCACTTTTTTTTTCTTAAGGATTGTGTGCTATAACTCGATTTTTAAAATTAATTTTTTGTTAAGGCTCTTAAGGTTTAACTGGATTTCCAGAATTAATTTTTTTAAGGCTCTTGTGCTCTAACTGGATTTCCAGAATTGTTTTTTTTTTCTTAAGGATTTTTGGCTCTAGCTATATTTCTAGAATTAATTTTTTGTTAAGGCTCTTGGGCTCTATCTGGATTTCCTGAATTAATTTTTTGTTAATGCTCTTGGGCTCTAATTGGATTTCTAGAATTAATCTTTTGTTAAAGCTCTTGGGTTTAAACTGGATTTCCAGAATTTTTTTTTTTTTTTTGTTAAGGCTCTTAAGCTCTAACTGGATTTTTAGAATTAATTTTTTGTTAAGGCTCTTGGGCTCTAATTGGATTTCAAGAATTAATGCTTCGTCAAGGCTCTTGGGCCCAAACTGGATTTTCAGAATTAATTTTTTTAAGGCTCTTAGGCTCTAACTGGATTTCCAGAATTAATTTTTCATTATGGCTCTTGGGCTCTAACTGGATTTCCAGAATTAATGCTTCGGTAAGGCTCTTGGGCCTAAACTGGATTTCCAGAATTAATTTTTTGTTAAGGCTCTTACCTCTAACAGGATTTTCAGAATTACTTTTTTTTCTTAAGGATTTTGTACTCTAACTCGATTTCTAGAATTAATTTTTTGTTAAGGCTCTTAGGCTCTAACTGGATTTCCAAAATTAATTCTTTTTAAGGCTCTTGGGCTCTAACTGGATATCCAGAATTGTTTTTTTTTTTCCTTAAGGATTTTGGGATCTAACTCAATTTCTAGAATTAATTTTTTGTTAAGGCTCTTAGGCTATAACTAGATTTCCAGAATTAATTTTTTTAAGGCTCTTAGGCTCTATCTGGATTTCCAGAATTAATTTTTCGTTAAGGCTCTTGGGCTCTAACTGGATTTCCAGAATTAATGCTTCTTTAAGGCATTTTGGCCCAAACTGGATTTCAAGAATTAATTTTTTGTTAAGGCTCTTATCTCTAACTGGATTTCCAGGATTACTTTTTTTTTTCTTAAGGATTTTGTACTCTAACTCGATTTCTAGAATTAATTTTTTGTTAAGGCTCTTAGGCTCTAACAGGATTTCCAGAATTAATTCTTTTTAAGGCTCCTGGGCTCTAACTGGATTTCCAGAAGGTTTTTATTATTGTTTCTGTGCACCAGTGACTTTTTTCCTAGTACATCAAGAACGTCCACTCGGCTCCAAAAGGATGTGTTAACAAATGAGTGCTAGAAGCAAGTCAAGGTGAAACAACTAATTATTGGGAACCTGGCCTATTTTCATTGCGATTAGTAAATGGCATTGTAGTTCTGCTTCACTAATAATGTATCTGCCTTATTTAAACAAAATAATTGTTTTTCCGTTTTATCAACAATTTCAATTTTCTTCTGATAGATATCTGAGAAATCGCAAAAACTAGACCACCTAATATTTCTAGGAGCATAGAACTACAAGTTTTTCTTATAAAATTATTGGTTTGCTAAAAATTTCAATAACCAATCTTCCCATATGAGACCGAGTTATGAAATACTAAGCAATAACTGGGACACAAAGAGAAAAATTGGGTTTTCAAACTTTTAACTTCCTTATCTTAATTCCTACCTTTCCCTCCCTATTTATAATAAAATCTTTTCTTGCTACTTTCCTTCAAAATTCGATGTGGGATGGTGAACCCATTTGAATTTTATCTTTTTACATGTTTAGATTTAAACACCGACCTTTTTTTTATGCTAGCTTGCTGCCTTTCATTAGTTTTACTCTATATGGTCTTTGGATTGTTTGATTTTTAATATTTTTTGGTTATTTGCAACATTATTAAACATTATTGTTACTAGCTACTTAGAAGTCATATCCACTGAAGAAAAAGGTAATCACAGTAACTTACTTTAGCTATTGCTAACACGGTCGGGCTCATGTTGTTTGGAACTGAAGAAGACGGCGTGCTACCATTGATTGGTGTGAAACAGTCAGATAATTATTGGTCAACCACTTGTGAATGGTCAACTATAATAGTCAAACAGCTTAGGCCAATGCTTCCGTGGAATACAGTGTTTCCCCGGGTCGTAATGTCACAACGAGGTTGTGATGATATTAAAAACGACTCTGTGATCGGTGATTATGAACAGGGATATTAATAAAGTGTGTGTGAGTGATTACACTAGGGTTTTATAAAACAAAATAACTTAGTTAAACTATTTTAACGATTACGTAAAGGCCAGATATTTAAAAACTTTTAATAACTAAAAACGCGTACGTTTAATTTAATTCTATGTAAACGTACGAAACAAAAACAATTTTAACTAAAGTAGTAATTTGCATACCTTAGGGGCTTAAATGCAAATTAAATAAATTAAAAATATTTAATTTATAATAACTAACTATTTAATTAGTTATCATTATTTAATAACTATTACTAGTATTAATTATTTAATAATACACTAATAATTAAGAAAATGTAAAATAAGTATAGAAATATAAAATTAAAATTTCTAAAAGTCTAAAATATTATAAAACTTATTTTAAAAATAAAATTATATTTTTCTTACTATTTATCTAATTATTATTAATTAATAACTATTCAATTATTATTTAACAATTTATATGATTTAAATTAATATAAATACTAAAAAGTCTAAGATAATTAAGAAGATTTTTATAAATCTAATTAACTATCACAGGAATCCTAAAAAATTATAAAAAGTTTATTTTATATATATTTTTAAACTAGTTTACTAATTATTATTCTATTTATTTATTAATTACAAATTAAACTATTTAAATTATAAAAACTAGTAAATGAACAGTAAAAATTATAAGAAAATTTCTAAAATTATTTTATGACTTATAAAAGCTAGGAAAAATATAAAATCTAGGTGTTGCTTTATAAAAACTAAATATGCTATTTAAAACTTAATTATTGATTACTTATTAATAAAACTAATTTTAATTCTAATAAATACTAAATGACAAAATAAAAATCTGAGAAAATTATTAAAAATACTTTAATATAAAAGGAAATTAATAAAAATATAAAATTACAAATTACTTAATAAAAATCTAAAAATGAAAATTAAAATTAAATTATATTAAATAGAAACTATCACTTGTTTTTATATTAGTTTTTCTTTTACCAACCTATTTTATTTCTAAAAATAACTAACTTTTGTAAAAACAATTAATTTAGAACTTAATAATAAGCTAGTTATAAGCTAACAACCTAAATAGTTGACTTTATTTGACCAACTAAGCACATAAGCTCAAATGAGCTTGTGTGGGACCCACTATGTATTATTCTGATTTCAATAAGTTATTGGGACAAGATTAAGCTACAATAAGTACTTAAGGTACACTGAATAAGCCAATAAGCCACAATAAGCCCTTGCTTAGTGTGGACTGAGACAGAAAATGGGACAAAGATCAAGGCTTAATTCAGGTGGGGTCCACTGGATACTAGGTCAAACTAAGGGTCAATACTAAGAGCCTGGTAGGAGGGAGGTTCAAAGGAACTAAGTTTGAAAAGTGGGGCCCACTGAGGTGGCCACAAATCACCACTAAAGTGGTGATGATGGCTGGGTTCTGCTGGTGCAGGGGAACTTCTTTCCCTGCAGGTGAGTTTGGAGGTATGTGGGACCCACCCTAAAAATCACAAAAATATAGCAAATGGTGGAATCAAGAGTTGAGCTGGGGTACTATGACCACAACAAGTTTCAGACCTTGAAACCTAATACAAAATTCACAAGAAAACTTGGAGTTTTTAGGTTTTCCTACACAATACAAAGTTGACTTTTTATGTAAAACCTAATATTTGACTAATGTGAGATTCTAGTGATCCCTACTGACCAAATAAGATGTATTAAGCTATTATGAACCTATTTTAAGCTAAGACAACAACTAATGAACTGTTTGCATGATTATGAGACTTAAGAACCTAAAAGTGAACAAGATTGAGTGAGTAAAGTATGATTTTGACTTTCTGCAATTTAGACCTAAAGTTTTATGACTTGACTAAGCTACTATGACCTATTTAGACTTGTCTCAGCAACTAACATAAACAAAACCAACCTAAATCCCAGGGAGACAACCTGAGCCAAACACTACCTTAACTTGACTATTTTGAGATTATTAAAGCTACACATAGATTAAAACCATGAAACTGATTCAAATAGTCCTAATATGATATTATGAACTTAAATGAACATGTAAAAACAGATTACAAGCTATTCTCTAATAAAAAACAAAAATTACATATCTAACTTACAATTGAGTCCAAGCTGAGAAACCAAGAACCATGAACAAGTAACCAACCTATCACCTCCCAAAAGGTTCTAAACCAGAAACCATCCATCTTTCATCATGCTTCAGCTTCTATTCTTCCTTGAACACTAATTCTTATTTTTTATTTATTTATTTGGAATTTTTGGTAATTTCCTGTTTTTAATAAGTATTGCTGATTTAGAGTTTCTAAAAGATTAACAAGCTTTGTCAAGGCTTATATAAGCTAAGAGAATCCACTACAACACTGAATAACAACAAATTCAACAAACTTAATATTTTTGAAATTTAATGAAAATGCATAAACTGAGATCAAAAGGAAACTTGAAATTGAGTATCACAAAAGATCTTAAGTACACTGAGAATGATAAAGACAAGCTTTTAATTAAAGATTACAACTAGAAAATGGAATTATACTAGCTACGACTAAATTACACTAATTCTAAACTACTACTTCTTCACCACTGCCTCTTTTCTTCTTTATAGAGATTTCCAGGGTTTGTGAGACCCACTGTGACATTTTCCACCACATCTGAGCCCTTGAAATTGTCTAATTAATCCTCACCGTTCAAACACCCTTTTCGCGCCAAAAAGTCCTTGGGCACTGTAGTTTGCGTGGAGAGGTTTTTAGGGTAATTAATGGGGCTTGTGAGCTTGTGGAGGTGGAGGAGAGTGGGTAGACAGCTGGGGAAGTCAAGTGGTGGTGAAACAGGTGAGGTGGAGGTGGTATTGTGCTACAGTGGTGGTGGTATGGTTTTGGGAGGGAAAGGGTGACTAGGGTGGTTTGGTCAAACCAGGGGTTGACCCCGTTTTTTATTAAGGGTGGATTGGGCTGGTGGTGTATAGGCTTGGGTGATGGATTGGGATAATGGGTGGGCTTGGTTGTTGGATTGGGTAAATTTATTTAAGGTTTATGGTTTATAATAGCTTAGGGTCCGGTTGGTTTAATTGTAGACAAGGACCAAAATTGTAATTTGGTGAATTTTGAAGGTTTGAATTTGTGATTTTTCCAAAGTTAATCAAGGGACCAAACTTGCCATATCTCAATAATACAAGGTCCTATTTGTAATTTTTTCATTTTAATATATCTAGGGACCTTTTCTGTAATTCATGAAACTTCAGGGACCAATTATGTAAATTCACCAAACATCACACCAAGGACCATTCCTGCAAAACATTAATAGCACAAGGACCAAAATTTATTTTTCTCAAAGTTTTTACATCCCAGGGACCATTTATGTCAATTTTGCAAAGTACAGGGACTAAATTTGTAATTTTGTGAAACTTTACACCAAAGGACTAAATATGTAACTTTGTGATTTAAAAAGGACCCTTTGGTGACTTTTTCAAGTTTTTAGAATAATCAGGGACTAGTTTTGACAACTTTTGAAACTTGAGGGACTAAAACTGCCAATTATGCAAACTTTGTACGTTTTTCATCTGTTTTTGATTATTTTGCATTTGAAACATATAAAACACACTTCTAAGATATTTTAAGTATTTTGATGCATATTTGTGTGTTTTTGGATGTTTTTGCAGCTCAGATTAGTATAAATGATGAGTATTTAGACACTCATCAATCCCCCACACTAAAACATTGCTAGTCCTTAACAATCTTTTGAGAAAACTTTAATGGATTTGAAAAAATCTTTACCAAAAGCCATCACTTCTGGAGTAGCCAGATGTAAGAACTGTGGTACATCTGATAACCGTGTGATTTTGAGCAAACCACCAGCTGTCAACGGATTTGATTTATTTTTACCAAAAGCCGTTTGCTTCTGGACTAGCCAACTCTTGATGGAATAGTCAACATCTTGGTGAGCTTATTACCAATTATGGTTTTTCCACTGCCTTTACCACAAGCCATAATCTTGCGGGCTAGCCAACTCAATCGCTTTTTAGGATATGGCGAGTTGAGGAACCATACAATTTTGGGCAAATTGCAAGCCATCAACGGATTTGATATATCTTTACCAAGAACCGTTTGCTCCTGGATTAGCCAATCCTTATGTGGGTTAGACATGGTGGACTGATAACCATTTATTGCGTTCTAAGTGAGAAAAAATTTTAAAATTTTGGCTAAAATGGGGGTTCTTGATGGAACATGTGTTTAAATTCGTTAGAATAACGAATCTCCCCCCACACTTAGAACTGAATATTTTCCTCAATATTCAAAGTACCAGGTGTTAAACCAACACTTAGAACGTAAAAAGGAAAATACTCCTAGCCTTTATTTAAGTTTATGTACAAACATTTTTTTTTTAAGGATATATACATATATACAACATGTGGGTTAGTATCTCCCCCACACTTAGGGTGAAAACCCCGTATGCATGCTACTGTTTTTGATTACCGAGTCACTAGCTTGACTCGACCCCGAATTCATTTGTCCATGGGGAAGTATGATGTGGAAGAGACAATCTGCATCGGACTTTCATTCAAGATGTTTGGATAAACATTTGAAGCACGTGAAAGTTCCACACCGATGAGATAAGTACCCGGCTCATAATTTATAAATGAGAATGCTGGGGTCAAAGATAATGTCCTCACTCCCGAAAGAGTGAAGAACAGGAGAAGCCACGGGATATATGAAGAAAAGAAAGAAAGTCATGATGAAAATCATAACTAACTCCTCATCTTCAATAGGAGAATTCATTGTTTCATGAATCTCCTTTTTTAAGCTCGTTTGATCAAGACATATTATGGGTATGTCTAGATCAAAATAAAAGTTATCATACTCCGGAGGAGATATGATATAAGTGAGTTCACCAGAGAACTCCTCAAAGGTGAATGAATCATATTCGGAATTGATTTGAGTGAGTTCACCGGAGAACTCCTCAAAAGTAAATGATTCATAAACGGGAAGAGAATTATAAGAATGAGAAGTGGTAATACCACTTATCTTCACTCCCGTATGATCAAAATGGAACGTTTGCAATTCCGGAATAGAATCATTGATCAAAACCTCACTATCCTTGACGGGGATAGGAGATGAAATAGGCTTTTCATTAAAAGCCTCGATTCTAGAAATGAGAAGATTAGCATTTAATAATGTAAGACGAAGAGCTTCGTCTTGGATTATTTCTTCATCATTCTCTTCTTCTGAGTTGACAGGCTCAGAAGGTAATTCCCCCACATAACTTATGTCTCCACAAGATAAAGAATAGTCCTCATCAGAATCAGAGAACATCTCAATATGATCATTTGGGAAGACAAGAGGGGGAGGGATATCACACACATGATCAAGAATTCCCTGTGACTCACTTAGGATTGAGACAAGGTTCTCAACACTAGACTTTATGAATTCGCCCGATTCCTTTTGAGGAACAGTGTCAAGATACTCGTCCCCATGCTCAGAGAGTGAGTGGGAACCTCGGGTGTGATAATATCATACTGAGGGAGTTGATAAGGACTAACATACATGGATTTTATAATTTCCATTTGTTCTGCTGCTAGCAATTCTCCCATACTCTTTTCTCCCTGTATATCCATGGAAGGAGTCTCAACTGATAAACTTTATGAGGTATCATCACCTTCATCATCCTCATCGATAAAAGCGGCATTGTGAAATTTGGAATGTGTTATAGCTGCTCGTTCTAAGACTAGTAATTCTTCCATGCTTCTTTCGTCTCTAGCTGCATGTTCTTCTGCAAGTAATTCCGCGATCGATTTATCACGAGAATATTGAGTGAATGGAGACTGTGGGGGTGTGGATGTGTCAAAACCGGATGTATTAGAACTAGAACAGTGTTCAGGTTTATAATACGGTTGACATTTGAAATCATCATGCGGACCCCCACAATGTACACAAGAAAAACTTGGTGCATTGTGAAACGAAATATTAGCCAACTCCTCCTTAAGGTCTTTAAGTTTCTCAAGAACCTCTTGACAAAGGTCTTGCTGGTATTGAGGAGTTGCTTGGTTCATTTGGTATTGTGGAGGTGGGTCTAGAAACGAATAGTCGTAATTGTTGCAAGGAAATGGATTCCCTGTTTGACAATCCGAACTAAAGTGGACCTCCACAGTACTCACAACAGTTGAACTGATGTGGCTGTGAGTCGTATGTGCTTAAGTTATAATTGTTATCAGGAACCTGCTTATAGACAAACGTGCTTCTTGATTGACAATCAGAACTGTAGTGTGAACCACCACAGTACTCACAACAGTTAAACTGCTGAGTCTCATGGTGTGGAATCTGATGGTAAGAATCAGTCGTATCATGGTAGGAATAGGGATTCTGGTTATAGACAGACCCGTTTCCTGACTCTACCATGCCACAACCGGGGCAATTACCACCATTATAAGAACTACCACACCATTGACAGACAAGAGGGTGAGAATAAGACATAGAAAGAATCAAAGGGTTTAGGGGATGAGAAATGAAGAATCAAATAGGTAGGAGGGTAAAGGTGAATATTTTTGGTATTTTTGAAAATTTTTGTAGTAATAAGGAAAATATTTTTGGGTTTTTGTGTTCGTTGAAAACTAGTTTTAAAATGTTTTCGGGAACTGTTTTGATTTTATATGATAATAATATGAACAAGGATGGATAAATATACAATGAGTGTGTATTCAGATTCACTAATACGCAAAATCGTTTAGAATAAGCGCACAACCTCCCCGGCAACGGCGCCAAATTTTGATTGGTGTGAAACAGTCAGATAATTATTGGTCAACCACTTGTGAATGGTCAACTATAATAGTCAAACAACTAAGGCCAATGCTTCCGTGGAATACAGTGTTTCCCCGGGTCGTAATGTCCCAACGAGGTTGTGATGATATTAAAAACGAATCTGTGATCGGTGATTATGAACAGGGATATGAATAAAGTGTGTGTGAGTGATTACACTAGGGTTTTATAAAACAAAATAACTTAGATAAACTATTTTAACGATTACGTAAAAGCCAGATATTTAAAAACTTTTAATAACTAAAAACGCGTACGTTTAATTTAATTCTACGTAAACGTACGAAACAAAAACAATTTTAACTAAAGTAGTAATTTGCATACCTTAGGGGCTTAAATGCAAATTAAATAAATTAAAAATATTTAATTTATAATTACTAACTATTTAATTAATTATTATTATTT
Source organism: Artemisia argyi (assembly GCA_030686995.1). NCBI lineage: Eukaryota > Viridiplantae > Streptophyta > Magnoliopsida > Asterales > Asteraceae > Artemisia > Artemisia argyi. Next base: position 5,195,801 of record CM060692.1, on the reverse strand, counting down.
AATAACTATTATTAATTATTTAATAATACACTAATAATTAAGAAAATGTAAAATAAGTCTAGAAATATAAAATTAAAATTTCTAAAAGTCTAAAATATTATAAAACTTATTTTAAAAATAAAATTATATTTTTCTTACTATTTATCTAATTATTATTAATTAATAACTATTTATTTATTATTTAACTATTTATATGATTTAAATTATTATAAATACTAAAAAGTCTAAGATAATTAAGAAGATTTTTATAAATCTAATTAACCATCACAGGAATCCTAAAAAATTATAAAAAGTTTATTTTATATATATTTAAACTAGTTTACTAATTATTATTCTATTTATTTATTAATTACCAATTAAACTATTTAAATTATAAAAACTAGTAAATGAACAGTAAAAATTATAAGAAAATTTCTAAAATTATTTTATGACTTATAAAAGCTAGGAAAAATATAAAATCTAGGTGTTGCTTTATAAAAACTAAATATGCTATTTAAAACTTAATTATTGATTACTTATTAATAAAACTAATTTTAATTCTAATAAATACTAAATGACAAAATAAAAATCTGAGAAAATTATTAAAAATACTTTAATATAAAAGGAAATTAATAAAAATATAAAATTATAAATTACTTAATAAAAATCTAAAAATGAAAATTAAAATTAAATTATATTAAATAGAAACTATCACTTGTTTTTATGTTGGTTTTTCTGGATTTTTCTTTTACCAACCTATTTTATATCTAAAAATAACTAACTTTTGTAAAAACAATTAATTTAGAACTTAATAATAAGCTAGTTATAAGCTAACAACCTAAACAGTTGACTTTATTTGACCAACTAAGCAAATAAGCTCAAATGAGCTTGTGTGGGACCCACTATGTATTATTCTGATTTCAATAAGTTATTGGGACAAGATTAAGCTACAATAAGTACTTAAGGTACACTGAATAAGCCAATAAGCCACAATAAGCCCTTGCTTAGTGTGGACTGAGACAGAAAATGGGACAAAGATCAAGGCTTAATTCAGGTGGGGTCCACTGGATACTAGGTCAAACTAAGGGTCAATACTAAGAGCCTGGTAGGAGGGAGGTTCAAAGGAACTAAGTTTGAAAAGTGGGGCCCACTGAGGTGGCCACAAATCACCACCAAAGTGGTGATGATGGCTGGGTTCTGCTGGTGCAGGGGAACTTCTTTCCCTGCAGGTGAGTTTGGAGGTATGTGGGACCCACCCTAAAAATCACAAAAATATAGCAAATGGTGGAATCAAGAGTTGAGCTGGGGTACTATGACCACAACAAGTTTCAGACCTTGAAACCTAATACAAAATTCACAAGAAAACTTGGAGTTTTTAGGTTTTCCTACACAATACAAAGTTGACTTTTTATGTAAAACCTAATATTTGACTAATGTGAGATTCTAGTGATCCCTACTGACCAAATAAGATGTATTAAGCTATTATGAACCTATTTTAAGCTAAGACAACAACTAATGAACTGTTTGCATGATTATGAGACTTAAGAACCTAAAAGTGAACAAGATTGAGTGAGTAAAGTATGATTTTGACTTTCTGCAATTTAGACCTAAAGTTTTATGACTTGACTAAGCTACTATGACCTATTTAGACTTGTCTCAGCAACTAACATAAACAAAACCAACCTAAATCCCAGGGAGACAACCTGAGCCAAACACTACCTTAACTTGACTGTTTTGAGATTATTAAAGCTACACATAGATTAAAACCATGAAACTGATTCAAATAGTCCTAATATGATATTATGAACTTAAATGAACATGTAAAAACAGATTACAAGCTATTCTCTAATAAAAAACAAAAATTACATATCTAACTTACAATTGAGTCCAAGCTGAGAAACCAAGAACCATGAACAAGTAACCAACCTATCACCTCCCAAAAGGTTCTAAACCAGAAACCATCCATCTTTCATCATGCTTCAGCTTCTATTCTTCCTTGAACACTAATTCTTATTTTTTATTTATTTATTTGGAATTTTTGGTAATTTCCTGTTTTTAATAAGTATTGCTGATTTAGAGTTTCTAAAAGATTAACAAGCTTTGTCAAGGCTTATATAAGCTAAGAGAATCCACTACAACACTGAATAACAACAAATTCAACAAACTTAATATTTTTGAAATTTAATGAAAATGCATAAACTGAGATCAAAAGGAAACTTGAAATTGAGTATCACAAAAGATCTTAAGTACACTGAGAATGATAAAGACAAGCTTTTAATTAAAGATTACAACTAGAAAATGGAATTATACTAGCTACGACTAAATTACACTAATTCTAAACTACTACTTCTTCACCACTGCCTCTTTTCTTCTTTATAGAGATTTCCAGGGTTTGTGAGACCCACTGTGACATTTTCCACCACATCTGAGCCCTTGAAATTGTCTAATTAATCCTCACCGTTCAAACACCCTTTTCGCGCCAAAAAGTCCTTGGGCACTGTAGTTTGCGTGGAGAGGTTTTTAGGGTAATTAATGGGGCTTGTGAGCTTGTGGAGGTGGAGGAGAGTGGGTAGACAGCTGGGGAAGTCAAGTGGTGGTGAAACAGGTGAGGTGGAGGTGGTATTGTGCTACAGTGGTGGTGGTATGGTTTTGGGAGGGAAAGGGTGACTAGGGTGGTTTGGTCAAACCAGGGGTTGACCCCGTTTTTTATTAAGGGTGGATTGGGCTGGTGGTGTATAGGCTTGGGTGATGGATTGGGATAATGGGTGGGCTTGGTTGTTGGATTGGGTAAATTTATTTAAGGTTTATGGTTTATAATAGCTTAGGGTCCGGTTGGTTTAATTGTAGACAAGGACCAAAATTGTAATTTGGTGAATTTTGAAGGTTTGAATTTGTGATTTTTCCAAAGTTAATCAAGGGACCAAACTTGCCATATCTCAATAATACAAGGTCCTATTTGTAATTTTTTCATTTTAATATATCTAGGGACCTTTTCTGTAATTCATGAAACTTCAGGGACCAATTATGTAAATTCACCAAACATCACACCAAGGACCATTCCTGCAAAACATTAATAGCACAAGGACCAAAATTTATTTTTCTCAAAGTTTTTACATCCCAGGGACCATTTATGTCAATTTTGCAAAGTACAGGGACTAAATTTGTAATTTTGTGAAACTTTACACCAAAGGACTAAATATGTAACTTTGTGATTTAAAAAGGACCCTTTGGTGACTTTTTCAAGTTTTTAGAATAATCAGGGACTAGTTTTGACAACTTTTGAAACTTGAGGGACTAAAACTGCCAATTATGCAAACTTTGTACGTTTTTCATCTGTTTTTGATTATTTTGCATTTGAAACATATAAAACACACTTCTAAGATATTTTAAGTATTTTGATGCATATTTGTGTGTTTTTGGATGTTTTGGCAGCTCAGATTAGTATAAATGATGAGTATTTAGACACTCATCAATCCCCCACACTAAAACATTGCTAGTCCTTAACAATCTTTTGAGAAAACTTTAATGGATTTGAAAAAATCTTTACCAAAAGCCATCACTTCTGGAGTAGCCAGATGTAAGAACTGTGGTACATCTGATAACCGTGTGATTTTGAGCAAACCACCAGCTGTCAACGGATTTGATTTATTTTTACCAAAAGCCGTTTGCTTCTGGACTAGCCAACTCTTGATGGAATAGTCAACATCTTGGTGAGCTTATTACCAATTATGGTTTTTCCACTGCCTTTACCACAAGCCATAATCTTGCGGGCTAGCCAACTCAATCGCTTTTTAGGATATGGCGAGTTGAGGAACCATACAATTTTGGGCAAATTGCAAGCCATCAACGGATTTGATATATCTTTACCAAGAACCGTTTGCTCCTGGATTAGCCAATCCTTATGTGGGTTAGACATGGCGGACTGATAACCATTTATTGCGTTCTAAGTGAGAAAAAATTTTAAAATTTTGGCTAAAATGGGGGTTCTTGATGGAACATGTGTTTAAATTCGTTAGAATAACGAATCTCCCCCCACACTTAGAACTGAATATTTTCCTCAATATTCAAAGTACCAGGTGTTAAACCAACACTTAGAACGTAAAAAGGAAAATACTCCTAGCCTTTATTTAAGTTTATGTACAAACATTTTTTTTTTAAGGATATATACATATATACAACATGTGGGTTAGTATCTCCCCCACACTTAGGGTGAAAACCCCGTATGCATGCTACTGTTTTTGATTACCGAGTCACTAGCTTGACTCGACCCCGAATTCATTTGTCCATGGGGAAGTATGATGTGGAAGAGACAATCTGCATCGGACTTTCATTCAAGATGTTTGGATAAACATTTGAAGCACGTGAAAGTTCCACACCGATGAGATAAGTACCCGGCTCATAATTTATAAATGAGAATGCTGGGGTCAAAGATAATGTCCTCACTCCCGAAAGAGTGAAGAACAGGAGAAGCCACGGGATATATGAAGAAAAGAAAGAAAGTCATGATGAAAATCATAACTAACTCCTCATCTTCAATAGGAGAATTCATTGTTTCATGAATCTCCTTTTTTAAGCTCGTTTGATCAAGACATATTATGGGTATGTCTAGATCAAAATAAAAGTTATCATACTCCGGAGGAGATATGATATAAGTGAGTTCACCAGAGAACTCCTCAAAGGTGAATGAATCATATTCGGAATTGATTTGAGTGAGTTCACCGGAGAACTCCTCAAAAGTAAATGATTCATAAACGGGAAGAGAATTATAAGAATGAGAAGTGGTAATACCACTTATCTTCACTCCCGTATGATCAAAATGGAACGTTTGCAATTCCGGAATAGAATCATTGATCAAAACCTCACTATCCTTGACGGGGATAGGAGATGAAATAGGCTTTTCATTAAAAGCCTCGATTCTAGAAATGAGAAGATTAGCATTTAATAATGTAAGACGAAGAGCTTCGTCTTGGATTATTTCTTCATCATTCTCTTCTTCTGAGTTGACAGGCTCAGAAGGTAATTCCCCCACATAACTTATGTCTCCACAAGATAAAGAATAGTCCTCATCAGAATCAGAGAACATCTCAATATGATCATTTGGGAAGACAAGAGGGGGAGGGATATCACACACATGATCAAGAATTCCCTGTGACTCACTTAGGATTGAGACAAGGTTCTCAACACTAGACTTTATGAATTCGCCCGATTCCTTTTGAGGAACAGTGTCAAGATACTCGTCCCCATGCTCAGAGAGTGAGTGGGAACCTCGGGTGTGATAATATCATACTGAGGGAGTTGATAAGGACTAACATACATGGATTTTATAATTTCCATTTGTTCTGCTGCTAGCAATTCTCCCATACTCTTTTCTCCCTGTATATCCATGGAAGGAGTCTCAACTGATAAACTTTATGAGGTATCATCACCTTCATCATCCTCATCGATAAAAGCGGCATTGTGAAATTTGGAATGTGTTATAGCTGCTCGTTCTAAGACTAGTAATTCTTCCATGCTTCTTTCGTCTCTAGCTGCATGTTCTTCTGCAAGTAATTCCGCGATCGATTTATCACGAGAATATTGAGTGAATGGAGACTGTGGGGGTGTGGATGTGTCAAAACCGGATGTATTAGAACTAGAACAGTGTTCAGGTTTATAATACGGTTGACATTTGAAATCATCATGCGGACCCCCACAATGTACACAAGAAAAACTTGGTGCATTGTGAAACGAAATATTAGCCAACTCCTCCTTAAGGTCTTTAAGTTTCTCAAGAACCTCTTGACAAAGGTCTTGCTGGTATTGAGGAGTTGCTTGGTTCATTTGGTATTGTGGAGGTGGGTCTAGAAACGAATAGTCGTAATTGTTGCAAGGAAATGGATTCCCTGTTTGACAATCCGAACTAAAGTGAGGACCTCCACAGTACTCACAACAGTTGAACTGATGTGGCTGTGAGTCGTATGTGCTTAAGTTATAATTGTTATCAGGAACCTGCTTATAGACAAACGTGCTTCTTGATTGACAATCAGAACTGTAGTGTGAACCACCACAGTACTCACAACAGTTAAACTGCTGAGTCTCATGGTGTGGAATCTGATGGTAAGAATCAGTCGTATCATGGTAGGAATAGGGATTCTGGTTATAGACAGACCCGTTTCCTGACTCTACCATGCCACAACCGGGGCAATTACCACCATTATAAGAACTACCACACCATTGACAGATAAGAGGGTGAGAATAAGACATAGAAAGAATCAAAGGGTTTAGGGGATGAGAAATGAAGAATCAAATAGGTAGGAGGGTAAAGGTGAATATTTTTGGTATTTTTGAAAATTTTTGTAGTAATAAGGAAAATATTTTTGGGTTTTTGTGTTCGTTGAAAACTAGTTTTAAAATGTTTTCGGGAACTGTTTTGATTTTATATGATAATAATATGAACAAGGATGGATAAATATACAATGAGTGTGTATTCAGATTCACTAATACGCAAAATCGTTTAGAATAAGCGCACAACCTCCCCGGCAACGGCGCCAAATTTTGATTGGTGTGAAACAGTCAGATAATTATTGGTCAACCACTTGTGAATGGTCAACTATAATAGTCAAACAACTAAGGCCAATGCTTCCGTGGAATACAGTGTTTCCCCGGGTCGTAATGTCCCAACGAGGTTGTGATGATATTAAAAACGAATCTGTGATCGGTGATTATGAACAGGGATATGAATAAAGTGTGTGTGAGTGATTACACTAGGGTTTTATAAAACAAAATAACTTAGATAAACTATTTTAACGATTACGTAAAAGCCAGATATTTAAAAACTTTTAATAACTAAAAACGCGTACGTTTAATTTAATTCTACGTAAACGTACGAAACAAAAACAATTTTAACTAAAGTAGTAATTTGCATACCTTAGGGGCTTAAATGCAAATTAAATAAATTAAAAATATTTAATTTATAATTACTAACTATTTAATTAATTATTATTATTTAATAACTATTATTAATTATTTAATAATACACTAATAATTAAGAAAATGTAAAATAAGTCTAGAAATATAAAATTAAAATTTCTAAAAGTCTAAAATATTATAAAACTTATTTTAAAAATAAAATTATATTTTTCTTACTATTTATCTAATTATTATTAATTAATAACTATTTATTTATTATTTAACTATTTATATGATTTAAATTATTATAAATACTAAAAAGTCTAAGATAATTAAGAAGATTTTTATAAATCTAATTAACCATCACAGGAATCCTAAAAAATTATAAAAAGTTTATTTTATATATATTTAAACTAGTTTACTAATTATTATTCTATTTATTTATTAATTACCAATTAAACTATTTAAATTATAAAAACTAGTAAATGAACAGTAAAAATTATAAGAAAATTTCTAAAATTATTTTATGACTTATAAAAGCTAGGAAAAATATAAAATCTAGGTGTTGCTTTATAAAAACTAAATATGCTATTTAAAACTTAATTATTGATTACTTATTAATAAAACTAATTTTAATTCTAATAAATACTAAATGACAAAATAAAAATCTGAGAAAATTATTAAAAATACTTTAATATAAAAGGAAATTAATAAAAATATAAAATTATAAATTACTTAATAAAAATCTAAAAATGAAAATTAAAATTAAATTATATTAAATAGAAACTATCACTTGTTTTTATGTTGGTTTTTCTGGATTTTTCTTTTACCAACCTATTTTATATCTAAAAATAACTAACTTTTGTAAAAACAATTAATTTAGAACTTAATAATAAGCTAGTTATAAGCTAACAACCTAAACAGTTGACTTTATTTGACCAACTAAGCAAATAAGCTCAAATGAGCTTGTGTGGGACCCACTATGTATTATTCTGATTTCAATAAGTTATTGGGACAAGATTAAGCTACAATAAGTACTTAAGGTACACTAAATAAGCCAATAAGCCACAATAAGCCCTTGCTTAGTGTGGACTGAGACAGAAAATGGGACAAAGATCAAGGCTTAATTCAGGTGGGGTCCACTGGATACTAGGTCAAACTAAGGGTCAATACTAAGAGCCTGGTAGGAGGGAGGTTCAAAGGAACTAAGTTTGAAAAGTGGGGCCCACTGAGGTGGCCACAAATCACCACCAAAGTGGTGATGATGGCTGGGTTCTGCTGGTGCAGGGGAACTTCTTTCCCTGCAGGTGAGTTTGGAGGTATGTGGGACCCACCCTAAAAATCACAAAAATATAGCAAATGGTGGAATCAAGAGTTGAGCTGGGGTACTATGACCACAACAAGTTTCAGACCTTGAAACCTAATACAAAATTCACAAGAAAACTTGGAGTTTTTAGGTTTTCCTACACAATACAAAGTTGACTTTTTATGTAAAACCTAATATTTGACTAATGTGAGATTCTAGTGATCCCTACTGACCAAATAAGATGTATTAAGCTATTATGAACCTATTTTAAGCTAAGACAACAACTAATGAACTGTTTGCATGATTATGAGACTTAAGAACCTAAAAGTGAACAAGATTGAGTGAGTAAAGTATGATTTTGACTTTCTGCAATTTAGACCTAAAGTTTTATGACTTGACTAAGCTACTATGACCTATTTAGACTTGTCTCAGCAACTAACATAAACAAAACCAACCTAAATCCCAGGGAGACAACCTGAGCCAAACACTACCTTAACTTGACTGTTTTGAGATTATTAAAGCTACACATAGATTAAAACCATGAAACTGATTCAAATAGTCCTAATATGATATTATGAACTTAAATGAACATGTAAAAACAGATTACAAGCTATTCTCTAATAAAAAACAAAAATTACATATCTAACTTACAATTGAGTCCAAGCTGAGAAACCAAGAACCATGAACAAGTAACCAACCTATCACCTCCCAAAAGGTTCTAAACCAGAAACCATCCATCTTTCATCATGCTTCAGCTTCTATTCTTCCTTGAACACTAATTCTTATTTTTTATTTATTTATTTGGAATTTTTGGTAATTTCCTGTTTTTAATAAGTATTGCTGATTTAGAGTTTCTAAAAGATTAACAAGCTTTGTCAAGGCTTATATAAGCTAAGAGAATCCACTACAACACTGAATAACAACAAATTCAACAAACTTAATATTTTTGAAATTTAATGAAAATGCATAAACTGAGATCAAAAGGAAACTTGAAATTGAGTATCACAAAAGATCTTAAGTACACTGAGAATGATAAAGACAAGCTTTTAATTAAAGATTACAACTAGAAAATGGAATTATACTAGCTACGACTAAATTACACTAATTCTAAACTACTACTTCTTCACCACTGCCTCTTTTCTTCTTTATAGAGATTTCCAGGGTTTGTGAGACCCACTGTGACATTTTCCACCACATCTGAGCCCTTGAAATTGTCTAATTAATCCTCACCGTTCAAACACCCTTTTCGCGCCAAAAAGTCCTTGGGCACTGTAGTTTGCGTGGAGAGGTTTTTAGGGTAATTAATGGGGCTTGTGAGCTTGTGGAGGTGGAGGAGAGTGGGTAGACAGCTGGGGAAGTCAAGTGGTGGTGAAACAGGTGAGGTGGAGGTGGTATTGTGCTACAGTGGTGGTGGTATGGTTTTGGGAGGGAAAGGGTGACTAGGGTGGTTTGGTCAAACCAGGGGTTGACCCCGTTTTTTATTAAGGGTGGATTGGGCTGGTGGTGTATAGGCTTGGGTGATGGATTGGGATAATGGGTGGGCTTGGTTGTTGGATTGGGTAAATTTATTTAAGGTTTATGGTTTATAATAGCTTAGGGTCCGGTTGGTTTAATTGTAGACAAGGACCAAAATTGTAATTTGGTGAATTTTGAAGGTTTGAATTTGTGATTTTTCCAAAGTTAATCAAGGGACCAAACTTGCCATATCTCAATAATACAAGGTCCTATTTGTAATTTTTTCATTTTAATATATCTAGGGACCTTTTCTGTAATTCATGAAACTTCAGGGACCAATTATGTAAATTCACCAAACATCACACCAAGGACCATTCCTGCAAAACATTAATAGCACAAGGACCAAAATTTATTTTTCTCAAAGTTTTTACATCCCAGGGACCATTTATGTCAATTTTGCAAAGTACAGGGACTAAATTTGTAATTTTGTAAAACTTTACACCAAAGGACTAAATATGTAACTTTGTGATTTAAAAAGGACCTTTGGTGACTTTTTCAAGTTTTTAGAATAATCAGGGACTAGTTTTGACAACTTTTGAAACTTGAGGGACTAAAACTGCCAATTATGCAAACTTTGTACGTTTTTCATCTGTTTTTGATTATTTTGCATTTGAAACATATAAAACACACTTCTAAGATATTTTAAGTATTTTGATGCATATTTGTGTGTTTTTGGATGTTTTGGCAGCTCAGATTAGTATAAATGATGAGTATTTAGACACTCATCAATCCCCCACACTAAAACATTGCTAGTCCTTAACAATCTTTTGAGAAAACTTTAATGGATTTGAAAAAATCTTTACCAAAAGCCATCACTTCTGGAGTAGCCAGATGTAAGAACTGTGGTACATCTGATAACCGTGTGATTTTGAGCAAACCACCAGCTGTCAACGGATTTGATTTATTTTTACCAAAAGCCGTTTGCTTCTGGACTAGCCAACTCTTGATGGAATAGTCAACATCTTGGTGAGCTTATTACCAATTATGGTTTTTCCACTGCCTTTACCACAAGCCATAATCTTGCGGGCTAGCCAACTCAATCGCTTTTTAGGATATGGCGAGTTGAGGAACCATACAATTTTGGGCAAATTGCAAGCCATCAACGGATTTGATATATCTTTACCAAGAACCGTTTGCTCCTGGATTAGCCAATCCTTATGTGGGTTAGACATGGCGGACTGATAACCATTTATTGCGTTCTAAGTGAGAAAAAATTTTAAAATTTTGGCTAAAATGGGGGTTCTTGATGGAACATGTGTTTAAATTCGTTAGAATAACGAATCTCCCCCCACACTTAGAACTGAATATTTTCCTCAATATTCAAAGTACCAGGTGTTAAACCAACACTTAGAACGTAAAAAGGAAAATACTCCTAGCCTTTATTTAAGTTTATGTACAAACATTTTTTTTTAAGGATATATACATATATACAACATGTGGGTTAGTATCTCCCCCACACTTAGGGTGAAAACCCGGTATGCATGCTACTGTTTTTGATTACCGAGTCACTAGCTTGACTCGACCCCGAATTCATTTGTCCATGGGGAAGTATGATGTGGAAGAGACAATCTGCATCGGACTTTCATTCAAGATGTTTGGATAAACATTTGAAGCACGTGAAAGTTCCACACCGATGAGATAAGTACCCGGCTCATAATTTATAAATGAGAATGCTGGGGTCAAAGATAATGTCCTCACTCCCGAAAGAGTGAAGAACAGGAGAAGCCACGGGATATATGAAGAAAAGAAAGAAAGTCATGATGAAAATCATAACTAACTCCTCATCTTCAATAGGAGAATTCATTGTTTCATGAATCTCCTTTTTTAAGCTCGTTTGATCAAGACATATTATGGGTATGTCTAGATCAAAATAAAAGTTATCATACTCCGGAGGAGATATGATATAAGTGAGTTCACCAGAGAACTCCTCAAAGGTGAATGAATCATATTCGGAATTGATTTGAGTGAGTTCACCGGAGAACTCCTCAAAAGTAAATGATTCATAAACGGGAAGAGAATTATAAGAATGAGAAGTGGTAATACCACTTATCTTCACTCCCGTATGATCAAAATGGAACGTTTGCAATTCCGGAATAGAATCATTGATCAAAACCTCACTATCCTTGACGGGGATAGGAGATGAAATAGGCTTTTCATTAAAAGCCTCGATTCTAGAAATGAGAAGATTAGCATTTAATAATGTAAGACGAAGAGCTTCGTCTTGGATTATTTCTTCATCATTCTCTTCTTCTGAGTTGACAGGCTCAGAAGGTAATTCCCCCACATAACTTATGTCTCCACAAGATAAAGAATAGTCCTCATCAGAATCAGAGAACATCTCAATATGATCATTTGGGAAGACAAGAGGGGGAGGGATATCACACACATGATCAAGAATTCCCTGTGACTCACTTAGGATTGAGACAAGGTTCTCAACACTAGACTTTATGAATTCGCCCGATTCCTTTTGAGGAACAGTGTCAAGATACTCGTCCCCATGCTCAGAGAGTGAGTGGGAACCTCGGGTGTGATAATATCATACTGAGGGAGTTGATAAGGACTAACATACATGGATTTTATAATTTCCATTTGTTCTGCTGCTAGCAATTCTCCCATACTCTTTTCTCCCTGTATATCCATGGAAGGAGTCTCAACTGATGAACTTTATGAGGTATCATCACCTTCATCATCCTCATCGATAAAAGCGGCATTGTGAAATTTGGAATGTGTTATAGCTGCTCGTTCTAAGACTAGTAATTCTTCCATGCTTCTTTCGTCTCTAGCTGCATGTTCTTCTGCAAGTAATTCCGCGATCGATTTATCACGAGAATATTGAGTGAATGGAGACTGTGGGGGTGTGGATGTGTCAAAACCGGATGTATTAGAACTAGAACAGTGTTCAGGTTTATAATACGGTTAACATTTGAAATCATCATGCGGACCCCCACAATGTACACAAGAAAAACTTGGTGCATTGTGAAACGAAATATTAGCCAACTCCTCCTTAAGGTCTTTAAGTTTCTCAAGAACCTCTTGACAAAGGTCTTGCTGGTATTGAGGAGTTGCTTGGTTCATTTGGTATTGTGGAGGTGGGTCTAGAAACGAATAGTCGTAATTGTTGCAAGGAAATGGATTCCCTGTTTGACAATCCGAACTAAAGTGAGGACCTCCACAGTACTCACAACAGTTGAACTGATGTGGCTGTGAGTCGTATGTGCTTAAGTTATAATTGTTATCAGGAACCTGCTTATAGACAAACGTGCTTCTTGATTGACAATCAGAACTGTAGTGTGAACCACCACAGTACTCACAACAGTTAAACTGCTGAGTCTCATGGTGTGGAATCTGATGGTAAGAATCAGTCGTATCATGGTAGGAATAGGGATTCTGGTTATAGACAGACCCGTTTCCTGACTCTACCATGCCACAACCGGGGCAATTACCACCATTATAAGAACTACCACACCATTGACAGACAAGAGGGTGAGAATAAGACATAGAAAGAATCAAAGGGTTTAGGGGATGAGAAATGAAGAATCAAATAGGTAGGAGGGTAAAGGTGAATATTTTTGGTATTTTTGAAAATTTTTGTAGTAATAAGGAAAATATTTTTGGGTTTTTGTGTTCGTTGAAAACTAGTTTTAAAATGTTTTCGGGAACTGTTTTGATTTTATATGATAATAATATGAACAAGGATGGATAAATATACAATGAGTGTGTATTCAGATTCACTAATACGCAAAATCGTTTAGAATAAGCGCACAACCTCCCCGGCAACGGCGCCAAATTTTGATTGGTGTGAAACAGTCAGATAATTATTGGTCAACCACTTGTGAATGGTCAACTATAATAGTCAAACAACTAAGGCCAATGCTTCCGTGGAATACAGTGTTTCCCCGGGTCGTAATGTCCCAACGAGGTTGTGATGATATTAAAAACGAATCTGTGATCGGTGATTATGAACAGGGATATGAATAAAGTGTGTGTGAGTGATTACACTAGGGTTTTATAAAACAAAATAACTTAGATAAACTATTTTAACGATTACGTAAAAGCCAGATATTTAAAAACTTTTAATAACTAAAAACGCGTACGTTTAATTTAATTCTACGTAAACGTACGAAACAAAAACAATTTTAACTAAAGTAGTAATTTGCATACCTTAGGGGCTTAAATGCAAATTAAATAAATTAAAAATATTTAATTTATAATTACTAACTATTTAATTAATTATTATTATTTAATAACTATTATTAATTATTTAATAATACACTAATAATTAAGAAAATGTAAAATAAGTCTAGAAATATAAAATTAAAATTTCTAAAAGTCTAAAATATTATAAAACTTATTTTAAAAATAAAATTATATTTTTCTTACTATTTATCTAATTATTATTAATTAATAACTATTTATTTATTATTTAACTATTTATATGATTTAAATTATTATAAATACTAAAAAGTCTAAGATAATTAAGAAGATTTTTATAAATCTAATTAACCATCACAGGAATCCTAAAAAATTATAAAAAGTTTATTTTATATATATTTAAACTAGTTTACTAATTATTATTCTATTTATTTATTAATTACCAATTAAACTATTTAAATTATAAAAACTAGTAAATGAACAGTAAAAATTATAAGAAAATTTCTAAAATTATTTTATGACTTATAAAAGCTAGGAAAAATATAAAATCTAGGTGTTGCTTTATAAAAACTAAATATGCTATTTAAAACTTAATTATTGATTACTTATTAATAAAACTAATTTTAATTCTAATAAATACTAAATGACAAAATAAAAATCTGAGAAAATTATTAAAAATACTTTAATATAAAAGGAAATTAATAAAAATATAAAATTATAAATTACTTAATAAAAATCTAAAAATGAAAATTAAAATTAAATTATATTAAATAGAAACTATCACTTGTTTTTATGTTGGTTTTTCTGGATTTTTCTTTTACCAACCTATTTTATATCTAAAACTAACTAACTTTTGTAAAAACAATTAATTTAGAACTTAATAATAAGCTAGTTATAAGCTAACAACCTAAACAGTTGACTTTATTTGACCAACTAAGCAAATAAGCTCAAATGAGCTTGTGTGGGACCCACTATGTATTATTCTGATTTCAATAAGTTATTGGGACAAGATTAAGCTAGAATAAGTACTTAAGGTACACTGAATAAGCCAATAAGCCACAATAAGCCCTTGCTTATTGTGGACTGAGACAGAAAATGGGACAAAGATCAAGGCTTAATTCAGGTGGGGTCCACTGGATACTAGGTCAAACTAAGGGTCAATACTAAGAGCCTGGTAGGAGGGGTGTTCAAAGGAACTAAGTTTGACAAGTGGGGCCCACTGAGGTGGCCACAAATCGCCACCAAAGTGGTGATGATGGCTGGGTTCTTCTGGTGCAGGGGAACTTCTTTCCCTGCAGGTGAGTTTGGAGGTATGTGGGACCCACCCTAAAAATCATAAAAATATAGCAAATGGTGGAATCAAGAGTTGAGCTGGTGTTAGACCCGGAAATTTCGAACTTGGGAAATACCTAAAATACCCTCAAATTTTGAACTTTTGAAGAGATGTTATATAATCTAAAACTTTACGTTCTGATTTTAACTTAAATATTTATACGATAATCCTTGAACCTTTCGCGACATATGAGGTTACAATACTTATGAAATGTTAAAGCTATACTTATGATATACATTATTTCTAAACTTTGTAACATGGTCAAAAATAGTGCACGCCTTAGAAGCTATATGGTCCGAATTTTCTGTTTTGAATGCACAAGGGAATATCAACTACAATCATGCCTAAATATAAGTAAATTTAATTTTGGAAGGAGCCAATCACATTCCATATGTCATGGCAATTTACCCTTTTTATTTTGATCTTAATACTTGTTTTTCCCATACCATTTAGCCGAATATTACTTTTAATTACCATCACAGAAAAACTAACTAAAACAAAACCCTAAAATCCCCACAAACACAACCGACGGCCACTTGTTATTTTCTTCTTCCTGATCGACCAAAAGATATACACAAGGAGGCTTGGTCTAGTGGTTTTGGTCGTGAATATTCCTGGTTCGAAGAAAGATTTTCTGTTGGTGAGCTCTGGTCGTGGCCTTGCTGGTCCAAAAGGTGGGATTTGGTTCGTGATTCGTGGGTATCAGAAAGGGCAGTGCTTGGTTTGACCTTGATGAGCACACAGTTTCCATCCTTATATTTCATTCACACAGTTTGTCTATCAAAACCTTAAAATCATATAAACAACCTATTGTTCCATATCTCCCAATATACTGATATAAAACTAAACACAAAATCTCTATCGTGACTGTCAAAGAAAAAGTGGTGCGAGGCTGAGAAGGCGTGGTGTGATCATGGGGATGAGGTGACCAATTGTGGGATACCTCGCGAGTGGTGTTTGGTTCCATAAGAGCAGGTTTTGGCCTGGTCGAGTAGGGGTTTGTTTGTGCCCTCGTATTCCTGGTTTCATTTCTAAATTGTTCCATCCGACTGAGGTACATCATTCATATCTTTCTTGTATTCTTTTAATCCGGAGTTACGTGAGTATACGCATGAATAATTGAAAATAATCTGGTTTCATTATCGCAAGTATACAAATGGCATATCAGTTTCGAGTCACATAAAATGATAAATATACGAATAAAATGTGTAACATGTAATCACGAGACTTATACTAATCGACTAAAGCATGCATGTACGTGAATGTTAAAATAGATAAAGATGTGATTTTATGTGTGACGTGGGTTAAAGAGGCTGTAAACAAGTGTAATCATGTGTGAATATGTTAAATAATCATTTTGTTCAAGTTGCACATGATCCTTTCTGTACACGTTTAATATTGTGTGTAAACTAGAAAACCTTACACCTAATTTACACATTAAAGCCTAATTTATGATAAGTTGACACATTTAACCCTAAATATTGATATGTTGACAATTTAAATCCTAATCTATTATATTAATTATATTAAACTTTTAAGTTTACTAAATTGTCAATTGTAACCCTAAAGTATGAAATTACCAAATATGGAATCGTGATAAACTTAGAAAGTTTCTAAAAATAGAAGAAACCCTAATCTGTATAACTATACGCACTAAATTGTGAAATGAACTTATAAGTAATAAGACGATCATGAATTCGAGTAGATTTGCTGAAGAAGGAGTTGCTCCAATCTTTATATTCTCTGTTATTTTTGCACTTGCGGTCTAAGGTACAGATATTCTAACCTTTCAGTAAGGTTTCTTATGACTCATGATCCGTTCCATTACCACTATTAAGATTTCTGATCTTTATATGCCTGATATCATTGGTTCATTCGATAGTATAATTTCATATGAAGACCCTTTTAAAAATATAACTCGATGACTTTTGAGAAAAACTATTTTTGAAATGATTTATGTGATTACGATACGATGCCAGTTTTATATGAAGGTTTTATGACTTTTAAGAAATGTGTTTTTAAAGGAATATTTTTACGATAAAAATGTTTTAAATAATTTTCTAAAGTCCTTAATCTGTTTTATTCTCTAAGATTTCGCATGACTTTCTTTAACATCTTTTGATTATTTAACTTCAAATTTTGAACATTTTGCTACGAACCCTTTTGCTATTATGAACCTTTGATTTGAACCTCATGATATGAATCTTTGATTTGGACCTTTGACTTGAACCATTGATATGATCCCTTTGTATGATTCCTATTTGTTGATCCTTGTGATTTTATATGACTTGATATCCGTTTGCATGCTATAGTTTCTTTCCTTATAGCATTTCCTATTTCTATGCCCATTATATGTTTTGCCTATATGTGTTAAACTTATTAGCCAGTCATGGGGAGTCCATGGCCTTGCCACTGATGCACCAGTGGTATTGACACTATCTGTGGAGGTGGGTTTTAGTCCACAGCGTTCCCTTTAAGCTAGCTATTCAGGCCTATATTTATTATCGTATATGTTTACTTAGCCTAGAGCTTTGTGCATATATATTTGTATTTACAGGGAGCGTATGGATGCATCCTAGGTACTTTGTTTTGTTTTAAATTTGGTGAATGGGTATGTGTGTGCAATACACTCCATTTCACATTTGGTACATCGAGCTAGCTACTCTATGTACAATTTGATATATGATTGTTGGGCATTTCTGTTACTTCTACTATATATGTGATCTTTGTTGTTCTAACTTCTTTATTGTTATTGATTTATGCTTTCCTTAGTTCATTTGCTTACACTTATGATCCGTTTCATTTTCCTTCGATTCATTTGATATTCCTTATATGTATTCCCTTTGATCATGTTTTGTTGATTTTATCATATGTTCCATATTCTTTGATATTCGTCTCAACAGGTTGCTTGGATTCATTTCGGATTCACTTTTGTTTCTCTTTTGTTCTTAGCTTTCGTTTGTTTATATCTGTTCACTGGGCTTTTTAAGCTCAGCCGCATTTCTTTTCCTGCGGCAGGTTATTTACAAGGAAGCAGGGTTTGAGAGAAGAGTGCTTATGAGCCTTTAGTGGACTACACGGTTGATAGCTCCCTATGGATTAGAGATGGACTTAGAAATTCCTCTTTTGGTTCTTAGTTTGTAATTAGTTTGGAAGTTGAAATGCTTAGTTTTAGCACCTTATCATTTATTAGATTTGCTTTGTAACCAATGTATTAATTAATTTATTCCGCTTGCTTATGTTCTGATTCGACCCCATAATGTTACACTTTAGCCCTTTTGGGTTGGGGTGTTACAATTATGGTATCAGAGACAGGTTTGATCGGCGGATTCAAAACCTGTAGAGCTTAGGCTATGACCTGTGAGTATTAGGCCCTCTAAGTTTTGCACTATAAGAGTTAGGGAACAACCGTTGAGAACTTGTTTTAGGATTTTCACTCTAAAGCATAAGTTAAGACCAGTGAGGATTGGGTAGACTATAGGGTATTTGTTTAAGTATCGTTGCTTCCGCATCACTCTGATTCGTGCCTTGCTCTTAGTTAAGCCCTATTAAGAGTTCCTCCCTCCGGAGATTTGAAATTTATGATCCTGCATAACATGATATTAGTGACCATGTAAGTTTAGTACGCATTGAGAATTCTTCGCTAATGTTGGACATTACATAAGGTTCATTTTCTTTTGATTTCAATCTCTGAATCAGTTGATTAACCATTTTGGTGCCTTTTCGATCATTATGAGAATTCGTATGACCATGATGTGTTTGACACATTATGTGATTTCTCTTACTTTTGCTAAGCATATATAAGTCTCCCTATTCATTTTAATTCCTATGAGAAATCTTGTGGTGATTAACCATGAGTATAGGAATGTTTCCCCTCACTTCTGAATGATAAGATTTGCTATGCTAATCTGTCTTTCCTTGGAAAGTTAAATCCAATGTTATTCTGGTATGGATTGGTTGACTGAACATCTAGATACTAACTACTGTCATATTACGTCTCACCTTTGGCATATTGAACCACTCTGATTTATTCTATCATGATTTCTAATTGTTGAACTTTTGGTATCCTTACTACCCTGGAAACTCGTACGTTATTTTCGCGGTTGTGAAATTTTCCTAGCATCTATTCTTGTACACCGTGGGAAGAATCTCACTTTGAGAGTCATTTATAATCTAAATATTCTGACGTAATCCATGAATGAACCACCAAGATTTGCACCAGACTATGAATTTGCTTTGACCTAACACTGAGATATGGTTTAGTCACGACTCGAGGCTGAATATGGTTTCCATAAAGGCATGTTTATATGATGCATGTATTATGATGCCTGGCCAACGTGATAATAATTACATCATATAACTTGAACTTATAGGGATCATAGGATGTCTTTGAGAAGTGCATGAGAACAGTAAAGTTTGATGAGACAGAACCCTATCAGTATAGAACGATGTTTTACCTTATTTTGAAACTCCCTATCGATCAATACCAGTTAAATTGAGAGAATTGGTGGAGCAGCAACCAAAAACTATGAAGTGGTTTGTTTGTCTTAGTGTATCTCTTGAGAGTGCCTTAGTTTTATTCGCGATGAAGAAGGATTAGAGTAGGAGAATTGTACTGACCTCTGAAAGCTGAACTGTATCATTGTTAGAAATCATCATCCCCTACCTCGAAGTGACGATGTATCTGATTAGCCTTAGTACACGGAATTTTCTTTAGATGGGGTTATGGGTTGAAGTTATTTGTGGAATTGCATTTCGTATTCGTAATAGCCATTATGACCGTTAGTGATGCTAATAGTATTAGCTAATGCTTTGACTATTCCATGGACTTGATGAATCGTGCCTTTCATGAGTACTTAGACAAAGTTGTCATAGTATGACATTTTAGTACATTCAGAGACGAGGGAGAACATGAGAATCATTTTTGTATTATGTTGGAAATATGAAGATCATTTGTATATTCTGGAAGCATGACATTGGTTGGAAGATGTTCAAGAATTGCATTACCATTGATGAATAAGGAAGAGAAGCTTAATTTGGATGAAAACGGAGTTTTGGAAAAGTTGAAATAGAAATCAGCTTCCATGCTTTCAGATGAGTATCAATTTTGAGACATTTCGCGAAGAGACTTGATTATGTCCTTATTCAGTAAGAAGAAGTTATTGCTTATGCATCAAGAGAACTAGAACCGTTCGAGGAGAAATATTCAAATGCATGACTTGGAGTTCGCGGCAGTGGCGTTTGCTCGCAAGATTTAAAGACATATCCTTCATGAAGATGGAATCATATTGCAGACATTAGGAAGCTCAGGAGCAAGATAACGAACTACGATCTGTGAAGACTAGAAGGAAGTTGTTATGATGGGGACACAGTTGTACTTTTGCTATCCCTCTTGGTTGTACTAAGACGTATAAGGGATCTAAAGCAGAATTAAAATTTTCAGAAACCTTGTAGAGAAATCTCCACGCACATTTAAGAAGAATGACATAATTTGAGTTTTGATGAATCGTTTGATCAAGTCAGCTCACTTTTGCCTCTTAAAATGTGTATACAATTAGCAAGTTGGCATAAATCCTTCGACCGAAGATTACTCAATTACTTAGCACACCTGCAGTGATCGTGTCAGAGATTCGCGTTTTACCTTTCAGTCCCAATAAGAACTACTAAAGGCTTGAGGGACCAGACTCGAGTATAGTAATGCTTTTCACCTACAGACTGACAATTAAGCAGAACAACTATTTGAACTTGGAAGAAGGGTTCAACAGGAGAGTTGACAAGTGTTTAGTCCGACTGTGTTTGCTCATTAAATTAAAGGCATGCAAGTGACAAGGGTTGTCCTTCCAGATTTGGTATGAACGGTGATGTAGAGCACCTTCTGGGTTGAGTTAAGTCGGGAAGCTGCTTATTGAATGTTCGGAGTTGATTACAATGACTAATGGATTAGATATTATGGTGAAGACAAATTTTGAAACCTTAGGCCAGGAATTTGTGCGTTCCGTATGATGTTCCCATACAAAAGAGTTAAATGTTTTGGCATATAAGGAAGACTTGGTTCGTAATACGTTAGTCCTTCGATTCATTCTTATCCGTGCGGTGATCCTACCTATCCCATTTTTCATTCTGATACGATTCGATACTCTGGTATGTGCTTAGTTAATTGTCAGTACGAGTAGGATTCCAACCTCTTTAGGAAACTCTGGTTATGTCTGATAATTCGATATATGCTTCTCTGATTTGTAGCAAGTTTCTTAGTTCGTTCAGAACCTGATTTGATTTGTTAAGTTTCTACCATCTAGTATCACTTCCGGAATTATTCCAGATTCATTCGATGTTCATGCACCCTTTGTGAAATTCGACCATCATCTATTTCATGATCATTTCATATTCATTGTATTAGATGTGTTTTCTGTGGAGAGCTCAGGGCTATCCTATTTTATTCAGATCGAGTCATGAGAAACTTTCCGTTTGTTAAATTTCTTTGGAGAAACTAGTCCGAGCAAGTTAATCACTCTCTTTTAATTTCATGAATAGATACGTTTTCGTTTGATCTATTCACTTCAATTTTAGAGGACGAAAATTTTATTTTTAGAGGGGAAGAATTGTTAGACCCGGAAATTTCGAACTTGGGAAATACCTAAAATACCCTCAAATTTTGAACTTTTGAAGAGATGTTATATAATCTAAAACTTTACGTTCTGATTTTAACTTAAATATTTATACGATAATCCTTGAACCTTTCGCGACATATGAGGTTACAATACTTATGAAATGTTAAAGCTATACTTATGATATACATTATTTCTAAACTTTGTAACATGGTCAAAAATAGTGCACGCCTTAGAAGCTATATGGTCCGAATTTTCTGTTTTGAATGCACAAGGGAATATCAACTACAATCATGCCTAAATATAAGTAAATTTAATTTTGGAAGGAGCCAATCACATTCCATATGTCATGGCAATTTACCCTTTTTATTTTGATCTTAATACTTGTTTTTCCCATACCATTTAGCCGAATATTACTTTTAATTACCATCACAGAAAAACTAACTAAAACAAAACCCTAAAATCCCCACAAACACAACCGACGGCCACTTGTTATTTTCATCTTCCTGATCGACCAAAAGATATACACAAGGAGGCTTGGTCTAGTGGTTTTGGTCGTGAATATTCCTGGTTCGAAGAAAGATTTTCTGTTGGTGAGCTCTGGTCGTGGCCTTGCTGGTCCAAAAGGTGGGATTTGGTTCGTGATTCGTGGGTATCAGAAAGGGCAGTGCTTGGTTTGACCTTGATGAGCACACGGTTTCCATCCTTATATTTCATTCACACGGTTTGTCTATCAAAACCTTAAAATCATATAAACAACCTATTGTTCCATATCTCCCAATATACTGATATAAAACTAAACACAAAATCTCTATCGTGACTGTCAAAGAAAAGGTGGTGCGAGGCTGAGAAGGCGTGGTGTGATCATGGGGATGAGGTGACCAATTGTGGGATACCTCGCGAGTGGTGTTTGGTTCCATAGGAGCAGGTTTTGGCCTGGTCGAGTAGGGGTTTGTTTGTGCCCTCGTATTCCTGGTTTCATTTCTAAATTGTTCCATCCGACTGAGGTACATCATTCATATCTTTCTTGTATTCATTTAATCCGGAGTTACGTGAGTATACGCATGAATAATTGAAAATAATCTGGTTTCATTATCGCAAGTATACAAATGGCATATCAGTTTCAAGTCACATAAAATGATAAATATACGAATAAAATGCGTAACATGTAATCACGAGACTTATACTAATCGACTAAAGCATGCATGTACGTGAATGTTAAAATAGATAAAGATGTGATTTTATGTGTGACGTGGGTTAAAGAGGCTGTAAACAAGTGTAATCATGTGTGAATATGTTAAATAATCATTTTGTTCAAGTTGCACATGATCCTTTCTGTACACGTTTAATATTGTGTGTAAACTAGAAAACCTTACACCTAATTTACACATTAAAGCCTAATTTATGATAAGTTGACACATTTAACCCTAAATATTGATATGTTGACAATTTAAATCCTAATCTATTATATTAATTATATTAAACTTTTAAGTTTACTAAATTGTCAATTGTAACCCTAAAGTATGAAATTACCAAATATGGAATCGTGATAAACTTGGAAAGTTTCTAAAAATAGAAGAAACCCTAATCTGTATAACTATACGCACTAAATTGTGAAATGAACTTATAAGTAATAAGACGATCATGAATTCGTGTGGATTCGCTGAAGAAGGAGTTGCTCCAATCTTTATATTCTCTGTTATTTTTGCACTTGCGGTCTAAGGTACAGATATTCTAACCTTTCAGTAAGGTTTCTTATGACTCATGATCCGTTCCATTACCACTATTAAGATTTCTGATCTTTATATGCCTGATATCATTGGTTCATTCGATAGTATAATTTCATATGAAGACCCTTTTAAAAATATAACCCGATGACTTTTGAGAAAAACTATTTTTGAAATGATTTATGTGATTACGATACGATGCCAGTTTTATATGAAGGTTTTATGACTTTTACGAAATGTGTTTTTAAAGGAATATTTTTACGATAAAAATGTTTTAAATAATTTTCTAAAGTCCTTAATCTGTTTTATTCTCTAAGATTTCGCATGACTTTCTTTAACATCTTTTGATTATTTAACTTCAAATTTTAAACATTTGCTACGAACCCTTTTGCTATTATGAACCTTTGATTTGAACCTCATGATATGAATCTTTGATTTGGACCTTTGACTTGAACCATTGATATGATCCCTTTGTATGATTCCTATTTGTTGATCCTTGTGATTTGATATGACTTGATATCCGTTTGCATGCTATAGTTTCTTTCCTTATAGCATTTCCTATTTCTATGCCCATTATATGTTTTGCCTATATGTGTTAAACTTATTAGCCAGTCATGGGGAGTCCATGGCCTTGCCACTGATGCACCAGTCGTATTGACACTATCTGTGGAGGTGGGTTTTAGTCCTCAGCGTTCCCTTTAAGCTAGCTATTCAGGCCTATATTTATTATTGTATATGTTTACAGCTTTGTGCATATATATTTGTATTTACAGGGAGCGTATGGA
Organism: Artemisia argyi; assembly: GCA_030686995.1. Taxonomy (NCBI): domain Eukaryota; kingdom Viridiplantae; phylum Streptophyta; class Magnoliopsida; order Asterales; family Asteraceae; genus Artemisia; species Artemisia argyi. The sequence goes on along the minus strand of CM060692.1, from coordinate 5,171,511 downwards.
TGCATCCTAGGTACTTTGTTTTGTTTTGAATTTGGTGAATGGGTATGTGTGTGCAATACACTCCATTTCACATTTGGTACATCGAGCTAGCTACTCTATGTACAATTTGATATATGATTGTTGGGCATTTCTGTTACTTCTACTATATATGTGATCTTTGTTGTTCTAACTTCTTTATTGTTATTGATTTATGCTTTCCTTAGTTCATTTGCTTACACTTATGATCCGTTTCATTTTCCTTCGATTCATTTGATATTCCTTATACGTATTCCCTTTGATCATGTTTTGTTGATTTTATCATATGTTCCATATTCTTTGATATTCGTCTCAACAGGTTGCTTGGATTCATTTCGGATTCACTTTTGTTTCTCTTTGGTTCTTAGCTTTCGTTTGTTTATATTTGTTCACTGGGCTTTTTAAGCTCAGCCGCATTTCTTTTCCTGCAGCGGGTTATTTACAAGGAAGCAGGGTTTGAGAGAAGAGTGCTTATGAGCCTTTAGTGGACTACACGGTTGATAGCTCCCTATGGATTAGAGATGGACTTAGAAATTCCTCTTTTGGTTCTTAGTTTGTAATTAGTTTGGAAGTTGAAATGCTTAGTTTTAGCACCTTATCATTTATTAGATTTGCTTTGTAACCAATTTGCTTTGTAACCAATGTATTAATTAATTTATTCCGCTTGCTTATGTTCTGATTCGACCCCATAATGTTACACTTTAGCCCTTTTGGGTTGGGGTGTTACAGCTGGGGTACTATGACCACAACAAGTTTCAGACCTTGAAACCTAATACAAAATTCACAAGAAATCTTGGAGTTTTTAGGTTTTCCTGCACAATACAAAGTTGACTTTTTATGTAAAACCTAATATTTGACTAATGTGAGATTCTAGTGATCCCTACTGACCAAATAAGATGTATTAAGCTATTATGAACCTATTTTAAGCTAAGATAACAACTAATGAACTGTTTGCATGATTATGAGACTTAAGAACCTAACAGTGAACAAGATTGAGTGAGTAAAGTATGATTTTGACTTTCTGCAATTTAGACCTAAACTTTTATGACTTAACTAAGCTACTATGACCTATTTAGACTTGTCTCAGCAACTAACATAAACAAAACCAACCTAAATCCCAGGGAGACAACCTGAGCCAAACACTACCTTAACTTGACTGTTTTGAGATTATTAAAGCTACACATAGATTAAAACCATGAAACTGATTCAAATAGTCCTAATATGATATTATGAACTTAAATGAACATGTAAAAACATATTACAATCTATTCTCTAATAAAAAACAAAAATTACAAATCTAACTTACAATTGAGTCCAAGCTGAGAAACCAAGAACCATGAACAAGTAACCAACCTATCACCTCCCAAAAGGTTCTAAACCAGAAATCATCCATCTTTCATCATGCTTCAGCTTCTATTCTTCCTTGAACACTAATTTTTATTTTTTATTTATTTATTTGGAATTTTTGTTAATTTTCTGTTTTTAATAAGTATTGCTGATTTAGAGTTTCTAAAAGATTAACAAGCTTTGTCAAGGCTTATATAAGCTAAGAGAATCCACTACAACACTGAATAACAACAAATTCAACAAACTTAATATTTTTGAAATTTAATGAAAATGCATAAACTGAGATCAAAAGGAAACTTGAAATTGAGTATCATAAAAGATCTTAAGTACACTGAGAATGATAAAAACAAGCTTTTAATTAAAGATTACAACTAGAAAATGGAATTATACTAGCTATGACTAAATTACACTAATTCTAAACTACTACTTCTTCACCACTGCCTCTTTTCTTCTTTATAGAGATTTTCAGGGTTTGTGGGACCCACTGTGACATTTCCCACCACATCTGAGCCCTTGAAATTGTCTAATTAATCCTCACCGTTCAAACACCCTTTTCACCCCAAAAAGTCCTTGGGCACTGTAGTTTGCGTGGAGAGGTTTTTAGGGTAATTAATGGGGCTTGGGAGCTTGTGGAGGTGGAGGAGAGTGGGTAGACAGCTGGGGAAGTCAAGTGCTAGTGAAACAGGTGAGGTGGAGGTGGTATTGTGCTACAGTGGTGGTGGTATGGTTTTGGGAGGGAAAGGGTGACTAGGGTGGTTTGGTCAAACCAGGGGTTGACCCCGTTTTTTATTAAGGGTGGAATTGGGCTGGTAGTGTATGGGCTTGGGTGATGGATTGGGATAATGGGTGGGCTTGGTTCTTGGATTGGGTAAATTTATTTAAGGTTTATGGTTTATAATAGTTTAGGGTCCGATTGGTTTAATTGTAGACAAGGACCAAAATTGTAATTTGGTGAATTTTGAAGGTTTGAATTTGTGATTTTTCCAAAGTTGATCAAGGGACCAAACTTGCCATATCTCAATAATACAAGGTCCTATTTGTAATTTTTTCATTTTAATATATCTAGGGACCTTTTCTGTAATTCATGAAACTTCGGGGACCAATTATGTAAATTCACCAAACTTCACACCAAGGACCATTCCTGCAAAAGATTAATAGCACAAGGACCAAAATTTATTTTTCTCAAAGTTTTTACATCCCAGGGACCATTTATGTCAATTTTGCAAAGTACAGGGACTATACTTGTAATTTTGTGAAACTTTACACCAAAGGACTAAATATGTAACTTTGTGATTTAAAAAGGACCTTTGGTGACTTTTTCAAGTTTTTAGAATAACCAGGGACTAGTTTTGACAACTTTTGAAACTTGAGGGACTAAAACTGCCAATTATGCAAACTTTGTACGTTTTTCATCTGTTTTTGATTATTTTGCATTTGAAACATATAAAACACACTTCTAAGATATTTTAAGTATTTTGATGCATATATGAGTGTTTTTGGATGTTTTGGCAGCTCAGATTAGTATAAAATGATGAGTATTACTCATCAACCATCATCCTTCATTGAGAAAGGAGATCCCCGTGCCCCTCTTGTTTTCATCATTCGGTTTGTGGGAGTTTTGCTTGTTAAAAGAGCCATGGACCTTGGTGACATGGCGAAGTTGAACTATATTGTGAGTTTGGGAATTATAATGAATAGTTGCGTGGTTGTAAGTTTTTACTTTTGGGGCGTATCACTCGGGCTGTTTACTGTGATTAGTAAATGGCATTGTAGTTATGCTTACCGAATGTGTCTCCCTTTTTTGAACAAAATCATAGGGTGCGTTTAGTTGGTGAAAAATATCCATTTTTTTAAGAAAATTTTCATGTGAGAATGAAAAAATTGAAAATCCGTTTAGTCACACTTTTTTCCTAACAATTTTCCAAAAAAAAATAAAATACTCATTTTCTAAATTTGAAATATGAAATTGAAAAGCCCATCTCCCAATCTCACTTTTTTCTTTTTCATTTTTTTTTTCTCAACTCAAAAAAAATAAATAAATAAATAATATATATATATATATATATATATATATATATATATATATATATATATATATATATATATATATATATATATATATATATATATATATAGGGGGCTTTATTTTCAGAACCCTATTAAGTGTGAAAACTGCGAGAACTCCAATTTTGCATTAGAAAACATGCATGTTCATATAAAACATGTATGTTTTCTTACACACACCTTAATACACATGCATGCGTATTAAGGTTAATGTAAGAAAACATACATGTTTTATATGAACATGCATGTTTTCTAATGCATAATTGGAGTTCTCGCAGTTCCCGCACTTAAGAGGGTTCTAAAAATAAAACCATTTTGCATTGATTTGTTGCACTTAACAGGTTTTTATATGAACACGTATGTTATGCATGTATGTGTATTAAGGTGTATGTAAGAAAACATACATGTTTTATATGAACATGCATGTTTTCTAATGCAAAATTAGAGTTCTCGCAGTTCCCGCACTTAACAGGGTTCTGAAAATAAAGATACACTATATATATATATATATATATATATATATATATATATATATGAAAAATAAAATTAAGAAAAAATAAAAAGAAAAAACATTCTACCCTAATCTCTCGTGTCATCTTCTTATTATTTTTAAAAAAGGAAAATATAACTCCAACTAAACGGGTTTTTAAAATTCTCAACTCATCTCTAGAGAAGAAAAATCATTCCCTTCTCAAGGAATTTAAAAACGGAAAAAGAGAAAAAAAAATTCTACAACTAAACGGCACCATAGTTTTTATATTTTACCAACATTTTCAATTTTCTTCTCAGGAGAAGATCATTGTGCATTTGTGCAATGGTTGTGGATTATGATTGCAACCTTGTAAGTCCAATTTTGAATTCTACTTTAGATGTTATCTTTGATAGGAGGTGAGTTATATTAGAGACTAAGTTTTTGTTGCAAACTAAGGGACAAATCCCCATCATCCATCTAGTTTGATCTAATTGTGGCGATTAACCTAAGATTTAATAGGGCAACCTAAGTCCATGTTTTTTTCTTGTCTTTTTGTCTTTCTTATTTATTCACTTTTTTTTCCTTTTCTTTTTTGTCTTTTTTTTAATTCACGTATTTTTTCTTTAATTCGCGCGTTTTTTTTTCATATATATACGTCGGTTTTTTTACCTTTTCATTCGTTTTCGTCATTTTTTTACATTTTCATACGTTTTCGTATGTTTTCTTACGTTTTCGCCCGTTTTCGTCTGTTTTCTTACGTTTTCGCCCATCTCTATACGTTTTCCTCAGTTTTCGTTCATTTTTATACATTTTCATCCGTTTTCTTACGTTTTCATCTATTTTCGTCTGTTTTCATACGTTTTCGTCCGTTTTCATATGTTTTCATCTGTTTTCTTACGTTTTCGCCCGTTTTCATACGTTTTTGTCTGTTTTCTTACGTTTTTGCCCGTTTTCATACGTTTTCGTCCGTTTTCATACGTCTTCCTTTGTTTTTATACATTTTCGTCCCTTTTTATACGTTTTTGTCCGTTTTCTTACGTTGTCATATATTTTCGTTCGTTTTCATACGTTTTCGCCCGTTTTCTTACGTTTTCACCCGTTTTTGTCCGTTTTCTTACGTTCTCGTCCTTTTTCATACGTTTTCATCCATTTTCATACGTTTTCGTCAGTTTTCATACATTTTGTCCATTTTTATACGTTTTCGTCCATTTTCAAACGTTTTCATTTGTTTTCTTCTGTTTTCATTCATTTTCGTCCGTTTTCATTCGTTTTCGTTCATTTTTTTAATGTTTTCGACTGTTTCCAAACTTTTTCATACATTCCTGAATATCACAAGTGATATTCTGTGATATTTCATTTGTCACCTGTGATATTCTATCGCAAGTGATATTTTGAATATAACAAGTTATATTCTGAATAACACAAGTGATATTCTGAATATCAGATATTCTGAATATCACAAGTGATTTCACATTTTTTTTAATTCACGTTTTTTTCACTTTCTAACGTTTTTGTCCTTATTCATACATTTTTGCCCGTTTTCATGCGTTTCTGAATACCACAATTGATATTCATAATATCACAAGTGATATTATGTCATATTCTAAATATCACTTGTGATATTAAGAATGTCAATTGTGATATTTAGAAACGCATGAAAACATACGAAAACAAACGAATACATATGAAAGCGTAAGAACACGTTTAAAATGGATGAAAACGTATAAAAATGGTCGAAAACAAAAGAAAACCGATGAAAATGGAGGAAAACGTATAAAAACGAACGAAACCTATGAAAACGTGTAAAAACTACCAAACATGTATGAAAACGGACGAAAACGCCTAAAACAGACAACAATGCATAAAAACGAAAGAAAACGGACAAAAACATATATTAACTTATGAAAACAAACAAAAACAGATGAAAACATATAAAAACAGACGAAAACTTATGAAAACTGACGAAAAACAAACCCTGTATGTGGTCATAAGTGGATCATATTCAAACAAGTAAAAAAACAAACTCTACTTAAAAAATGTGTGAGTCGAGGTGTCCTTTAATGTTTGTATTTTTCTATAGTTTAGTTGTATGTATAGTTATTTGCAACATCAATAACCTTAAAGCATAACAAGAAGAGCTCAAGAAACATAGAACCACAAGTTTTTCAAATAAAATTGTTGGTTTGTAAATAATTTAAAAAACCAATTGTCACATCTTAGCCCAAGATCAGAACCACAAGATTAAATGTTAATATAAGTTAGAACCAGGTAAGACTCGGCTGTTCTGGCCAAGACCCAGTTAGAACCAGGTAAGACTCGGCTATTCTGGCCAAGACCCAGTTTGAACCAGGTAAGACTCGGCTATTCTGGCCAAGTCCGAGTTAGAACCAGGTAAGACTCGACTATTCTGGCCAAGACCCAGTAAGAACCAGGTAAGACTTTGCTATTCTGGCCAAGACCCAGTTAGAACAAGGTAAGACTCGGCTATTCTGGCAAAGACCAAGTTAGAACCATGTAAGACTCGGCTATTCTGGCCAAGACCCTGTTAGAACCAGGTAAGACTCGGCTAATCTGGCCAAGACCCAGTTAGAACCAGGTAAGACTCGGCTATTCTGGCCAAGAACCAACCAGGTAAGACTCGGTTATTCTGGCCAAGACCCAGTTAGATCTACGTAAGACTCGACTATTCTGGCCAAGACCCAGTTAGAACCATGTAAGACTCGGCTATTCTGACCAAGACCCAGTTAGACCCAGGTACGACTCGACTATTCTGGCCAAGACCCAGTTAGAACCAGGTAAGACTCGGTAAGACTAGGCTAATCTAGCCAAGACCCGGTTAGAACCAGGAAAGATTCGGCTATTCTAGCCAAGACCTAGTTAAAACCAGGTAAGACTCGGCAATTCTGGCCAAGACCCAGTTAGAACCAGGTAAAACTCGGCTATTCTAGCCAACACCCAGTATAACCAGGTAAGACTCGGCTATTCTGGCCAAGACCCAGTTAGAACCAGGTAAGACTCGGCTATTCTAGCCAAGACCTAGTTAGAACAAGGTAAGACTAGGCTATACTGGCCAAGACCCAGTTAGAACCAGGTAAGACTCAGCTATTCTGGCCAAGACCCAATTAGAACCAGGTAAAACTAGGCTATTCTAGCCAAGACCTAGTTAGAACCAGGTAAAACTCGGCTATTCTGGCCAAGACCCAGTTAGAAACAGGTTTGACTCGGCTATTTTGGCCAGAACCAGTTAGAAACAGGTAAGACTCGGCTATTCTTGCCAGGACCCTCTTAGAACCAAGTAAGACTCGACCATTCTGGCCAAGACCCAGTTAGAACCAGGTAAAACTCGGCTATTCTGGCCAAGACCCAGTTAGAACCAGGTAAGACTCAGCTATTCTGGCCAAGACCCAGTTAGAACCAGGTAAGACTCGGCTATTCTGGCCAAGACCCAGTTAGAACCAGGTAAGACTCAGCTATTCTGGCTAAGACCCAGTTAGAACCAGGTAAGACTCGACTATTCTGGCCAAGAACCAGTTAGAAACAGGTAAGACTTGACTATTCTGGCCAAGACCCAGTTAGAACCATGTAAGACTCGACGCTTCTAGCTAAGACCCAGTTAGAACCAGGTAAGATTGAGCTATTCTAGCTAAGACCCAGTTAGAACCATGTAAGACTTGGCTATTCTGGCCAAGAACCAGTTAGAACCAGGTTAGTACGGCTATTCTGGCAAATACCCAGTTAAAACCAGGTAAGACTCGGCTATTCTGGCCAAGACCCAATTAGAACCAGGTAAGACTCGGCTATTCTGGCTAAGACTTGGCTATTCTGGCCAAGACCCAGTTAGAACCAGGTAAGACACAGTTATTCTGGCCAAGACTTAGTTAGATCCACGTAAGACTCGGCTATTCTGGCAAGACCCAGTTAGAACCAGGTAAGACTCGGCTATTCTGGCTAATACCCAGTTAGAACAAGGTACGACTCGACTATTCTGGCCAAGACCCAGTTAGATCCTCGTAAGACTCGGCTATTCTGGCCAAGACCCAGTTAGAACCAAATAAGAATGGAAGTGTTAAAGGAAATGAGAAGGAAAAAAGAATGGAAGTGTTAAATGGTGACGTGGAGCTGCCATGGCGAAGGAAAAACCCCAACCACACCTTCCACACTAAAAGATTTCTAAAAAACTGAAAAAAAGAAAAAAAAGAGTTCGTTCTAAAAAGTAGAAAATAAAACTAACAGCTCTTTTCAACAACTAGAAATAAAACACCTAATATTTCACATTATATTTCTTTGGATAGAGATCTTTTAAACTTCATGGATAGATATCTTTTAAAGGTCATTTAAACCTTTCTTGTGACTGAATGAAATAAAGATAAATAAAAAAAATGGTTCACTCTCACGTATTTGAAAACATAACGTCTTATGTCAGTATAAACTTTAAAGAATTTTATATCTATAAAACTTTATATCTATAACAACAAATTGACAAGTCTTTCTTAAAAAATTGTTGGCTTTGTAAAAAATTTAAGTAACCAATTGTCACATATCAAGCCAAGTTAAGAGATTATAATTTACCTAGATATGCGACAAATGGTTTTTCAAACTTTGAACTCCCTTGCTTTGTTTTTACCTTTCCCTCCCTATTTATAATAATATCTTTTCTTGCAACTTTTCTTCAAAGCACGATGTGGGATGCTCAACACAATTGAATTTTATCTTTTCATATGCTTAGATTAAACAATGATTTTTATTTATTTATTTATTTTGTGTAGCTTGCATTGGTTTTACAATTTTACTTTCTGACTTCTGTGGTCTTTAGTTGATTGGCTTTTAATATCTCTAAGTTATTTGCAGCATTTTAAAACAAAGTAATTTGCTACAACAACTGCAAAGTGAGCACACACATGATATGGCAGAATCCCCGATAACTTGCTACCTGGAGTGTTCGGGGTGACCCTATCCTTGGGAATACTTCTAGTTGTTAGTATTGTGGTATATGTTAATTCACATACCTTTTCATAGCCAAATATTGACCCAAATAGACTAATTATGCTAACAAATGCCAAAGAATGTGTGTTTTTATGTTTGTGAACGTGCAGGTACGGCTATATCGTAAAAAGACGAAAAACAACAAAAACCCAGTCAAAAACGAGCACGAGAGTAGAAAGAGTCAGAAAGTCAAGCTGGAAATCTAGTTGAGCTTTGAAAAGTCAAAAGAGATCCCTAAAGTTTGAAGATTTGCATGATTCATCATTTTCAGGAAAGTTTGAGGAATTGTTAGAAATAGTCCTTGCATTTCGAAAGATGTCACTTTTGGTCCCTCATTGATTTATATGAAGAAAAGTCAACACTAGCTCCTCAACTATTCAATAATGACATCACAAGACCCTTGAAGAAGTTTGGAAAAGAAACAAGATCAGTCCTTGATTTCAAAAGCAAATTACACAACTAATCCTTGAAAGTTATTATCACAAAAATCTGTTTTGGTCCAAAATTATATCCAATCCATCTCACAAAATACCAAAGCCCAAACTGAATCCTAAAGCCCAACCTTCCCATACCCGAGCCCAAGTCTCCACGGGTCAAAGTTATATAACACAGGTCTTAGAGGTCAAAGAAGGTCAAACAACAATTAAATAATTACCCTGCCCCCTTTTATTTCCCCCATTTTCCTTTTTACCCAGGCATGAAGAACCCTAACCCCCAATCATAATAATTATCTTCATTAAGGGCAAAATAGTACAATCAAGTACGCTTCTAGAAGTGTCAGGGGTGTCAGCGTTTGTCAGTATATCTAAGAAGCTCAAACGGGGCTACGTGGCAGCAATTGAATGGAAGAGAAGCGTCATCAGTGTTGATCCTAGGGCTATGGATTGATGGGGTTTGATGGATTATGATCAAAGGGCTCAAGTTTGATGAGAGAAAACACAAGCTCACACGGATTGCCAGCTTGGCAATCCGAGAGCTCACCTCACTCCTCTCCTATAAATAGAGGTGCTTAGTAGCTAGTAGAGGAGTAGATTAGAATAGGTAGCGAAGCTCTGTCATTTTGAATTCTCATATTGTATTAGTTTAGTTATTGTAATAGTATTTTTAATCAAGTTTTAATAAAATTCAGTTTCATTTTCAACTCTTATTTGTTTACTGCTTATACTAATTAGTTTTTAGATTTTATATCTTGAATACTCAGTGCTTTTTACATCTTAGTTAGCTTAAACATTTCATTCCTCAGTTTAGTAATCATCTTATTCAAATACTTTTCTTAAAAAAATCAAAAAATAATAAAATAAAAAATATGTTTACATTTTGTTTAGTTAAGCTTTCAGTTGAGCTTAATTAGCTTCCTTACAGTCCATTTAAGCTATATAGCTTGTTGTGGAATTGTTTCAATTCATTGTTCATTATCAACAAAGTTCAGTCAAAAGTAGTCAAAGGAGGTGATCTATTGTTACATGTGGTGTTATTGTGATATGTTTGGACAGAAATGGAAGGTCCTTGCCTATCCTAGAGATAGGCTAGCAAAGGGAACTCCCTCTGTTCTGCTGAGGGAGATGCTGTGGTAATTCTGTTTTGATAACTTTGAATCATAAGTTTCTGTTTTTGAGGTCTGAGTTTGCTTAACTAGTGTACTGTTTCATTGATTTGTAGTTGTGATAGCTGTTATAGATCTATAGTTGAGCTTGTTTAATTAGTAGTATATCTGTTTGCTTAGATCTGTGCTTGTTTCGTTTCATTTGATCATCTGTCTTTTAGTGGATTTGAGTAGTAGTTGAGTTGAAGGTTTTAGCATCTTATTGTTAATTGTATTGCTGTTGTTGAGTGATATTGTAGTGATATTAATTGAGTAGTGGTGTTGTGTGATCAAAATTTGAGGTACTGAAATATTGCTGTCAGTTATTGGTGTGTTTGGATCTGAGTTGATCAGAGACTAGTAGATGTTTTTGTGTTGATACAACTGTGCCATTAGATTTTAATAGGGTAGGATAGGATAAAAATTGTATAAAATCAGTAGACACTTAGGTAAAAGTCAAAAACACTTGTAGGATTTATAGCTGTTAATTGTTGATAGATACTGCTTGCACAAGATCATTTTTAGCTGCATAAGTGATTGAATTAGCTTGATCTCAACTCATATTAGATTTATTTTACATCTGCATACAGTTTAGATCATTAGAATTTCATATAAGTCAAATCTAATAAAAAAGTCAAAAGTCAAAATAGTATTGTAATTCAGTTTTTGATCAGTTCTCGTAGTGAGTCTCTTTTGTTCATTTCTATTTGGAAATACTAGTAGTTGACTGATTTTAGTAGTTTTATAGTTAGTTAAGTAGTTACAAAAGGAAAAAGTTGATTTTAAATTCTTTAGCTTATAGAAAAGTTGTACTTAAGTTGTCTGTTTGGATTGTGTTTACCCTGTGCATCAGTTTATTATCATATTGATAGGCATCTTTTGGTTAAAGAATTGGTTTAGAATTTGATTTATTGGCATTTTTGTGTTCTCAGTTGTACAATAGTGTTTTTGCCCCCATAAGCTGTTGAGTTTGAGCTTATTTGAAGTACTTATTGCCTCTGTGTAATAACATAGTTGAGACAGAGTTTCTGTTTGAAAATGTGGCCTGCAGTAGTGTATTTGAGCTTGTATTTGTGTTCTGAGATTGATTATGAGTTTCATGTTAGTGGTATAAGTGTTGTGATTTATCAGATTACTTCTGTATTTGTCTGTTCCTATTCTGCTTATTTAGTGAGCTTATTTGTGAGCTTATTGCATAATTTTGTGGTTCTGTGGATTTCTGTGATTGAAATTGATCATATTTTGCATATCTGAGCATATTATATCATCATAAGGCTGAGTTTTAAGTTTCATTCAAGTTTGGTTCACAAGTGCTTATAAATAAGCACTTGTGATAAGCAGTTTGTGCTTAATAGGCAGTTTTGTTGTTCATTTTGACTTCAAAATTTTTCTTCAAATTAATTTTTATATTTTTTATTTTCTGGAAATTTTTCAGAATTTTCCAAGCTGTTTTGATATTTTTCTTAATTTTCTTTTGATTTTTGTCATTTTTAAATAGATTTTAATAAACAAAAATCCATAAAAATTCAGAAAAAGCTGTGAAAAATATAAAAATGTTTTATAAAATTCTTTTATAATATTTTAGATTTTTTAGAAATTAAATTTCATTTTTCCCTTTTATTTTTCTATTTTTCTTAATGTTTAATTCATATAAAATTACAAAAAGCAAAATAAATTCATAGAAAATAAAAGAAAAATCAAAAAAATAATTTTCTTTTTCTGGAAATTCATTTTATTAGTTTAAGATTTTTAGAAAATAATTTCACATTTGTAGGATCATTTTTCAAATAAAGTTACGTTTTAATAAACGCGTTTGCATTTCCGCTTTTATGTTTTCAACTTTAGTGCATATCTAGATTGTACTTCTTGCATAATTCATCACTGTTTGTTATTATTTGAATACCTTGATCACTATTTTCACTTTCATCACTTTTCAATTCACGATTTACACGAATCAATATTCCTTGATTCCATTCACCTTCACTCGGATACGACTCGGGTGATCCGTATTTTATGCGGATCATTTCGATACTATACTACTATATTATAATAAGTTGATTTTCACACAATCAATTTTTGGCGCCGCTGCCGGGGAAGGTCGAAGTGAGTTTTTGAATATTTGTTTTGAAAAATCGTGTTTTGTTAAGCCTTCCTCTATCTTGTATATATTTCTATAAAAAATATAAAAATTGAAAAATTCAAAACACTTTTCCTAAAGTGCTTACAAAAATACAAAAATAATAAAGTTACAGCCTCGACTCTCCCGTGGAAGGGAGGGCGTTGTAAACCAAATAAGTCTCACAACATAACAAAAACGTGAAATTAGTTGTTTATCAGATTACTTCAATTACTACAACCGATTAAGCGGGAAATACGGATGCTAAGACATTAAATTGCTAGCTGAAAAGAGAAACACTCTTCTTTCCCGTCCCGTCGCGAGTGGTTTTAAAAGAAACGGTTTCAATTAACGTAACGTTTTATAAAAAAGAAAAAAAAAAAACAAAAGAAATAAAAAGTTTTTGAGATAAAAAAAAAAAAAAAAAAAAAAAAAAGATTTTTCTTGTTCTTTTCTTCTTCTTCTTCTTTTTGAATTTGTTTTTGGTGTATACACACCCGCTCTTATTTTGAGAGTCTTATGTCACCTTTGTCAAACCCTGAGAGGGTATTTCGACACACACACCGTGTCCATTTCCCTAATGTTGTGGAAATGGATCCGAATAATCAAAACCCTCCGGTGGGTGGAGATGAACACCAACACGTGCCAGCACCCGATCTCCGAACGATGGAGGAGCTGTGCCAACCCACAATGCATGGTAGAGGTGGCCCGATTGCCCCTCTAAATATTGAGGCTACGGATTTTGGAATAAAACACCACATGATACAACAAGTCCAAAATTCATGCCAATTTCACAGATTACCAGGTGACGATGCAAACAAGCATCTCGACAAATTTTTAACCGTCACCCAAAATATGAAACAAAATGGGGTCTCCGATGACGCCCTCCGTCTCACTCTCTTCCCCTATTCTCTAACGCATCATGCCACCGCTTGGTTTGATCGTCTTCCTAGGAACTCGATTCATACTTTCAATGAAATGGTATCGAAGTTCTTGGCGAAGTATTTACCACCATCGATGGTGACGAAGTTGAGAAACGATATTAGCAATTTTCGGCAACTTCCCGATGAGTCTTTATTCGAGGCTTGGGAACGTTACAAACTTGCCATTGATCGTTGTCCAAACCATAACATGCTTCTCGTTACGATCATTGATACGTTTTATAATGGTTTAACTTTACGACATCGGGACACGATCAATGCTGCAGCTGGGGGTACTTTCATGAAACGTCGTCCTGAGGATTGTTACGAGCTAATCGAGAATATGACGGCCCATTACAACTATTGGGATTCCTCAGCCGAGAGGAATGAGCCAATAAGATCGACTGCGACTCTAAACTCTTCTTCTTCTCATAATCCTGAGTTAGCCGCCATGAATAAGAAACTTGATGATTTGTCTACGACAATGTTAAGAATGTATCAAATGATGCCGAATCAAGTTAAGAACACGCAAGTCAATATAGTTAATACCGGTTATGAGATTTGTGGTGGTCCCCACTCATACCTTGAGTGCCCAGCCTCCGGTGGCTTTACTCAAGAGAACGTGTATGCTGCAAACATGGGTGGCAACGGCTACCCACAACCTCAAGGAGACCGTAATCTCCTCAGCAACCGTTCCTGCAATTATCTTGGACCACCCGGGTTTAATCAACCAAATCAAGTGAATCAAAACAATAATGTGCAAAACCGTAATCATCAATTTAATCACAATCAAAATCAAAACCGAGGAAATAATGGTTTTCAAGGACAAAATCAAAATTTTCATCAAAATCAAAACCGGGGAAATTACAACCAAGGCCCGCCTCAAGGGAATAATTTTCAAAATAATGGGAATTTTCAAAATAATCATGGAAACCAAAATCAGGGTTTTAATCAAAACAACCGAGGGTGAAACTTTCAAAATCAAAATCAGAATGTGGTTCAAAATCCGTCGCCCTGGGATGAGATTCTTAAGCAGATCATGAAAAACCAAAAGTTCATGGCTAAGGAAATTCTTGAACTTAACAAGCATTTAAATGATCGACCCTCGGGCTCTGGAACTTTGCCAAGCAACACGATCGTTAACCCGAGGGGCGATGCTATAGCGATCATAACAAGGAGTGGTGTTTCTTATGATGGACCAACGGCTCCAACTGCCTCTTCTTCTATTCCTCCCTAGGTAGTCGCCCGTGAACCCGAGGTGACAACGGATACGGAAATTCCTATTAATAATGGATGGACCGAAGACATCCAACCTCCGGTGGTCCCGACGTCTAAAGGAAAAGAAAAAGTTGTTAATGAAACTGAAAAAGAAATGCCCGTAGAAACAAAGTTGCCTTATCCGTCACGCTTAAACGAACAAAAGCACCGCGAGAAGGATAAAAACCAAATGGAAAAGTTTTATCAGATTTTTCTAGAATTACACTTTGATATAAGTCTCGCGGATGCTATACTTTTGATGCCAAAATTTGCTTCGATGCTAAAAGGACTTTTGAATAATAAGGAAAAGTTGTTTGAAATGTCAAAGACTCAAATGAATGAGAATTGCTCAGCGGTTCTTCTTAAAAAGCTACCCGAAAAGCTTGAAGACCCTGGCAAGTTTATCATTCCATGCAATTTTTCGGGGATGGTTCAATGCTTCACCTTGGCCGATCTTGGTGCTAGCATTAACCTAATGCCATTATCAATTTGGAAAAAGTTGTCTCTCCCTAACTTGACACCGACGCTTATGACCCTCGAGCTTGCCGACCGATCTACGTCTCTTCCAATTGGTATAGCCGAGGATATTTTTGTCAATGTTGGGAAATTTAATTTCCCTGCAGATTTTGTGGTTGTTGATTTCGATGCCGATCGACGGGTTCCTTTCATTCTTGGGAGAGGATTCCTACGGACCGGTCATGCTTTAATTGATGTAAACGACGAGGAGATTACCTTACGTGTTGGAAATGAAGCCGTTACTTTTAATCTTAACCAAACCGCGAGATACTCTTCCGATTACGATGTTTCTTCCGTCAACCGAATCGATGTTGAAGCTACGGAGGAGTATTCTCAAGAACTTCTTGGTTTTACCGACAATGCTTCGAGTGGCAATCCCACTCCTTCTTTTGAACCAATCGTCTCCGATTCTTCCCCTTCCCTCACTCCGTTTGAAGGAAGTGATCTCGCTTGGGAAGAAATCAAAGCTTGTCTTTCAAATGATTCAGTTTCACCAGAAATTGAT
Organism: Artemisia argyi; assembly: GCA_030686995.1. Lineage (NCBI taxonomy): Eukaryota > Viridiplantae > Streptophyta > Magnoliopsida > Asterales > Asteraceae > Artemisia > Artemisia argyi. The sequence goes on along the minus strand of CM060692.1, from coordinate 5,155,734 downwards.
AATTCTAATTTTGATCCGGAGGGGGACATTATATTAATTGAGAAATTGTTAAATGAAAACCCGATTGTTACTTCCCCTCCGATGGACCTAAAAATGGCAGACGTAAAAGAAGTAAAGCCGTCTATTGAGAATCCTCCTGAACTCGAGCTCAAGGATTTGCCTCCTCATCTCGAATACGCATACTTGGAAACTAATGATAAATTGCCCGTTATAATCTCAAAAGATTTAAAAGATGAGGAGAAGACCCAACTCTTAGATGTGCTTAAGAAGCATAAAAGTACGATTGCTTGGCAAATCTCCGACATTAAGGGAATCGACCCTTGATTTTGCACTCATAAGATTCTACTTGAAGATAATTACAAAGCTTCCGTCCAACAACAACGACGGGTTAATCCACAAATCCACGAAGTGATCAAAAAGGAAGTTATAAAACTCCTTGACGCTGGAATGATTTATCCGGTTTTGGATAGTTCATGGGTTAGCCCGGTTCATTGTGTGCCAAAGAAGGGCAGAATCACTGTTGTGAAGAATGATGATAATGAGCTTATACCGACTTGACTTGTGACCGGATGGAAAGTTTGTATCGACTATCGCAAGTTGAACGACGCAACCCGTAAAGACCATTTCCCGCTCCCTTTTATGGACCAAATGCTTGAACGATTAGCGGGAAATGAGTTCTATTGTTTTCCGGATGGCTTTTCTAGGTACTTTCAAATTCCCATTGATCCCCAGGATCAAGAAAAGACCACTTTTACTTGCCCGTATGGAATGTTTGCCTATCGTAGAATGCCCTTTGGCCTATGTAACTCTCCAGGTACGTTTCAACGGTGTATGATGGCCATTTTCTCCGATATGTTTGAAAAAACCATGGAAGTGTTCATGGACGACTTCTCCGTCTACGAAAATTCTTTCGACTCTTGCCTCTCCCATTTAGAGAATATGTTAATTCGGTGTGAAAACACTAACTTAGTTCTAAATTAAGAGAAGTGCCACTTCATGGTTAAAGAGGGCATAGTCCTCGACCATAAAATCTCTAAATCTGGGATTGAGGTAGATCGTGCCAAAGTTGATGTTATTGCTAAGCTACCTCATCCTACGACCGTCAAAGGAATCCGAAGTCTCCTTGGTCATGCTAGCTTTTACCGACGTTTTATACAAGACTTCTCCAAAATAGCCCGGCCTCTGACCCACCTTTTAGAGAAAGATGCTCCGTTTAACTTCACAAATGAATGCATCGATGCATTTAATTTCTTGAAGAAGAAGTTAACGGAGGCACCAATCTTAGTTGCCCCCGATTGGAGCTTACCTTTTGAGCTAATGTGCGATGCTAGCGATTATGCCACTGGTGCAGTTCTGGGGCAACGTAAGAATAAGTACTTTCAACCGATACACTATGCATGTAAGATCATGAATAACGCCCAACATCACTACACAACTACTGAAAAAGAGATGTTAGCGGTTGTCTATGCTTTTGAGAAATTTAGACCTTATTTTCTCCTTAAGAAATGCATAGTGTATACGGATCATTCAGCCCTGAAATACTTAATGGCAAAGCAAGATGCTAAGCCACGCTTAATGCGGTGGGTTCTTTTGCTCCAAGAATTTGATGTCGAAATCCGAGATAAGAAAGGAGCTGAGAACCTTGCTGCTGATCACCTTTCATGACTTGAGAACCCCATCAAAGTGCTCTTGAGAATAAGGAAATTACCGAAACATTTCCTCTCGAGACACTTGGGAGTGTGACTAAAATTGACCAAAGTACCCCATGGTTCGCCGATTTTGCGAATTACCATGCGGGGAATTTCATTAGGAAAGGGATGTCGTCCCAACAAAAGAAGAAATTCTTTAAAGATGTCCAACATTATTTTTATGACGACCCCTATTTGTTCAAAGTCTGTGCGGATCAAGTGATCTGGCGGTGTGTTCACGGTACGGAAGCCGTTGAAATTCTTAAGGCATGCCATAGTGGACCCACGGGGGGGGGGGGGGGGCATCATGGTGCCAACTTCACATCAAATAAAGTGTTTGATTCCGGCTTCTATTGGCCGACGATTTATCGGGATGCCCATGAATTGGTGAAATCATGTGATTCTTGCCAACGTCAAGGGAAAATTTCTCAAAAAGATGAAATGCCACAAAATGCTATTCAAGTTTGTGAAATTTTTGACGTTTGGGGCATCGATTTCATGGGGCCATTCCCGTCATCAAGAGGAAATAAATATATTCTCGTGGCCGTCGATTATTTGCCTAAATGGGTTGAAGCGAAGGCGCTCCCCACCAATGACGCCCGAGTGGTTGTTAAATTCTTGAAAAGTCTCTTTGCCCGATTTGGTGCACCTCGAGCCATCTTAAGTGATCGTGGGACCCATTTTTGCAATGATCAATGTGCCAAAGTAATGCTTAAATATGGTGTCACACATCGTCTTTCTACGGCTTATCATCCACAAACTAGTGGTCAAGTGGAGGTGTCCAATCGTGGCCTTAAAAGAATATTAGAAAGGACAGTATGAGAGCACCATGCCTCATGGGCCGATAAACTAGACGATGCTTTATGGGCTTTCCGGACCGCTTACAAAACTCCCATTGGGTGTACTCCATATAAGCTGGTTTATGGGAAGGCTTGTCATTTGCCCCTAGAACTTTAGCACAAGGCCTACTGGGCCTTAAAACATGCCGATTTTGACTTGAAAACCGCGGGTGATCACCAAAAAGTTCAATTGAATGAGTTAGTCGAACTACGTGATCAAGTTTACGAGAATTCTTTGATTTATAAAGAGAAAACAAAAAGACTTCATGATGCCAAGATCAAAGACCGCGTTTTCAACGTTGGTGATCAAGTGCTTCTTTTTAACTCTCGTTTGAAGATTTTCTCGGGTAAGCTTAAAACCCATTGGTCAGGACCATTCACAATAACCCAAGTATTCCCTTATTATACCATTGAGTTAGCTCAACCCGATGGTCCCAACTTTAAGGTGAATGGTCACCGTTTGAAACATTATTTTCGAGGGGACGTACCAACCATGGTAGTCCCGGATCTCTAGACTTTCCCCAAGGACGATTGAATTCGGGGATCGAGTCAAGCTACGTGACTCGGTAGTAAAAAACAAAGCGCTTCGTGGGTGGCAACCCATGCTTATCCAATTTCATCTTCTTATTTTTCTTATTTCTAACGATTAACGTGATGAGGGGGTGCCTCTTCTACTCTTGTGTTCCGTGGTTGTTCGTGATGTTTGTTTAGGATTGTCCGCGATTTATGATGAGTCTCGTGCTCGTCTTGATGTTCTTCCTCCACTCGAGTCTTATTTCATCGATGCTTTTGGAAATCCTATATCCGTGAATCTTATCAACTAACGTTTTCTTTGGCATAATTAATAAACGGCCCTAGAATTTTGTTAGGATTGCCTTTACCCATAAAACATTGAGGACAATGTTTAATTCTAGTCCGGGGGAGGGTGAATCTTCGATTCGATTTGACCTTGCATTTTTCACCATGTCGTGTACTCTTGCAACTCCGTTTTTCACCAAAAATAAAAAAATTGAAAAAATTGAAAAATTTCAAAAATTTTGAAGAAAAAAGCACAAAAAATGAGAAAAAGTTAAAAAGTTGTGAAAAATATAATAAAGTTTGAATAAGTGTTTTGACACCTTGTTGACTTTCTTGCTGGCGAGAGTAGGAATAAATATTTTGACTTGACCGTGCGTGTTGAGCCCTAGCTTGTTCCCTTAACCAATGATAATCATATAAGCTTGTGCTATTCTTGTACACCAGGAGCTATAAAATGCGAATTCTTTCTTAAGAATCTGCAAGTTCCCGTACTTGATTTTATACATGCGCAGCTTAAAAGATTTCGCTAGTCTTTTACTTAAGGAGCTAGAAAACGCGAATTCTTCTTCAAGAATTTGCAAGTTTCCATATTTTAATTTATATATGCGTGGTTGATTATCGGCTAAGTATTCGCGGGTTTCATTATTTGGAATCTTAAATTGTGAAGAGCGAGAAATGATAGAGTTTATTTAGAAGTTAGATGCTAAACATGGAGTAGTGGTTCTCTTTAGAGCTCATGAGAGGTACTTGTGGCTTTTTACTCCCATAAAATATGTCACCGATATATAATAGATGTTCTAGGTTAATTAGTGGTATTTAGGTTTAGATAATATTTAGTTCTTTATTTTCTTAAGAGAATCTTTGCTTTAAAATCTGGGTACATATCAAGGAACATCAAAAATAAGAGTAAAAATGAAAAAATCAAAAGTCAAAAGTTGATTATGTATGTGGTTTTGGAGCTACCCGATAAGCTTCCATTGATGTTATGAGAAAAAAAAAGTAAAGAAAAAAAAAGTGAAAAATATGAGAAAAAGTATGAGAAAAGTGAAAAATGAAAAAAGTGAAAATTGAAAGTTATGATGAATAAGAGCTTGAATGTAAATAAGTTGTTGGCGCGTGAGGTGCATGTGAATGATTCAAAATTGGACACATGAGGTGCACGTGTAGTACTCCGCAACTTATATCTATGATATTGTATGTACCAAAAATTCCTTGATGTGGACCGAATTTCTATTACAGTGATTCTTAAGAGAAAATGGAAAACTACTTATCGTTTAAACTTAGGTGTCACTATCGGACTAAAAAGTATTAAAACGAGAAAATATGAAGCAATTCATTTCTCAACAAAAATAAAATATTGAGATACAAAACTTAGGACATGGGAGTAAGAAGTTTCCACAAGTAACTTTTATGAGTAGTGTTAGCATCTAACTTGTAGATAAGCTGTGATCTCGTTTGTACGCTTAGTTTGGGGGCTCGTGCAAAATCAAGGATGACGATGTTTATCCGTATGGTCACTTCTGAATAAGAAGTGTTTCTACTCATTGACCCTAAAAATTATTGCAAAATAATGAAAGTTCAACAAACTGTCACAAGTATGAAGTATGAAAAGTACAAAAATAGAAGTGAAAGTGGAATAAAGAAAAAAATTTGGAAAAAAGAGCGTTTGCGGGAATAAATGATTTTATTACTTCTTTTGAACCTCCTTGATACTTTACAAAGTCAGTAGGAAGAGTTATGAAATTATTTATCCCAAAAGCGTGAATTGATCACATTGCGTGAGGACACGACAATATCTTAGTCTGGGGGATTTTGGTATGTGTTAATTCACATACCTTCTCATAGCTAAATATTGACCCAAATAGACTAATTATGCTAAAAAAATGCAAAAGAATGTGTGTTTTTATGTTTGTGAACGTGCATGTACAGATATATTGTAAAAAGACGAAAAACAACAAAAACCGGGTCAAAAACGAGCACGAGAGTAGAAAGAGTCAGAAAGTCAAGCTGGAAATCTAGTTGCGCTTTGAAAAGTCAAAAGAGATCCTTAAAGTTTGAAGATTTGCATGATTCATCATTTTCGGGAAAGTTTGAGGAATTGTCAGAAATAGTCCTTGCATTTTGGAAGATGTCACTTTTGGTCCCTCATTGATTTATATGAAGAAAAGTCAACACTAACTCCTCAACTATTCAATAATGACATCACAAGTCCCTTGAAGAAGTTTGGAAAAGAAACAAGATCAGTCCTTGATTTTAAAAGCAAATTACACAACTAATCCTTGAAAGTTATTTTCACAAAAATCTGTTTTGGTCCAAAATTATATCCAATCCATCTCACAAAATACCAAAGCCCAAACTGAATCCTAAAGCCCAACCTTCCCATAACTGAGCCCAAGTCTCCACGGGTCAAAGTTATATAACACGGGTCTTAGAGGTCAAAGAAGGTCAAACAACAATTAAATAATTACCCCGCCCCTTTTTATTTCCCCCAATTTCCTTTTTACCCAGGCATTAAGAACCCTAACCCCCAATCATAATAATTACCGTCATTAAGGGCAAAATGGTACAATCAAGTACGCTTCTAGAAATGTCAGGGGTGTCAGCGTTTGTCAGTATATCTAAGAAGCACAAACGGGGCTACGTGGCAGCAATTGATTGGAAGAGACGTGTCACCAGTTTTGATCCTAGGGCTATGGATTAATGGGGTTTGATGGATTATGATCAAAGGGCTCAAGTTTGATGAGAGAAAACACTAGCTCACACGGATTGCCAGCTTGGCAATCCGAGAGCTCACCTCACTCCTCTCCTATAAATAGAGGTGCTTAGTAGCTAGTAGAGGAGTAGATTAGAATAGGTAGCGAAGCTCTGTCATTTTGAATTCTCATATTGTATTAGTTTAGTTATTGTAATAGTATTTTTAATCAAGTTTTAATAAAATTCAGTTTCATTTTCATCTCTTATTTGTTTACTGCTTATACTAATTAGTTTTTAGATTTTATATCTTGAATACTCAGTGCTTTTTACATCTTATTTAGCTTAAACATTTCATTCCTCAGTTTAGTAATCATCTTATTCAAATACTTTTCTTAAACAAATCAGAAAATAAAAAAAAATAAAAAAATATGGTTACATTTAGTTTAGTTAAGCTTTCAGTTGAGCTTAATTAGCTTCCTTACAGTCCATTTAAGCTCTATAGCTTATTGTGGAACTATTTCAAATCATTGTTCATTATCAACAAAGTTCAGTTAAAAGAAGTCAAAGGAGGTGATCTATTGTTTCCTGTGGTGTTATTGTGATATGTTTGGACAGAAATGGAAGGTCCTTACCTATCTTAGAGATAGGCTAGCAAAGGGAACTCCCTCTGTTCTACTGAGGGAGATGCTGTGGTAATTCTGTTTTGATAACTTTGAATCATAAGTTTCTGTTTTTGAGTTCTGAGTTTGCTTAACTAGTGTACTATTTAATTGATTTCTAGTTGTGATAGTTGTTATAGATCTATAGTTGAGCTTGTTTAATTAGTAGTATATATGTTTGCTTAGATCTGTTCTTGTTTAGTTTCATTTGATCATTTGTCTTTTAGTGGATTTGAGTAGTAGTTGAGTTGAATGTTTTAGCATCTTATTGTTGATTGTATTGCTGTTGTTGAGTGATATTGTAGTGATATTAATTGAGTAGTGGTGTTGTGTGATCAAAATTTGAGGTATTGAAATATTGATGTCAGTTATTGGCGTGTTTGGATCTGAGTTGATCAGAGACTAGTAGATGTTTTTGTGTTGATACAACTGTGCCATTAGATTTTAATATGGTAGGATAGGATAAAAATTGCATAAAATCAGTAGATACTTAGGTAAAAGTCAAAAACACTTGTAGGATTTATAGCTGTTAATTGTTGATAGATATTGCTTGCACAAGATCATTTTTAGCTGTATAAGTGATTGAATTAGCTTGACCTCAACTCATATTAGATTTATTTTACATCTGCATACAGTTTAGATCATTAGAATTTCATATAAGTCAAATCTAATAAAAAAAGTCAAAAGTCAAAAGTCAAAATAGTATTGTAATTCAGTTTTTAATTTATATAAAATTATAAAAAGCAAAATAAATTCATAGAAAATAAAAGAAAAGTCAAAAAAATAATTTTCTTTTTCTGGAAATTCATTTTATTAGTTTAAGATTTCTAGAAAATAATTTCACATTTGTAGGATCATTTTTTAAATAAAGTTACGTTTTAATAAACGCGTTTGCATTTCCGCTTTTACGTTTTCAACTTTAGTGCATATCTAGATTGTACTTCTTGCATAATTCATCATAGTTTGTTATTATTTGAATTCCTTGATCACTATTTTCACTTTCATCACTTTTCAATTCACGATTTACACGAATCAATATTCCTTGATTCCATTCACCTTCACTCGGATACGACTCGGGTGATCCGTATTTTGTGCGGATCATTTCGATACTATACTACTATATTATAATAAGTTGATTTTCACACAATCATATTGCTTTAGCTACTGCTGACACGGTCGGGCCCATATGGTTTGGAACTGAAAAAGATGGCGGGCTGCCATCATCCTTCGATGAAAAGGAGACACATGTGCCCTTCTTGTTTTCATCATTCGGTTTTTGGGAGTTCTTCTTGTTAAAGGAGCCATGGACCTTGGTGACACTGTTAGTCCTTTATACTAACGGCCGTTTATACCTAACACACAATTTTTTTTTTTTTTTTTTTTTTTTAATTAAAATAAATAAATAAAAATTTAAAAATTGGTTTTCTTTTATTTTTTTTTTTTTCTAAATATCTTTAAAATTTATACACATTTCTATACACGTTTCATACACACGTTTTTATACTCATTTTTATACAAATTTTATACACGTTTTATACACACGTTTTTATACACGATTTTATACACATATTTTTATACACACATTTTTATGTACACGTTTTTATACACTCATTTTTATACACACGTTCTTATACACACGTTTTTATACACATTTTTTTATACACGCGTGTTTACACACGTTTTTATACACATCTTTTTATACATACGTTTCTATACACACGCTTTTTAAAACGTGTCTAAAACGTGTATAAGAATGTGTGTATAAATGTGTACATGTGTAACGTGTATAAATGTGTAAGTGTGTTCAAATGTGTAAAAATATGTTTATAAAAACGCGTGTAAAAACGTGTGTATAAAAACGTGTGTAAACACGTGTGTATAAAAAAGTGTGTATAAAAATGTGTATATAAAAACGTATGTATAAAAATGTGTGTAAAAACGTGTGTATAAAAACGTGTATATAAAAACGTGTGTATAAATTTTAAAGATATTTAGAAAAAAAATTATAAGAAAGCCAATTTATTAATTTTTATTTATTTATTTTAATTTTAATTTTTTTTAATTAGAAAAAAACGTATTTTGTGTTAAGTATAAACGGCCGTTAGTATAAAGGACTAACGGTGCAAATGTTTGTTGCAAATGGCCGTTTCGGGTATAAACCACGGGGAAAGGATCCGAGAAAAAATATTTCGAGGGACCAAATCCGTTAAACCCGTTAAACCACAGGGACGATTTATGAAGTTTACTCAAATAAGTTACTAGCTACTTAGAAGTCACATCCACCGAAGAAAAAGGTAATCACAGTAATTTACTACCGTAAACAAGCAAAGCAAATTGCAGCATGAAATCTCATCAACTTGTGATAAACAATCCAAAAGAGAAACCATACAGTTAGCCAACAAGAGTAAAATTGAAAACGTAGGATCCAGCAGCACTAAAGCTTCACCATACAGTGTTTCGTATGATAGGCGTTTTAAGTCCAATAAATTAAACTGATAAAGGAAGAAAGTTGACCAGACGACATAAATTTTCAAGTTCTCATTTTAAGGAAAGAAAACAATAATTTGTATATCTCTATAGTCGAGTTTTGTTTGTATTGGGGTGATTCAGGTTCTGGAAAAAACGCATCTCATTTAGATGTTGTTTCGGAAAAATGAGTCTGGGATATAGCCAACAAACCTTGTATAGGAAACGGGTCACATTCGGAAATCTTGCACCGAATGGTTCAGTTGCAAAGATCACAAGAAAAGAAGGGTTATACTTCTCTGGTAAATCCTCTCATTTTTTCACATTTCGGGCTTTTTCTGGGTGAATCTTAATTGCTCTGATGAGTTATGATCTCGAAAATGTTGTTCAGGTCCTGCACTCGTATTTGAGGGGTGGGCATCCATGATTGCAGCCATTTCTGAAGACCCCTTGAGCTTTAAGGTACATTTAACTGTACTGCTACATTAAAGAAATTTGGTATATACACACTTCACTTAAAAACCTATAACCGATTACTTTTTTTCTTTCCTGAATGATCGACCACAAAGGGTTTCGGATTTTAGTTATTGGTTGAGATCGATCAACAATAAACTCATAATTTGTGTGCTCGAGCAAAAAGTTTTTATGACGGGGGTTACGAGAGAGAGGGACAAAGAGGGTGGGACTCATGATGATGGTAAGTCTTGTCCGGGTACTGCTGATTCGAGAGTGCCAATGACTCAATCAGGTTCTAATCCTCCATCTTTTGCGGATATGCTTAAGGATAAAACACTAAAGAAGACCGTTAAGATTTCGGAGATGCGAAACGAAAATTGTGTGGCTGGTGCTAATGTCACCATCCCTTTGGAAGCTGTGAATGAGGTATGCTCTAGATTCGCTAATACGTTGTATGGTTATTTCATTGGTAAGAGACTCGCTTTCCCGGTAGTTGAAAATTACGTTCGAAATACTTGGGCAAAGTTTGGTTTACAAAGGGTTATGCTTAATAATGGTTTTTTCTTTTTCCAATTTGAAACCAAAGAGGGTATGGAGAGGGTGTTGGAAGAAGGTCCATGGTTGATACGATTGGTTCCTATCTTTTTAAATATTTGGACCCCGAACACTACTCTTACAAAAGATGATATAACTTTAGCTCCTGTTTGGGTTAAACTTCATAATATTCCTGTTGTGGCGTATTCTGATGTAGGTCTTAGTTTGATCACAACGCAAATTGGTCGTCCTATCATGCTTGATTCCTACACGAGTACGATGTGCCTTAAGTCGTGGGGTCGTATTTCCTATGCTAGGGCCCTTGTTGAAGTGTCTTCAAAGGAAGCCTTACTTGACTCTCTTGTGGTTGCTATCCCCTCCCCTAATGGGTCCGGTCATTCATTGGTAACGATTGATATTGAATATGAGTGGAAGCCGCCAAGATGTGAGACTTGTAAAGTTTTTGATCACAATGATGATGGATGTCCTAAGCGAGTGAAGCAGGTTGTGAAAGATAAAGTGTTGGTTGATGAAGAGAGTTTCGTTGAACCCTCTAAGAAGAAAGGTAAAGGTAAGCTTCATGGTACTAATCGTTAGGTTGATGGGATTCGTTTTCAAAAGTCTAAAGTTTCGTATTACTATAGGCCGGTTACTAAGCCAAAGAATGGAGGAGCGTCGACGTCTAACCAATCAAATATAGGTCCTCCAACTGTTAATGTAGGTTTTACTTCTTGTAACGAACCTACGATTGATCCTACTAGTAGTACGGCTCCTTCCCGGGATGACCAAGGTAAGAATAATAATTGGGTGGAGGATATCAACTTTGTTGAGTTGAAGAACAGCTTTGATGTGCTTAAGGCACAAGATTCGGTTTTGGAACCTGTGATTGGCACTACAGATACTCTTGAAGTTACTTCTAGTTCTTCTAAAACTACTTCTCCGTCGCCTATGAAGACCACTCCTATTTTTGAGAAAATTGGGAAGCTTGAACAGCTTATTATTGAAGGGAAAGGTACCCTTGTGGATGATAATGGGAAACCCGTTCCGGTGGTTGATGGTATAAGGAAGGGCAACCCATTCTCTAAAGTGGGTGAAGTAGTTGTTTCTGAAAGTGAGGATGAGGTGTTTGAGCCAAATGATCCTATGGATAGTTACATTTCATCAGCTGGAGGACATCACGAGCTTGAAGGCTATCTGTCTGATGATTATGCGGCCCAGGTCTTTGATTTACCTGGGCAATTTGAGGAATATAATAAGCAGTTTGATTTCAAGCTTCAAGGCCGTTCGAGGAAGTAATCTCTTTATTTGGATCTGTTTATTTGTTTTGCATGTCGTTTTTGTTTTCAATGGTTGTTCTAGTTGTTGGTAGCTAGTTGTTCATTTATGGCATGTCATAAATGATATAGGGGTTGTTCAAGCGGTTGCTTGAGGTTAATGTGGCGTTTCAGCCACATTCCATTGTACTTGAAACAGTTTTTTTGGTTAATATATTTTGCCAGGGTGGAAGTTCCCTTTTACCCAAAAAAAAAAGAAATTTGGTATATTTTGCAGGAAGTTGCATTGTTAACCGATGGAAGATTTTCAGGTGGTTCACACGGATATGTTGTTGGACACATTTTCCCCGAAGCACATGTTTCGCCCTTTCGTTTTCTAATCCTTAGTGAATCAGCATGTAGTTTAATAAAGATTTCTTAACTAAAATTCAGTAATGGCAACTTAGGGAGAGTAACACCAGGGGCAAATAGGTCATTTAAGCTGCAAGATCTGTGGTAAAACCGAAAGACAGTGACTTTCATGACACATTCACAAAATGATAGTTTGTTCGATTTTACACAATATCATGATAAATAATGGAGTTGCATAAGTTAATGAGCCTTGGTGAAGCTGTTCGGTTGAACCCTTTACATCAAACATTAATGGGAATACACGAAGGTGGTCCAATTGGTCTAGTCCAAAACGGCGATATAATCACACTAGACATCAGTACGAAGAGAAATGCATGTTCTAAAAACTAAATGTCATCTTTGGCTTACAATAACAAATTTACATATTTTCCAATCCAAGAAACTGATAATATTTATGATCAGTTTTTATTACTAGTCGGATACCCGCGCATAGCGGCGGCGATAAATATAGTGATATTATAAATATATTAAATGAATTACTAGCCCAACTCACCCCAAAATTCCATACCCGCTTATTGAATTCATTTCACAACACTCCGAATGTATATGTGTTAGCTGTATGTGTTTGCTTGGGTTTCACGTAGCTTTCCCGTGACATCATTATTCCCCATATAGAAAGATATTCGCAATCTCTTACCCGTCAACCCCCCCAACCCAAGTGTATGATTTTGACGAATTAAGATTGTATTAATTGAAATAAATGTTAAAGTTGTAAAAAATTTGAATTAAAATAAAATAAACTCACTAAAAATGTAGAAACTAAAAATTTATAAAAGTATATCAAAATGGATGTTAACTTAAAAAGCACAAAATTTTAGAAAATATGATAAAATTAGATCATAAAAATAATAAATAGATAAAAAGATATTTTAATTTGAAAATAAAAGTGATTTTTTAGTTGATAAAAGACACATGTCACTCTATAATTGGAGCTCTTTATCTTAATTTTTGATGGATCCCACAACTTAAATACTTTATATAGTAGTATAGATTGTTTATGTGCACCAATGACTTTGTTGTTCCAGTACATCAAAAACGTCCGGTTGGCTCCAAAAGGATGTGTAACCGATGAGTGGTAAAAGCAAGTCAAGACGAAGAAAAAAACAAAGAATTATTGGAACCCTGGCCTATCACTCGAGTTTTTCATACCTATTAGTAAATGGCGTTGTAGTTCTGCTTCACTAATGTATCTGCCTTATTTAAACAAAATCATTGTTTTTATGCTTTACCAACAATTTCAATTATCTTCTGATATTAGAGAATAGGGCTGAGCATCGGGCCGAATCCCAACCGATCCCGATTCATCCCGAAACCGAGTTCAGCGAAAAACCCAAAGACAGGTTCGGTCGGTTTGTCCCGATACTGGTTTGTTTTTTCAGTTTTTGTCCCGTCCCGACCCGACCCAAAAACCGAATGTCTGAAAAATCAAAACCAAATACCAACCCAAGTATGGTCCGTTCGGGATTCAGGACGATTGGTTTCGGTCGGTTTTTCATGATTGTTGAGATTCAGTCAGTTTTGCTCACCCTTATTAGAGAACTCGCAAAAACTAAACCACCTAATATTTCAAGGGGCATAGAACTACAAGTTTTTCTTATAAAATTGTTAGTTTGCTAAAAATTTCAATTACCAATTTTCCCATGAGACCGAGTTATGAAATACTACGTAATAACTCGGTCAAAAAGAGAAATATGGGTTTTTGAAACTTTGAACTTCCCTACCTTGAATGCTACCTTTCCCTCCCTATTTATAATAAAATTTTTGTTGCTACTTTCATTCAAAGCTCAATGTGGGATGGTCAACCCAATTCTATCTTTTTACATGTTTAGATTAAACATTGACCTTTTTTTTCTAGCTTGCATTAGTTTTACTTTCTATGGTCTTTGGTTTGTTTGATTTTTAATATTTTTTTAGAAGTCATATCAACTGAAGAAAAAGGTAATCATAGTAATTTACTACATTATTTGTGTACGAGTTAGTATTGCTTTAGCTATTGCTGACACGGTCAGGCTCATGTAGTTTGGAACTGCAGATGACGATGTGCTGCCATCATCCTTCATTGAAAAAGGAGACCCCCGTGCCCCTCTTGTTTTCATCATTCAGTTGTGGGAGTTCTACTTGTTAAAGGAGCCATGGACCTTGGTGACATGACGTAGTTGAACTATATTTGTGAGTTTGGGAATTATAATGAATAGCTAAAAAGCGCACTAGCTGTAAATGTTCTTTTGGGTTGTTTCCGCCATCAAGAAACTTTGTAACCAAAACGTTTCAAATTCGATCTCAAAGTTGCTTAGCATAAAAACATGGGTGAATAAATATAAGCATTATATATTGTTATAAAAAGCTAAATTAGTTGCTACCAAAAAAAATAAAATAAAATAAAATAAAAAAATAAAATAAAAAATAAAAAACTAACTAGATTGTTGCCAAGGATGTGTAACACATGCGTGGTTGTAAGTTTTTACTTTTGGGGTCACTCGGGTTGTTCTGTGTGATTAGTAAATGGCATTGTAGTTCTGCTTACCGAATGTGTCTCCTTTTTTGAACAAAATCATACTAGTAGTTATTAATGTCTCTCCTTTGTAAGTCCAATTTTTAATTCTACATTGGATGTATCTTTGACAGTGCCCTAGAACTACCAAATACGGAGTATTTCACACTATATCTCATATATATATTTTTTAATGAGACTTAAACCTAAACCAACAACATCGATAACCTTAAAGCTTAACGAGCTCAGCTCAATGATCATAGAACCACAAGTTTTTCTAATAAAATTGTTCACTTAGATTCGTGCTGGCAGCAGGCGGGCGGCGGTTAGCTAAAATTTTAAATAAAAAATTTTCACATGTATGCCTCAATTTTGTAATTATAACAAAGACAAACACGTAAGAATTGCTTGTTCAAACTTTGAACTTCCCCACAAAAAAGTACCACCTTTCCCTCCCTATTTATTATAACTTTTTTCTTGCTACTTTCCTTCAAAACTCGATGTTAGATTGTCAACCCAATTCAATTTTTTATCTTTTTACATTCAATGGTCTTTGGATTGTTCGATTTTTAATATTTTTTAAGTTACTAGATACTCAGAAGTCCATATCAACTGAAGTTAAAGATCTAAATAAGCCATGGGCTCGGGCCCAGACGTATCAAAATTTTCCTTCTTTGTCATCATTATTAACCCAAAGACACTAGGATTGGAATTTAAAACGGGTACATCAATTTTATTAAGGAAAGCATATTTTGTTAACAACACTCTTTGCCATCTCCACCCATTAGCACCAATCTATACTACATACTAGACGAGTAATCGTGCTTAGCAACGAGATTTTATAGCGACAGATGATTTATTGATAAAATAAAGTTTATAGGTTATAAACGAAAATAATAAAAGTTTAAAGATTTGGGGATTAAACATAATGTTTTGAAATCCGGTTCGACCAGGGTGGTTCAACCGGTTGAACTGTTCTGATCGAAAAACGCGTCGATTTAAATCGGGTGAACTTGCCAGGTTGGGTCGAAAACGGGTCAAATTAAACCGGGTCAACCCGCCGGGTTTGAAACATCCCGGGTCAACCCGGTTTTCGATTTGTATTAATAGTTTCCTTTTGAAATATATGTTTGCAATATTTCCTTTTTTAATTTTAACTTTTCACCTTTCAGTTTTTCTTTCGGGTACACTTTGACGATTAACCAGATAAATAGATCTTGATGAGGTATGATTCATAGTTTGTATCTTTTTTAACGGGTCCTCTCTGGTTCATTTTTGGATGGCTTTTATTGGTTAGTTGAACCGGTGGCGACACCGGTTCCCGGTTGAACTTGTTGGCCCCTTCCGATTTCAAAACTATATATATCATCAACTTGTTAGGTTGTGTGAAACTTTGTGTGTTTTATTAATTTTTATAATGTGTATAATAACGGGTCCTCTCTGGTTCGTTTTCGGATGGCTTTTATTAGTTAGCCGAACCAGTGGTGACACCGGTTCCCGGTTGAAGGTTGGTCCCGTCTGATTTTCAAAACTATATGTACCATCAACTTGTTAGGTTGTATGAAGCTTTGTGTATTTTATTAATTTGTATGATCTGTATAATAACATGTTATTTTCATTTTAGGATGTTTTAAAATAAAATTAAATTAGTGTGTTTAATTATTTTTTATGGATTATGTTGTAGCTTGTTTAAATTATAAATTATGAAAATCTTATAGTACTTTTTAGTAAGTGGTATTTTAATTGGTTGTATTTAATTTTGTAGATATGCTTTTAATTGGTATTTTATTATGAAAATTTTATAGCACTTTTTAGTAAGTGGTATTTTAATTAGTTGTATTTAATTTGGTAGATATGTTTTTAATTGGTTGTAAAATATGAATAAATCACTATATTTTTAAGTATTGGGGTGTTCTAATAAGATTATTAATTACATTTCACTTTTATCTCTCATTTCACCATGTCAATATATGAAATGTTGAAAATTTTATATTATGTAAAAAGAAAATTAAAACATCACAGCAAGGAAACTCTATATTAATGGAATGTTTTGATTCTCTACTATGGCAACACTTCAAAAAGAAATTATTAATAAACATCAAAAACCGGGTTGACCCGCGACGCTTCAAACCGGCGGGTTGACCTAGTTTAATTTGACCTGTTTTTTTGAGCAAACATGTTGGGTTGACCCGGTTTTTATTGAACCGTTTTTCAACCGAACCCAGGTCGAACCGGGTTTCAAAACATTATGTTTAATCTCCAAATCCTCTAACTTTTATTATTTTTCGTTTATAACTCATAAAATTTGTTTTATCATTAAAAATATCTGTCACTATAAAGTCCGTTGTAATGCACGGGTACTCGCTCGTCTAGTATGTATATAAGTATCGGTAACATGTGACCACTTATCTTAAACATATGTTAAAGCGTATATATACGGATATACCCCACTTTAGACATGATGATTGATGACATGGAGCAATTAACGCCATGTCACATGTAAAGTCCGTGTCAACTCCACATTGTATGAGCAAAAAAAGTGGCCAGCCATATCCGGTCTCTAAAAAAAACACCAAACCTATTTACAAACAAGATTGAAAATGCTTTGAAACATTTTTAAAAACCTACAGTTAAGGAATTAATTTTTCTGAGAATCAATGGCTATAAACTAACTTCGGCATGTTCAAAGGGATTGATTCAAAGTTTCAAAATCACAGCAAATCATGTTAATTGAATCAAGTTTTCAAAACACGATATAATCTATAATTATATCAACACAATGATTTTTGAAAAATAAAAAAATAAATAAATAAATAACTGTGACCTAATTTGGTCGGTTTGCTACTACTTTCCTGGCATTTGAATATTTGATTAATTAGACGAAGGAAATATTCCTGAAACACAAGCACGTATCATTGCATGTGGTTGTTATACTTAAACAGTTGGTGTGGGTTATTTATTCTTTAACTATTTTGAAATTCTGTTCGGAGAAAATTGCAAAAATAGTCCTTGTGGTTTGGCCAAATTGCACGTTTCGTCCTTACTGTTCAATAATTGCAAAAATGGTCCGGATTTGGCACTGTTCATTCACTTTTGGTCCTTCGTCCTTGCAACCACAAGGACGAAACGTGCAATTTGACCAAACCACAAGGACGATTTTTGCAATGCCGAAGGACCAAAAGTGAATGAAACAGTACCAAATCCGGACCATTTTTGCAATTAATGAACAGTAAGGACGAAACGTGCAATTTGGCCAAACCACAAGGACGATTTTTGCCATTTTCTCTTCTGTTCGTAATGAGGCTGCCCACAGAAGAGGACATGACCGACTCGGTCGTGTGGGTCGAAGTCGGTCGGCCCTTTTGTGGAAGAGAGGTCGCGACCGAAATGATGGAGGACAAAAGAAGAAAACGGCCGTGATCTCGACCGACTAATATTGCACGTTTACTTTGCTTTTTGATCCAAACATTTAGTATCTTAAATGTTTTATACCGTCGCCCTTACTGGAGCACCCAATCGCCTGCAGGTCACTGGAGAGAGAAAACTGACGTGGCATTGAAAAATAGAAGGATTGGGGTGCTTTACTGTGGGCAGCCTGATATTCATAGAATTATTAGAGCACACCATCAAGGGTCTCTCTTGAAATTTTTCTACACGTTAAAAAGGAAGAAAAGAAATCAAACGGGTGGTTGCCAGAGTGGTACTAATGTCAAGGATCAAGTTGGATTATCATGTTGCCTAATTTTAATAGTATCATTATGTAATATCATTTAATAAAATAAAAACGTTCCAGCGGTTGATATATTAAGTTGTACAACTTGTAGGAAGTATATATATGCAGTTATTCATTTTTGAAAGAATATATATGCAATTCCCCGTTAAGTAAAGCAAGTAAAGATGACTAGTTAAAGTGTTTTAAGGGTGTGTTTGGATTTGAGGGTTTTGGGAATGGGAATAGGATTGAATGAGGGTGTTTGGTTGGTTGATATGGGTTTTAAATATTGGAATTTAAAGGTATTCTCATACCCACCTTACATGGTGGGTTTAGAATTGATTCCCAATCTATCAATTATTTACAACTAAAAAATCAAACTCAACCAATAAACCAAACAATAATATATAGCATATCTAAACTCATACCTATTCCCATTTCATCTTATAATCAAACTCATACCCAAACTCATTCCTAATAATAAACTAAACGGCATATATCTTTTATGTCTAACTCGTAAAGTTTTTTATCACTTAATTCACGTGGGTAGAAAATATCAGAATTTGTTTTTCGAGTACGAGATAAAAAGTGATAAAAATGTTACAAACTCTTCTGTATTTGAATACTCATTCAGTCTTTTGGGTGATTTTCGGCACATGTCTTATATAAAGGTATAATAATGTTTAGAAATGTTCAAATCTTTTCAAAAAATTTATCAGTCGTATACCTAAAGTCTCTTTTGGGTGATTTTCGGCACATGTCTTATAAAAAGGTGTAATAGTACACAGTCCTTTCCATCTTTTATGTTTGAACACTCTTTTGTCCCATGGTATTGTTTTACAAAAGGGAAATGATTTGCACACTCACCATTTTGATTGGGACACTCTTCTGTATGCATTACATACTTGTACAGTATTTACTGTGTGCTTTAACTGATTGTACAATTGAGTGTCCCAATCAAAAGTGTAAGTGTGCCAATCACCTCCCTTTACAAAATGACATGGGAGAAATTAGTGGTGCTTACATACTTTGTTTGTATCCATTCGGTCCAAAAGTCACATATATATAATATCTCCACAGAGCTTTCTTTAGTGAATTCTTTCTTCGTGATTTTATTGTGACATAACCTCCATATAGAGTTATGATAATTTTTATAGAAAGAGTTATTTTTACAACTTAAGAAAAATGAGCGCAAAAATCTATACATCAAAACTACTTTGACCTATGTTGACACCCCTATTTCAAGGCATAGTATTATTTGTTTTTACATTTGAGTTATGGTACCGCTTGGTTATTCTGTAAGGTTCAACATCCAGGGACGGAACTTGAACACTGTTGGTAGGGGGTCAATTTGAAAAGTATTTATTTTAGGGGGGCAAAGTACGCAGAAATTTTTGTATTAAAAATAACTAAAACGATATATAAAAAGGTATAAAATGTACATAGAGTCAAAAAAAAAAAAAAAAATTTTTTTTTTTTGGGGGGGGGGGGGGGGGGGGGGGGGGGGGGAGGCGCAGCCCTCCTCGGTCCCTTCTAAGTTCCGTCCATGTCAACATCAAAATTGGCTTTCATAAAGGAGACGAAACTATGTATAGGGGAAATGATCACTGCTGCATCAGCCTCTACTGCATCTTGTTTGTCCTTTTTCTAGCTTCTTTCAAATTTGACAGCCTATTCATCAATCCATGTTTGTTTCAATATCTGTTCTCCATATTTGAATTGGAGGGGGGGGGGGGGGTATACAAGATCATTTGTGACGGAGGTGTATAGCAAAAAAAGGCAAAAGAAGCTGCAGCACCAGGCTAAATTGTTTCATAGACTTGTATAATTTTCAACGTCAAAATTGGCATTCATAAATGTTTTGTTTATGGAGACAAAACTGTGTATTGATGCATTGCATATTTGTATATTGTTTCATAGACTTGTATAATCAGGGCCGGCTTTGAGAGTGTGCAAGGTGAGCGACTTCACAGGGCCCCAAAATTTATAAGGGCCTCAAAATTTGTCCTGATAATAATTATATGCATGTGTACGCATATTTTTCACAAAGAAAAAAGTATTTAGATGAGAAAGTATGTTAAGTGAGCAATATGTTAGAATGTTTAGCTAACTAATTGCTTTATATCTTATAAATTGTGACACTTTATATATAGCATTTTATTATTGAAAGACCTCATTATATAATTTCGTCCAGGGCCCTCAAAAATTTCATAAATTTATGAGACGGCCCTGTATAATATACCTATTATTTTCTATACTAGTTAAACTATAGCACAATTATATTTATGCTGTTTAGTTTTTAAAATAAATAAAAGAAACTAGCCCGCCCATATGCACGAGTCATGATTCTAGTTGAATGCATACACTTTCCTTTTATATAAAAATAGCTAATTACACTTTAAAATTATCTAAATTGAATATATATTTTTTATTTCATTAACGAAAACTTTATTTTTCAATTATATCATACTCCCTCCGTCCCACAATAAGTGTCCACTTTGAATTTTCAAAGTTTTTCTCATTCAACTTTGACTATAAATATTATTATTTGTATTATATAATACTTGATAAAAATTATATTAATGAAAATACATTTAAAGCTCAATCTATTCTTATATTTTTTATCAAGTATTACATAACACATGGGTGGGGTTTTTCAAAAAAAGTAAAAAATTAAGAACCTCTAAATCACATATGACCTAAAATTCAAATGTTACTTACGATATAACTTGTTCAAGTTTGATGTTAACTGAAAATATTATATCTTCTTCTCTTTGGAGCACGTGTTTCTTGTTGTTTGTTGAATTCTAGGTCAATTAATTAAGGGGTGCCCTATAAGAACGGGGTCTAGATGGGCTTCTGCAAACCCTCCCTATACATTAGGGAGGGACTTTTTACTGTAGCTGTCAGGTTTTGCAGCTTTTTTTTTTTTTTTTTTTTTTTTTTTTTTTTTAAATCTTTAAGTTTTTTCTTTTTTTTTTTTTACTACAAGTGTTTTAATTTATTTTTTGAAGTGTTTTTTTTACAAATGTTTTGTCCAAATGTGCAGATTCACACAAAAATAAGTCCAAAGTCCAAAGTCCAACCAAAGACCAAATGTGCAGATTCACACAAAAAAGTCCAACTCCAAGTCCAACCAAAGACCAAAAGTGCAGCAACCAGAAAGTGCAACCAAATACCAAAGTGCAGCAACCACAAAGTGCAGATTCATGTTTAGGCAGTTCACACAATCAACACAAAGTAAACACAAGAAATATTCGTCATCGCCTTATCGGCTCAGATTTTTAGTAAGGCTCGGATAATGAAGGCTGCAAAGTGATAAAAATATCACTTTGCCATGCCATTCGGTTTTAAAAACCATTCGTCATCGCCTTAGTTACAAAGTGATAGTTACACAAACCTGTAAACAGCATAAGTAACCTGTATCAGAATCACAAGTACTATCACATGTATAAACAAGAACGGGGGCTATTTCGTTATGGACTTAAGGCTCGGATAATGAAGGCTGCAAAGTGATAAAAATATCACTTTGCCATGCCATTCGGTTTTAAAAACATTCGTCATCGCCTTTGTTCTAAGTGCACCTAAAGTGTAGCCCCCGTTAGTCTAAAAAATGTACCCCCGTCCTTATAAAGCACATGTTACATAACCTCAACAGCATCCACAAGCCATTCCAAAAAACATCACAAGCATGTAAACAGCAAGATTCTCACAACAAAAGCCTGCAAGTAAACAACAAGATTCTCACTTGCTTTTGCAGCTTTCCTCAAGCAACCCTCAAATCACCAAGAAAAGTAGTATCAGAAGCATGTGAAATACTCACAAGCTCAACAGTTACAATCAGCTTTGCTCCACTATAAACAAAGCTCAGATTATCACAACAAAAGGCAAGCATCACAACAAAAGCTCAACAAGTAACAACAAGGATTGGGGCAGAGTATCACAACAAAAGGCAAGAGCATCACAACAAGGGTTGGGCCAGAGCATCACAACAAGTAACACCAACAAAAGCTCAGATTATCACAACAATAGGCAGAGCATCACAACAAAAGCTCAACAAGTAACAAGTAACAAGGATTGGGGCAGTGTATCACAAGGGTTGGGCCAGAGCATCACAACAAGTAACACAAAATGTCTAGGTCACGATTTTCCACAAATGAGGTAACAACAAGTTTTACACTTTTACATTAGGCTCAGATTATATGGCTGCAACTTCAAATGTTGCAAAATCAAGTTTCTATTGCCATCCATTTGGAAATGCCACGCCAATATCAATTTTTTAAAAAAATCATCATTGCCTATAATATGCTTAAAACTAGAGCCTGTGGACTGGGGGTAGGCCAGAGCAGGTATTCATACCACTCAAAGGTGGCAGATCAAGGTGTTAACCTACCCACATCCACAGGTTAACCACCACCATAGACCCCGTTCTTATAGGCATTTAAGTAGTATCATAATAAGCAGCTTTTTTATAAAAGTACACCTAAAAGGCATGAGATATAAAGACGGGGGCTACTTTTTTATTCTAACGGGGGCTATACAGAACCACCACATAAGAACACATAACCACCTACACAGAACCACCACCACATAAGAACACAGAACCACCACCACATAAGAACACATAACCACCTACACAGAACCACCACCACATAAGAACACAGAACCACCACCACATAAGAACACATAACCACCTACACAGAACCACCACCACATAAGAACACAGAACCACCACCACATAAGAACACAAAACCACCTACACAGAACTACCACCACATAAGAACACAGAACTACCAACACAGAATCAAATTTTTTATCAATTAACACACGGATCTAACAAACCAATCACAGAATCATCACATATATATTCCAAACTTGAAAACCCCCAATCTAATTTTACGAAACCCTAATTTATAAAATTAGGGTTTCTTTGAAAAAATCAAATTTTTTATCAATTAACACACGGATCTAACAAACCAATCACAGAATCATCACGTATATATTCCAAACTTGAAAACCCCCAATCTAATTTTACGAAACCCTAATTTATAAAATTAGGGTTTCTTTGAAAAAATCAAATTTTTTATCAATTAACACACGGATCTAACAAACCAATCACAGAATCATCACGTATATATTCCAAACTTGAAAACCCCCAATCTAATTTTACGAAACCCTAATTTATAAAATTAGGGTTTCTTTGAAAAAATCAAATTTTTTATCAATTAACACACGGATCTAACAAACCAATCACAGAATCATCACGTATATATTCCAAACTTGAAAACCCCCAATCTAATTTTACGAAACCCTAATTTATAAAATTAGGGTTTCTTTGAAAAAATCAAATTTTTTATCAATTAACGTACCAATCAATTAACACACGGATCTAACATCACCACACAGAACCATCTACCCAACAACATCACCACACAGAACCATCTACCCAACAACAACATCACCACACATAACCATCTACCCAACAACAACATCACCACACATAACCATCTACCCAACAACAACATCACCACACAGAACCATCTACCCAACAACAACATCACCACACAAAACCATCTACCCAACAACATCACCACACACTCACAAACTCTCTCTCAAATCACAGAAACATGACATAAATATTTGGGTTGCCAAATATTGATTTTAGATCTAAAATCGTTTTTAGATCTAAAAATAGAGAGAGAAACGAGAGCAAATAGAGAGAGAGAGAGTATTTGAGTGTGTGGAGTGTGTGTGTGTGAGAGGGTGGGTATACGCGTGGGTGGGTATACGGTTTTTTTTTTTTTTTTTTTTTTTAATTTTTGTATTTAAAAGTATTTGTATTAATTTTTGTATTTAAATAAAAGTTATATGTAAAAGTATATGTAAAAGTTATAAAAGTATATGTAAAAGTATGTAAAAGTTATAAAAGTTAAATAAAAGTTATAAAAATGTAAACCAGCTATTCAAAAAAATACCCGTGGACGTCCGAGCGCAAAGGACAAAAAGGGCAAGGCTACACAAGTCCCGGACTTGAATGAAGTTCCGGACTTGAATGAAGTCCCGGACTGGAATGACTTGAATGATGTGCCAACCATGAATCATCGAAGAAGCACAAATTCAAGATCCACGAAAGTCCCAAAACGCGCCAAAGAACCTGCGAGACATAGTTCGTACACGGGTCAAAAAATAAGACACAGATTTTACGTTGGAGATAAGGATAGCGAGTATTTTATTGATCGCATTCCAGAGATTTTCCGTTCACAGGTAATAAGTATTAAAAATGTGCTTGGTGACGGAAATTGTGGATTTCGGTGCATTGCCCATTGGATTTGGCAAGACCAGGATAGGTGGGCCGATGTTAGATACGCGTTACTGCAAGAGTTACAAGAACATGCTATAACTTACGTGAGTATGTGGGGCGAAGAAGACGTTTACCACCTTCGTGATACAATAAACTGGTTTAATGGACCAGCGCCTGAAGATTACTGGATGACGATGCCAAATACGGGTCTGGTCATCGCTTCAGCTATTCAACGACCTCTTGTATATATAGACCGTCGAGGTTGGTTCACATGTTTACCCCTATTTTCTCCTCCAAACTTATCACATGGAATTGACCCCATTGTGATTGCGCGTATAGGGGAGAACAGTGGTGCTCATTACATTTGTCTCAACATAGACAGAGATTCTCCACTACCACATAACCACCCACAATGGAGGTGGTTCAAACATCCAATTGCAAACGAATGGGAAGCAATATATAACAATCGATGTATTTTGTAAATGTTGTAAATGATTATTCATTTATTAATTGTTTGTAAATGTTGTAAATGATTATTCATTTATTTAAATGTAAATTGTTTGAAAATGTTGTAAATGATTATTCAACATCGTTTAAATGTAAATTGTTTGAAAATGTTGTAAATGATTATTTAACATCGTTTAAATGTTAATTGTTTGAAAATGTTTAAATTAGTAATAACATTATTGATTGCTGATGTAAATTATTATGCAAATTCTTTTGTCAGATGAGCCAAAGAAATCCTTTCTGGTGCCGATGTAATAAAGGATTTATTGTAGAACGGAAATCCTGGCAAGATGGTAGTCGTGGGCGACTGTTTTATGCATGTCCTCTTTCAGTGGTAAATAATCATACGTTTGCTTAGTTATGTAAATAATTTGTTTGTTAAAAATACATTTCTTATTATTTTCTTAACATGTAACAGCCAGGTACACAAGACTATGAGTGTCGATACTTCGCGTGAAAAGATGAATTTGAAGCAGAACACTTTAATCAACCCTCTTCTTCAACGCATTGCTCAAACTGCGTTGCTACAAAAAATGAGTGCGTTGCTACAAAAAATGAGAACAAGTTGTTGAAGGCAAGAATAAAGGCGCTGGAAATGGAGTTAGAAATGGCAAGGAATCCTGAGGATCACGCTTGTCAGTCAAGTGCCCGGCTCCATGATCTTTTAAATGAGATGAATAATCTTCATATGTCGTAGATGTTGTTGTTTTTAAATAATATGTATAACGTTGTCGTTTAATTTAATAATAACAGTTTTTGTTGCAGTTATTTAACGTGGTAATATTTAACGTGCTATTATACAAACAAAATAATTATACAAAACATTATTAAACACAAAATATTATACATATACAATACATTTACTTTAAACACAAAAAAAAAAAAAAAAAAAAAAAAAAAAAAAAAAAAAAAAAAACCGGCGCTAAACGACAAAATAGGGTAAAAGTAAAAAAAATATATATATAAAAAGTACACCTAAAGTGTAGCCCCCGTTAGACTAAAAATTGTACCCCCGTCCTTATAACTCATGCCTTAATTAATTCTACCTTCATTTACTATTCTCGAATAGCCCTGTCAAGGTTTCTGCATAGCTTTTACTACACGCATATATAATGTAAATATGGTTGGACAATAATACCCCTTAACACAATTTTACCATTCCTTGTTGTTGACCCAGAAAAATAATGCGACTTCGCGGATGGTACTAAAGACTTGGGTAAAATAATGTGATCATATATTTGGGAAAAATAGTTCGGTGCTTATGAGAACCTATAGAACAACCAGATTAATGAAAAAACTTTTTCACAAAATGACATGCCAAAATGACTTGTATATCCACGTAATCCATTAGCTTAAAGAGCAGACATATGTCATAGGATTCTATCCTGACTCTGGGGCTAGCACCTATTGGAATGGATATTTTTGAACAGGTGCAGTGTGTTATTCGTGTGTTTGGGTACCAATGGCTCACTAATAACATGTCATATTGTACCCCCTTTGCATGCCATTCGTCACTAGCCGTTCTACTAACTTAACGCAATTTTTTATGAGAAAATTCTTTATTTACCCCAAAAGTACACACTAGTGTACCCTAAATACCCCAATATTTTTCAACTTCCCCAAATACCCCAAGGGCGACTCTCTCACAAGCTTTTTTGGGCAACCATCCCAGAATTATGACAAGTGTCCCATAAGTTGACCCCACCTTGTACTTGCAAGGTACAACTAACCCCACTATTTTCTTGGGCAACTGGGACCTACTTTTTTGGGCGACTTAACTATTTTGTCTTTTAGCAGAAAAGTATGGTCTTTTTATATTAATTTAAGATACAAATTTCTTGGGCAACTTGGACCCACTATTGTACTTTCTTGGGCAACTAGTTAGGTACAAGTACATCTTTTATAATTTTTTTTTTTGCATGGGAACTTGCTCCTTGTTTTTTTATACAAAAATACACTTTTTATTAAATAAAAATACACATTTATACTCAAACAAAAAACTACTTTTAAAGTTTTGAAAAAAATACACACACATTAACGTTTTGAAAAAAAAACACACACACACTAAACACAAAACATTTTTCAACCCTAAACTGCTACAACACATTAAACACCACACTAAACACACACTAAAACGTCGCTCAACACCACCCTAATCTGCCACAACACCATTAAACACACAAACCGTCGCTCAACACCACCCTAATCTGCCACAACACCATTAAATACACAAACCGTCGCTCAACACCACCCTAATCGGTGAACCCTAATCAAGTACAATGTTCGATGCAAAGATTACGGTAAGATCTAGATTAGAATATCTTTCACATGTTAAAGCTTTGTTGAATGGTAATAGAAGCGACTTGTTTAGAAAAACCGTGTTTGGTCAGTGGTTAGATATCCCCTCCTTAGATCCTGATAACCATTTGTATGATTATTTTTATCAAAATGCTGTTACGGTTCCTATAGTTAGTGATACTTGCCCTCCTCTTAGTTTTAAAATTGGTGATAATGTTCTTGATTTTGGGCATCAGGAATTTTGTCTTGTAACCGGTTTTCGTTTAGGGCAAGTTGCCAAAGAGGAAACTGACGTAGGTCGTATTGTTCGCGGTATACAATATAGTCCTTTTTTTGATCGTTTGTTTCCTGAAAAGAAATGAACTTTCAAGAAAAGAGTAAAAGGTGAAGAACTTTTGAAGTTTATGAAGGATGGTCCAGTATGGGAATCTATTTTGGATGTAGATGCTGTTAGGATTTGCTTGTTGGTCATTGCAACCCTTGTGTTCATAGGTAGAGAACCAAGGTTCTACATCCCGGATCATATGTTGAAAATGATAGAGGATTTAGACGTTTGGAATGAATACCCATGGGGAGAGTATATGTGGGTTCATTTGTATAAAAGAACGGTGAATGTTGTTCAGAGGCATACCGACAATCAATCTAACAAGGCTGTTAGAAAAACTTCTAGCAAAAAGGAAACATGCAGGAAATCTCCCAAAAAAGAAGAAACATACAATCTATACGGATTTTTATTTGCACTGAAGGTTAGATTTTATTTAAAACATGCATTATCTAATCTTTCTCATTTGTGTTTTAAATCTATACATATGTGTTATTTAAGGCTTATTGTACGGTTTTACCATACTAAGTTGAAACTGAGGGTGTTTGGATTTACTGACTTTGAAGACTCAGGGGGTATTTCAAATTAAATTTCCAGATACTACATGTTCACTTAAGTTATAGTAAGCCATTTATGGTATAAAATTCAGCAGTTACTTATAAAAAAGTGAAAGTTTAGTTTTAAGTGTCATCTCGGATTAACTGTTATAAATTTGGAGGTGAAATTCTTCATTATAGGTTTTCAAGTAATGCAAGTTTAATTATAAGTTCATTCCAATTTTCAAATCTTATTTAAGAATTTTAAGTTATAGTAAGCCATTGTAAGAGCAATCATTTAATTATGTAAGTGTTACTGTGTTTAAAACGGTGTTTGGATTGGAATTTGTCTAAGATTTCCTAGTTGGTTGTAGTAGTTGTATGTTGTTCAAAATCATCAATAAATTGGTGTAGGATTTGTGTGTGTTGGAATTTGTCTTTGTACATCTTAAGTAACCAAATGCCGTGTTTGGAAAGGAGAGTATATTTTTAGTTAATTGGGTTGGATATGTTCCTTTTAACTCTATCATAGTCGCATAAGATAATTTTATTCAGAAAACCATTACTATTGAGAATTTGAGATTTTCCTTTGGGTATTGGGTTTGCACTATCAATTTGTTGCATGTTATATATGTTGGTATCTGTAGTTATCGTTCTTTTGGTATTGTATTATGCAATGGATCCTGATACTCCTATATCTTTTGTGTTTGCAAGCCATGGTATTTAATGGGTGGCAGAAGCATTTTTAAAAAAAAAATATTTATATGATGTCCCATTTTTTTTAAATGGGTAAATTGTCAATAATTACTTTACAGCTATATTATAACTATTGGAGCTATAACTGCGCTTTACTCAAATTTGATGGATTCTCTTTTGCCTAAGGTGATCACATTTGCTGATTGTAAAACACACTTTAAATGTTGAGACTCATTTGTCTTTGCACAACTAGTCCATAAATCAGTGTTTGAAATTCATTTTTGTCAAAGTTCATTAAACTTCAAAAAGTCAAATTTCATAAAACAAGCAGAAACTCAGTTTTTGTGGGATTTTTCTAGATTTTTGTGGAAAGAATCAGGACCTGAAACTTTTTGTGGTTAAAGCATACCACCTCAACTCCATGAATCCATGGATGGCTTATTTTTTAGATTTTTCCTCTGACCTGTGCATTGGCTTATTTGAAGGTGCAGGGAAAGCACCCTCCCCTGCACCAGGGATTTTACCCTTTTTCCTTGATCTGTTGTGACCAATCTAGTGGACCCCACATCAAGCCCTTTGGCTTTTGAGTAGCTTATCAGTTACCTGTTCATACCATAGCTTATCTTGTTCATTAATTGGGCCCACTCTCAGCTTAAATCAGTGTTGAGTTTATTCAGACTTGGATATTAGTGTTTAGTTATTGTTCATTTCCCCAAGATGTACTGAGTACTTAGGTTTTGGTTTCAATTTCACACTGTTTATCTTTCTAGTTCAGGCCAAAAATTGGATCCATGATCTATTGGGTGATCCCCACACAGGCCTGAAATTTGTCCCTTTTGCCCTGCACACCTCAGACCTCATGTATAATTAGCTTAACTCATAAGCTCATTGAGAACTTATTATTGGGCTTATTGACCTGGTTCTTGGCTTATCTTGTAGACACCCAATCCAACTTGAGGGTTCAACCCCAACTTTTGACCCCTGACCCCCCTTGTGACCCCCACAGAGGGCTGCAAGTAGGCCTATTTGGCTTGAGAACTTATTATTGGACTGTTGTGGTTCTTTTTGTGCATACAACCTGAACAATTTGTGGTTCTTTTTTGTTAATATTGTTAGTTAAACTCTTATTTGGACTTGTAGGTCAGTAGTATAGGTTATTCATCAAAAGCAAAATCATAATTATCCTTTGGCTTATTCTGTCATTCAAATAAGTTCACCATATGCTTATCCATCATAATAAGCCTTTGGCTTATTTTGTTAAATCTTTTCCCATTTCCTGTGTACCTGAGCAACTCAGTGTATTCAGGCTCTTCTATAAAGCCCTTCATAACGTCATTTGTGGACCCCACATGGTGAGCTTTGGTTTTCTGGAAACCTTACGACCCAAAATTGCTATTCCAGTGCTTAATTTGGCTTTTACAGCTTATTTCATAAGCTTATTTAGCCTAATCAGTTCACTGCAAGGGCTTATTGCTTATACCAAGCTTATTTGAAGCTTATTCAAGCTTCAAATTCCCAAAAAACAAAAATTAAAAATAGTGATAGCTTCTATTTAATAGAAGTTATGTATCAAAATAGATATCTTGTGTTCGTAACTGTGACTTTTTTGTTTTACTTCGTTTATCAGATTTGGATTTTGGAAAGCTTCCCTAACAGTTCACATTTTTATACCAAAGATCCTTCAAAGATTCCACGTGCATTATCATGGTCGAAAGTGAAAAATTTTGAGAGAAAGCATCAGGTTATTCTATTTGATCAGGTAATTAAACCATATCCAAAAATTACTTGAATTGCGGTTTTATCATGCTGAATTGCGGTTTTGATCTTGTATTTTATCATGGTGAATTGCGGTTTTAATTTTGTATTTTATTTATTTTGTAGCGTTTTCCTCCTATAAAGAAGCTGCTACCAACACATTCCGAGACGAAATGCCTGTGGTACAAAAGTAGCATGGAATACATACGAGGACTTCAGATGCAACTCATAGTAAGAGATGATGAAGAAATTTCAAATGCGATACCGGTGTCCGAAGTGGTTCCTGAAAATATGGATGTTGAAGAAAATTGTAATGAGGTTCTGGTTTTTGAAACTGCTACCGAAGCTATGGATTCTGCAGAAGATGCAAATGCAGGAAATGCAAACCAGGTTCCGGTGGCCGAGATGGATTCTGAATACAGCGATGATACTGGAATTGCAAAAAAAATGGAAGATGAAAAAAATGATAAAGAGAATCTGGTTGTTGAAGCTGCTCCTGAAAATGCAAATGTAGAAAATGCAAACGAGGTTCCGGTTGTAAATGATGTTGATGTTGCAAATGATGTTGATGTTGTGGATATGGTAGATGAGTATATGGCTTACCCTGAAAATGGTGTTCTTGACCCCGATGATACAGGACCTGCAGATGATGTTGGTCATGAAATTCATTTACATGAAGACAACGTTATTGAAGTTGGTGAAAGTGCGACTCTAAATGACGATGTTGTTGGAGTGGAGGATAACAAAGATTCTTGTCAAGTTAATTCTGAGCCTCCTGAGAAAGATTTAACATTACCAACACTTGATACAGATCACATCAATTCTGAGGTTGCGTCCATTAAATCAAATGTTGGAGATATTGAAAAAAGAGTCGGAGATGTTGATGTGTCATATCTGTTACGTGAGTTGGCCATTCTTAAACAACGGATTGGGGTTGTTGAGAATGTGTTAGGAGTTAAGTTCGAAGAGAAGTTGCAAGCGAATGATGCCAAGTGTTTAGTTAATGATAGTAAAATGAAGGTAAGAAGATTCCTATTTTTTTTTAATTTTATATTAATTTATTATTATTATTATTATTTATTTTTGTTTTACTAATATTAGTACCTGTTTTTAGTTGAAAACTGTGGATGTCAACACACCCATGAAGACCAATGATTCGGATGATCAGAAACATAACCTTTTTTATACGGACCCTTGTATGTTTACGGGGCCCATGACACAGCTTATGAAAGCCGTTGGTATGGAGTTTCCACATCAAGATCAATCAAATAATGTTATGCAAGTAGATCTTGATAATAAATTTGATTGTAGTTCGTTACCAAAACTGAATGAAAAATTCTCAGATATTGGTTTTGATGGGTTTGGACAAACTCCTCAACCGGTACGTATATAGTTTAATAATTCAATTGTTGTCGACGTATTATTTTTAATGCATCTTAAAAACATTCACATTTTATTTTTTAGGAGGAGTCGATGTCATTGGGTACCCAAGTAAAAGAAACTGAACTTGAACACAAAGGAACACATGAAGAGGGGGGGTGATACAGCTGAAGTACCAGATACGGTAGTGGCTGAAGATACAAATTGTGATGCTCATCTGCAGGTTGATGATAATGTATCTCAACGGTCTGTATTTGGTTGTGACAATGCGCTTTCACCAGCATGGGAGGGGGCTACCACGGACGACAATGGAGTAGAGTTGATTTGCATTGACGATGACGACGACCCTTTAGTCGTTAAGGTACACTCCTAATTACCATTTTTGAATTGACGATGAGGACGACCCTTTAGTTGTTAATAGATGCATAAGATGTTTATTACACACTCCTAAATACCATTTTTGCAGGCTGAAAAAGTCAGATCTATATTCAATGAAATGAAACGCAAGAGGAAGGTAGGGAAATATTACAAGTCTCCATATACCAATCCCCCTGACACTACCCCAATAATGTTACGAAGGCGTTCATCGAGGATAAATAATAAAAACATATCCCCGCCTGCAGCACCTGATTTTGACGAGAATTTGCAAGAATCGCAATATGAACCTTTTACAGAGGTATGTGACTCTACGTATATATTTAAAAATGTATTAATAATAGAAAAACCACGTAATATATTAATTTTTATCCTTCAGAATCTGTCAAGAGCTAAAAGGTCAAAGCCAACAGTTGTAAGTGTGCCAGCTTACTTTAGAAAATGGTTAAAGGAGGCACCACCAAATACATTGTTCTATTTTCCTTGGGGAGACGAAACTATTGTTGATCGGCGTTTCTGGGAATGTATAGTTGGCACAGGTGCTTGGAGTTCAGGATGGCTTAGAGACGAGGTTCGTATAAATTTTTGTATAGTTTTGTTACCACATTCAGTTGAAATAAACAAAAATGTCTTCATATGTTAGTATTGCTTATAAATTTTTGGATAAGTTGTGTGATCCCACTGCCTATTCATAGTGTAGGTCTTGTAAGCTTAAATAATAGAATCATAGTGTAATAGGATCACTGTAGGAGTGTTTGGATTAGCATTTTAGTTGGTGTTCTGGTTGATGTTTTGGTGTCATTTTAGTATGGACAAGCTACTGTACGTAATCTAGAATAACCAAGTAACAACAACAACCTGGATTAGCATTTTAGTTGGTGTTCTGGTTGATGTTTTTCTTGTGATTGAGTGTGAGTGATTAGTTGTTAATTTTTACTCTTGTGCTTATTGTGCATATCCTGCTCATTTCCATTCACTTTGGCCACTGATGCAAATTTCCAAGGGCCACAACAAGCTCAAGAATTGAGCTTGTTGCTTGATCTTGGGTGCTTTGAGAAACCTACCTTGCTAACTGTCCATATCAGGGTTCATTGCTTAAGCTTTCCTAGGCCTGCATTTTGTGGTTCCTAGTTGGTTTTTCCATCTAATTGTCTTATTCAGCCCTTTTTCTTGTCATTCTAGTTTTTCCATCTAAATGTACTTTGAAGTATTATACTAAGAAAATTGACGTATTGACATTTGCATACCCAAAACAGCACATAGATGTATGGGTGGATTTAATGTGGGCGGTCCGACCATCAGACGCCGACTGGGCTATGGCTGGTGGATTTTTCAGTGCAAGTGTTATGGTTGGTAACATCCGAAGTTTTTGGGCAAACGGCGTAAAGTATCCAGTGCCTTGGTGTGATGTTGAAAAGGTTGGTATAGTATATTATGACATATTCATATAACATTGTTATTAATTAATTGTTCCGTATTTTTTATCTTTAATTGTTGCTGAAATGTAGGTACTTTTTCCAATAAATCAGCCAAGAAAGCATTGGGCTTTAGGGGAGCTTCATATACGCACCGGTGTTGTCACAATATACGATTCGCTTCGTCAGCATACAAATAAACACTATTGGTGGAATCAAACAATGCCAGAAACACTTGGATACTGGCTGCCTAATTATCTTAAAGAAGAGGGCGTGTTGACAGCAAAAGGCGTAGACACTGACGGGTATGCCATAACTTGGAAATATGCAGATGATGTCCCCCAACAATGCACTGACTACGGTGACTGCGGCATTTGGTTATGCATCAATCTTTATCGTTTGGGTCATAAAATGTCAATAATTGACTACGATCCTGCTAATACAGCTCTTGCATATCGTGAAAGAATGTTAGATTACTTATGGAAACAAAAGATTGAATATCATGGAAAGGTGGTTCAACAATGCACATCGTGAAAGACAATATCCCATAACAATGAACATCCCGGTGACTTTAAATTTATTCTTTTTTTTTTTTTTTTTTTTTTTTTTTTTTTTTTTTGTGATGCTGGAAATCATGCTGGAAACAATGGCTGTATTATGACATATTATGACTTTGTTTCATGTATATGGAAATATGGTTTCTGTTGATCAAATGTTTAACCAATGGTTTTTTTTTGGAAATCATAATATACTTTACCAATGTTATATGAATAAATATTGTGACACCAAAGCACTGGATACTTTACGCCGTTTGCCCAAAAGCTTCGGATGTTACCATCCATAATCGCAACACATAAATTCAAACTAGTTTTGCATAACTTCTAACGTACATCATACTTTTTATTTCATAACTTACTACCTAGGTAGATATTTCAGACTAGTTTAAGAAACATAATGAAAAAGATAACAAATACCAAAGCTACTAACAAGAAAAGTAGATCATGAAATTTTGATTTAATCTTCAACTCCACCATTTCATTTTCCAACATTCCAATATTTTGATCTGAATCTTGTGCATTCTCAACACCTGTGGCGTTTTCATTCATGAAATGAAGTTTCTCTTCATGCTCCCTGTAAAGCAAATCTATGTAATATTGTGAAGGTAGCTCGGGGTCAAGAAAACCATACACTTTACATCCTCTTGTTGGACAACTTTTGAACCTTCTTCCCGGGTTTGTTGGTGTCCAAGAAACTTTTTGAACTAGTGGATGTGGTGGTTTACATTTGCAATGGGTCATATTAGCAACATCGTAGTATTCGTGTTGGTTCCTACGATATGTCCCACCTGAAGAGGAAGATGAATACATGGGTAGTGTGGTTATGGAAGTATGGAAATGTGAGTGATGGTTATAGATGTTTATGTCAATATATATATATATATATATATATATATATATATATATATATATATATATATATATATAGGGGTTGTATTAAAGGAACTAGTACAATGGAAGGTTTATTCACATAAATGTGAATAATACATGTTAGGTTGGTATAGTTATTGACATATAACCTGTAAGAAAGATATATATATATATATATATAT
This sequence comes from Artemisia argyi, assembly GCA_030686995.1. Classification (NCBI taxonomy): domain Eukaryota; kingdom Viridiplantae; phylum Streptophyta; class Magnoliopsida; order Asterales; family Asteraceae; genus Artemisia; species Artemisia argyi. The sequence continues at coordinate 5,120,518 of CM060692.1, read as the reverse complement.
ATATATATATATATATATATATATATATATATATATATATATATATATATATATATATATATATATATATATATATTACAAATGTGAATAATACATAGAGTTAAAAACGGAAACAAACTTGCACACAAAAGATAGCTATTGCGGAAAACATTTCAAATAAATTACAAATCATTTGAAAAAACAAGTAAATGCAGGAAACAGAAACATACAATGAAAATAAAAACTAAAAATGCAGGAAACAGATACATTTCATGATTCATTGTCTTATTCTATCTTAAACATTAGATAGATGTATTCCCGTTCTTCCCTGATTCTTTCCTCCATCTCTCTTTCAACCCTATCTTCTTCGGCTAATGCTTCCCTTAACGCTTCTATGTCTAACCTTTCCTCCATCTCTCTTTCAACCCTATCTTCATCAGGAGTTTCTGTTTCCTTCTTCGGCTCGTCACAACTATGCTTTACATCTTCCTTACATGTTTCCTTCAATGCTTCATCAACTTTGTCCTTGTTAATTTCTTTATCATTCTCATCAAACCATAATCGTCTCCTTACAGGTTCTGTAATAAAAAATATAAAAAAAATTAAAAAACAAATTAAACTAAATTAAATAATTAGTAGTAATTATATACAAGAAAATGCAATGGCTTATACCATTCGACATCAATACCAAGTATATTCATACTCATCCTACATTAACCTCATATTTATACAAAGAAATGCAAGTTCAAACCTGTATGTTATAATTAATTGGTTTTCAACCATGTGACTAGGTTGTTGAAATTCTTGGGCGACCTATTAAATATTTGACATGAAACATATAAATGCAAGTTCAAAAATTTTAGTTTTCCAGGTACAAAAAGAATGAATAAACAAGTACAATGGGCTGTTAGAGCTTTTAAGTAAGAGCAATTAAGTGGGTGATGTAGGTAGTTCACATTTTTGGGCGACTTAATAACTATGTCAAATGGTGATAGTAAATACACAAGCACATGGGCTGTTTCATATACTCTAATGTTTATATTACTAGTTTGTTTACTAAAATTACTAAAACTACATTATCAGTGAGATTACATGATACTATGAATGATGATGAGAATTCAAAGTTTAAGGTTATTTTGGTGCATCCGTCATCAAAACATGCTGTTAAACTCCCTAAAACTATCAGTTTTAAGCACCTACAGGAATACGTGAAGAAAAAGGTGGACGCCGTGAAAGACACCCAAAATTCTGTACTCAGGTTATTTTACAAAGAAGGTTCCATGTCACTGGATGTTGTTGATGATGACGACATCCAATACTTCATTAATGAGGTTTGTGGTAAGAACGATCAAGTTCAGAAACTATTCATTTCACTAATTGAACAACCTTCGCAGGTAAAATCATCTTCAGCTTCTAATAATATTTCATTTGATCTTAATGTTCCGCTAAATCCCCAAGAATATTATTACCCCACCCCAAAAGTTGAACAATACACCTTTCACCAACAAGATGATTCACTTCCTAACTGGCAAAGAAACAATTTTAACCATATGCCTACGCCACCAAATCCCCCAAATCCAGTTTTTAAAACAAACGAGTCCCATATAAACAATAATGCTTTATTTAAAAACAAGGAATTTTATAACAAAGCAGAATGCATGTTTGCTATTGGAAAGAAATCGTTAATTGAACGGTTTGAATACAAAGTTATAAAATCTGAAAGCATTAGGTACAGCGTGAAATGTACACGCCCAGGTTGCTCATGGAATATATACACTCGTAAAGATAAAGTAGGTAGTAAATTCTATGTATCTAGCATTAACGACGTGCACACATGCTCAAGAGATCAGATTTGTCCAAATCATCGTAATGCAACTATGAAACTACTTAGTCAGTTACTATATGAAAAATTTAAAGATTGTAGCAGGGTTTATAGGGTGCGTGATATACAAAAAGATTTAAGGCTTGATTGGAAAATAGACATTTCTTATAAAAGAGCTTGGGGGGGTAGGAATTTGGCATTTGAAATGTTAAACGGTAAACCAGAGGATTCGTTTGAGCAGTTACCTATTTATTGCCATAACTTAAAGCTCAAAAACCCTGGGACGGTAACCCATATTGAAACAGACGATGCAGGAAGATTTAAGATGGTTTTTATAGCTTTTGGTGTTGCGGTAAGCATTCTTTTAGTTATTATTTAAGGTTTTTAGACTTACATTATGTTGTCATTTGTAGTATTCTAATATATGTTTTATTATACTAGATCCGCAGTTTTATAGCCTTTATGCGTCCATTGATAATAATCGATGCCGCGCATCTCAAAGGGAAGTACCTGGGAACCAACCTGCTTGCGGTTGGTATGGATGGTAACAACCAGATTATTCCAATTGCTACTGGGGTCTCACAGGGCGAGACAGGTCAAGCGTGGACACAATTTATGACCTGGTTGAAAGAATGTATTGGTGAAGTGCCTAATTTGGCCATTATTTCAGACAGGCATGCAGCAATAACACAAGCATGTGATATAGTTTTCCCAAACTGCTTTCATGGTTATTGTTGCCGGCACCTGATGATGAATTGCAACTTGAAAGAAGAAAAGGTGAGGTATTTATACTGGAAGACGTGCAAAAGTTATAGTCATGAACTATTTAACAAGACACTTGCTGAGCTTCGCGCAAAAAGACCTCAAGCCGTAGAAAAACTTGAACAAGCAGGTTACGATAAGTGGTCAAGGGCATATTGCACGGGAAAAAGATACAACTACTTGACTTCAAACAGTGCAGAATCAATTAATGCATTAACAAGGCATGTTCGTAGGGTTCCAATAACCATGCTCATGGAGTACTACAGAACGCTTTTGCAAGATTGGTATAACAAACATAGAGATAAATACCGAGGTATATATTTTCCTATATTATAAATAATAATTAATTCTTTAGCTGCATTTACTTAAGTTGTGAAATTGCAGAAGCACCCGAATTTGAACTTACAGAGTGGGCAACAAAGAAGGTACGTCACAGAATGTGGAAGAGTGCTAACTGGGAAGTTAGAGGTATTGCCATGTGTGCCGTGTACCAAGTACTATCCCCTAATGGTAGTAATATTGTGGATTTTGTAAAAAATGAATGTACTTGCAGGTATTTAATATAAACTATTTTTTCCTTAAAGGTTCATAATTTTTATTCATGTATGACATTTAATTGAGTTCCTTATGCAGGCAATGGGAACTATCGGGTTTACCATGTGGTCATGTGTGCGCTGTTTGTAGATATGAAGAATTGACTAATTGTAACAAATGGGCGGAATCATGGTTTACAAAAACAGCATTAAAAGGCACATATCAAGAAATGGTATTTCCACTGGAAGAAGAAGCAAATTGGCATAATCCAGGAAACTTGCAAAAGGTTAAACCGCCTTTGATGGATAAGCTGCCAGCGGGGAGACCCAAAAACAAAGATCGGATTCGCTCAAAAAATGAGGAGCCAGTAATTAAAAAATGTGGACGTTGTGGCAATGTAGGACACAACCGTGAGTCATGCATGCAACCGGTGCCCAGTTCAAAGGTAATTTGATAGGTCAAAATAAATTATAAAAATTAACTTTAATTTGTTAATCTTATAATAAAAAATAAATGTTTGCAGGAAAAATTCAAGGCAAGCACAAGCAGATCAGAAAAGGGAAAAGAGGTTATGCAAGAGATGGAATCACAAACGGGAACTCGTAAACGCAAATCAAATAATGATAAGCAACAGAAGGTGGAAGTTAATCATCAAGTGGACGAAGAGTATTTTCAGAATGGCAGAATTTATCAGGAATGGGACGACCTAAGTTGGGGCTATCAACCATCTAACTGGCAATGGGATGGCGATTTGGTATGGGGTGGTGAAACATCAAATTCTGGTTTCAACGTAAATTACAACCCGGAATCATCTAACCAATATCATTTGGATGATTTTTAGTATTACATTCACTACTTATCAGTATGTGTTAAACTATATGGACATTGTTATTAAGGGGGCATATTTAGTATAAGATGTGAAATTGTGTACCTGAAAACGGGGTGATCGAACATCTTCCTTTAAAACCATTGTCCCCTTCAATTGTAAAATCAAATCTTGGTAAACCTACAAGAGTTGAATAAGTAAGCATTAACCAAATTATATTAATTGATTTGTAAAATAAAAAAAGGATCGCCAACCTTTATTAATCATGTATCGCGACGAAACACAACCTGTAGTAGTACAAAACACCAAGTATGAGATTCTTAATAAAACTTTTAAACGCAACAGCCCTAACACTATGTAGCAAAATTACAAAAATTGTTCTACATTCCTAAACCTACCAACTACATTCCTATACTAGTAACAAATACCAACTGTATGCGAATTACAACGAACTAGACACTTGCCAAACCTACCAACTAGACACTCGGTGTTTGAAAAAGAACTTAGCCATATGCTCACGGTAAGCAAGAGCAGCCTGGACATTATTTTCCACCGCCAACCGTTTCCCATGTGCCAGTCGGTATAAAAAAAATACAAACCCAGATACCGCAATCACCAAACAATCCTCCTTGTGCTGGAATGTTGCGTGCAGTCTCGAATGTGATGGTATACTTTGCAGGATCTATACATTTCTTCTCAAAAACTTTGGCCTGCTCAAGAACAACTGGAAGTCCAGCCTGTACAAAGATTAAAATATATTACTAAAAATATACAAGCATACAAGAATTCAGTTCATAAATAATGCATATGCGACACAATGTGATAAACATTAATTCATTTCGTACATAAAACGATAAGTATTAATACGATAAACATTAATTCATTTCATACATAATGCGATTACAAAAGAAAGGTCCTTAACGGATTACAATAACAACCAACATCACTAAGTACCTACTACCATAATAATCTAAACTGCGTACAACACGATAACTAAATAACCTACAATAATCTAAACTGCGTTACAATTGGTAACCTAGAATCTGATTACGTAAACCATATACCATACGATCAACATGAGTTTGAAGAAGAACTGATTCATTATACGGGGTGATGAAAAAAGAACCACCATCACCTTCAATCCCCATATTCTGAAAGGTATCAGAAGCAAATTTGTAGAGACTAAGACTTGTGGCCCATCCTTCTGGATTCTGAAATTCCAGTATTGGGTCATTGTTATCATCGAAACAAATTAATTTCAACTTACAAGTGTTGGGAATGTTAAGCAAACATTGAAAGGATGTTATTGTTCCACCAACAACCGTTAACTGCCATAGGCAGAAAACATAGTGGTCATCCTGTTCTATGTTTCCAGAAACAACTATGTTGTCCCTTAAGTTTGAAACTAGAAATGGTAAAGGTAGATTGACCAACAACTCTGCTGGTATTTCTAACTCTTGGAAACGGTAGGTGACCAAGTTGAACGACACCATCATGTAGCTCTTGTATTTTCTACCATCATTTGCATACAATTTTTCGTACCCACACCAGAAGATATGCCCATCAACGACACATTGACTTCCCTTTTTTAATCTTATTGACTGTCGGGGTAAAAACTCGGTTCCCAAACGGTTCCATTCTCTGTATGAGAATGTGAATAGTAAGACAGACCATTGATGGTGTAGAGGATTGAAGGGGTATGAAATCTTGAGAAGGATTGGATCAAGATTGTCTGGGCGTACCCCAAAAGCAAGCAGTCGCTTTTCATACTCTTCGGGTTGTGTAACATATGGCACAAATGTGCCACATGATCTTCTGATAGATGGATTCCATAGGATAGCCATGTAATCAGACACAATTGGACCATACGAAAATCCCAGGACCCCATGACAATACCCAATTGGTTCCAAGTCAGAATAAGAAAAGTTTGAAGGGATTTCTGTGCGAGAAAAATCATCGTTTAAAAACGACAAGTAACCTTTATACCTTTGCCTATGACATAAAACAAGAAGTGAAGTATCAGCAGGGCAAACACCAACACGTGCAGTGAAATGTAAAGTGTCAATACGAGCCTTCCAACTCTTAGACACAGTACGACATTGAAGTATACACTTGATAGGAAGCCTTCTCACGATGTCCATTTGAACTTCAACAGGAATGTTATCAGACATGGTGAGTTGTTATCAGCAAGCTGCTTTTTGTTTTGTGTTTGTTTTGTGTGTGTAGAATAATGTGAGTGATGGAGAGTATATATAATAAAGAGGCATTAACACCATAAACCTAACTACAAAAAGATGACTAAATGCTAAAAGGTACTAAAATGTACTTTGAAATATTATATTAAGACCATACCAAGTACTTTTAAGGTTTATCACCATGAAAAATCAGATTTGACAAGAGTTGACTTACTTGAAGAAATCTTATAAAATCTGATTGTCATTAATGTACTTGTAGTTTGTTTATGACCATAACCATTACACATATGGTTGACATTAAACTAGTTTATTATGTTTGCTTTTAAATCACAGTAAATTAATACTAGTGTTCATACATAAATATAACAACTAAAGAAATATTGAGTAATAAATAAAGTCTAAGTAACCTTGCACATCTTGAATGCGATAATGAAGGAGTTTCGCGTGTAATAAACATTTCAAACTATATCATTATCGTAATCAAGACGTCTCAATTACAATGTCTGATATATCTAACATCATCGATGTATTCCATTGCTTTGTTCTTTTCCACCCCGTCTTATACCGGTTGGTGTTTGGTCTTGATAACAAATTTTGGCTCTTTAAATAAAGTATATTGATTGGTGGGATTAAATAAAATGTACATTAACAAATGAAGATTATCTAAATCAAATTTTATTATTGGTGGGAATGAAAAATTAATAAATTTAAATTATTTAAAGAGCCAAAACTTATTATCAAGATCAAACACCAACCAGTATAAGACTTGGTACAAATGAAGCAATAAAACATATCCACAACGTTACATTTATCTGCCCTTGTAATTGAGAATTTAGTTATTAGAAGAAATATTATTACTAACATTCATATTGCTCCTTTAGATGTAACGAACATACATATTAATTATGTAGATTGTCCTACATCGTAGAGCTCATCGTGCATTAATTTCTTAAGCTTAATTTTAAGACATTTAAAGCTCTAAGTAGCGGTAATGAATACTTAGATTAACATGTGCTCTTAATCTTGGTTTCAATTAACAATCAAAAGTTCAAAGTTTCAAAGCAGTTGCTTGGAGTCTAATGATTATTGAATTACTTATCTTTTCTTTTTCATCACATATTGTTTCATGTAATGTTTGTGAAGTATAGGCTAACAAAAATATTTTTTTAACGAGAACCATTTTGTAAACATCAATATGATACAAATGTTTAACTTTGGCTATACAATATGATACTAAATTTTTTTAATTAACACGTAATACAAATGTTCAGTCTACAATAGAGTGTAAGTAACAGGAATCGTCTAGACTGAGATAATGAAGGACCATGGCATGCCGTAAACAATACACGATATCATTATCGCAATCAACACGTTTCAATTATAAGGCCAGATATATGTTACGTCGCACATGTTTTCCATTCCTTTGTTATTTTGGCACCGTCTAGTACCCTTTGTGAGCTTGATCTTTACCACATGCTTTTGCTATTTAAGATCGAAAACGTGTGATAAAGATCCCACCCACAAAGGGTACTAGGCGGTGTTCAAATTAACAAATGTGTTCTATATTACTTGTTATTTTGGCACCGTCTAGTACCCTTTGTGTGTGGGATCTTTACCACATGCTTTGGCTATTTTAGGAGCGAAAACGTGTGATAAAGATCCCACCCACAAAGGGTAATAGACGGTGTTCAAATTAACCAATGTAAACCGTATACAACGTTACATACATCTGCCCTGATAATTGTGCATGTTCTTACAAAACATTTGTATAGACATTGTTTGATATAGCTCACTTAAATGTCCATAACATACATATTAATTATGTATATTCAGTGACATTACATGAGCATCGTGCATGAATGAAATCCACAACTAAGTCTGATAAGATTATGAATCTAGAAATATTTATATTGTTAGTCATCCATATGCATGGAGTTTTTAAAATTCCAGTCATGACTCTTTGAATTATGATCATGTTTTGTGCATTAATGCAAATTTTTTTAAAATATTATGTTTTACCTGTAAACATGATCGCATATATTGATACCACGGACGGCCCTCATGTTGCTCCTCAGAAGCACTGTCGTAAAAAGTTACAATCCCAGTCCTGATTTCGAACCGTGCTAAAAACCAATGTTTCTCCTTTTCGTTAATAGGCATAAAAACTTGGTCAACGTCACCCCATGATATTTTGTACTTTTCACCATTGGCATACCAAATTGGAATGGAGTCCTGCAGGAGTAACTGTACAAAGTATGCAGTAACCATACACCAATCAGCGTCAACAGGTCTGAAGTGCAACATGTATTCCACCCATAGCTCTATATGCTGCACAAAACCAAATTCTCATGTAAACAACACTATAAAATTGAAATTTAAAGGAAAGTTCAATAACAATAAATTACTTATTATGTACTTACCTCATCCATGAGCCACCCTTTTTTTTGTGGATCTAAACATATCAAGCTCTCCCAGAAACGCCGATCCACACGTACAGGTTCCTTTGACCAAGGGAATGTACAACGAAGGGGGCCCGGTTGTCCAAGGAATTCGTCGTAATCATCATTAACATGTAAGTGGCTGATCGATTTGTGCACACGATTAAGATTCTACAAAAAATTTTGATACTATATTAGCAAAAATAACGCTAATGTTAACCCTATAAAAATTAAATCTCAAAAAAAATTATACCTCCACCCAAGGCTTAACATCCTTTAAAAACTCAGTCATGTCTAGATCCCTACAGCCTTTAGGAGGTATACGTATTTTTTCTGATTCTACAAATTTTGAGGACCAGTAATAGGACGACTCAGAACCATCTTTCTGACTCCTCTTGTCAATTGTAGGCATGTCTGCACGTGCTCTTTGCCAGTGTTCTGATTTAAAAAATGCCAACCGCGCTTTCTTCTTCTCCTGAGCTTCCTTCAAAAGTTTATCCCTTTCCACCCTACGATATACCTCGTCTTTCAACGCCTCTATAAAAACCATTTCCTTAGTCTTTAGTTCTTCAATCTTCCACTTTTCTTCCTCTTGTTTTCGCAAAATTAATTCCTCATCTAAAAGATATTCCTGTAACCAGAATTAAGGTTTTCTTAAAGGTAAAATATAATTAAGTGTCGTATTATATAGAAAAGCAAATAACCTGTAAAATGTCATCATCAGAGTAGACATGTATTTCGGTTGAATGTCTAGTAGAAATTAGAGTGTCAACCAATTCCCCGAATGCACGACACAGTTGTTCTTGAAATTGTGTGCTTAGATGAGAAAAAGATCGACTAAAATCCAACTTTTCCTGTATATGAAAAAGAAAATTAAATTAAAATACAATAATTTTAAAAAAAAAATGGCAGATAAGTTAATCGAACTGAAATCTTACCCGAAATCCGTTAGTTCTTTCACATGCAAGAACCTACATAGTAATTTTTAAAAGAATTAAAATTGGCAACCCTACAATAAGTATAATCTATATAACGCAACTCACCTGAATAATACACTCAAGTTTGAAAACACGACTATTCAACTTCTGAATTACAGAATCCTTAACACCGATCTCTGTAATAAGACTACTGGCATCAATCCTAGGGAGAAGCGGTAAATACTTCTTTTCAGTCCTCCCACATTTCCTTAATGCATCCAACTTCTGTAAATAAACATCATAGTCATGTGGTGCCTTTCGTTTAAGAGTCCTTGGTATGTACTCCATTATGTACTCCCGAGACTGGATATAAAATTCCGACTCCTGCTCCACTAATGTTGGTTTCAAATCAAAATTAATCTTCAATTCCTACGAAATACATCAAAAACAAGAATATTATAAAATGAAAATTATTAAAAATTATATTAAAGTCCTTGTTGTTGCGTATATGAAAATTTACCTTGCCAAATAAAGATTCATAATCTGATTTTTTAAAAACTTGTTTCCTTGACCAGGCTATACCCCTTGGAATCACATCTGGTTGTTTATTCCACCAACAATTGCTTCTTTCAAAGGACTCAAGAATCCATATCTATAAAATAAAACTTTGTGTTTCTATATCATTTAAAAAAAATGTTACAAATATAACAAAAATTAAGTACGGAAATACCTTGAAAGCCCAGACAAATCCAGAAAGTGTATAACTTGGCACAAACTTCGAAGAAGCTTCAAGTCCTTTAAGATGTTGAAACCTGTGTCTTGATACGACATTCAATAACTGGTTGTAAAGTTGCCTCCAAATGTGCTCCCCCCATGGAAACGAATTCCATGATTCAAGGTCTTCAACCAGACGCAATAGTTTATCATCCACTTGTTCAGTCAACAAACGACCCATAAAAATGACCTCTAACACTAAGAAAAAAAGTAATTCACTTTACTCCTAACGATGACTTTTGCTTCATATTCCTTTAAGAAAAAAAGTAAATAAACCCCTCTTAGGACAACAATAAGAAAGGGGATAGCAAAACGTTTATGAAAGAAAAATGTTTAGCAAAACGTTGATACTATATAACCAACACCTATTTATATTTCTTTATAAATGTTTAGCAAAACGTTGATACTATATAAGCAAACATTCCAGGTAATAAGCGGTTTGAGATAAAGAAAAAAAGCTGAAATAACAAGCACAGTTGTACCAATAGCTGTCCTAATTTTCAAAGAAATTGGTCTAAAAAAAGTACCAAACCAGAATGTGAGTGGGGCAAAATAAGCTCTTTACTAATGAGTTTCTCTAAACGAAAAAGCTCTCACAGAAACAAGAGACATGAACAGTTAACTATATTTATGCTAAACTACTTTGTCTTAAATAAATTTTAATCTGATTTATGCTATATTAATGGATTATGCAACTACAACTACAAATTCACAAACTGTTTTACTCCACAATAGCAGTTAACCATTTAGAAATCAGCTGTGACTATTTATGATATGTTCTAATATTTTTATTTTTCAAAATAACTATTTCAACAATAAATCAGCCTAAGTATACCAATCAATAAAGTACTCTACTACTAAAAACCACAGTAAAGCACATATCCAAACACCCCTATATCTAACTGTTACACTATAAAATCAAACAAACTTCTACAAACTACAAATCCACAAATAAAACAAGCTAAAAAACCACAGATTCTATTTGGATGTATATGTTAAGTTTAATAAAATTTGGTGTTTACGCAAACACTAGTCCAAGTAAGTTTATTTTTAACAGGTTGCACCTACGTACCTAATGGACCAACAAGTTTTTGGTGTTTAAGCAAACATTCAAGGCATATACAATGATTAGTCCAAATAAGTATATCTTTATAGTCTACACTTCCTGTTTTGACCTAGGTACCTAAAGGATTAACAATCATTAGTCCAAGTAAGAATTAACAAGTTTCAGCGAACAACCAATGTATTCAAATCTTCGCAATAACAATCATAAGCAGTCAAAAGAGTTGCCCAAGTAGTTTGAACCTGATCGGGAGTACGGACTATTTCCCGCCGTGTGTAAGCAGGATGTATATAGTCCGAGGCCCGATATCTGAGCACAACTCTACTGGATTAAGTATACCAAGCATCTATGGTTCAAGCTCGCCCGGAATCACCCCTTGATCCGTTTGGCCTCGTTACCATGTATGGTTCCCATAGATGACACGGTAACCACTGCCCTGGCCCTTATGATTGTAGTAGCTAAGACAAACAAAATGATTGTCAACGCACAAAAACTTGAAACTCTTACTAAAAACTTTGATTGAAGGCATGTTTATCAAACTTAGTCAACTAATCGCAGCTATGTTTCTCAAACTTAGTAATGACCTAACACCCAAAAACCTGAAACTGTTACTAAAAACTTCGATTTAAGACATGTTTATCAAACCTAGTCAACTAATCGCAGCTATGTTTCTCAATTCTTAGTAATGACCTAACACCCAAAAACCAGAAACTCTTACTAAAAACTTCAATATCATTTGTTTATCAAACTTAGTCAACTCAGATAATCCTAACCCTAAAAATCCAATAAAACTTAGCCATAGATCAGAAAAAATTAGTCATACAAACTTAGCCATAGATTACAAATTTAAATACATAATTAGATAAACCAAATAAATTGAATAAGATAACACAAACCCTAAACCCTAAAGTATACACTAAAGCTTAATCGAAAACATAAGTACTTACCCTAGCCCAAACCATTTTATATCGGTTGATTCAGATCTGTAAAAAACCCTAACCCTAATTAACGATAACCCTCAGATCTGTACACAAATAGTGATGTTGATACAGAAACTATGTGTGTGTCTATTTGCTAAACGTATTGAAGTCTATAATCAGGTTGTTTGATAAACTCTAAATATTTGGGGATCTGATGGAGAGATTATGTGTGAAATATCTAATCGTGTGTGTGTGGGTGTGATCTCAAATTGGGGATCTGATAGGAGAGAGTGGGTGTGAGTAATAGAGAGAGAGTAAAAAAATACAAAGTATTTAGAGAGTATACATGTAAAAAAATACAAAGTTAAAAATGTAATGTAATGTATTTTTGCAAAAAAAAATTATAAAAGATGTACTTGTACCTAACTAGTTGCCCAAGAAAGTACAATAGTGGGTGCAAGTTGCCCAAGAAATTTGTACCTTAAATTAATATAAAAAGACCATACTTTTCTGCTAAAAGACAAAATAGTTAAGTCGCCCAAAAAAGTAGGTCTCAGTTGCTCAAGAAAATAGTGGGGTTAGTTGTACCTTGCAAGTACAAGGTGGGGTCAACTTATGGGACACTTGTCATAATTCTGGGATGGTTGCCCAAAAAAACTTGTGAGAGAGTCGCCCTTGGGGTATTTGGGGAAGTTGAAAAATATTGGGGTATTTAGGGTACACTAGTGTGTACTTTTGGGGTAAATAAAGAATTTTCTCATTTTTTATTTTATTTTTTATTTTATTGTTATTATTTTTTGTTAGTAAGTGAGGTATTTTGGTGTTTTAGTTATTGTTGTGTTATTGAAAAAATGATGAGATGGCGTTAATGTGACATACCAATAAGTGTTATTAGCACTAATACTTGATAGAGTTGTAATTATTATTAATGTGTCAAATTAGATTTATTTTTAAATAATTATCACTATTGCAAATAGCATAGTAACTAAGGCTCCTCACACTAAATAGCATAGTAACTAAGGCTCCTCACACTGGATTGGAAAAAATCGTTCATGGAGATCGATTGATCGATGTTCGATACCGATCGTCCCAGTGTGGAAATCGTGGAGATCGATCGCCGGTAAGGTAGAAATCACAAATCGTTCGTATATCCGATCGATATTTTACAAACAAATCTTTCATATTACAGTTTGCATATTAAAAAAAAATGATGATGCAATATAGGTTGCCACTGTGATGAGAGAGATGAATATGGGTTGAAGAGAGAGAAAGCTGAGGTGGCAGCCGGAAAGATGATGCAATATAGGTCACCACTGTGAGAAGCATAAAATTGTGTTCAAATTTCAAAGTCACGGGAGCTCATACTAATAAGTTACGGAGTAGCATGCATGCAGTCAATAATTGCATTCGAGATTGCTTGTAACGATTTGTTTACCAAAAATAAAAATAATAATAATAATAATAATTAGTGGTGTTGTTTTAGTCACACACAAAGTCTTCCTGACAGAATTTTGTTGGAAAGTTACTCGAAATTTCATTTCATGATTTCATCACTCATACAGAACTGGATTTTGTTATCTCATTGGCATTATTACCACCCATTTTAAGTCTTTCTGAAGAAAATTATTATTAATGTTTCAAATTATATATACTATCTAAAACCCAGGCAACTCACCACAAAGCGACACGTGTCGCTACAGTACGCGTTACAGTAACTTTTTTTTGCATTGCTACAGTAATCAGTATTTTTTTTTTTTTTTTTTACATAAATTTCCTTAAGAAAATTTGTTTTTTATTAAAAAAAATAAAAATAAAAAAATACAAAAAATAATGCATTTTTTTTGCGACGCTACAGTACTCGGTACAAATTTTTTTTTTAACATAAATTTCCTTAAGAAAATTTGTTTTTAAAAAAAAATACAAAAAATAAAAATAAAAAAATACAAAAAATAATACACTTACAAAAAATTTCTTATACAAATTTGTTTATTTTTTAAAAAAAAAAAAAAAAAAAAAAAGCATACCGAGAAAACAAACAACCAAAAAAAATTTCAACCGCAACGCCAAAAAAAAAAAAAAAAAAAAAAAAAATCCGTAAATATAAACAAATTATGCTTCCAAGTAAACATATACATACTTCAAATAACAAAATTATTAATTACACCGTACAACCGACAAAATACAAAACACAAAACACACCCGTCGCAACGCGCAGGCAACCCCGCTAGTTAGATTTATTTTTAAATAATTATCACTATTGCAAATAGCATAGTACAGTAACTAAAATTGTGTTCAAATTTCAAAGTCACGGGAGCTCATACTAATAAGTTACGGAGTAGCATGCATCCAGTCAATAATTGCATTCGAGACTGCTTGTAATGATTTGTTTCCCAAAAATAAAAATAATAATAATAATAATAATTAGTGGTGTTGTTTTAGTCACACACAAAGTCTTCCTGACAGAATTTTGTTGGAAAGTTACTGGAAATTTCATTTCATGATTTCATCACTCATACAGAACTTGATTTTGTTATCTCATTGGCATTATTACCACCCATTTTAAGTCTTTCTGAAGAAAAATCCTGCTATCATCATAATCTACACCATCTTCCTACTCCTATTTACATTCTCACAAATCACCATTTTAGTTCCCCATAATGAGCCAAACTGATTGGGACCATGACAAGTATTATTACTGGACAGACTACATTTGTAAATTTGACACTGTTGTGGGTATTCCGAGTGGTTTTCGAGATTGCTTATGGTATGAGTCATGGCGACAAGATAAATACAGTAAACCTATGCCATGGATTGGTATCTATATCGCGGTAGCATCTCTCGTTTGCATCCTAGCAATGGTAGCTGATTTAATACATGGTTTAAGAAGCAGAAAACTATGGTTCCCTTGTAAATATTTTACTCTGAATGCTGCTTCTCTCACTGTGATAGCTGTTGCCATGAAGCTACCTGTGGATTTAAGTAATCCAATGAGAGGTGTTGTAGACCAGTGGGCAAAGCACGGAAGCATGGCCTTTATGTGCACCATGATGGCGAATTTATTGCCTTCTTTAGCAACCATGAATGGCAAGGAACTTCTCACAAACATCATAGCTTTGGATATTCTGGTAATCACCTTGATTGTGAATGTTTGCATTCAATTATATACGGATGTGGTTGGAGATCCTGATGATTTCCTTCCTAGTGTTAAGGAAATAGCATATGTTTATGTGGCTTTGCTATTCCTCTTGCTGATAATACAGACATGCTCAGGTTTAACGATTCTAAAGTCCAAACAAATAATAGAATTGAAATACCAAGCAGGTCATGAAACTGCTTTGAAGGACCTAGAGTCTGCCCTAAAGTCACAACAAACACAACCAGGAAGATTAAATGCTGAGATGCTAAAGCAGCATGTGATAAACCATTGGATCATGGCAGGAACAGGCAGCCCTCAGTTCATCACAGCTTGCTCTGCAACTACCTCTGCTTCTGGGGTAATATGTGTTGCTAGCACTGTCATACATGTAATTATTCCATTTTTTATTATTATAGAAGGAATGCTAGGAAACTACTTAACGCATTATAAAGAGTCAATTCCAGTAATTCTCATAATACAGTGTATCGGAAGTCTAGTAGGAACAATTGCACCACTTTGTAGATGTTATGCAGCCTTGAGCTTTAAGTTGTCCATCAAATGGATCTGGAACCAAATTAAGGTATTTAAAGTAGAGGGCTACTGGACTCAGAAGCTGTATGATTGGAAACAGAGTAGAATACCAATTTCAGTTAGTAGTCGCAAAACCAAGATTTTCATCCACAAGATCAAAGTCATATTTCTTATCATTTGTATAGGACTTCAGATGACGGTTGTGGTAGCATGTAAGATAACAGCGCTGGTCCCTATTTTCATTGTGATATGTGTTTTGTTTTGTGTTCGGTGTTGGAAGTGGTTTAAACCCATGTTTAGTGCCTCAAGTGATGTCACGGGACAAAATCTTGAACAAGAGAGCTTTGACAATCTTAAGCCATATGTGTTGCAACTGCAAGACGATATGGAGCTTTCGGAGAGAACATTAAAAAGCATTTCAAAATCTGCAAACCGCTTGATCGAAAAGGCTAAAAAGCAACCACCCAGCAATCTCGTGAAGCTTCTAGGAGAATCTAAAGGTTTTGAACGAGTTGGAAAGTATGACAGCCCTCATGTTCTACCTTTATTTAAAGAATATTATCTGGATTATCTGGATTGTTGGAGCTTACCGTTGGTAACCCTGACTGCCATCGCCGTTTCTCTACGTAAAATACAGAATGACAAAGTTGATGGGTTGCGAAGCAGTGTGAGTGAAGGTCTTACATACGTCACACTTGTGGAAGAAAGTCTCAATGCTATCGATGATAAGTATGTAAGGACTCAAAAGGCGGCTGAATTGCTGTGGCAGGAAGTTGAAGTCTCCAATGAATGGCTAGGAAACAATCTGAAAAAACATGATCCTGAAGTGAACACAAAAGTGATTCTGGAATGGTTCAACGATGAAGCTAAAAAGATGGTCGCTAAAGTGCAAGATATTAGAAGCGCAAATGATCCCAATTACAACCGCTCTATTTGCGCAAATTCAATGTATCGAATCACCAAATCAATCCTTTCCGACCACAGCAACATTAATGAGCTTACCCAAGAGCAGTTATTCAAGAAATTATCATTAATGATTGCTGATATACTGGCTGCTTGTCTCACCAACTTACCCCAAGTCATAGTTACAAAATGTCATGAAAGTGTGATAGAGAAAAGGGTGTCCAGTGTCAATGCTACAGTCCAACTCCTTGGTGAGACTACGGAGATAATCGAAAACCTTCAAGTCCGGGTACTTCCAGCTGGCTTGGATCCTGCTGACTTACCTTTCATTGGCAAATGGCGTGATCATTTTAACGTTGCCTCTACTTAAAGAGCGTATCTGTTCTGGTAAGTTTAATAGGATTTGCTTCACTATATTGGTTTCCTTTAGTAGTATTTGTTTTAACGCTTCAATATGAACTGCAGAATAAAGCTTATGTGATTTCGAGGGCGGTTGATACGTGATTGATGTTGAAGACCAAGTCAAGGGATAAATCACATATTTCACTCTTCATGCACACATTGATAAATTAGTTTCTCATGCATCTTTTTAGGAAATTAAATAACAAGTGGTACTAGTCCACCACTTCATGCATTAGCCATGTTTACATTTAACTTCCCACGTTATTGTCTTGCACCAGAAGATTAGGCTAGCTTGCATTTATCTTTGGCTATTTAAGTGTAACTTTGTTTTATGAATGTATTGAAATAAAGTATTTTATCAAACTTATGATACTTGAGGGACTTATTGTGTAAATATTTCTTATTAGTTTTACTTATTCTAATGTTTGGTCTAGTTTTGGTGTTTTCTTATTGTGCAGGGGTTAGTTTGTAACTTCTGGCTATATAAGCTCCCATACGAGCTAGGGTTTCATAACTAATGCTTTGATCAAAGATTACACGCAGTTTTCTCTCATTGCTCTTTCTTTTGTGGTTGATATTGTTCTTCTGAGTTTCTTGTTTAAGTTGGATAGTTGTATTGATTAGATCAAGATCTACTTGATCTGATAGTTTGGTTTCTGGGTTGATAATATTGTTTAGTTTACTGGTTTGGTTTTAGAATGTGAGTGATTGTAGATAGCACCTATTAGAGGGACTATCATTGTTTCTTTGTATTGTATTTGGCTTGCATCCGTTTGGGGACAAGTCTTCAGTGTTTATAGTTGTAATAAAAGTAAAGATCACCAAGGGGTGGTTGGTTGGGTGATTAATCGGTTGTGTTAGTTGTTTTGTTACCATTTTTACATGGTATTAGAGCTTTAGGCTTTGATTGATTGATTCTTGGATAGGATTTAGTGGATTCAACGTTCTTGGTGTTGAATCTTGCTGGATTTGGGTTTTATTGTAAGCTGGTAGTATCAGTTGAAGGTTTAGGGTTTTTTCTTGAAACCCTAGATTTTGGGGGTTTTGGTTCTTGATCGGTTTGGTGGTGATTGATTGCAATTTATTGCAATTTTGGTGGTTTCTTGTTGAAACCCTAATTGGATTATTGGGGGTTTCTGTTTCTGGAGGATCTGTGGTTCGATTGGGTTGGTTCTTGGTGGCAATTACTCTAGACTAAGTGAATCTAGAGTTAATTGCTTGTTATTCCGCTGCTGGTTTCGCTATAATCACTGTAAGTGTTCTTTTTCTTTAAGAGACCTGTGCTTTAGTAAGAGTGGGTGCAAACGGACAGACTAACATCTTGACCTGCCAACATTGATTGGTACGGAAGCCTGCTCTGGTCTGTCCCAGTCTGCTCTGCTAGGCATTTGGTGACTCTTGGGTGTGAGTTGTGTAGCATTAGTTTTATTTTTTGGATTGTTGTGTCTAGATCGAAGGAGGATAGGAATTGGGCAGTCTTGGAAGTTGTGGTTTGGTGGTTTCTTGGTTTGTTAGTCTCTATTTTATCTGTTAGTTGTAACTGGTTGTTTTTTGCTTATTTGTTTTTGTTTGTCTTCTGCTTGTTTAGTGTTTCATTATGGCTATTATGATTAGTAGTTTGGATCAGAGTAATCCTCTGCATCTACATCCTAATGATTCTAACTGTGCTTCTATTGTGAGTATTAAACTGTCTGGTGTTGAGAATTATAGGGTGTGGTCTAGTGCTATTAAACTTGCTATGCAGATTAAAAACAAGATGGGTTTTCTTGATGGTAGTTGTGTTAGAACTAGTTATGCTGCTAGTCCCTTACTAGAAGCCCAGTGGGACAGGTGTAATGCTTTTGTTCTTAATTGGATTCTTAGTTCTTTATCCCAAGATGTATATCTTGGTCATGTGTTTTCTGATAATGCTGCTAGTGTTTGGAAAGAATTAAAGGATACATATGATAGAATTGATGGGTCTGTTGTTTTCAATCTGTTACAAAAGATTAATACATTTAAACAAGGTGGTTTACCTGTTTCTGAATATTACCATAAGTTGAGTTCTCTGTGGAGAGAGTTTGATATTCTTACTAAGCTGCCTGATTGTGTTTGTGAGGCTAGAATTGAATTAAATGATCATGGAAAATTGTTGAAATTGATGCAATTCTTGATGGGTCTTGATGACATTTATCAGCCTATTAGGAGTAGCATTCTGACTAGGGAGGTTCTTCCTGAGGTTAAGGATGCTTTTGTCATCATTTCTAGGGAAGAATCCCATAGAGGGATTCCTACCACTTCTGTGAAGTCTGAAAAGCCTCAGGTTTCTGCTTTTGTGTCCAGACCAAATGTGAATAATAGTAATAATAGAAGAAATTCTAACAATAACAACTGGTCTGGTAATAATTCTAATAATAGAGGAAATTATGATAGTTTGATATGTAAACATTGTGGGTTAAAAGGACATACTATTGAGAGGTGTTTTGAAATTATTGGTTATCCTCCTGGTTTTAAAAGAAATCCTAACTTGAAGCCTGTATCTGGTTTTAATAATAATAAGAATAATAATGTTGAGGCTAAAAGTGTATCTGGGATTAATGTTGATGGGAAGAATAGTGGCACTGTTTCTTTCACTAATGAACAGGTTATGAAGTTGATGAATCTTTTGAATGATAAGACTTGTACTTCTGCTAATGCCACCATGGCAGGTAGTGCTTCATGTTCTTTCTTTAACTGTAATGTTTTCTTTAATCAACATTTTTATAAGTTTTTTGTTGCTAAAGTCAAATTATATGGAGTCAGTTATCATCTAGGATGGATAATTGACTCAGGTGCTAATCAACATATGACAAATAGTACAGAAAAAATGTTTGGTGTTGTTGATATATCTGATTTAAAACTTACAGTTGGACACCCTAATGGTACTTTGGCTAAAATAACACATGTTGGAAACTTAAGATTGAATAATAATGTGGTTTTGTTTGATGTGCTTGTTGTTCCTGAATATTCTATGAGCTTATTGTCTGTTCATAAAATGATTAAGGATAGTAAACTTACTGTTGGTTTTGATGAAACTACATGTTATATTCAGGATTTGAAAAAGCAGAGTGTTCTGGGGACTGGTAGTGAGTTTGGTGGGTTGTACATATTTGATAAGGAATCTTCTTGTCTTGCTATGACTAATCAGAGTGAGTTTTGTGTGTATTATGTGTCTAAAGAGGTCTGGCATAACAGATTGGGTCATCCTGCTAATCAGGTTTTGAAATTATTAAAAGGTTCTTTAAATCTGACTAATGTTAATCATGAAGGTCCTTGTGAAGTTTGCCATAAGGCTAAACAAATCAGAGACTCTTTTCCTTTAAGTGAGAATAAGTCCACTGTTTTTGGGCAACTTATACATCTTGATGTGTGGGGGCCTTATAAAGTGATTAGCAGGGAGGGTTTTAGGTATTTTCTGACCATTGTTGATGACTATAGCAGATCTGTGTGGGTGTATATGTTAAAAACCAAAGATGAAGTGTTTGGAATGTTTGTTAAGTTTTACAATCTTGTTTAGTGTTTGGAATGTTTGTTAAGTTTTACAATCTTGTTTTAACTCAGTTTGAGAAAAAAATTAAGATCATAAGGTCTGACAATGGTACTGAATTTGTAAATAACAAGATGTCTGACTTTATTAGTGCTATGGGAATCATACATCAAACAACTTGTGCATATACACCATAGCAGAATGGTATAGCATAAAGGAAACATAGACATCTTTTGAATGTTGCCAGAAGTCTTATGTTTCAGGGAGGGATACCTCTTGTGTTTTGGTCTGAATGTGTGTTGACTGCTACTTATTTGATTAACAGGCTTCCTTCCTCTGTTTTAAATGGTAAGTCACCTTTTTCATTGGTGTATAATTAGGAACCAAATTTGTCCCATTTAAGGAGTTTTGGGTGTTTGTGTTTTGCAGTCATTTTAAAAGGGTCTGACAAATTTTCTTCTAAGTCTGAAAAATGTGCCTTGATTGGGTATGCCAGTGGAAAAAAGGCATATAAGTTGTTAAGTCTTGAAAATAGATCTATTCTATATTCTAGAGATGTTAATGTTAATACAAATATCGCCTAAAAACGTTATTTATATTTTACGATCTTCGCTAAGTTTTGTTAACGACAAAATGTAAACTTTAGTTTTTAAGTAAAACATAATCTTAGTTTTAAAGACTTGCATAAACTAGACTTTTGCTACATTTTACATTTCATAAAACACAACACTTTTTATTTTCTAAAAATAGAATTGTCACATCACATTTATGGCAAGTTTTGTCATTATACATTTATGGAAAGAAATGTGTTTGACTTACTAAGATGTTGCTTGCAAGTTTAGTGTTTGACTTGATATTATGAGATGTGACATTGTTTGGTTTGCAAGGAGTTATGAGATGTGACTTTGTTTGGTTTGCAAGATTTATTGCAAAACCAACTGCAAGCCCGGCGGTACCCTGGGGGTACACGGGCGGAACCCTTCTGAGGGGTCCGCCTGATCCGCCAGACCTGCAGAAGGTTTGGCTATAAATATCAAGCCACAAGTTGAATTTTGGCTTATCACTTGACATCTTATTTTACACACACATTCATTCTTACATCTAACCTCTTAACATTTCATATATGAAGTTTCTTTTTGTAGCAAAGAGATTCACGAGCTTACTAAAAGTAACAAGTATTCAACACAACGTTGCAAGACTTATTAGCTTAGCATTGTGTAGACTTGTGTAGTTTACACTTCATTTGATTGTGTATTTTCAGTAGTGATCGGTTAGTATTTTAGTCCTCAAAATACAAAGTGTATCGGGAGAAGTTGTACCCTTGTAAAAGAACTAACGGGAGTGGTTGTACCCTTGGTAAAGAACTCGACATCTAGCTTTGTGTCGGTAAAAGTATAAGCGACGTGTAAGGTTTTCTCCGCCGGTGAAAGGAGCTTGTTGACTAGTGAAAGTAACTCTCGAGTTGGATACTCGGGGCGTGGACGTAGGGCAAGGAAAAAGAGTCCTTGTAGCCAAACCACGATAAATACTCGTGTTGTGGTTTGATGGTTTTTTCATTTACTTGCATGTTATATATTGTGTTTGTGTATATATCTTTGATCAAACGGAAAGTTTCAAAGCTAACTTAACTAGCTAAAAAGATTTTAATCGGTAAACTATTCAACCCCCCCTTCTAGTTTTCCACAATTGGCATCAAGAGCTACGTTACTCAAGCTTTTAAAATATATTGTGTTTTAAAACTTGAAACGATCCATGGATTTTAAATATTACAAAGAAGGGCAATCTATGCAAAGACCGCCACTCTTTGAAGCAAATGGTTTTATATATTGAAAAAACCGTTTTGAAACTTACGTGAAATCTAAAGATATAGATTTGTGGTATATAATTATTGATGGTGATAACGTAGTTACTAACATCAAAGATGACGATCAAAAGAAATTAATTGGTAAAAATAATGAAGCTAAAATGATGCTTTACAACGCTTTGCCTAAGAAAGAATATGAAAGAGTCTTTTTGTGTAAAACCGCCAAAGATATTTGGCAATCTTTAATTGTCACTCATCAAGGAAACTCACAAGTTAAAGATAACAAAATTGATCTTCTTGTTCAACAATATGAACAATTTGTTATTTCCGAAGATGAGATTATTGATAATGCTTTTGCTAGGTTTAATACTATTATTACTTCACTTAAAGCACTTGACGAATCTTTTTGTAGCAAGAATTTTGTCAGGAAATTTCTTAGAGCACTCCATCCAAAGTGGAGAGCAAAAGTATCGGCAATTGAAGAATCCAAAGATCTTTCAAGCATGTCACTTGATGAGCTAATTGGAAACCTCAAAGTTCACGAAATGGTAACGGAAAAAGATTCGGAACTAGTTAGAGGCAAAAAAGAAAAAGTTAAGTCCATTGCCTTGAAAGCTAGAGTCCAATCAAGTGATGATGAAGAATCTACTTCGGATAGTGATGATGAGGAATATTCTATGGCCGTTAGAGACTTCAAGAAGTTCTTTCGTAGAAGAGGAAAGTTTGTAAGGCAACCTAAAGATGACAAGAAAACTTTCCGAAAAGATCGTGATGATAGGAAAGGAAAGGTTGAAAGAAAATGCTATAGGTGTGGAGACACAAGTCATCTTGTAGGAGAATGTCCAAAACCACCCAAGAGCAAACCTCAACAAGCTTTTGTGGGTGGTGCTTGGAGTGACTATGAAGGAGATGACGATGAGCCAAAGAATGACGATATTGCTCTCATGGCTCACAACTCAAATGAGGTATTATCCGACTCATCTTACTCCCCTATTGATGATGACACTTTACAAAAAGAATATAACAAACTTTGTGAATTGAGCTTAAAAATCATAAACAAAAATAAATTTTTGAAAACTAAAAAGGAGTTTTTAGAAAATGAAGTTTATGAGTTAAAAGAAAAAGCTAAGAGATTAGAAAAGAGTAAAGGTATTGACCCACCTTGCAAATCATGTGAAGAGCTTAAACTAGAAGTTGAGAAACTCAAAATTACTCAAAATGATCTAATAAAACAAACCACAAAGTTTAAGAAGTTCGATAAGAACATTTCTTGTGCGGATGAAATTATGAAACTTCAAAAGTCACCCTTTGATAAAACAGGACTAGGATTTACGAAAATTGAAACTTCAAAGGGTCAAATGAAACAAGAAAAGATTGCACGAGAAACAAATAAAATTGCTACAGCAGCCTGCGGATCAGGCGGAACCCAATTTAAGGTTCCGCCCGTTGGTCCCGAAGGTTCCGCCAGGTCTGCTGCAGCAGTAACTCCATCCACTTCGGATCGTTCAAAATTTGTTAAAGTTACATACAAAAATGGAACAAAACCTGTGTTTAAAAATGGAGTAGGATTTAGTAAAAATGAATTTAGAGCTAAAATTACTCAACCAAGACCTAAGACTCCAATTCCCAAACGCCCCTTTCCAAAGAGCAACTTCAACACTCGACCAAACTACCAACATGTTTGGAACCAAAACACTCCTAGACATTACCAAACTCCAAACCACATGCCATGGAACCCTTATGCTCTATTTTCATACTTGGAACAAATTAATGGTATGCTTAACCAAAATGGACCCATGAGAAATTGGGGACCAAATGTTTGAGTGTTTTTCATAAAATAGGTGTGCCTCAAAGTTTGTTTGGAACCGGATGAATGGATTAAAGATAGCGGTTGTTCAAGGCACATGACGGGTAACAAAAGCCTCTTCACTTCTTATCACAAATGTGACGGAGGTAATGTTACGTTTGGTAGTAATGCTAAGAGCAAAATCATCGGAAAAGGTACAATCTCTCATGACTCCCTTTTTATTGATGATGTAGCTCATGTTGATAACTTAGGTTTTAATCTCCTTAGTATTAGTCAATTTTGTCGTAATAAGTATAATGTTCTTTTTAGTGAAAACGGAAGTAAAATACTTAAAGATGGTATAACCATAGCCAAAGGTGTCCTTAAGAACAACGTATATGTCATGAAGATGGATCCAACATCTAGAGACAAACTTTGTCTTACCTCATTAGATGAATCTTCAACTTTATGGCATAGACGTTTAGGACACGCTAACATGAGACTAATCCAAAACCTCTCCTCCAAAGACTTAGTTCGAAACCTACCTAAGTTGAAATATGACCAACACTTTTGTGATGCTTGCAAAGTCGGTAAACAAGTCCATAATAGCCATAAGGCTAAAAACTTGGTTTCTACATCTAGGTGTCTATAACTTTTGCATATGGATTTATTTGGTCCATCCGCTATACAAAGTTATGGAGGTAACTTCTACACTTTGGTCATAGTTGATGATTACTCAAGATATACTTGGACAAAATTTTTGAAAAGTAAAAATGAAGCTTTTGATAAATTTGAGATTCTAAGTAAGAAAATTCAAAATCAAGTAGGGTCTAATATTGTGTCTATTAGAACAGATCACGGTCGTGAATTTGATAATGAATTTCAATTTGGAAAATTTTGTGATAATAATGGTATAACTCATAACTTTTCGGCTCCACGTACTCCTCAATATAATGGTGTAGTAGAACGTAAAAACCGGACATTACAAGAGATGAGTAGAACAATGCTTAATGAACAAAACATTCCACAAAGTTTTGGTGTAATGCCGTTGACACATCAACGTACATTTTAAATCGAGTCTTAATTAGACCATTTTTGAATAAAACTCCTTATGAACTATATAAAGGTAAAAAGCCTACATTAGGATACTTTAGAGTGTTTGGGAGTAAATGTTTCATTCTTAACACCAAGGATTATCTCACCAAATTTGACCCAAAGTCTTATGAAGGTGTATTTCTTGGATATTCACAAAATAGTAAAGCATACATCGTTTTGAACAAAGAAACCTTAAGAGTCGAGGAATCGTTGAACGTAACATTTGATGAGAGTCCACCTCCCTCTAAGACATCACCTTTGGTAGATGATGACTTAGTTGAAAGCCAAGCAATAGAAAATCAAGAAATTTTAAGTGATGACAAAGAAAATGAACTATTTAACAAAGAACTTGTCAATGTCAAAGAATCCAAAAGTCATCCATTAGATGGTGTCATTGGCAATATTAACGAAAGAACACTAAGGTCAAAAGTTCAAAATGAAAGCAACTACTTTTGTTTCGTGTCAACCATTGAACCTAAAAATATTAATGAAGCCATTAAAGATGAGTCTTGGGTAATTGCAATGCAAGAAGTGTTAAACCAATTTGTTAGTAATGATGTATGGACATTAGTTCCTCAACCAAAGAGTCAAACTATAATTGGAACAAAATGGGTATTTCGTAATAAAATGGATGAAAATGGAATTGACTCTAGAAACAAAGCTATGCTAGTTGCACAAGGATATAACCAACAAGAAGGCATTGACTACGATGAAACTTTTGCTCCGGTTGCTAGGCTCGAGTCAATTAGAATCTTACTTGCATATGCATGTGCACACAATTTTAAACTCTTTCAAATGGACGTCAAAAGTGCATTTCTAAACGGAGTCATTAATGAAGAAGTGTATGTTGCTCAACCACCGGGCTTCATCGATTTTGAAAAACCAAATCATGTTTACAAACTTAAAAAGGCTCTTTATGGACTTAAGCAAGCTCCAAAAGCATAGTATGATCGACTTAAAACATTCCTAGTTGACCATAAGTATACCATGGGCTTAGTTGATAATACTCTCTTCACTAAGAAGAAAGATTCACATATTATCATAGTCCAAATCTATGTTGATGACATTATATTCGGATCAACTTGTCAAGAATTATGTGTGGATTTCTAAAAAATCATGCATGACGAGTTTGAAATGAGTATGATGGGAGAACTCAACTTTTTCCTAGGACTCCAAATTAAACAACTAGAAGATGGTATCTTCTTTAACCAATCTAAATATATTAAGGACATGCTTAAGAAATTTGGATTAGAAGATTCGAAACCTATCAAAACTCCCATGTCCACGGAAACTAAACTCACCAAGGATGAGGAAAGTGAATCCGTAGATAGCACTAAATATAGAGGTATGATTGGTAGTCTACTTTACCTAACGGCTAGTAGACCCGACATTATGTTTAGTGTTTGTCTATGTGCTCGTTTTCAAGAAGATCCTAAGACTACCCATCTCGAAGCCATTAAAAGGATTTTTAGGTATATTAAGGGCACTACACATTTAGGTTTATGGTATCCCAAAGGAACGGGAATAGACACCTGATTCGTGCAAACCAATTATATATAATAGTAGTATAGTATCGAAGTGATCCGCAAGAAATACGAATCACCCGAGTCGTTTCCAAGTGAAGGTGTGAATGGAATCAATTTTATTGATTCGTGTAATCGTGATTTGAAAAGTGGTGAAAAAGGCAAATAGTGATCAAATAATTCAAGTATCAACTAACAATTAGGAATTATGCAAAGAGTACAAGCAAGTAATGCACCAAAGTCTAAAACGCAAAAACGGGAATGCACGCGCGATTATTAACGTAACGCGCGCGATAAAACGCGAGTTTTAAGCTACACTAATCCTACGGACTTCAAATTAATTTTAAAAAGTTAAAAATAATTAAAGAAAATTTTAAGAAAAAGAAAAATATTTTTTTTTTTTGACTTTTTAATTAATTTTTATGAATTAAAAACTAATTAAACTATTTAATAATTAAAAGAAAATGTAAATAAAGTGAGAAAAATGCAAATTTAATTTCTAAAATTCTAAAATAAATGAAAACTATTTTCTAAAATATTTTTGGATTTTTCAGGGGTTTTTCTGATTTTTTTGGATTTTCTATTAATTAAAAAGTATTAAATAATGATTAAAAATGAAAACTAATTAAGAAAAATAGCAAAATAGCTCAGAAAAATATGAAAATTTCTGGGAAAATCTAAAATTATATTCTAAGTTTAGGAAAAATAGAAAAAAAGAAAAATAAGCACTGGAAGTGCTTATTAGCTTAAAAACAGCTTAATTTAAGTGCTTATTAATAAGCACTTTTGACTAAACTTTGACCAAACTTAAAGCAGAAGTATTTTTGACTTTATAAAGCTTGTATGAAAAGATTTCAGACCATGATTAACTCAGAAACTCACATAAGCATCAAAATCAGTTGGAATAAGCAATAAGTTATAAGCCAAAAGCATAAGCAGAAAAGCAATAAGCAATAACTCAACTTAAACAACAACTAGCAGCTATATTAAGCTCAAGGAAACCAATAAACTTCAAGTATGATGAACACACCCAATATGCAGCCCTTAAATAGAAGACAGAAACTAGCTTCTAAACACTCACTTGATAAGCCCAATGGGCTGATCAAATAAGCAGTTAAGATGAAAGTAATTGGTGCAAATTATTCAGCTACCACCAGAGATCTCAGATGAGCCAATTACACAGGTTATAGAACCTATTAACTAAGTCTAAGGCTGTTTAGAATAAGCCCTATGAGCTGATGTGCAGGGGGAGTGCTAGCTCAAACAGGCCACTTCAAATGGCTTATTAGATAAGCAAATAAGCTCCAAAGCTAAAAATTCTTTTTGAAATATGTTAACCTACTGCTAAGCTTTGAAAATCAGCAATCCTCAATTATTTCCAAGAAAAATTTAATGCGAGAACACTTCACACAAATCTGACCAAAACCTGAGTTCAACAAACTTGTTGACTTTTTGTTTTTGAAGCAACTTTGACCAAAATGAGATTTGTTTGCAAAGTTTTAAGTAAAAAAGTTATATTAAGCTGATTTCTAATTGAAATATACTAAAACTTATATCTATTTTAACAGATTACTGATTATGCAAACTACTTACTATAACTGATATGAAGATTAAATTCTAATTTTGACTTTTGAATTATAACCTACTAATTTTATGAAAGTTTAAGCCTATTTGAACCTTGAATGTGATGTCTAAACCTTCAAATACTCCTTAAACCACAAGTTCTCATCAAAACAACCAGAACCAAACATCCTCTTATTGACTGTCACAACCTCAAAATTACCACAGATTGTATCAAATGTATTCCAAATCACCACATATCAACTTACTATGACTCAAAAACTTGTATGAACTCAGAAAAACAGGTCTAGGCACAACATAACTTAATGAACAACAATATGACAGATGATGATTTATGATGATGAAACAGTGAATAACAAACCAATACTATCCCAAGTGACAAATAAGCAAGTATCAAGCAATATCTTAACAAAATAAGCAATAATAATCAGTTATAAGCCAATGAGATCAGATCTACTACTATTAAATTGAAACTATAGAGATGAACAATACTTGAGAAACTTACAAAGCTTTCCCCCTCAGCTTGAAAAGAGGGGGTTCACTAAGCTTGCCTGTCTCTTGACAGGCCAAGTGGACACCTTATGGCTGCCTTTAAACCCAAATAAGCTCAGCTTATTGTGATAAGCTGAGCCAGTTGACTTTTGTTGACCAATGTGATGATTTTGAGTTTTTGACTGTTTTAAGCTACTAACACACTTACAATAGCTATAAAAGCTAATATAAGCATATATCTACTAAAAAGAAGCTTATATGTAAGCTAAGTTTAAGAAAGATAACATCTTTTTTGATTTTTTATATGTTTTATAAATTTTTTTGTATTTTTATGAAAGGGAAAGTAAATAAACAGTTTTACTTTTAAAAAAAAACTATTAAAATGATTCAATTTAACTATTAAAAGAGTAAGTAAACTTATTGAAGGAACAATCAACTAAAACGAAATATTAAGTAAGAAAGCTAAAACATGAAATTAAAACTTTAAAACTAAGAATTTTATTAAGGAAAACTGAGATTACATGAAACTTTTAAGCTAGGAATACATTAGAAATAAAACTGACAGCATAACTTTACTCTAAATCTACATACTCCAACGTATGAAATGAGGGGGGTTTATATAGGGGAACAGGGGAGGTGAGGTCTAGGGTTTAGAAGGATCCAGAAGATCAATTAGAGCCACAAATCTTTAATCCCACTCATGTCTGAGTCATCCCACCTTAGTGATAAGGTTTATCTTGTATCCACGTATCAACGCCCAATCAGAGGTTTTCATTTAGCCACGGTGGAGGTATTGACACCATCTGACACGTTGTCAGATGGTTCTGGAAGGATTCTTAGTACGAGGTAATGATTTTGGATGGGTACGGGTAATAAATGTTGGGTACGAGGTAAAACGGGGAAGGAAGACACACAGTAAAAGGGGCGGTGTGTGTGATTTTTTTATTATAATTTGAAGTGTGGGCCGGGTATAGGATGGGTTTGGATCGGGTAGTGGTAATAAGAGGTGGATTGGGCTTTGTGTTTTGTTATTGAACTTGGGCTTGTTTGTGTGTTTATTTCTTTGGACTAAAGGTGATCCGGTTTGTAGTAGTAGCAAAACCAAGGGACCAAAATGGTATTTCCTGAAATTGCAAGGACCTTTTCTGCCATTCTTCATAAATATTATCCAAGGGCTCATAGTGGCATTCCTTGAATGTTGGAGGACCTGAGTAGCCAAATTTCCAAAATGTACTTCATAAGGACCAAATTTGTAGATTCATGAAAGTTGAGGGACTAAATGTGTCATTTCTTCAAACTTCATTCCCGGGTCACTTATGGAATACTTGAACTTTTGAGGACTTCACATGACTATAAAAACTCCCTTTAGACCACTAGCTTCCCCGGCTCCGGCTCTATTCACTTTTCCAAATCTCGTGCTCGTTTTCGTCGTTTTCTCGTGATTTTTCGTCTTTTCTTAAATATCCGTTCCTGCACGTTCACAAACACAAAAACACACTTTCTTTGGCATTATTGGTTAGTTTTTGGTTTATTTGGTCCAATTTAAGCTAAGAAAATGTGAGTGAATAAGCACTCACCAAAATCCCCCGGACTAAAGTATTGCCGTGTCCTCACGCAATGTGATCAATTCACGCTCGCGAGAAAAATAATTTTATAATTCTTTCTACTAACTTTGTAAAGTAGCAAGAACGTTCAAAAGAAGTAGTAAAATCATTTAATCCCGCAAACGCTCCGTTTTCCAAAATTTATATCTTTATTCCACTTTATTCTATTTTTGGACTTTTCATACTTCATACTTGTGACGGTTTGTTGAACTTTCATTATTTTTGCAATAATTTTTAGGGTCTACGAGTAGAAACACTTCTATTTAAGAAGTGACCATTCGGATAAAAATCGTCATCCTTGATTTTTCACGAGCTCCCAAACTAAGCGTAAAAACGAGATCACAGCTTATCTACAAATTTAATGCTAACACTACTCATAACAGTTACTCGTGGATACTCCTTACTCCCATGTCCTAAGTTTTTGTATCTCATTATTTTATTTTTGTTGAGAAATGAATCGCTTCATATTTTCTCGTTTCGATAATTTTTAGTCCGATAGTGACACCTAAGTTAAAACGATAAATAGTTATTCATTTTCTCTTAAGAACCACTGCAATAGAAATTCGGTCCACATCAAGGAATTTGGGGTACATACAATATCAGAAATATAAGTTGCGGAGTACGATCACGTGCACCTCATGTGACTGATTACTAATCGCGTATCACATGCACCTCACGCGCCAACAACTTATTGATACATACATAACTCTTATTCAACAATACTACAACTATCATATTTTTCATTTCTCACTTTTTTTTCACTTTTCTCATATTTTTCACTTTTTTGTTTTCTTTTCTTGACTTTTTTTTTTTTTTTTTTTTTTTCAACATCGATGGAAGCTTATAGGGTAGCTCCAAAACCACATGCATAATCAACTTTTGATTTTTGATTTTTCACTTTTTGGCTCTTATTTTTGGTGTTCCTTGATATGTACCCAACTTCTAAAGCAAAAATTCTCTTAAGAAAACAAATAACTAAGTATTATTCAAACCTAAATATCACTAATTAACCTAGAACATCTATTATATATGTGTGACGTATCTGATGGGAGTAAAAAGCCACGAGTACCTCCTATGAGCTCTAAAGAGAACCACTTCTCCCCGTTTAGCATTATACTTGTAAATAAACTCTATCATTTCTCGTTCTCTGCAAATTTAGGACCTCAAATAATGAGATTAGCAGATGCTTAGCCAATAATCAGCCACGCATATATAAAGTCAAAAACGGGAGCTTGCAAACTCTTGGAAAGAATTCGCGTTTTGTAGCTCCTAGTGTAAATGACTAGCGAAAGCTTTTCAAGTTGTGCATGTATAAAGCCAAGTACGGGAGCCGACAAAAGAGTAGCTCCTAGTGTACAAGACTAGCACAAACTTTTATGATTATCATTGGTTAAGGGAACAAGCTAGGGCTCAACACGCCCGGTCAAGTCAAAATATTTATTCCTACTCTCGCCAGCAAGAAAGTCAACAAGGTGTCAAATCACTTATTCAAACTTTATTATATTTTTGCATAACTTTTTCTACTTTTTCTCATTTTTTGTGCTTTTTCATGACTTTTTCATCAAAATTTTTGAAATTTTTCAATTTTTTTCAATTTTTTTCATTTTTTGTGGAAAAACGGAGTTACGAGAGTACACGACATGGTGAAAAATGCAAGGTCAAAATCGAATCGAAGATTCACCCCCCCGGACTAGAATGAAACATTGTCCTCAATGTTTTACGGGCAAAGGTAATCCTAACATATATCTAGGGCCGTTTATTAAGTATGCCAAAGAAAACGTTAGTCGATAAGATTTTCGGATATTTGGATTTCCAATAGCAACGATGAATGAGACTCGAGTGGAGAAAAAAGACAAAACCACGAGCACGAGAGTCATCATAAATCGGGGACAATCCTGGACAATCATCACAAACAACCACGAAACACGAGATTGGAAGAGGTACCCCCTCTTCAAGTTATTTATTAGAAATTAGAAAATTAAGAAGATGAAATTGGATAAGCATGGGGTGCCTCCCACGAAGCGCTTTGTTTTTTATTACCGAGTCACGTAGCTTGACTCGATCCCCGAATTAATTCGTCCTTGGGGAAAAATCGTGGAAAAATAATCTCATTTGGGCTTTTATTCAATTTTTTTTTTTTTTTTTTTTTTTTTTTTTTTTTAAAAAAAAAAACTTATGACGTATTTGAAAGTTCCATCCCGAAGAGATAACCGTTGGTATTTTAGTTATGAAAATTTTGAAAAACAATACCAGGATCAAAAACAACATCCTCACTCCCGACGGAATGAAGGATAAGAGAATCCACACCATATGTGACAAACGTCAAGAAGGTCATGATAACCATCTTGAAAAATTCATCATCATCAAAAGAAGACTTCATAATTATGGAATTATGAATCTTATCATTCAAGTTCATTTGAAAAACTTTTCCGGGTGAGAGGGATGGGATAAAATTTTTATTGGGAATCTCATTTTTAAGAAAACCACCCGGATCATGATCAATTACAAGATCAAAACTGAAACTTTCATATTCTGGATTAGAAAACTGTTCGATTTCACATTCAATTTTGTCAAAACAAAACGACTCAAATTCCGGAAGAGAGATAAAAGCATGAGAAGTGGTACTGCCACGACTCGTCTCTTCCGTATGATTGATATCAAAATGGAAAGCTTCATAAGTCGGATAAGAAAAATCCGGACGATAAGTGGGATTGCCACTCGTCTCCTCAGTCGTATCGAACGAAAAACTCTCAAAGTCGGGTAAAAATTCCTCGAGCTCGGGCTCCAGAGGATCGTCAATTATAAGCTCAATCTTCATCTTAACTTTCTTCGGAGGGATCAACGGTTCATCGTTCAACAAATTGTTAAGAAAAATAGTATCTCCCTCCGAGTCAAAGTAAGAATCATCAATCTCAGAAAACGGAATAGTTTCAATTGCAAGAAATTCATCGACCTCTTCCCAAAGAGAATCATATTCCTTAATCGGAGGAAATGATGGGGAAGAGTCGGAGACGAAAGTTTTAACAAAATCATTAAAGGTATAATTACAAACATCGATGCTTTTGACGGAGTACTTCTTCAGGTTCGAAGCATCGGCTTTAAAAATCATAATATCGTCATCATGTCGTAAAGTTAGAGTATCCTCATAATGATCTACCAGGGCTTTAGCGGTTCGTAAAAACGGTCGCCCTAGTATTAGAGGAACTCTCGGATCAGCTTCAAAATTGACAACAACAAAATCTGCCGGAAAAGTACACGAATTCACACGAACAAAAACGTCCTCAGCAATTCCAACTGGATGAGTGATCGATCGATTAGCAAGCTCCAAAGTCATTCTCGTCGGTTTAAGAGCCCCCATTCCAAGTTGTTCGTAGATCGATAATGGCATGAGGTTTATACTCGCACCCGAATCGGCCAGGGCGTTACAAACTTCTTGATCTTTCAAAGAACAAGGAATGAGAAACTTTCCTGAGTCACCAAGCTTTTCGGGAAGCTTCTTGAGAAGAATCGCGGAACATTGAGCATTTATCGGTGTTTCGGCTAATTCAAGCAATTTCTCTTTATTACTTATGAGGTTTTTGAACGTGGAAGCAAATTTCGGCATGTACACGAGAGCATCCATAAAACTTATATCAAAGTGCAATTTTTGAAAAATATCCAGAAATTTTTCCATTTGTATTTTAGACTTTGCACGGAGCTCTTCATCGTTAAATCGTGACGGATATGGCAATTTAGACTTGTATTTCACATTATTCTCAAAAACAACTTTTTCTTTATCTTTTGACTTTTGGACAACCGGAGGTTGGACGTTTTCAGCTCCTCCATTATTAATAGGAGGAACCGGGTCCTTTGTCGCCTCGGTCTCACAGTCCACTACCTTAGGCGGAGATGAAGAAGAAGAAGAAGAGGTAGTAGGAGCTGCGGGTCCATCATATTGAGCACCACTACGAGTCGTGATCGCCTTTACTTCGCCCCTCGGGTTAGCGATCGTGTTGCTCGGCAACGTTCCAGAGCCCGAGGGTCGATCATTTAAACGCTTGTTGAGATCATTGATTTGAGTTGCAAACATTTTTGTTGTTTCATCTTGTTTTGCAATTAAGGCTTGTTGACTTTTAATCAATTGCTTAATCAACTCATCCGTGGGCGACGGATTTGGAATCACAACTTGATTTTGATTATTATTGAAATTTTGCCCACGGTTTTGAAAATTGCCATTATTCTGATTTCCATAATTAGCATTTTGAAAATTCCCAGGATTTCCATAATTTCCTTGGTTTTGAAAATTCCCTTGAGGCGGGCCTTGATTGTGATTAAATCCTTGATTATGATTTTGAAAACCGTTATTAGCTCGACTCTGATTTTGATTTCCTTGATTATTACGATTCTGCACATTATGATTCTGATTGACTTGATTGACTTGGTTTGGTTGTTCGAAACCGGGTGGTCCAAGAAAATGAGAAGAACGGTAGCTGAGGAGATTACGGTCTCCTTGAGGTTGTGGGTAACCGGTGTTACCCGCGTTTGCAGCATACGCGTTTTGAGAAAAGGCACCGGTGGCCGGACATTCATAATACACATGTGGACCACCACAAGTCTCACAACTATGACTAACCATATTGACTTGATGGTTTGGTTTTTCAATGGACATTGCGTCAACTTTCTTTGTTAAAGCCAATATCATACTTTTCATTTCGTCATTATTTTTCTCATTATTAGACACTTGATGTTTATTCCTAGACATTCTCACACGAGCCTTGTTCTCGATTATCATGAAGGCATCGTTAGTGTTTCTCGCCAACAAGTTCCCACCCGCAGCAGAGTTGAGTGAGTCTTGGTCAACGTGACTCAACCCATTATAGAAAGTGTCAATCTGCTGAAGGGGTGTGAACCCATGGTTCGGACATTTTTCCATCAAATCTTTGAATCGGTCCCAAGCTTCACTAAACGACTCATCAAAAGCTTGTTGGAACCGAAAGATTTGGGATCGTAAGTTAGAAGTTTTAGAAGGAGGATAGAAATAATTCACAAACTTGGAAGCAAGGTCATTCCAAGTGTGAATCGAGTTCGGCGGTTCCTTTTCCAGCCAAGTCCGGGCTGCTCCTTTTAAGGAGAAAGGAAACAACTTCAATTTCACCACATTGTGAGGGACATGATTCATCCTAATAGTCTCAGCGATGTCGGTGAAATTTCGGATGTGTGCATAAGGGTCTTCGTTATCAAACCCGTGGAATGATATACCCGTGATTAAGTTAAGTAATCCGTGATTAATTTCAAAGTTGGCATTGATGTCCGGAATCACAATTGCCCTCCTCACACCGTTAAATGGTGATTGGAGTTGTTCTTCCATCGGACGCGGATCAAATGCCGGTTGTTGCCCCATCGGCGGGACAACATTGTGCTGCGGACCACCCATCGGCGGGGGCCCGTTGTGTTGTTCGTTATGGTTCATCTCCTCGTCGTCGAGGAAATGAACACGACTCGTATGTCGTAAAACCCGCTCGGGGTTTGAGAGCGGAGAAGTAAGATTCTCAGAAGTAGAACGGGTGTGCATACACCAAAAAGAAAATTAAAAAGAAAAAGAAAATAGAAAAGAAAATCTTTTTGTTTTTATTTATTTTTTTAATTTTTTTATTTTTTCTCAAAAACTTTTTACTTTTTTGTTTTTCTTTTCTTAAAACGTAACGTTAATCGAAAACCGTTTCTTTCAATACCACGCGCGACGGGACGGGAGAGAAGAATGGATCTCTCTTCAGCTTGCAATTTAATGTCAAAGCTATCCGTATTTCCCGCTTATTCGGTTGTAGTAATTGAAATAGTCCGATAAACAACTAAATTACGTTTTCGTTATATTGGGAGACTTATTTGGTTTACAACGCCCTTTCTTTCGATCGAGTCGAGGCTGTAACTTTTATTATTTTTTTGGTATTTTTGGAAATACTTTAGGAAAAGTATCTCTGATTTTTCAATATTTATATATATACAAAAATAGAAGAAGGCTTAACAAAACACGATTTTTCAAAACAATATTTCAAAATTCACTTCAAGCCTTCCCCGGCAGCGGCGCCAAAAATTGATTCGTGCAAACCAATTATATATAATAGTAGTATAGTATCGAAGTGATCCGCAAGAAATACGAATCACCCGAGTCGTTTCCAAGTGAAGGTGTGAATGGAATCAATTTTATTGATTCGTGTAATCGTGATTTGAAAAGTGGTGAAAAAGGCAAATAGTGATCAAATAATTCAAGTATCAACTAACAATTAGGAATTATGCAAAGAGTACAAGCAAGTAATGCACCAAAGTCTAAAACGCAAAAACGGGAATGCACGCGCGATTATTAACGTAACG
The DNA here is from genome assembly GCA_030686995.1 of Artemisia argyi. NCBI lineage: Eukaryota > Viridiplantae > Streptophyta > Magnoliopsida > Asterales > Asteraceae > Artemisia > Artemisia argyi. The sequence goes on along the minus strand of CM060692.1, from coordinate 5,083,578 downwards.
CGCGCGATAAAACGCGAGTTTTAAGCTACACTAATCCTACGGACTTCAAATTAATTTTAAAAAGTTAAAAATAATTAAAGAAAATTTTAAGAAAAAGAAAAATATTTTTTTTTTTTGACTTTTTAATTAATTTTTATGAATTAAAAACTAATTAAACTATTTAATAATTAAAAGAAAATGTAAATAAAGTGAGAAAAATGCAAATTTAATTTCTAAAATTCTAAAATAAATGAAAACTATTTTCTAAAATATTTTTGGATTTTTCAGGGGTTTTTCTGATTTTTTTGGATTTTCTATTAATTAAAAAGTATTAAATAATGATTAAAAATGAAAACTAATTAAGAAAAATAGCAAAATAGCTCAGAAAAATATGAAAATTTCTGGGAAAATCTAAAATTATATTCTAAGTTTAGGAAAAATAGAAAAAAAGAAAAATAAGCACTGGAAGTGCTTATTAGCTTAAAAACAGCTTAATTTAAGTGCTTATTAATAAGCACTTTTGACTAAACTTTGACCAAACTTAAAGCAGAAGTATTTTTGACTTTATAAAGCTTGTATGAAAAGATTTCAGACCATGATTAACTCAGAAACTCACATAAGCATCAAAATCAGTTGGAATAAGCAATAAGTTATAAGCCAAAAGCATAAGCAGAAAAGCAATAAGCAATAACTCAACTTAAACAACAACTAGCAGCTATATTAAGCTCAAGGAAACCAATAAACTTCAAGTATGATGAACACACCCAATATGCAGCCCTTAAATAGAAGACAGAAACTAGCTTCTAAACACTCACTTGATAAGCCCAATGGGCTGATCAAATAAGCAGTTAAGATGAAAGTAATTGGTGCAAATTATTCAGCTACCACCAGAGATCTCAGATGAGCCAATTACACAGGTTATAGAACCTATTAACTAAGTCTAAGGCTGTTTAGAATAAGCCCTATGAGCTGATGTGCAGGGGGAGTGCTAGCTCAAACAGGCCACTTCAAATGGCTTATTAGATAAGCAAATAAGCTCCAAAGCTAAAAATTCTTTTTGAAATATGTTAACCTACTGCTAAGCTTTGAAAATCAGCAATCCTCAATTATTTCCAAGAAAAATTTAATGCGAGAACACTTCACACAAATCTGACCAAAACCTGAGTTCAACAAACTTGTTGACTTTTTGTTTTTGAAGCAACTTTGACCAAAATGAGATTTGTTTGCAAAGTTTTAAGTAAAAAAGTTATATTAAGCTGATTTCTAATTGAAATATACTAAAACTTATATCTATTTTAACAGATTACTGATTATGCAAACTACTTACTATAACTGATATGAAGATTAAATTCTAATTTTGACTTTTGAATTATAACCTACTAATTTTATGAAAGTTTAAGCCTATTTGAACCTTGAATGTGATGTCTAAACCTTCAAATACTCCTTAAACCACAAGTTCTCATCAAAACAACCAGAACCAAACATCCTCTTATTGACTGTCACAACCTCAAAATTACCACAGATTGTATCAAATGTATTCCAAATCACCACATATCAACTTACTATGACTCAAAAACTTGTATGAACTCAGAAAAACAGGTCTAGGCACAACATAACTTAATGAACAACAATATGACAGATGATGATTTATGATGATGAAACAGTGAATAACAAACCAATACTATCCCAAGTGACAAATAAGCAAGTATCAAGCAATATCTTAACAAAATAAGCAATAATAATCAGTTATAAGCCAATGAGATCAGATCTACTACTATTAAATTGAAACTATAGAGATGAACAATACTTGAGAAACTTACAAAGCTTTCCCCCTCAGCTTGAAAAGAGGGGGTTCACTAAGCTTGCCTGTCTCTTGACAGGCCAAGTGGACACCTTATGGCTGCCTTTAAACCCAAATAAGCTCAGCTTATTGTGATAAGCTGAGCCAGTTGACTTTTGTTGACCAATGTGATGATTTTGAGTTTTTGACTGTTTTAAGCTACTAACACACTTACAATAGCTATAAAAGCTAATATAAGCATATATCTACTAAAAAGAAGCTTATATGTAAGCTAAGTTTAAGAAAGATAACATCTTTTTTGATTTTTTATATGTTTTATAATTTTTTTTGTATTTTTATGAAAGGGAAAGTAAATAAACAGTTTTACTTTTAAAAAAAAACTATTAAAATGATTCAATTTAACTATTAAAAGAGTAAGTAAACTTATTGAAGGAACAATCAACTAAAACGAAATATTAAGTAAGAAAGCTAAAACATGAAATTAAAACTTTAAAACTAAGAATTTTATTAAGGAAAACTGAGATTACATGAAACTTTTAAGCTAGGAATACATTAGAAATAAAACTGACAGCATAACTTTACTCTAAATCTACACACTCCAACGTATGAAATGAGGGGGGTTTATATAGGGGAACAGGGGAGGTGAGGTCTAGGGTTTAGAAGGATCCAGAAGATCAATTAGAGCCACAAATCTTTAATCCCACTCATGTCTGAGTCATCCCACCTTAGTGATAAGGTTTATCTTGTATCCACGTATCAACGCCCAATCAGAGGTTTTCATTTAGCCACAGTGGAGGTATTGACACCATCTGACACGTTGTCAGATGGTTCTGGAAGGATTCTTAGTACGAGGTAATGATTTTGGATGGGTACGGGTAATAAATGTTGGGTACGAGGTAAAACGGGGAAGGAAGACACACAGTAAAAGGGGCGGTGTGTGTGATTTTTTTATTATAATTTGAAGTGTGGGCCGGGTATAGGATGGGTTTGGATCGGGTAGTGGTAATAAGAGGTGGATTGGGCTTTGTGTTTTGTTATTGAACTTGGGCTTGTTTGTGTGTTTATTTCTTTGGACTAAAGGTGATCCGGTTTGTAGTAGTAGCAAAACCAAGGGACCAAAATGGTATTTCCTGAAATTGCAAGGACCTTTTCTGCCATTCTTCATAAATATTATCCAAGGGCTCATAGTGGCATTCCTTGAATGTTGGAGGACCTGAGTTGCCAAATTTCCAAAATGTACTTCATAAGGACCAAATTTGTAGATTCATGAAAGTTGAGGGACTAAATGTGTCATTTCTTCAAACTTCATTCCCGGGTCACTTATGGAATACTTGAACTTTTGAGGACTTCACATGACTATAAAAACTCCCTTTAGACTACTAGCTTCCCCGGCTCCGGCTCTATTCACTTTTCCAAATCTCGTGCTCGTTTTCGTCGTTTTCTCGTGATTTTTCGTCTTTTCTTAAATATCCGTTCCTGCACATTCACAAACACAAAAACACACTTTCTTTGGCATTATTGGTTAGTTTTTGGTTTATTTGGTCCAATTTAAGCTAAGAAAAAGTGAGTGAATAAGCACTCACCAACACCTTAGTGTATGCCGACTCGGATCATGCCGGTGACTATGTCGATAGAAAAAGTACAAGTGGTATTTGTACTTTTGTTGGACATTGTCTCACCTCATGGTTCTCTAAGAAGCAAACGGCTCTTGCTATCTCAACAACGAAAGCCGAGTACGTTTCGGCCGGAAAGGCATGTCAACAAGCTCTTTGGATGAAGCAAGCTCTTGTCGACTACGGAATTCAACTCAACGACATCACAATTCTTTGTGACAACAAAGGTGCCATTGATCTTAGCAAAAACCCGGTTCAACATGCTCGTACCAAACATATTGAAATCCATCATCATTTCCTTCGTGACAACGTTCAAAAAGGAAATATCTCAATTGAGAAAGTTTCTTCCGAAGACAACATAGCCGACATTCTCACAAAACCCCTTAAACGTGAACCTTTTAACCTTCTTAGGCTAGGCTTAGGACTCATGGAACCTACATTGTAGTTCTGGACATTAGACAAAAATCACAAAAATCAAAACAAATCCATAACTCTTTTTCTCAGCAAGGTCGGCGGAACCCTCAGACACAACGAGCGGAACCCATTTCAGGGGTCCGCCGTATCCGCCGACCTGTAGAACCAAAATCTTTGTTTATATTAAACCAAACACCCATTATCTCATACCACCACTTCCAAACTGCTACTATTCACTTTACCATCCATCCATACCTACGAATTCTTGGTCCTCCATTCATTTACATTGCAAATCAATCATCATTGTAAGTATTCTAAACTTGATTACAATCCTGATCTGAGTCTAGGAATTCTATTTGTTGCACATAAACAAAAGCTTGGGGTTATGCATTAACTTGAAAAACTCATGCATAAGATTAGGTGTTTAACAAAACTAATCATGTTTCCCATAGTTAGGAATTGCATTCTTACTTAGTATAAACATGTTTGCTAAAACACCCCATGTCAAATTCTTCCAAAAATTACTCACAAGTAGGACAAATATTTTTTCGTCTCACATTGAGAATACAAAATCAAAACGTTATGTTTAAAACATCACTTGCATAATGTCTCTTGAATGCTAAAAGGAATACATAACCAATATGTATTTTCGGGTACATTCAAACGAAGCTACATTGAATTAGGAGCGTTTGGGTTATCTTTTGTTTTATAACAAAACTTGCATAAAACGATTTTTGAAGCATCAAAATGAGTCAAGATAACCGCACCTCCACATTGTTTTCATATAGGCACACACTAGAACATCCACATTATAATAGTAGTTTACTTAAACTAAAATGTGAAATTTTGTTGTTCTAGGAATCATCATGCCTCCTCTAACCCACTACGACCACAAGGACACCATTAAGTACCTACCAAAACACCACAAAACCAAAGGCCTTACCCCAAACCAAGTCAACGTTTTCAAAGCCTTAGAAAAACACTATGTCCATGAGGGTAGAACCATTGACCCGTCTTTCTTAGAAGTCACAAACCTTTACGCCGAATTTGCCACAATCAACTTTGAGTGTCTTTTGAATATCGACGAGCCTATTTGTCCTAGATTCATTCTAGAATTCTATGCATCCTCCGTCCTTTCCACGGATGACTATGGTCAAATGTCTATCAACTTTAGGATTAGTAATCATCAATACTCCTTCACTCTTGAGGAATTTGCTCAAATCCTAGGTGTCCCAAACCGTGGTACTTGCCTCTATTCCGACTTGCACTCCCTCTCAACTCTTGACAACCTCCAAGACCGTTTCCATCCTTATGACACACCCCTTGTCTCAAAAGATGTACTCCGTGACCACCTCTTTGTTAGGACCACCAACACTAGGAGAACCCGTTCGGGAAATGAGGTTGATAAGGACCCATATGGAATGGAATTGAATGAACTTAAGCCTCAATTCAAGAAATGGGAGGAAGTCCTTAGAGCCAATGTCATTAGCACAATAGGAAACCGTGATCATATCAACCTTTGCCTTTGCTACATGCTCTACTCCTTGTCCGTTAGGCAACCCTTCAACCTTGCCTACTACATGGCCAAGAGAATGGCCGACATTCCCGTGCATGGCACAACGGCTATGCCGTATGGAATGCTCTTGACCCGTCTCTTTAGGTTCATCTCACCCATTCCACCAACTCCAAATGGTCTTCGTCTAGACTACACTCTCATTCCACACACCTCTGTCCCACTTAGTGATAAGAGAGTGTACAAAGCCCAAGGAAAACGTCCTCATCCTCCTACCTCATCATCATCTTCCTTAATGAGTGAAGATGACAATTTGCCAAACTCTAGGCTCCCACTTCTCGAATACCTATCCCAACTTCCGGATATTCCTAATGAGTCAGCAGAGTTCAAGCAAACAAAGGGGATGTTCAAGAATCTTGGAAGATTCTTTGGAAAGCTCAAGAACAAGATTGACCGTCAATGAGAGCGGGTGTGTAGGAGTGTTTGGCACTAGGTGCTATTTGAACTAATTTGGTTGTTTAAACAATGCTTATGATGTACTTGTAGGTTGGTACAATGTTTGATACTATTTGAAACATGTTTCATCTAACTTTGATGCAGGAAGACAACTTTTAGCAAGTTGTCAAATTTTCAAGCTTATAATATTTTCACTAAGTTTAGTGAATATCGCTAGCCCCCGGTCAAAGTCATATGATATGAGTGTTTACATGTTCATTTTTTGCATTTCCTAACCAGATATGCATTATATTTTTGATTTTAGGAGTTTTCGAAAATTTTGAAAATCGTCTCGCGGGTCAAAAACGCGGACTGCCTATTTTTGAAGCTCTGGCGGTACCCAAAATTGGGTTCGGCCAGTGCAATTTCTGGGAATTCTTCACCACAATTTCTGAAACTTCTAAACCATTTTTCACCATGACTAAGTCAACAATCACCTCTCAACCATCACGACCCATCCGGAAAACCGCCCGGATAAGTGTTAAACCACTATGGTCTAATCAACCCATCAACCTAAGCTCCTCATCTTCGGATGAATTCACCTCACCTATCAAAAATGAACACTTTTTGAACCTTGCATCTCCATCACCATCACCCAATGAACCCAATGAGCTCACTCCACCACCAACTAAATCACCCATTGACCCAACTCCACCAAGTGCTCCAACCCAACCATCCAAAACTTCATCACCATCACCATTACCCAAAATTGAACCAATGGAGCTATTTGGTTCTTCTCCCACATCACCACACCCTTTTGTCCAAGATCTAAATGATCTTCCACCAAGACCTACACAACCACCACCTTTTGAAAATGAATCACCAAGGTCAATTCTTGACCATAATGACCTTTTTAACCACACTCAACCACCACAACAAGTGTACCATCAACCCAAACCATTGTTGTTTCACCCCATCTACCATGACATCCATGGTCCTCTTTATGGAGAACCAAACTTTGAAAACAATGATCACCCAACTCCACCACACTCTCAAGCTCAAACCTTTGAGTCTTTCTTTCCTTCATATGAGCATATACAAAACATGGTTGAAAACCACCTCCATCAAGCAATGGAATTTCAAACCACCTTGCTTGACTCAATACCAAACCCATCATCCACCCAAGAACCAAAAACCAACCAACCCTCAAACCAAGAAACCAAAACCAACCCATTTCCACCCAATCATCCCCATGTTTGCTCAAATTGTGAGCAAATGGGTGCAAGCATCAAAACGTTGCTTCACCAATTTCAAGATGAAACCCGGTTTGCATTCCAACACGTCATAGAACGTTTGGATGCTCTTTCGCACCCAAACAAATCCTAGACAACCATTTGGAGGCCGTTTTCCCCAATTTAGGAAACTAGGCTTTTATTTTTCTTTCTTGGTTATTTTTTTTTAAGTTTTTAGAAGTAGAAGAATCTTACCCATTTCATGTCCTTTGACTTTTATAAGTCAAAATTTTACTTGGAATGCTATTTCTTTCTACTTACTTTCATGCATTGTTGGTTGATCATTTTTATGTTGTCATTGTGGTTGCAATGTGTGTGGTAACTACAAGCTTGGCTACATATATCACCAACTAACCATTTTTTTTGTAGGATCAAAATCCATGTTTCCCACCTTGGCACTCCTTTTAGGGGGAGTAATAAGCAAGGGGGAGCAAGTGCATTTTTCCGCTTCGCTACTCTACTTTTTGTTTCGACAAAAAAGGGGAGAAATATATTAAACCTTCAAAACTTAATATGATTTTCATCACTTAAGTAAAACAAGTTTAATATAATTTTTTTAAGTCTTAAACACCAAGATTTTGTGAGTTACTTAAAAACAAAGTTTATGTTTTGTCATCAACAAAAAGGGGGAGATTGTTAATACAAATATCGCCTAAAAACGTTATTTATATTTTACGATCTTCGCTAAGTTTTGTTAACGACAAAATGTAAACTTTAGTTTTTAAGTAAAACATAATCTTAGTTTTAAAGACTTGCATAAACTAGACTTTTGCTACATTTTACATTTCATAAAACACAACACTTTTTATTTTCTAAAAATAGAATTGTCACATCACATTTATGGCAAGTTTTGTCATTATGCATTTATGGAAAGAAATGTGTTTGACTTACTAAGATGTTGCTTGCAAGTTTAGTGTTTGACTTGATATTATGAGATGTGACATTGTTTGGTTTGCAAGGAGTTATGAGATGTGACTTTGTTTGGTTTGCAAGATTTATTGCAAAACCAACTGCAAGCCCAGCGGTACCCTGGGGGTACACGGGCGGAACCCTTCTGAGGGGTCCGCCTGATCCGCCAGACCTGCAGAAGGTTTGGCTATAAATATCAAGCCACAAGTTGAATTTTGGCTTATCACTTGACACCATATTTTACACACACATTCATTCTTACATCTAACCTCTTAACATTTCATATGTGAAGTTTCTTTTTGTAGCAAAGAGATTCACGAGCTTACTAAAAGTAACAAGTATTCAACACAAGGTTGCAAGACTTGTTAGCTTAGCATTGTGTAGACTTGTGTAGTTTACACTTCATTTGATTGTGTATTTTCAGTAGTGATCGGTTAGTATTTTAGTCCTCAAAATACAAAGTGTATCAGGAGAAGTTGTACCCTTGTAAAAGAACTAACGGGAGTGGTTGTACCCTTGGTAAAGAACTCGACATCTAGCTTTGTGTCGGTAAAAGTATAAGCGACGTGTAAGGTTTTCTCCGCCGATGAAAGGAGCTTGTTAACTAGTGAAAGTAACTCTCGAGTTGGATACTCGGGGCGTGGACGTAGGGCAAGGAAAAAGAGTCCTTGTAGCCAAACCACGATAAATACTCGTGTTGTGGTTTGATCGTTTCTTTCATTTACTTGCATGTTATATATTGTGTTTGTGTATATATCTTTGATCAAACGGAAAGTTTCAAAGCTAACTTAACAAGCTAAAAAGATTTTAATCGGTAAACTATTCAACCCCCCTTCTAGTTTTCCACAGTTAAGTTTTATGAGACAGTTTTTCCTTTTAAAATGAGTCAAAGTTTACCTTCTGAGTCTGAAAAAGAAGTAACAACATTAAACTTTTTTGAGTCTATTGATAGTGAGTCTAAAACTTCACCTGAAACTCCTGGTCCCTCTCCCAATGATGATCTTCATGAAGGAAATACATCTGTTGGTAGAGTAGGTAGAATACATCAACCAGGTGAGGCTGTGGATTCTTTGGATCTAGGTAATCTTGAACAGATACAATATCCAATACTTAGTAATAGTAATCAGCCACCTGGACATGATGTCACTTCTGCAACTCCTTTAGAAGACAATTATTATTCTGAGGGAAATTCTGATCCAGATTTAGAGGTTCCTATTTTTCAAAATGTTTTTGAAAATGAGGTTGGAGAAGGAAGTCATAGAAGATTTAGTAGACCTTCTAAGTTGCCTGCCAAGTTAAATGATTATGTGCTTGATTCTAAGGTTAGATATGGGCTTAATAAGTATGCTAATCATTGTTTGTTAAGTGCTGAAAATTGCTGTTTTGTGTCAAATTTAAATAATACTGCTGAGCCTTCTTCCTATAAGGAAGCTAGTAAAAATGTTAATTGGAAAGGTGCTATGAATGAAGAAATGTATGCTTTACTTGAAAATGATACTTGGGAGGTTGTTGAGTTACCTATTGGTAGAAATGCTATTGGTAGTAAATGGGTCTGGAAAATTAAGTATAAGTCTACTGGTGAAATAGAAAGGTATAAAGCTAGAGTTGTGGCTAAAGATTATAGTCAAAAAGAAGGAATAGATTATGAGGAAACCTTTAGTCCTGTTGTCAAAATGGGGACTGTAAGATGCTTGATAAGTCTTGCAGTTCAAAAGGATTGGAAAATTTTTTAAATGGATGTTAATAATGCCTTCTTGTATGGGGACCTTAAGGAGGAAGTGTATATGATTCCTCCTCCAGGATACCTTGAAGAAGGTGATAACAGAGTTTGTAAGTTGAAAAAATCTCTTTATGGCCTCAAACAGGCTCCTAGACAATGGAACCAAAAATTGTCTGAAGCCTTGTTTGAAGCTGGATTTGAACAATCTAAGAATGATCATTCTTTGTTCATTAGAAAAAAGAATGATACTGTGTTGTTTTTACTTGTTTATGTTGATGATCTTGTTATCACTGGTAATTGTGAAAAGGAACTTGATCAGTTTAAAGTGTTTTTGAAGAAAAAGTTTAAGATTAAAGATTTATGAGAGTTAAAATACTTTCTTGGAATTGAAGTCTTAAAAACTAAAACTGGTCTTTGTTTGAATCAAAGGAAGTATTGTATTGAGCTATTGCATGAGTTTGGTTTACTTGCATGTAGGCCTGTTTCTACACCATTACCTGAGAATATTGTTCTAGCTCATAAAGAAACTGATAATGATAAGTATCTTAAAAATATTGTTGCTTATCAGAAGTTAGTTGGTAAATTGATTTACCTTACTTTGACTAGACCAGATATTTCTTATGCTGTTCATTGTCTTAGCCAACATATGCATGCTCCTTTGCAATCTCATTATGATATTGGTTTAAGAGTTCTTAGATATTTGAAACTTGCTCCTGGTTATGGCATTGGGTTTAACAAATCTCAGAATGGGTTTAAAGTAACTGCTTTCTCTGATTCTGATTGGGCTAAGTGTCCCATTACTAGAAAGTCTATTTCTGGGTATTGTGTGTTTGTTAATAACAATTTGGTGTCTTGGAAGAGTAAAAAACAAGCTACTCTGTCCAAGTCATCTGCTGAGGCTGAGTACAGATGCATGGCTTCTGCTACTTGTGAAATCATGTGGATTTTGAAAGTTTTAACTGATTTAGGTGAAACTGAGTTAATTCCAGTAGAATTATTTTGTGATAATAGGTCTGCTATTCAAATTGCAGCTAATCCTATTATGCATGAAAAAACCAAACATTTTGATATAGATGTGCATTTGGTTAGAGAAAAAGTTGCATCTGGGCTTATTAAAACTGTGAATATTGAGTCAAAAGAACAAACTGCTGATATTTTGACTAAAGCTCTTGGCTCTGTGCAACATAGTTTTTTGGTTAAAAAGTTGGGCATGGTAAATCTTTTCGTGTCATAAGTTTGAGGGAGGGTATTGAAATAAAGTATTTTATCAAACTTATGATACTTGAGGGACTTATTGTGTAGATATTTCTTATTAGTTTTACTTATTCTAATGTTTGGTCTAGTTTTGGTGTTTTCTTATTATGCAGGGGTTAGTTTGTAACTTCTGGCTATATAAGCTCCCATACGAGCTAGGGTTTCATAACTAATGCTTTGATCAAAGATTACACGCAGTTTTCTCTCATTGCTCCTTCTTTTGTGGTTGATATTGTTCTTCTGGGTTTCTTGTTTAAGTTGGATAGTTGTATTGATTAGATCAAAATCTACTTGATCTGATAGTTTGGTTTCTGGGTTGATAGTATTGTTTAGTTTACTGGTTTGGTTTTAGAGTGTGAGTGATTGTAGATAGCACCTATTAGAGGGACTATCATTGTTTCTTTGTATTGTATTTGGCTTGCATCCGTTTGGGGACAAGTCTTCAGTGTTTATAGTTGTAATAAAAGTAAAGATCACCAAGGGGTGGTTGGTTGGGTGATTAATCGGTTGTGTTAGTAGTTTTGTTACCATTTTTACAGAATGAAATCAGAGAAGGAAAAGAATTAGAAATTAGTTCAAGAGTAGTTCTTAATTTAGTTGTTAGTTTATTTATGTTCTTCTACTTAAATTTAGGGAAAAAAATGAGTGGAATGGAGACAAAGTCATTTATTGTGTGTTCTTCAAATGAAAAAAGGAAAGGAGTGGGGACGGATGAAAGTGGGGGAACTATAGTGTATTTTTTACTCAAATATTCCATCTCATTTATGGGATGGAAGTTGATGAAAGAGAAAGAATCATTTTATTTTCATCCATTCCCTTCCTCTAAGTTACTTTTCATTTCATTTCTTTCCAAAAGTAAATTAAAGAACACAGTGTCTAAAGAGAGTGATCATCTCAAATCAATCTTCTATCAGCCATACTCCCTCCAATCGAGAATGAGAAGTTATGCTCCTTTAATAAGTGTCTACCATAAGCATTCAGTAAGTATGTTGAATTTTGCGTTAATTTCTAGTTCATTTATAGTTACATGTTCTTCTTTCTCGTCATTGTACTCTTGTTTACTTTAAATGTAAATGTGAACGTTGCTCTATAAGAATGTGTCATATGTTTTTCCAATGTAATCTGTTTTTGTATGTCTAAAACCAATATGATAATTATCTTTAGAAAAAATTACTACTGGTTCATGTGGTTTTGTAAAATTGGCCGAATACTATTTGCAAAATGAGAAACAAAAACTCGACCAACCATAATCACCACTGTCATCACCGGTCAATAAGTTCGTTATATAGAAGTCAACTGAGTCAATAAAGACCATTTTCGAACACCAATCTAACATTTGATGCAAAAGCAAGGGGACTCTTATGAACTCTTGGAATAAATGAATAATTTAAGTACTGTATTAGTTTTGACTCAAGGTGTGGAGAAATATCTTGGCACGAAAAACTGGACAAGTCTACGGGGGTGTTTGATTGCTTCTTAATGGATCAACTCAGTGCCCATTACTGAATTGGTCAAAGGCTTGGATGTTTGATAAGAAAATTAATGCATGTGAATTATTCAATTTGCTTCTGAACGATTTTGCTTGGGTGGGTTCCTAAACCATCCAGCACGTCAGCACGTCAACATTTTTCCCATGGCATGCATCGTATAATTTTTTTCTTTTTGTGAAATAGTCATGCTCAAGTATTTAAAAATTACTGCTAGTATTTATTTATTTACATAAATGACTAGAGTAAAAGTACACCATTCATCTTTTTATTTGTACCCAATATACGCAGGGAGTCCTAAAAAAATACGCCCAAGGGTCCCTACCATACAGTTTTTGCATACCCTGAAGTCCTTTTGACTAACACTTGATTACACCCAAATAGTAGACTAAAGAAAGAGCATACTCTTGCATTAACAGAACCGTCCTAAGAGTGCCGAGATCTAAAATTCGCGGCAATAGATTCTAAACCAGCACCAATACCTTATAATATACAATTAAACCAGTTCAGAAAGTAAGCCGAGGTTGATATTCCGAGACTCTTATATGAAGCTTAACAATAAGAAAATGAAAGCATAAAATAACTCGTCAATGTCATAAAATCCAGCATTAATAGCTGCAACCACATCAGCAACTGCCTGAAGACCTGAGGAATACTGTCTATTGACGACCCTAACTGGCACCGTTTCTGTGAAACATGTAAAATCGTATATTAGTATATCATGGATGGAAGTCAGTATACATTGTCTCTGATATAGCCAACAAACCCCATAAAGGAAACGGGTCACATTCAAATATTATATGGAAATCTTGCACCCGATGGTTCTGTTGCAAAGATCACAGGAAGAAGGGTTATACTTATCTGGGAAATCCTCTCGTTTTTTCACATTTCAGGCTTTTGTTGGGTAAGTTTTAGTTGCTCTGATGAGTTATGATCTGAAAAACGCTGTTCAGGTCCTGCATTTGTATTTGAGGAGGAGGAATCCGTGATTGTAGCCATTTCTGAAGACCCGGTGAGCTTTAAGGTACATTAAACTGTACTGCTGCATAAAAGAAAATACCTCCGTTTTTTGAACAAAAAGTGCAAGTGCAATAACTTCTACCTCCTTTTTTGCATTTCGATAGTCAGTCTTACAACATTCCAGATTTTTAGATTTTAATGAGTCTGAATTTACATAAAAGTAGTGAGTTTGCAACAAAAAGCTTATTAGTTAACTTATTCTTGAAATCATGTTTTCAAGGGAAGGTAGTTGTTAACAGAGGAGAAGGTCTTAAAGGTGGACCTGGTATGCCTGAAATGTTGACACCGACAAATGCAATAATGGGCGCTGGTCTTGGCAAGGTAAACTGTTAGTCCTATAAACACATTTACAACCTCTTTTTAGCATCCCAAAGAACTACTGTATAACATTTTATTGGTCTACACCATTTTAGCATAAGTCTGCAATTTGTGGGTTCCATCCTTAAGCTATTCATTTTAGTATCTGGTTCAAAACGACCCAGAAAACATTTTTAATGCGTTCAACACGTTGTGTTCTTGATGACGTATAGTCTATATATGGGCCACGAGCCCAAATGATAAACATTACTAAGGCCAATAACCACCATGCGTGGGCTATTATAACTTGGGCCGCATTAATAACGGGATTGGACTCACGTAAGCCCAAACCCAACTAAACTATATACGGTATAGATAAGGATCTTCTATCTATAGAATAGATATCCTTAACCCGGATAAGCACCATGTGTGCGAAACGTAAGGAGCACGAAACCTACAAGGATTCTGCACCTATATAAGGAATGACATAATTCTCATTAAAGGTACGATTCACAAACCCTAAAACTCTTTACGAGAACCCTAAACCGATTACTTACTCTCACGCCGGAGTCTAATCGTGGGAGACAATCTCACGATAAGTCTAACGGTGTTGTTTATTCTCTTAGTGCGCGGGTTTCAAGCATTAAGAAGCGAATTGGTACGAGAGCAAGAGCCCATATCAGGAACGCCCAACTTTTGTATCAACAAGTGGCGCCATCCGTGGGACCCCTACTAAGAACTAAGGAACTAGAATGACGAAGAATAAAAATTCAAGCCAACGGACTCTGCAGTTGGAAAAAACACGTGACCCCCAGAGGAAGAATCAACAAGATTCAACCCCTAGGCAGGCTGCTGGGACAACCAGCGCACCTGGTCACCAAGAGGCGGGAACAACCCAACCTCTTCCAGTGGTAGAACTGACTATAAGGACTACCCAAGCCACCACAGTGGTTCCAAGCATTGAGGAACTCCAGCGAACCCTCTTCACTACTCCTCACCAAACGGTACCTACAGTGGACAACACTGTACCACCAGGCGCGCCTAACCGAGATAGGGCGCCCAATACTGAGGCAGATATTCTTGCAGCAACTGAGGACACACCTGACCTAACGTTGGGAAATTTTGAATCCCAAAATTATGAAACCCTAACTGTCCTCATGCAAGAAGAAGCAAGGAGAAGGTCGAGTACGAGCCTTCAAGCCCGGCTCAATTTTGGTCCTGAACGCGAACCATCACCACCGCGCCACCCACGAGGAAGACGCGCAGATGACGAAAAACGTACCACTATCCACGATAGGCTGGGTACGACTTCTGACTCACAATATTCAGAGGAATATGAAGACAGTGAGAGACGCAATAATGTTCATTCCAGACTTGGCAGTCGAGGGATACAAGACCGATTATGACCCCAACATTCACCAAGCGAAGGGTCCTCCAAGTCTGGGAACAAAAGAATTCACGACAGATTGGGGAGAAGAATATCCCCAAGTGAAAGCCCCTCAAGCTCTTCTTCTGAAGGGAGCCGGCGCAAGCGCCGCAAAAGAGATTACTCGTCCTCCAGCGACTCCTCGAACAACGAGGATAGGGAAACAGGACATTGGAAGTCAAGAGGAAGACGTCGCGAAGAAGAAAATGAAGACATGTCTCTTCCATGGCGTCGCCGGAAAGTTGATGCGTTTACACGACGCATCAGCGATTACTCCGACCACAAAAGGAGGCGCATGCCCACTAATGTAAAAACATATGATGGGACAGGTGATCCGGATGACCACCTAAAAATTTTCGAATCAGCTGCTACTATCGAAAACTGGCCACAACCTGTGTGGTGCCATATGTTTAATTCTCCATTAGTAGGGAATGCGCGCACATGGTTTAGCAAACTCCCACGACGGAGCATCGGTGGGTTTGAAGAATTACGGAAAGCATTTCGTCTAAACTTTACCCAAAGAAAGAAGTGCGCTAAAAACCCTGTTGAACTAGCCAGAGTAAAACAACGCCAAGGGGAATCAACCAGTGCTTTTATGGAACACTTTAAGGATGAGCGCATACAGGTCAAAGCGTGTCCCGAAATTCTAAAAATTTCAGGGTTCATGAATAGGATTAACAACCCAGAACTTATTCGGAAGCTAAACGACAAGGTTCCCCAAACTTTCGATGAGCTAACAAAGCGCACAAGATCCTTCATACAAGGAGAAGCAGCCGCTGCGGACAGCAAAAAAGGCTACTCGAATTATAGGCAACAAGAACAGCCTAGGAGACAATCCAATGATCAGAATAACAACCGCAGCAGGAATTACCGCAGTAGACGAGATAATGACAAGTATACCCCTCTCACAAAAACGCCGAGGGAAATATTTGTTACAGAAGGAGCAAACTTCCCAAAGCCTCCGCCAATGCGTACTGCAGAGGACAAGCGTATAGGGAATGGATACTGCGAATATCAAGGCCAGAAAGGCCATACAACCAACGAATGTGTCCAGCTACGACAACTGATTGAAAAATTAGTAAGAGAAGGCAGAATGGACCACCTCGTAAAAAACATTAAAGAAGGAAAGGATAAACAAAGGAACGGGGGCAAGAAAGAACCTCTCAAAGAAAAAGCTGACACCATATACATGATACAGTCATGGCAACGCAAGATAAAACAAAAAGTCAGTCAAAAATTCTCTCCAGAAAAAGAGATATCCTTCCCTACTCTAGCTGCGGACAACGCAGTAGTAGAACCGCTAACTATCGAAATACATACGGGGGGCATGATATCCACCGCATGTACATCGATGGGGGAGCATCCACAGACATCCTATACGATCATTGCTTCAAAAGGCTACGGCCTGAAATCCAAAGTCAATTGATACCAGCAACAACGTCGCTGACTAGATTCACAGGAGAAAAGATTTGGCCTATGGGGCAATTGCGCTTGCTAGTGGTCGTGGGTGATGAACAACACTCAACAGCAACATGGATTAATTTCATGGTTATCAAGTCTCCCTCACCATACAATGGAATCATTGGGAGACCTGTAATATCATCCATGTGCGCCGTACCATCCACAGCACATGAGATGCTCAAATTTCCAGTGGAAGGAGGAGTTGTTACCCTCTATAACACAACAGTACCACCAAAAGAATGCAACGCAGTAACCATTGAGGTGGAGAGTATTCCAGAACAGCGCACAGAAAAAACACCAAACTTAAAGGTCGCTATTCATCCCGATTACCCAGAACAACAAATCTCGATTGGAGGATCTTTATCTGACAAAGGTAAAGCAGCTGTGTGCGCACTCTTGCAAAAGAACCTAGATATCTTCGCATGGGAACCAAAGCACATGACCAATGTGCCACGCTCTATCATGGAGCACAAGCTATAAATCCGACAAGGATATCCCCCAATACGACAGAAGAAGCGCGACCAGGCCCCAGATCGTGCAAAAGCTATTCTGGAAGAAGTACAAAAACTCGTAGACGCAGGCATCATGCGCGAAGTATAGTATCACGACTGGCTCTCTAACCCAGTGATGGTAAAGAAGAGCAATGGCAGTTGGAGAATGTGCGTGGACTTCACAGACCTTAACAAAGCATGTCCACAGGACTGCTATCCACTGCCAGAAATAGACTGGAAAGTAGAATCCCTGTGCGGATATCCTTTTAAATGCTTCCTAGACGCATACAAAGGGTATCATCAAATCCAGATGGCAGTCGAGGATGAAGAAAAAATAGCTTTCCACACCAGTCAAGGGGTTTACTGCTACATGAAAATGCCTTTTGGCCTAAAAAACGCAGGCGCAACATACCAACGATTGGTGGACACAGCTTTCGAGAAACAAGGAGGTCGAAACTTGGAGGTCTACGTTGACGACCTTGTCATCAAAAGCCACACAGAGGATGAGTTGGTGCGCGACATCGAGGAAACGTTCAAAACATTGGGACAAATAAACATGAAGTTAAATCCCAAGAAATGCACCTTTGGCGCAACTGAAGGTATGTTTCTCGGATACTTAATAGAACCTGATGGAATTAAGCCTTGCCCAGAAAAAACAAAAGCTGTCATTGATCTTCCCTCACCGCGCACACTCAAAGAAGTCCAGTCATTAAACGGAAAGCTAGCAGGGCTAAACCGTTTCTTATCTAAGTCAACAGACAAATCACTCCCTCTCTTTAAAACACTCACGAAGTGTACTAAAAAAGGAGATTTTCGTTGGACTGGGAAAGCAGAAGAAGCTTTCCAACAGCTAAAACAGCACCTAGCATCACTTCCCAAACTTGTCGCACCGCGACCAGGGGAAGAGCTAATCATGTACTTATCTGCAACCCATGGAGTAGTTAGCGCAGTGCTATTGACAGATAGAAACTCCGTCCAAACACCCATATACTTCATTAGCAAAGCATTGAAGAAGACAGAGACTAACTACAGCGCCATGGAAAAGCTGGTCTTAGCCCTAGTATTCGCAGCTAAAAGACTGCGCAGATACTTTCAAGCGCATCCAATAGCTGTAATAACAGACCAGCCAATCAAACAAGTCATCTCTAAACCTGACGCATCAGGACGGCTACAAAAGTGTAGTGTCTTGTTAAGCGAGTATAACATCTCGTATAGACCACGCACTGCAATCAAGGGACAGATATTAGCCGATTTCATTGTTGAGAAGCCAGATACTGATAGTCCAACCCCAACAACCAAAACAGATCTGCAGGAACCCTGGATTCTGTTCACAGATGGATCCTCATGTGTGGATGGATCAGGCGCAGGCCTTATCCTTACAATTCCAGAAGGCATGAAATTCACCTATGCGCTGCGCTTCAAATTCACAGCCACAAACAATGAGGCAGAGTACGAAGCCCTACTCGCTGGACTGCGTATTGCAATCCAAATGGGTGTACGCAACTTGGAGGAAAACGTAGATTCTCGGCTAGTCGCCAACCATGTGTTAGGTGAATATGAAGCCAAGGATGAGCACATGATCCAATACCTGGATAAGACCAAGTCCTTAATCAAGAACTTTGATAAGTTCACAATAAAACAAGTACCTAGAGGGGACAACAGGAAGGCTGATGCGCTTAGCAAAATTGCGTCCACAAGCTTTGCGCACTTATCCAAACAAGTATTGGTAGAAACCTTACAAAACAAGTCAATCTTGGAGATGGAAGTATCCACAGTGATAGAAGAACAAGATCCTACATGGATGACACCTATCATTGAATTCATTAACAAGGGAGTCTTACCACAAGACCATAAGGACGCTCGAAGAGTGCGGCGCACAGAGTAGCGATTCGAACTACGAGACAACATACTCTATCGACGTTCTTTCTTGCAACCTTGGCTCCGATGTGTTGGACCTCTTCAAGCAGACTATGTACTCCGAGAAATCCACGTTGGATCATGTAGCATGCACTCAGGGCCACGATCTGTTGTAGCGAGCGCTCTACGGTCGGGGTATTATTGGCCAACTATGCACCGCGACGCACGCGATATGATAAAGAAATGCAGCAATTGTCAAGTACACAGGCCAATTCCGCGCCGACCACAACAAGAGCTAACACCCATTACCTCACCATGGCCATTCTACAAATGGGGCATTGACATCGCAGGACCTTTTCCAGTCGCAGCAGGAGGGTTAAAATTCCTCATCGTAGCCATAGACTACTTTACGAAGTGGATTGAAGCAAAGGCAGTAGTGAGTATCACGGGCAACCAGGTCAAACGCTTTGTATGGGATAACATTGTCTCTCGCTTCGGACTTCCTGGAGAGATCATATCAGACAATGGGAAGCAGTTCTGCGACAACCCATTCAAAGATTGGTGCACGCAATTGAACATCACTCAACACTTTGCTTCAGTAAAACACCCACAAACCAATGGTTTAGTTGAGCGAGCAAATCGCAGTCTAGGTAAAGGAATAAAAGCACGCCTTGATAGACACAAAGGAAGGTGGGTGGACGAGCTCTCACATGTCTTATGGGTACATCGCACCACAATCAAAACAAGTACTGGAGACACGCCATTCTCCCTTGTCTACGGGACAGAAGCCGTCATACCAGCTGAGATAGGAATGCCAACTATACGAACAGCAGAGGTCAACGTCACAACAAATGACGAAGAGCGGCGCATAGACTTGGACTTACTGGAAGAAAGACGTGAACGCGCAGCTATACGCGAAGCAAAGGCTAAGGCAAAAATGAAGAATTATTATGATGCAAAGGTCAAACACACTTCCTTCAGACCAGGAGACTTTGTATACCGCGCCAATGACGCAAGTCATGCAGAAGACACAGGCAAGCTCGGACCCAAATGGGAAGGCCCCTACGAGGTCACTGATGCGCTAGGCAGTGACGCATACAGGTTGCGTGACATGGAAGGCCACAACCTAGCACGCATCTGGAATATCTGCAATCTTAAAAGATGCTATCTTTAGGAAAGGCTACGGCCCATACACAGACAACTTTGCACTTTAGGATGTGCCCAATAAGTGTTTGTTTTTTCTTTTCTTTCTTAGGAATTGTCTTTACTTTTTCAAAAACTTGCACGTATCAATAAAATGTGTTGATATAAATAAAGGACTAAAAACGTTATTCATATCTTTCGATATCTCTATGTTTTGATAATCACAAAACCTAAACTTATCCAACCAAAGATTATGACATAAACAAGTATTTAGTAGTAAATACTCATCTTTACCATTAAATCACTTAAGGTATGGATAAAAAAAGTGTTTAATGTATTACAAGATCAAAGGAAATTTTGTCTTAAGACATAACATCTTTTAAAATGATATAAACATTTTATATATATTTGTAAATCATTTTTGGTAATGCTATATTAAACCACAAAGATGTGATTTCAAATTTCCAACCAAAAAGGGCAAATTTTATCCAGAAAAACTTTTCAAACGTTCAGGAGGGCGGCCCCCTTAATTTTACTAGGCGGCCCCCTTAATGATTAAGGGGACCGGCACGCTCCCGAACAGTAAAATCTGGTCCTATAAATATTGGATCATTTTACACATTTTCCTCACCTTTTTGCACTAAAAACTTTCTGATCTAAACATCCCTCTCCATCTTCTAAAAATCCTTTGATCTTATATACTTTGATCTTTGTTTCAAAGTGATTCAAGCCTCAACACTCAAGTGCAAAGAGAAGAATACTTCTACTAGAAGTATTACAACTTAGTATCATCTTGCTATCTAAGTTGTTTGGTTGTTTCATCTTGTTGATCTTTCATACTTTGGTGAATAAGGTGTATGTATTAGTTTGCTAGATTTAGTTGTAGAATCTAGAATTATTGTAAGTGTGTAGTGGAAGTTGAAGTGAAGAAGTAGTGTTGGATAATAGTGAAGATAGGAGAAAGTGGCAATAGTGACTAGTAGTGAGGAAAGTGAAGCTTTCAAATGGAGAAGACTTGAAGACATTAGTTGATTGAAGTTGTGAAGACATTGGTGCTTTGAAGTTGTGAAGTTGCAAGACATTGAAGTTGTGAAGAATTTTGTGAAGGCGTGAAGATACTAGTGGTGTGAAGACTTATTGAAGAAGTCAAAGGTGTGAAGAAATTGTGGTGTGTTATTTGGTGTGAGATTGGTTCTAGCTACGATTAGAACTCGACATCTTGCTTTGTGTCGTTAATTGGTGTAAGCATTTGGTGTGTACGGTTTTCTCCGCCATAAGGGAGGTTATTGACTTAGTGAAGAAAACTCGCGAGTTCGGTGCTCGGGGAGTGGAGTAGGGCAAGGAAGGTGTCCTTGTAGCCGAACCACTATAAATCCTTTGTCTCTCGGTTTGATCTTTCCACCCCTCATTCTTTACTTGTTTACTTACTTGCCTTCTCGTATATTATTATTATTGTGTGTTGTGCATATATTGGTTTCACATAAAGATCAAACTAGGTTCCATTCAAAACATTAATTATACATTAGTAAATTAAAGTATATACAATCATTAAAACACATATACACATATAAATACAAACTTATATTTAAGTGAGATATATGAAATTATAATTTCTATTTAACACTTTAAATAAGAAGTATTTACGTGACATATGTGAATTAATTTGTATCTATACTTTAGCTTCAAAGGTTTTTACAAACTACCATTAATTATTTGAAAGTAAACTTTTATTAAAACGAAAAAGACGCAAAACTATTCAACCCCCCCCCCCCCTTCTAGTTTTCTACAATTGGTATCAAGAGCCACGTCTAGCAAGACTTTTAAAATAGATTGTATTTTAAAACTTGCAACGATCAATGGAATTTGAAAAATTTGTAGAAGGGAAACTTGCACAACAACCACCGTTATTTGAAAATGATCATTTTCTTGAATGGAAAAACAAATTTGAAAAATATGTGAAATCAATAGATCTTGATCTTTGGCATATCATTTCAATTGGTGATCTTAAACCAACCAAAATAGATTTTGAAAATCAATATAATAATCTTCAAACTAATATTGATAAAAACACTAAAGCCAAATTACTTATTTTCAAAACTCTACCAAAAGTTAAATATGAAAGATTATTTCGTTGTAAAACGGCAAATGATATTTGGAAATGCCTTTTAAAGATTCACCAAGAGAAATGCAAAACCAAAGATGATAAACTTGATATTGCACAAGAAATAGTTAATCTAGAAAATTTAGTAAATAAATATTTAGTTGAAATAAACACATGTACTACTAGTTCAAATGTGATCATTGAAGGTATCTACAACGAAGAATACATGAGCCAAATCCAAAGAAAGAGCGTGAATAAATCATGGTGCAACAAGTGCAAAGAAGACGATGATAATACGGCTTATGAGAATATTCAAACAAATGAGAACACAAGTATTGATGGCAAGAACTACATGTTCCTAGATCCAAGTGAAACTACAAACAAAACATGGAGCGACATGGAAAATGGAATTGATCACCGTATAGCATGTGAGGAATGTACAACTACAAAGAAGGTACAATTCAAAACTAAACATTTTTGCTATGATCAATTTATATTAGAATTTTTAAAAATGGAAAACAACTTCAAACATTTTTGCAACATTGACTCAAAAAATATTTTTAAGAACGAATTTTCAACATCCGCTGAAAACAACTTTGAAAAAGAAATCATTTTAGAAGATAAAATGTCTAGACTTAAAAGTAATATTGAAATCGATCTTGAATGTAAAAAATGTCGAGACTACAAACATGAAATTAAAATGGAAAATGAAAAAGCAAAAACATTGGCAAAATTCGACAATAGTTCTAAATCTTTAAAATATCTTCTCGACATTCAAAAGTCATTTTATGATAAAACCGGGTTAGGATTTATCGTAAATGATCCTTCAACAAATGCATTAAAACAAATAAAATTTGTTAAATCTAGTGAATAAATTTAGAACTAATACTATTAATATTCATTACTTATTATTCTAGTCAAGAAAGTCATTGTTTGTTAATTAAAACAAACTATTGATGAATTCTTGTACTTATCGACGACATCCCCATCATGTGCATTCAAATGCAATGGATGTTCTCATCTAACCAACTAGGACCCATGAGAATCTGGGTACCAAGCTGTTTATCATGTTTAGGTAATTAATGAATGAAGAGTCTATTACGTGTTGATTTACTCATCTCGCTCTATTACCTTTGACGGATATTGGTCTCTATCACATTGTTTCACTTTCTGCAAATGTTTCGCCTATGACGTTGTTGCGGGTTTATTCTTGTCTCGGCATTTTGCTCTTCACTCTTGGAGTATTGGTATCATGGTGTGTCCGTTGCAATTTCAAGATGAAGCCTCCTAAGTACTACTTCTTTTAACCTTCACGACTTGTGATGATTGGTGTGATCGATTGAGCATCTCGGATCTAGTTCCCTTGATTTCCATTCATGGGAATATTACTTGGCTACTTCGACATGTTTTGGACTAACTCTTAAGATTTCTTCTATCACCGTCATGCCCACTCTTTTTGAAAAGTTGGACCTGAGATAAGTTTTCTTTTCAAAAACTCGTCAATGTTACATCATATTTCAGAATGTTTTAATTAGTGTGTGAATACGATTTAACTAATAAGTTGCCATGCTTTTAGATTATTAACACTAATATATGCATACATGATATTAGCATTATTAACCTTCTTGTTGTTTAGTCTATTATCATTTTTCTTAATCTTCAATAATCTATAGTAGAACCCTTCCACTTATGCTATATGATCTTACTAGTTGCATTAATAGATGTATTATAATTGATATTTGCTTGCAACTTGATATTATGATGTTCTTTGTATACATATATACACATTTATATATATATATATATATATATATATATATATATATATATATATATATATATATATATATATATATATATATATATATATATATATATATATATATATATATATATATATATACACATATCTATCTTGTATCCATGAACTATTTACCTTGCTCCTTCCTGTCCCATTGCATTTAGATCATAAGTATCTATCATATCTTTAGATGTCATTAAAGATGATTATGTACGACAATGGGCTTAATTGATTCTCTTGAGCATGATAAGCTTCCATTTCAAATCCTTCACTTGCAACTTCTTGATTATCATGATCAAAACATCATGTTTAAAACTTCTCTCTTTTTGAATGAAATATGTTTTTTTAAACAATCTACTTAACTAAAACTTCTTTCATAACCATTATTTTAATCAAAAACAAGATTGAAATATTTTATTGTTACACGTTATGAAACAAAATTCAATTTATGTTATTGTAATGCACACTTGAATTTATTTCGAAACATTGTTGAATAAAACTAAAAACGTTTTGCTTAAAACACATTTAACTTTCTCACATGTGTCATACACTTCTATTGGAAATGACATTCACAATTTTATCAAATCATTTCATGAGAATCATGACTTGCCCATATGGATCTTGTTTGTAACAAGTCTTGAAGTCCACATAATCATATCCACCTATTTGTTACTTATTAACAATCATCAACATGTTTGCTCTAGGCTAAATGTTATCATTTTCATATAGTTGCACATTTAGCTCATTTGCCTTATTGCCTCCTTAGTTGCATATCTAAATTGATAAATAAATAGATAGCGTGATTATTAGAAATTTATTGCCCATTTCAATTATTTCTATATCATTCTCTATATTCATGAATAGTATGCCCTATATTGCCTCAAAGAGTTGAACTTACTTGAATCCAAATCCAAAAACACAACATTTTTGAAAATTTTCTGCCAAAAACCCATTTCTGACATTCTGGGAATCACCAGATGGGCGGCCCCCTTAATTATATAAGGCGGCCCCCTTAATGATTAAGGGGACCGGCCCCTAATTAAGGGGACCGGCCATCTGATGGTCAGGGATACTGTTTTCTTTATCACTTTTTGACCCATTTCAGCCTATACTTCCCAAAATTCACAAACATATTTTGTCCCATGCTATCCCTCAAAATTTACCTTCCTAAACCATTTTTCTCATACACTATAAATACCCTCTTCCCATCATTAATGCCATCACACCCAAACATGTCATCTCCCAACAACCAAAAACC
Organism: Artemisia argyi; assembly: GCA_030686995.1. Lineage (NCBI taxonomy): Eukaryota > Viridiplantae > Streptophyta > Magnoliopsida > Asterales > Asteraceae > Artemisia > Artemisia argyi. The sequence continues at coordinate 5,058,306 of CM060692.1, read as the reverse complement.
TAATATTTCAAGAACCGCAAGGATCTCCGTCAAACCCGTTTGGAGGAGGAAACTTGATTCTTGTCATAACTCAAGTGATGTTGTTCCAAGTCAACCAACTACTAAACCTCAAACCCACAATAATGATTCATCTCACAACCTATCACCCACTCATTCCCTCATTCATGCCTCTTCTTATGATGAGCATGCTCAATCCCAAAACATCAATCCCAATCTTTCAATCAATACTTCACATGTTGCTCATTCAACTAAAACACCACTCACTCTTGGAGAACCTCTTCCACCCATTTCATGTTTTCATGAATACCCAAACTCAACCATGTCTCCACCACCAAGAGTACCACCACCACATCCTACAACCTCACATGCCATTCCTATGTTGCATGTTCAAACCTTCACCCAAGACAACCATCATGTTCCACCATCATCACCTTCCTCCGAACACTTGAAGTTCGTTGAGGAGCTAAAAGAGGCTCATGAGCTTAGTGCTCTTTTAGCATTACATCTTGCGCAACGCAATTTGGATCCAACCCAATCAAGCTCACCATCATTACCACACAACATCAACCAAGTTGAGAAGCATGTCAACAATTGCCCTTGTTGCATCTTTCTGCAACAACAAACCATTGCCTTGAATGAGCACTTCACTTGGATTGAGTATCTTCTTACAAGATCTCAACAAACATCATCACTTGAACAACATCAAAACCCTCAATCAACAAACCCTATTTCTAACCCACCACCTACAAGTTCCACATCTCCAAACTCACCAACATCCATGCAACCAAAAGTTTATCTCCACTAAACAAACAAGCATTTTATATGCTTATGTTTCTCATTTTCAAATAAAACCTTTCAACCATTTTGGGATTCAAGAAAGTTTGGTGACACTCCTTGTTAGCACAATAGGATGCTATACTTAATCTTAGTATTCTATATTTATGGCTTTTGTAACAATGATTATGGGTTGACATAATCATTTTCTATCAATGAATGACTTAATATGTGTTCCTCATTATTTTTTGCCATGCTTATTACTTGTTGGTATTATAATATATGTGTTTGCTTGTGCTTCTAATATTTTTCTTGCAAGAATCCCATTTATCGAACCCTTGGTGCCCTCAAACGAGGGGGAGCATACATCAAGGGGGAGCTTCCTTTCTTTTGGCTTAGACCTTTTTGATTTTACAAAAAGGGGGAGAAGTGAATATAAACTCACTAAATATTTGTCTAAAAAAAAAAAAAAAAAAGAAAAAATTAATTAATTTTTGGATTTAATGAGTTTAGGTTTTGTAAGCATCAAAAAGGGGGAGATTGTTGATATAAATAAATGACTAAAAACGTTATCCATATCTTTCGATATCTCTATGTTTTAATAATCACAAAACCTAAACTTATCCAACCAAAGATTATGACATAAACAAGTATTTAGTAGTAAATACTCATCTTTACCATTAAATCACTTAAGGTATGGATAAAAAAAGTGTTTAATGTATTACAAGATCAAAGGAAATTTTGTCTTAAGACATAACATCTTTTAAAATGATATAAACATTTTATATATATTTGTAAATCATTTTTGGTAATGCTATATTAAACCACAAAGATGTGATTTCAAATTTCCAACCAAAAAGGGCAAATTTTATCCAGAAAAACTTTTCAAACGTTCAGGAGGGCGGCCCCCTTAATTTTACTAGGCGGCCCCCTTAATGATTAAGGGGACCGGCACGCTCCCGAACAGTAAAATCTGGTCCTATAAATATTGGATCATTTTACACATTTTCCTCACCTTTTTGCACTAAAAACTTTCTGATCTAAACATCCCTCTCCATCTTCTAAAAATCCTTTGATCTTATATACTTTGATCTTTGTTTCAAAGTGATTCAAGCCTCAACACTCAAGTGCAAAGAGAAGAATACTTCTACTAGAAGTATTACAACTTAGTATCATCTTGCTATCTAAGTTGTTTGGTTGTTTCATCTTGTTGATCTTTCATACTTTGGTGAATAAGGTGTATGTATTAGTTTGCTAGATTTAGTTGTAGAATCTAGAATTATTGTAAGTGTGTAGTGGAAGTTGAAGTGAAGAAGTAGTGTTGGATAATAGTGAAGATAGGAGAAAGTGGCAATAGTGACTAGTAGTGAAGAAAGTGAAGCTTTCAAGTGGAGAAGACTTGAAGACATTAGTTGATTGAAGTTGTGAAGACATTGGTGCTTTGAAGTTGTGAAGTTGCAAGACATTGAAGTTGTGAAGAATTTTGTGAAGGCGTGAAGATACTAGTGGTGTGAAGACTTATTGAAGAAGTCAAAGGTGTGAAGAAATTGTGGTGTGTTATTTGGTGTGAGATTGGTTCTAGCTACGATTAGAACTCGGCATCTTGCTTTGTGTCGTTAATTGGTGTAAGCATTTGGTGTGTACGGTTTTCTCCGCCATAAGGGAGGTTATTGACTTAGTGAAGAAAACTCGCGAGTTCGGTGCTCGGGGAGTGGAGTAGGGCAAGGAAGGTGTCCTTGTAGCCGAACCACTATAAATCCTTTGTCTCTCGGTTTGATCTTTCCACCCCTCATTCTTTACTTGTTTACTTACTTGCCTTCTCGTATATTATTATTATTGTGTTTTGTGCATATATTGGTTTCACATAAAGATCAAACTAGGTTCCATTCAAAACATTAATTATACATTAGTAAATTAAAGTATATACAATCATTAAAACACATATACACATATAAATACAAACTTATATTTAAGTGAGATATATGAAATTATAATTTCTATTTAACACTTTAAATAAGAAGTATTTATGTGACATATGTGAATTAATTTGTATCTATACTTTAGCTTCAAAGGTTTTTACAAACTACCATTAATTATTTGAAAGTAAACTTTTATTAAAACGAAAAAGACGCAAAACTATTCAACCCCCCCCCCCCTTCTAGTTTTCTACAAAATGTTATGGTTTCTAGCTAACTCCATAACGCATTTCACTTTATTGCGTACATTCTTATATATGTCAATATTGTTATATTATATTTTTGCCTACATGGCGTGCATGCACTAATTAAGACCCACGAAGGCATAAAGGATGAGTACACCTACTAATTCACTCGTTGAGTAAGAGGGTTGCAAACCCATCAACATTGGATCACACATCCTTGCTAAGCGCCTTACTTTTGAGACGTTGAGGTAAGTTTACCTTGCGCGCCCCACGACGGATGCGCAAATATTAAGTACACTGTACGAAGCTTAGCAAATAACGAGCCAAGACTCTTGGTCAAATAATAAAACTTCGCAAACATTAATGCAAGTATATTTTTATAATCTTAAGTCACGCACTTAATTTATGCACAAAAAGAGTATCTTATTTAGTATTTTTACACAAAACTACAAGCAAAAGATACACTTTGTTATTCAGATAATTAACATACAAGTTACAAAAACAGCCTATACGCTATGGCGATGCTCAGGGCTATCCTCCGGTGCAACGGAACTTCCTGCCTCTTGAAGCTTTATAAATAGCAATGCATCCTTAGGCGATACAGTCGCTACACTCACGGGAACCCCATCAGACCTGGGAATGTGTGTAGCGCCAACACCGCATAGGACGGCTTTGCCCTTAATCCCCTTTTTCTGGGCAGCTCTCTGTGCGTGGTGCTCCAACACCTCCTTCAGAGGAATCTCCTTCTCCAGAGCAAACGGGTTCAGCATATGGCGAGGCTGCACAAACACAGGAACCTGCAGCTGCGACTCGTCGGGTTTGAGGAAGTAGTCCGGCTGCGCTTCGGCATCCTCCAAAATATGGCGCTCCAGGGTCAACCCCTCCATAATTACCTTTATGGGGTTATCCTAGTCGCGCTCTAACTGAGCAATGTGAGGAAGCTCAAGGAGTTTCATCCCCTTCATGGCCTGCACCAGCTCATCATACGCACTTGCGTTATAGCCAGGCACCTCAGTCAGGGCCACATTCAACGTGTTGATATAATTAATGTTTAAAAAGGTTATTAATATCTCTCAATAAACCTATGTTTTGATAATCACAAAACTCAAATCAAATTAAGTCAAGATTAAGACGTAAACAAGTATTTGGTAACAAATATTTACCTCTACATCTTATATCACTTAAGGTATGCATAAACTAAGCATCTTATGCATTACATGATCAAAGAAAATTTTGTCTTAAGACATAACATCTTATAAAATGATATAAACATTTTATTTATATTTGTAAATCATTTTCGGTAATGCTATATTAAACCACAAAGATATGATTTCAAATTTCCAACCAAAACGAGCAAATTTTATCCAGAAAAACTTTTTCAACGATCAGGAGGGCGGCCCCCTTAATTTTACTAGGCGGCCCCCTTAATGATTAAGGGGACCGGCCCCTAATTAAGGGGACCGGCACGCTCCAGAACAGTAAAATCTGGCCCTATAAATACTGGATCATTTCACACATTTTTCTCACCTTTTTGCACTATAAACTTTCTGCTCCAACCTCCATTTCTAGATCTAAAATCCTTTGATCATATAATTCATAAGTCTTTGTTTCCAAGTGATCCAAAGCTTCATCCATTTAAGTGCAAGAAGAAGAACACTTCTCTACATCCATCTAATTGTAGTAGTGTTGTGAATAGATAGTCTCATATTGTAGTTGTGTTAGATATTTGTAAAAGTGTTGTGTAAATTTGTTGATTGTAGAAACTAGGTGTGTTGTAAAGTAGTTTAGTAGTTGTGAATTAGTTGTGCATAGAAAAAGGTGTGAAGTTGGGAAGGTGTGAAGAAGGTGTGAAGCCTTGAAGAAGTTGTGAAGTTGTGAAGAAGGTGTGAAACCTTGAAGAAGTCGTGAGATTGGTTCTAGCTACGATTAGAACTCGACATTTAGCTTAGTGTCGTTAACTCGTGTAAGCCAAGGTGTGTAAGGTTTCTCCACCATAAGGAGTTTGTTGACATAGTGAAGAAAACTCTCGAGTGTGATACTCGGGGAGTGGAGTAGGGCAAGGAAGGTGTCTTTGTAGCCGAACCACTATAAATTCGCGTGTTGTGGTTTGATCTTTCTAACTCTATCTTTTCTTCATTACATTTCAATACTTTCATTATTAGATTAGAATTGCTTATATAGGTTGTCATTTGAATTCACTTGAGATCGAATCGAAAGGTTTTAATAAGCTACAAAATATTTTTGATAATAAACTTTTAAAAGGACGTAAAACTATTCAACCCCCTTCTAGTTTTCCACAATTGGTATCAAGAGCCACGTCTAGCAAGATCTTGAAAATATATTGTATTTTAAGACTTGTAACGATCTATGGAATCTGAAAAATATTTAGAAGGGCAATCTATGCAAAGACCACCACTATTTGAAAGTGATGGATTTTTATATTGGAAAAATCGATTCGAAACTTATGTGAAGTCAAAAGATCTAGATCTTTGGCATGTTATTACTAATGGTGATTTTTTACCTATTCAAAATAACCCCGAAACTAAGAAAGATGAAATCGTACCTTTTGAAAAACAAAATGATGATTTAAAAAGAAAACTTGCTAAAAATAATGAAGCAAAAATGGTTATTTATAATGCGCTTCCACGTAAAGAATACGAAAGGATCTTTATGTGTGAAACCGCAAAAGAAATTTGGAACTCTTTACTAATAACTCACCAAGGTAATAGTCAAGTCAAAGATAATAAGATAGATCTACTTGTTCAACAATATGAGCAATTCACGATTCCGGAAGAGGAATCAATTGATAATGCTTTTGCTAGATTTAACACTATCATCACAAGTTTAAAAGCACTTGATGAGAATTTTTCTAGTAAGAATTTTGTTAGGAAGTTTCTTAGGGCTCTTCATCCAAAATGGCGAGCTAAAGTGACGGCTATTGAAGAATCGAAGAATTTGTCAACATTGCAACTTGATGAATTAATTGGAAATCTAAAAGTTTACGAAGTTATCATTAAGAAGGATTCCGAAATGTTCAAAGAAAAACGAGAGCAAAGCAAGTCAATCGCCTTGAAAGCTAGAAAGGAATCTAGTATCGAAGATAGCTCATCTTCCGAAAGTGATGACGAAGAATACGCCATGGCCGTAAGAGATTTCAAGAAATTCTTCAAAAGGCGAGGAAGATTCGTAAGACAACCGCATGATAAAAAGAAAACACTTCAAAAGAGTAAAGATGACAAGAGCAACAAGATTGAAAGAAAATGTTTCAAGTGTGGTGATCCAAATCACCTCATCGGAAAATGTCCAATGATGACAAGAGATCAAAATCAAAGAGCTTTTGTTGGAGGCACTTGGAGTGATAGTGATGAAGATGAGAAAGAAACGACAAAAGAAGAGAAGTGTCTTATGGCGAATACATCAAATGAGGTACGTTCCGAAACCGAATATTTTAGTGATGAAAGCTTATCATTAGATGAAAAAGATCTAGATAATGAATATAATAGGCTATGCAAATTAGGACAACTAGTAATGGCCAAAAACAAATCACTAAAATACATAAACAATCAATTGGAAAATGAAGTACTTGAACTAAAAATTAAAATACATCAACTTGAAAAAGGTAAAGAAATTTTTGAAGAATGTAAATCATGTCAAGTGCTTAAAGGTGAAAACGAAATACTTAGGGAAGAAATTTGTAAACTTAATAAATTTGAAAATAGTAGTCAATCACTTAGTAAAATAATAAGTATTCAAAGAACATCCGGAGATAAAACCGGTATAGGATTTAACTCAAATGAAGCTTCAACAAGTGAGATTAAAAATGTCAAATTCGAAAATGAACATAATGAACAAAAATCTCTAAAATCTAATCCTAAGTATATACTTATTAATGATAGAAAAATACCTCTTGCCAACAATGATGAAGTAAAAGCTTTTTATAAACCGTCTTTGAAAAACGAGGTAGGATCTTCTAAATCTAAGACAAGATCTAACACACCACCACCTAGAAAATCAAATAATTCTAATCCTAGGTCTAAAACACCTCAACCAAGAAGAAACCAAAATAGACAAAACTATAATAACAATAGTAATCAAATGTGGAACTACCAACAAAGCTACAATCCTTGGGGTATACTACCACCTTTCATGCATCCTAGTCAAATGTTAAACATGTTTGGACCAAACAACTTTGGACCAAAGAGACAATGGGGATCGAATGGCTAGAGGAACATTCCTTGAGGCAATCTTGAAGTTTCTCTCAACATAGATTTTTTCAAAGTCTATATGTCATCTTGATGATTTTGAAGATTTTTTTTTTTTGAAGACCACCGGGTACGCCATTCTTTCATAACTCATTGCCATGCTTAGATAAATATGCTTTAGTTAATTACATTGTTTGCATAGATATTGCTTGCCTTTTTCTCTCTATTTGTTCGACCATATACATAGATATACTCTTATACTTAATATATTAAATATATATATATATATATATATATATATATATATATATATATATAATTGCTTGCACATAACCTAGATACGTCATTAGTTGACTTTCTAGAACTCCAGGAAATCGTTCTTTATCGAACCCTTTCCTTCCCCCCTCACGTTATTCTAGTAAGTCCTCTTTTAGGAGACTCATGATGATGAAGGGATATGAGTCAAGTGGACTTTTATCATGCAAGAACGCCTTCGCACGTGAACACTATGGATGAAACAAACTCCTCTCGCCGACTATATCCTATCTCCGTTACTATCTTTCAAACCTCACCCATCAACCCATCTTTCACTCACATATATATATATATATATATATATATATATATATATATATATATATATATATATATATATATATATATATATATACACTTATTCACATATTCCCGAACACACCTCAAACCCTTCATCAACTTAACACTTTGATCATTTTATCCAAAATTGTCAAAGGTACATTTTAATTATCGAAACGATAATTAAAAATTGTTAAGAATTTTATCATCGTGCCAATAAACTTTTACGTTTTTTTGATATATTATAAATCTAATTATATACGTATAAATATTTTTGTTCCAGAAACTAATTCCACGAAATTTCGAAAATTTCAAAGGCGGCCCCCTTAATAATTAAGGGGACCGGCTTGTTATCGAGGGCGGTCCCCTTAATGTTTAAGGGGACCGGCCATCTGACACTTCCAAATCCGTTTTCCTCCTTATTTCCATTCCCAAACACTCCATTTGCTCATTCATTTCTTCCCCACTGCTGCTGAGTGCGAACCAAAACACCCAAAACCATCAAAATCCTCCACCATATCATCAATCTGGGGTTGTTTCGCAAGGGGCAAACATCAACCAAACATATAACAACATCTTTTGTAAGTTTTCCAACATGCATTTCATCACATTTCATTCGATTTGGTGTCTAATCAATAATTATGCATTTTATTAAAATTTATTTTAATTCAAATTTAAGTGTAATAGAAGCTAGAAATTGAACTACCAAATGCTTCCCATAGGATTAGGATGATGTATTGCAACTCAAATTTAGTATAACATGTCATTTTGTCAAAATCATTAATCGCCCATAAACTCTCGTTGAATTTTATTTTTCAAGAGGCACATTGTTGATATAACTCTTAAAAACTACTTAAAACTTACTACATTACATTGTTTTAATGTTCTAAACAATCAAAACATACTTTTCAATTTGTTATAAAATGGTTCATGAAGACAACATGGGCATTTGGTTCATGAATAAACTATAACTATATGTAATTATTTGAAACTTAAAACTAGTTCATAAAATTTGTAAATACTATTAGAATCAATGGACGTCATCAAGATATATAATTAATATATATATTGATGTTTTAGGCTGTTTTCATCTAGTTTAAGGGAGCGTTTGGTTTATCTCGAAAATGATATTTTTGAAAACTAAAATTTGCATTTTAATCTTTTAAATAAGCTTATGTTGTGTCAAACTCTTATGAAATGGAAGATATATAATCTAATATATATCTAGCCTTATTTCAAAATGAATTATGATATCATACTCTTTGATATTATATATTCTAAACGAGTTTAAAATCAAAATAAAAGGAACATTATGAAACTACTTCATTGAATATTTTTTTTGTGTCGAAGTAGAATTTCGTTCCACATATATTGCATATAATTATATAAATATATATAACATATGCATGATAGTCGTTTTTATATTAATTCTATTTTTGTTGTTATATTGTTTAGGTGAAAATGCCTAAGACCACGGTTGGTGATGTATCCAAAACCAAACAATACATTCCAAATGTCTCTTCTACTCCCGGCATGTCTCCTTCAGTTGCATGTTTCTATCGTCCTATTGAAAATAGAAACATTCACGAAGGACGAATTGTCGATCCATCTTTCTATGAAAATGATCAAACCGAACGAATGTTCACCAATATTCGTTTTGAATATCTTTTCCAAATCAACGAACCAATCATTCCTCGTTTTGTCCTCGATTTCTATAGCCAAGTGACGGTGCAAACCGATCCCTATGGTAATATCCTCATTTCCTTCATGATTCAAAATCAATTCATCACTCTTACTCTTGCTCAATTTGGTCAAATTCTTCGAATCCCATACAACGGCCAAGCCGTTTTCTCAAATGAATGGGATCTTTCCTCTCTTGAAAGAAATCGTCCTCAGGATGGCCCCTACTATTCTGAGATTCCTAGTCCTGAAGACATTCGTCGAATGCTTGAACTAGAACGTCGTACGACTAGTCGAGTAATCAAGTCGAAGAATGTCGATATTCATGCCAATCAAATCCTCCTCAAAGAGCTAAGCCAAGATATGAAGAAGTGGGAAGAACTCATTCGAGAGAATGCGTTTGGTACTGGTGGTCACCGTGATCATGTCACGGCGAGCATTGCCCACATGCTTTATTGTGTAATTGCTGAAGAGCAATACAATTTGGCTTATCTTTTTATTCAACGAATCATGTCCGCCAAAAACACCCCAAATGCCAATCTTCCTTACGGTATGTTTCTCACACGACTTTATCGTTATGTGATGGAACATTACCCACATCTTCAAAGAGACTACTACGTTCATATCCTTCCTACTTTGAACCAACTTACTCGTGTTCGCACTCGTCGTTCTCGAAGTGACAAAGGAAAATCTCGTGTTCCTTTGTATTCTAGGCCTCGTGGTTCTACATCTCATCGTGATGACGATGATGATGAGGAGGAAAACACCTCACGTGTTAGTACTCCATCCCCCACGACCTTTGTTGAAGATCTTTCCGATATTGATGATACCGAGTATCAAATTCCTCTTCCTCATGAACGTACCAATGAGCTTTTCTTCACTCGTCAAACATCTATCATCAACCGTCAACAACAAATGCATGAAGAACTTCGAGGAGGTTTCAAATCTGTTGGGAAGATGTTTAGGAAGATGCTTGGAAAGAAGAAGAAGTAGGAGATATTGACATATTGCTACTTGTTATGATTTGGTTCTATTAGACATTTGTATGACTTGCCATTTGTCCGATTTATTCGGAAATACTTGTGTTATTTGTTGTTTATCTCTTGAATGATGTTTAGATTTTAAACTGTTATCATGCTACTATCTTAATGTTATGCTATGCTTATTTTAAAAATGGATTATAATATGTTTATTTGCATGCAAACTTGGTTATATATATATATATATATATATATATATATATATATATATATATATATATATATATATATATATATATATGTTTATATATCATCATTCCTAGAGTATATACTTCTAATAGAGCTTGTTGGGAAAACACACTTGAAAAATCACCAAATTCTGCAAATTTTGGGTTTCTGGTCGTCTGGGAAAACACCAGATGGGCGGCCCCCTTAATTCCCTAGGCGGTCCCCTTAATTATTAAGGGGGGCGGCATACAATTAAGGGGACCGGCCATCTGGAACTGGATTCACTGTTTTCTTTTGCATCTTGTGAACCCTTTCTCTAGTTTCAGCTACCATTTCCCATTTTAACCCAACTAATTTTAGAATCTCATTCAACTATTTCAAATATATACCTAAATCAACCATTTCCATATTATAAATTCCCTCCACAATCACCATTCTTCATCTCATCTTTCACCATCTAAATCATCATGACTCCACCAAGCACCTCATACTCCAAAGCCTCCAAGAAACAAAAACTTGTGGTCATCCCCCCAAAACAACTCTTCATTGACTTAACAAATGAAGACAACAAAACCCCATCACCTCCACCCAAATGCTCATCCCCAAGTGCACCCAATGCACCATCTAAAACACCTTCCACTCATGGAACTTCATCATCCTCCATACCCTCAACCTCATCAATCAATGACTACATCAACTCACACTTGTCACCACAAGTATCATCACCACTTCCTACACAAGAACCCATGTCCACCCATCTTACCATCTCACCTTCACCAATAACACCACTTGATGCTCATCTCTCATCTCCACCAATTACACCACCATTCTTTGCCAATCCCGTGCCTTGGAGGCTACTTGAATCCCATGGGGATACTTGTCTTTGTTGCATCCATAACCGCACGGTCATCTTTGGCCTTAGAGATGAACTTCAATATATGTTTTCATATATTGAACATTTGCTTACCAACCCACCACCACCACCAACTCCACCATCCTCTCCAATCATTCCTCCACCACAATTCTCACCCATTCCTCCATCATCACCATCATGCTCTCCTAATTAAGCATTTGATATGCTTAATAAATAAAGCCTCTACCACCCTTTTGCTTGCAAGCTCTATGAAGACCATGTACTCTTGCCATGATGATGTATTTTTTTTGTTGTTAGTTTGTGAACTAGCTTTTCTACTTGTAATCCAACTTGCTAGTTGTATGTTGTGTCTTGACACAACCAATTATTTAATATGAATGCTTTCTTTTCAAACATGCTTTATTTTTTATCACCTTATACATGTTTGCATGCATATACTGTAACACCCCCAAAATACCGCAGCGGAAGACTGTGTCATGGGGGTGCTACTTCATAATACAAAGAACAAGGTATAGAAAACGAACTCTAAATGAGACGTTTTGAAAAGTGATCATTCGATTAATAAATTCCGAAATACAAACTTGAGTTCCATAATACAATACATAAGAGTTTTAAGACAAATCGAATGGTAAAGATAAAAGCATAAGTCTTCAAAACATGCCAAGCGACTCTATGCTCCATGCAACAGCTATCACCTTATAGACCTGAGATAAACATGCTAAAGTGTCAACACAATGGTTGGTGAGTTCATAGAGTTTGTCTTAAAATAGTTGAAAAGCCTTAAAGAATGTTCACACAGCAAAGGCATTGAGAATCCACTCAGTTGCAGGTCCCGCCATAAGAGACTTGCAACCTGTGTGTTCACAACCCACTGCTATAATATAGTATGATTAAAGACATGTATAAGTTCATCAAAACAGTTTAGCAATTAGTCGTGAGTCTACTCTTCATCTCCGAAGACCTCACGTTTATGATGTATCCAACATTCGCAAATGTTAGGATGTATCAATAGCCTCAATGGTCATCCAACAACTTAATTTGGAGCCATCGGAAGTCTCAATGGTCATCCAGCAACTAAATCTGGAGCCACTGGAAGTCTCACAATTAAATATAACACAATCATGTAGATATGAAATCAAGTATAATGCGATCAAGTATAAGACAATCAAGTGTAACACAATCAAGTATAAACAATTAAGTATAAATGTTTTGAGTATTTGTACAAGTAAGCAAGTAGTTGTGCATGTATCCCCCCCAAAGAGTTAAAACAAGTATGAAAAGAGTAGGGGCTATGACTCACCTTAAGCTTAAGTGATGTGAAATCAAAGTGGTAGTCGAATCGTGAAAGTCACTAAGAGCAGCCTATAATAGAATGTTGCGACTTAGGTTTGGAGTAATGTCTAAGAATACGAAGAATTGCCCATATATGTTTTGCATAATGTTCATGATGTAGTACTTAGTATATAGCGTAAGTCTTTGAATATAAATGGTTTATGAAACATGTATAAGTTGTATATCTCTTACTACCGTTCGGGCCGACATAATTCAGAAGTCATGGAGTAAACGTTCGAGGAGCCAGGACACTTTAACTCGTAAATCCACAACTCATCTCGACGGCTTACTTAATGAACTCCTCACATGAGGCTCCCTACTATTGTAGTATTTGATAACAAATGTATAAGTTTTGATCCGAAAAAGTTACATGTCCAATATTTGAATAAACTTAGGAAAGTCTATTTGTACATGAAGATTGTTATTAGGTTAAGTTTATTATAACTTGTATCTCATGGTTCTTTAGGTGGAGTAGATCCAAATTGTTTGTTCAAGTTATCGTCAACTCCTTGTTTCATGTTTTCGCCTAAGTATGTTTATATGGTCATTTAGTCATGGCTTCGCCGTGACCTTGGTCATTTTTCCATGGTCTTGAGACTCAACCTTGGCTTTAGCCATGGTTGTGGTCTCGGCTTTAGGTCATTAGACCTCTTGGTCTTAGTAAATCATAACTATAATATAGTGACTTTGGTCTAAAATGGGCTGTTAAGATTTTGAAGAAAATTGTCACTCGGAAAGCGTTTTCAGGGCTCGGGCTTCTTTGTTCCTGAACGAAAACGTCGTTCCGGACAACTTTCGTGTTTTAACTTTTTGATGAATCGGACCAGAAGGGTGACTTTCAAAAGAAAATTTTGATCAGAATGCTATTTAGGCAGTTTTGCCGTTTTGGTTTCGCTAGCTTCAAATGGTCATAACTTTTGACTCGGGTACTCGTTTTGGGTGATTCAAATTGCTATGTTTTCCTTGTTAAGTCCTCTTTAACAGTAAGTAAGTGTCAAATATCAAAGTTATACTATTTTGGTCGTGGTTCTCCATAAAAATCACTAGTTTGCTTGTTTACTTGTCATAAGTTAACATATGTATACCAATACTTGTTTTATCCATTTTTAAACATCATGAACACAATAACAAGAACATATATAGCATGAAAGGAACACAAAGAGCATGAAAATGATAATTAAGCAAGAAAGTATGTTAGGGTTTGCTTACAACTTTTGGCCTTAAGGAAAAAGGGAAACTAGGACAAGAACTAGGACTTTGATTGAACAAGCTTTCCTCCTTTGCAACCTATGATAAACCGAGGTTATTTGAAGATTATAACGACGCCTTCTTGAAGTCCAAAGCTATTTGAAGATTACAACGACGTCTTTTTGGAGACTTTAAAGTTATAACAACTTTTCTTAGAAAATTTCCAAGATTGAAGATCAAACACTAGTTTTCTTTCAAAAACTAGTTAACTTTCTTACAAAATATAAGAAAAGTGCCTTAGGTTTTAGGACTTGAAGGTTATAAGAAGGTGTGGTGCAAGTTTTATATGTGTTATTAGTTGGCTATTTATAGGATGAGAAAAATAGTTAACTATATATTGGGTTAGAATTTAACCATGGTTAGTTTAGACACTTGTAAACATCCTAAAGATCAATGGTCAAGATCAAGCCACAAAATGGTGACTCCCCCCCTAAATGGCGGTTCAAGGAGGATAAGATGACTAGATGATGAGTCTTGGTGTTATCTTGCTTAATTTGTGCATTTTGACTCCGTAAAAAGCTAACCGTAAATGATTAAGCCTCAAAACGTAAAACCGGGTATCGTAAAAATATGAAACTTGAAAGTATTGTTAAACATGTCAATATAGTCCATAATAAAATATAAAATGAGTGGTAGGATCTATCGGGTGCTAAAACCCTGCTAAAAACTGGAAACACGGGTCTAAAACGCGCAATTCGCGTAAAACGCTGAACTGGAAAACGTAAAATTCCAAAACTTTTGGAATTGTCATAAAATGATAGAAAATCATATTTCTATTGTTTATAATGTTTTATGGATATATCGGGATGCTGGAAGGACGTTTAAACCTAAAAGTAAATCTCGGACACGGCTTTGTGATTTTTGCAGAAATGATCCGACGAGCGTCAAACTCTCGGATTATCGTTAAAATAGTTTAACTTACGAGAATATGAAATAAAAATTTCTGAGATGAATAGTAAAAAGTGAATAGTAAAAGTGAACAGTAAAAAGTGAATAGTAAAATTTTCCGGGAATAGTGATTAATCTGAAAATGCGAATTGTTACAGTCTCTACCCCTTCAGGAAACTTCGTCCCGAAGTTTAGTGTGTCTAGGTCTCTTATCTTAATAGCGGCATAATAAAGCTAGATTTTGAATTAGAATAGAATAATATGGTAGGATAAGGTACGTACCCGTTACGCATTGCGGGCTTCCTTAGCACCCAAATAGTATGCTCGACCCCGAGGTGGACTAACATTGTATCCACGGTTTGGGTTATTTTCTTCAAGCATAACGGCTAAAGTTGGGTTGTCCAGCACTTGTCCCTGTGCCCTATTTAACTTAGGACAAGTATCTCGGAAGTGGTTTGGGCTGTTGCACTCAAAGCATGTCTTTTGGTTGTTTCTTATATTGCCCGCATTCACCGGTGTTACTTGCCTTGCCGTTGCTTTACACTGATTTGTAAAATGGCTCTTTTGATTGCAATTAGTACACATTCGACAGGGCTCAGACCTCTGATGATGATAAGCACATTTATTACACTTAGGATGTGGACCTTCATACTTTCCCTGATCATAAACTGTTGCCGCAAATCCTCTTACTCTCTTATTATCAACCATTGTACCCTTTTGCTCGCTTGATTCACCTGCTCCCTTCCTTTTATCACTAATCTTCAAAGTTCCATTCCTAACCATCTCATCTGTTAGGGTCCCTGCTCTTAGTATTGCACTCTGAATTGTGGGAGGTTTGGTTGTTTTCACCATCCCACGAATCTCGGGAACAAGGCCATAGATATACCTCTCAATCCTCTTGGATTCAGGGGTAACCAGATGAGGAACTAGTTTAGCTAGTTCATGAAACCGATCTGTGTAGGTTGCATGACCAGCCCCTACCATAGAGTGATGCCAAAACTCGTCCTCTAGTTTTTGCATTTCATTAACCGGGCAGTACTCTTCCTTCAGTAGTCCCTTAAAGTCGTCCCATGTCATGCCTACAGCTGCTTCTCTAGTCCTTGCTTGAATCTGCATGTTCCACCATGTCAATGCCTTTTCTGATAGCAAGCATGCAGAATATTTCACTCTCTGGTGGATTGCACAGTTACTGATATCAATCACTGACTCCATCTTCTCGACCCATCGTGTATATGCCAATGCACCTCCTTTACCGTTAAACTCAATTGGTTTGCATGATGTAAATTCCTTATACGTACATCCAGTCCTATGGTTGTTGTTGTTGTTGTTGTGGTTGTTGTTGTTATTCCTTCCTCCATCATTTGTAGCGTCATTTATGCTTCCGTGGTTTCCCGAATTGTTCATGTGATTGCCAACTTGTGTGACTATAGTGGGAAGTAGGTTTTGTAGTTGTTGGGCGATAATGGTGGAGACATCTGGATTTCCACCATCGTTACTAGGGTTACTAGTGTCGTGAGCATTTCCTCTACCTCCACGTCCACCAGTTCTTCCACTATCATTACTAGGGTTACTAGTGTCGTGAGCAGCTCCTCTGCCTCCACGACCACCAGTTCTTCCACCTCTTGGTGTTGCTCCACCTCGGCTAGTGCTACGAGTTACTCTCTTTGATGCCATGATATCTACAATGAGGGATATTTTGTCGACGTCAAATATGAGGTGATATTCCTAGGCTACTTAGTCTTAAATCTTGTCAATTTTGAGTCAATCGTTGATTAATGTAAGCATGGTCACATATGTCTACGTGAGTCGTGACGCATTTATAATTATGTTGGCCACCATAATTATAATTGCTTCCTTTCACACGTATACATATTTTCCAGGCACACATAAATCAACAATTGGTACTACATAATTGGGTAGACTTTCTATCATCTGCTCTTAAGTTGTGAAAGGGTAACGTAGTCTGGGTATCTAGAGAAGGTGATATGACGAAATGGACTAGTCACGCTTGTAGAAAGGTTTGAGTGTCGTACTAGGACATATGAACCACTTCTAGGTATTAGAATCATATAAAGTAAGTATAAGGCAAATCATCAAATCTCTACAGGAAACTAATAATCTTTATTTAACTTAATCTTATGTCTTATCAAACAAGAACTGTCACAAGATTAAGTTAATTAAACAATTATTACTTAGCTCTAAATTTTTGATGACTTGACTATTGTCTGGGGTTTCTCCTAAACAAACAATTAGCAAGAAGCATATGCGCATGAAGTGTGTATAAGGCAAAATAAAGAGGAGAGTCTTAATATTTATAGCAGTTATAGTCTAGGTAGTATATGCAACCTAGTTCTCTATAACCAAGGCTCTGGTACCAATCTGTAACACCCCCAAAATACCGCAGCGGAAGACTGTGTCATGGGGGTGCTACTTCATAATACAAAGAACAAGGTATAGAAAACGAACTCTAAATGAGACGTTTTGAAAAGTGACCATTCGATTAATAAATTCCGAAATACAAACTTGAGTTCCATAATACAATACATAAGAGTTTTAAGACAAATCGAATGGTAAAGATAAAAGCATAAGTCTTTAAAACATGCCAAGCGACTCTATGCTCCATGCAACAGCTATCACCTTATAGACCTGAGATAAACATGCTAAAGTGTCAACACAATGGTTGGTGAGTTCATAGAGTTTGTCTTAAAATAGTTGAAAAGCCTTAAAGAATGTTCACACAGCAAAGGCATTGAGAATCCACTCAGTTGCAGGTCCCGCCATAAGAGACTTGCAACCTGTGTGTTCACAACCCACTGCTATAATATAGTATGATTAAAGACATGTATAAGTTCATCAAAACAGTTTAGCAATTAGTCGTGAGTCTACTCTTCATCTCCGAAGACCTCACGTTTATGATGTATCCAACATTCGCAAATGTTAGGATGTATCAATAGCCTCAATGGTCATCCAACAACTTAATTTGGAGCCATCGGAAGTCTCAATGGTCATCCAGCAACTAAATCTGGAGCCACTGGAAGTCTCACAATTAAATATAACACAATCATGTAGATATGAAATCAAGTATAATGCGATCAAGTATAAGACAATCAAGTGTAACACAATCAAGTATAAACAATTAAGTATAAATGTTTTGAGTATTTGTACAAGTAAGCAAGTAGTTGTGCATGTATCCCCCCCAAAGAGTTAAAACAAGTATGAAAAGAGTAGGGGCTATGACTCACCTTAAGCTTAAGTGATGTGAAATCAAAGTGGTAGTCGAATCGTGAAAGTCACTAAGAGCAGCCTATAATAGAATGTTGCGACTTAGGTTTGGAGTGATGTCTAAGAATACGAAGAATTGCCCATATATGTTTTGCATAATGTTCATGATGTAGTACTTAGTATATAGCGTAAGTCTTTGAATATAAATGGTTTATGAAACATGTATAAGTTGTATATCTCTTACTACCGTTCGGGCCGACATAATTCAGAAGTCATGGAGTAAACGTTCGAGGAGCCAGGACACTTTAACTCGTAAATCCACAACTCATCTCGACGGCTTACTTAATGAACTCCTCACATGAGGCTCCCTACTATTGTAGTATTTGATAACAAATGTATAAGTTTTGATCCGAAAAAGTTACATGTCCAATATTTGAATAAACTTAGGAAAGTCTATTTGTACATGAAGATTGTTATTAGGTTAAGTTTATTATAACTTGTATCTCATGGTTCTTTAGGTGGAGTAGATCCAAATTGTTTGTTCAAGTTATCGTCAACTCCTTGTTTCATGTTTTCGCCTAAGTATGTTTATATGGTCATTTAGTCATGGCTTCGCCGTGACCTTGGTCATTTTTCCATGGTCTTGAGACTCAACCTTGGCTTTAGCCATGGTTGTGGTCTCGGCTTTAGGTCATTAGACCTCTTGGTCTTAGTAAATCATAACTATAATATAGTGACTTTGGTCTAAAATGGGCTGTTAAGATTTTGAAGAAAATTGTCACTCGGAAAGCGTTTTCAGGGCTCGAGCTTCTTTGTTCCTGAACGAAAACGTCGTTCCGGACAACTTTCGTGTTTTAACTTTTTGATGAATCGGACCAAAAGGGTGACTTTCAAAAGAAAAATTTGATCAGAATGCTATTTAGGCAGTTTTGCCGTTTTGGTTTCGCTAGCTTCAAATGGTCATAACTTTTGACTCGGGTACTCGTTTTGGGTGATTCAAATTGCTATGTTTTCCTTGTTAAGTCCTCTTTAACAGTAAGTAAGTGTCAAATATCAAAGTTATACTATTTTGGTCGTGGTTCTCCATAAAAATCACTAGTTTGCTTGTTTACTTGTCATAAGTTAACATATGTATACCAATACTTGTTTTATCCATTTTTAAACATCATGAACACAATAACAAGAACATATATAGCATGAAAGGAACACAAAGAGCATGAAAATGATAATTAAGCAAGAAAGTATGTTAGGGTTTGCTTACAACTTTTGGCCTTAAGGAAAAAGGGAAACTAGGACAAGAACTAGGACTTTGATTGAACAAGCTTTCCTCCTTTGCAACCTATGATAAACCGAGGTTATTTGAAGATTATAACGACGCCTTCTTGAAGTCCAAAGCTATTTGAAGATTACAACGACGTCTTTTTGGAGACTTTAAAGTTATAACAACTTTTCTTAGAAAATTTCCAAGATTGAAGATCAAACACTAGTTTTCTTTCAAAAACTAGTTAACTTTCTTACAAAATATAAGAAAAGTGCCTTAGGTTTTAGGACTTGAAGGTTATAAGAATGTGTGGTGCAAGTTTTATATGTGTTATTAGTTGGCTATTTATAGGATGAGAAAAATAGTTAACTATATATTGGGTTAGAATTTAACCATGGTTAGTTTAGACACTTGTAAACATCCTAAAGATCAATGGTCAAGATCAAGCCACAAAATGGTGACTCCCCCCCTAAATGGCGGTTCAAGGAGGATAAGATGACTAGATGATGAGTCTTGGTGTTATCTTGCTTAGTTTGTGCATTTTGACTCCGTAAAAAGCTAACCGTAAATGATTAAGCCTCAAAACGTAAAACCGGGTATCGTAAAAATATGAAACTTGAAAGTATTGTTAAACATGTCAATATAGTCCATAATAAAATATAAAATGAGTGGTAGGATCTATCGGGTGCTAAAACCCTGCTAAAAACTGGAAACACGGGTCTAAAACGCGCAATTCGCGTAAAACGCTGAACTGGAAAACGTAAAATTCCAAAACTTTTGGAATTGTCATAAAATGATAGAAAATCATATTTCTATTGTTTATAATGTTTTATGGATATATCGGGATGCTGGAAGGACGTTTAAACCTAAAAGTAAATCTCGGACACGGCTTTGTGATTTTTGCAGAAATGATCCGACGAGCGTCAAACTCTCGGATTATAGTTAAAATAGTTTAACTTACGAGAATATGAAATAAAAATTTCTGAGATGAATAGTAAAAAGTGAATAGTAAAAGTGAATAGTAAAAAGTGAATAGTAAAATTTTTCGGGAATAGTGATTAATCTGAAAATGCGAATTGTTACATATACTTGTGCTTCTAATATTTTTTTTTTGCAAAGCATTCCATAGCTCGTTCTCTTGGTGCCCCCAAACGAGGGGGAGTACACATCAAGGGGGAGATATCTACCCGTCAATTTTTCACGTTTAAAAATTGTCGGCATAACCTTTTTGATTCTACAAAAAGGGGGAGAAGTAAATATAAACTCACTAAAATACTTGTTTAAAAAATAATTTTTGAGTTAATGAGTTTAAGTTTTGTAATCATAAAAAAGGGGGAGATTGTTGATATAAATAATGTTTAAAAAGGTTATTAATATCTCTCAATAAACCTATGTTTTGATAATCACAAAACTCAAATCAAATTAAGTCAAGATTAAGACGTAAATAAGTATTTGGTAACAAATATTTACCTCTACATCTTATATCACTTAAGGTATGCATAAACTAAGCATCTTATGCATTACATGATCAAAGAAAATTTTGTCTTAAGACATAACATCTTATAAAATGATATAAACATTTTATATATATTTATAAATCATTTTTGGTAATGCTATATTAAACCACAAAGATATGATTTCAAATTTCCAACCAAAAAGAGCAAATTTTATCCAGAAAAACTTTTTCAACGATCAGGAGGGCGGCCCCCTTAATTTTACTAGGCGGCCCCCTTAATGATTAAGGGGACCGGCCCCTAATTAAGGGGACCGGCACGCTCCAGAACAGTAAAATCTGGCCCTATAAATACTGGATCATTTCACACATTTTTCTCACCTTTTTGCACTACAAACTTTCTGATCCAACCTCCATTTCTAGATCTAAAATCCTTTGATCATATAATTCATAAGTCTTTGTTTCCAAGTGATCCAAAGCTTCATCCATTCAAGTGCAAGAAGAAGAACACTTCTCTACATCCATCTAATTGTAGTAGTGTTGTGAATAGATAGTCTCATATTGTAGTTGTGTTAGATATTTGTAAAAGTGTTGTGTAAATTTGTTGATTGTAGAAACTAGGTGTGTTGTAAAGTAGTTTAGTAGTTGTGCATAGAAAAAGGTGTGAAGAAGGTGTGAAGCCTTGAAGAAGTTGTGAAGTTGTGAAGAAGGTGTGAAGCCTTGAAGAAGTCGTGAGATTGGTTCTAGCTACGATTAGAACTCGACATTTAGCTTAGTGTCGTTAACTCGTGTAAGCCAAGGTGTGTAAGGTTTCTCCACCATAAGGAGTTTGTTGACATAGTGAAGAAAACTCTCGAGTGTGGTACTCGGGGAGTGGAGTAGGGCAAGGAAGGTGTCCTTGTAGCCGAACCACTATAAATTCGCGTGTTGTGGTTTGATCTTTCTAACTCTATCTTTTCTTCATTACATTTCAATACTTTCATTATTAGATTAGAATTGCTTATATAGGTTGTCATTTGAATTCACTTGAGATCGAATCGAAAGTTTTTAATAAGCTACAAAATATTTTTGATAATAAACTTTTAAAAGGACGTAAAACTATTCAACCCCCCTTCTAGTTTTCCACACAACGCCTTGGCCTCATAGAGCTCCTCCATAGTCTGCGACCTTCCACGCTCCACAGCGCACTGCACCACCTTCCCAAAGGCCCCCAACACCTCTTGGGACTCCAAGGCGCCCATAGCAGCCAGGCACAGTCCATGGCTGATCAACCACCTACATCAACAAGGACAACTTGTGTTAGCAGAAACATATAAACAAATATAATAAGGCAACATTGCATAAAAAGATGAAAGGACGTACCTGCGCTCAGCTATGGTAGACATCAGATGAGGGTATAACTCCTCATCATACTCTATGCTCAGGCCACGCAGCTTCTCCTCCTGCGCCTGAACAATCTTCTCCATACGCACCTTGAACTCAGCAATGTTCGCAAAGTGCTCCTCCTTCTTCTCCTCAAGATACCTTACCGCCCAAGTAAGGTTGGCCCTGAACTGATGAAGTTGTCCGCGCTCTTGCTCCAGCTCAGCCACCGCGGTCAACTTCTCATTCGTGACCTTATCCGTGTACACCTTGAAGGACCCCACTTCCGCCTGCGCTTCATCCAGCTGCGCACGGAGAACAGCTATCTCCTCATCTTTTTGGGCGAGAGTGCTACTCTCCCCGACGTACCTCGTCTTCAACTGAGCCACTAGCTTAGTTTGACGCGCAGTAGTAGCAGCCAACTCAACCATCAGTTTCTGCACAGATACGCCTTCATCAACCTTTACTTCCTCCTCCTTGTTTTCATTCTGAGGAGGGGCCACCGTCTCCACGAAGGCTCCATCATCCTTCGTGGCATCATCGCTACAATAAATGAAGAAAACAGTTAGAACATATTACGACAAGTAATAAAGAAAATACATAGTATCAGACAAATTACTTACAGAAATGGAGAGGCCTCTGCAGCCTCCTTATCCGAGCCAGGAGCGGATGTCTCTTCCTCCGCATCTCCAACAAGGTAGCGTCGCCTCTTGGAAGTACCACTGCTACCAGCCTCTCCTTTGCGCTTTAGCTTCTGCGCTATCTCCTCAGGCTTCAACACCTCCTCGGGTTTCAGTATCTCCACGCTATCCGAAGATTCAGTGTGTACCTCCTCCACACGCGCAGTCTCCACAGTTGGCGCCACACTCTGTACGGGCGTAACTTGGAGAGGCGGCGAGTCTTCATGGCCAACAGGCCCCAACACAGTCAGATGACCCGCGGTCGCTTCCAAAAGCGGCTGCTCGTTCTCCCTCAGAGGGCGCACGCCAACGGTCACCTGCTTTGGCTTCTCCAGCTTCACTACCGCAAACAAATCAATTTCTGCGCACACAGGAACAAACAGCAAAAGCAGAGATTAGTTATTAAACGTGCGCATATAGAAAAACTTACATGATTAGAAGCAAAAGGGATGAACACCCACCCCGGACTTCCTCATCAATGAAGGTTGGCACCTCGTCAACACCCCCGAAATAGCTGCGACTCAACCCCACATGCACCAAAAACTCCTCCGGATAAGAGTTAATGGGGATGCGGTTGGCATCAATAGTCTGCGCATCGGCCAAACTATAGGAACCGGGTGCGGGGCGCCCATCCCTTGGCAACGTGTCTTGAGTGTAAAATTCAAAGGGCGATGGAAACACTATATCATCAACCCAGAAAAAGTACTCCCTTCAATGCCTCAGGGAGTCTACCTTCTCGGTATAGCACTGAAGCTTCCCCGCGCGCTTCGCAAAGGATACCCATCCATGCGACCACGTTGTGTGGTAGAAGGCGCGGAATAGGTCAACGGTCGGTTCTATCGCAAGTAAACGACAGTTTACCTCAAAATTCGATACCTTCGCCGCACCTATACAGTGAAGCTGTGAGATATGAAGACGATAGAAATTGAGCAAATTGCTCAGGAAAATAGATATAGGTACGCGGTAAAGCGCGTGTATAGTCCTATTTTCCCTTCGGGGAAATCGGCTATACACGCATCGACGTCTGGAGCCTCTGGATGCACATCCAGAGGAATGAAGTAGTCAGATGAAGACGCACATCATCCTCACTCATCGTAGAGCGAAACTCCTCTAATTGGGCAACCATTTTCAAGGTATTTACTAGAATACGCACACGAAATTACCTAATCAAACAGTTACTTTCTTTGCAAAAAACGCTTTGAAGAAATGTGCAATGGTGAGTATGTGTTTTTACTGTGTGTTTTGGGTAAATGGAGGCGGTGACTCTTATATAAGGAATCAAAAAACCCTAGATGAAGCCCACGTGGATCCCACTCACAAAACGTGTGGCTAGAATCTGAAACGGTACATGCACTTTTTCCCGTTTTCCAAGGAACACGTGGACACAACCCCTGATTTTTGAGGCATTTCTTTGAAATATCTAAGACTATATACATAGTTCTCAAAATTTGGGCGGCAATATTCGAAATTTCTCCCGCCACGCTTACCGCTGTTATGACTAGTCTAGCATCCACGGCTACGAGTCGCGCACACTAGACTGGGGGGACATGATGACGTATAGTCTATATATGGGCCACGAGCCCAAATGATAAACATTACTAAGGCCAATAACCACCATGCGTGGGCTATTATAACTTGGGCCGCATTAATAACGGGATTGGACTCACGTAAGCTCAAACCCAACTAAACTATATACGGTATAGATAAGGATCTTCTATCTATGGAATAGATATCCTTAACCCGGATAAGCACCATGTGTGCGAAACGTAAGGAGCACGAAACCTACAAGGATTCTGCGCCTATATAAGGAATGACATAATTCTCATTAAAGGTACGATTCACAAACCCTAAAACTCTTTACGAGAACCCTAAACCGATTACTTACTCTCACGCCGGAGTCTAATCGTGTGAGACAATCCCACGATAAGTCTAACGGTATTGTTTATTCTCTTAGTGCGCAGGTTTCAAGCATTAAGAAGCGAATTGGTACGAGAGCAAAAGCCCATATCAGGAACGCCCAACTTTTGTATCAACAGTTCTTAAGGGCTGTTTAATCAGGTAAAATTGGTTATTTATGAGCTAAGAATTTTGTTATATTTTGCAGGAAGTTGCATTGTTAACCGATGGACGATTTTCAGGTGGTTCTCTATGGATATGTCGATGGACTCATTTGCCCCGAAGCACAGGTTTCCCCTTTCGAGTACATCACAATTTCTAGTCGAGCCATGGAGAGAGCCTCACAATTTAAAGGTGACTTGATGCATCAATGATCGGTTTTTATTATTGTTTCTGTGCACCAGTGACTTTTTTGTCCCAGTACATCAAGAACGCAATCGGCTCCAAAAGGATGTGTTAACAGATGAGTGCTAGAAGCAAGTCAAGGCGAAACAAAGAATTATTGGGAACCTGGCCTATTTTCATTGCGATTAGTAAATGGCAGTGTAGTTCTGCTTCACTAATAATGTATCTTCTGATATCAGAGAAATCGCAAAAACTAAACCACCTAATATTTCTAGGAGCATAGAACTACAAGTTTTTCTTATAAAATTGTTGGTTTGCTAAAAATTTTAATAACCAATCTTCCCATAAGAGACCAAGTTATGAAATACTATGCACTAACGGGGACACAAATAGAAAAATTGGTTTTTCAAACTTTTAACTTCCTTATCTTAATTCCTACCTTTCCCTCCCTATTTATAATAACATCTTTTCTTGCTACTTTCCTTCAAAATTCGATGTGGGATGGTGAACCCATTTGAATTTTATCTTTTTACAAGTTTAGATTTAAACACCGGCCTTTTTTTTATGCTAGCTAGCATTAGTTTTACTTTCTATGGTCTTTGGATTGTTTGATTTTTAATATTTTTTGGTTATTTGCAACATTATAAAACATTATTGTTACTAGCTAATTAGAAATCATATCCACTGAAGAAAAAGGTAATCACAGTAATTTACTTTAGCTATTGTTGACACGGTCGGGCTCATGTTGTTTGGAACTGAAGAAGACGGCATGCTACCATCATCCTTCATTGAAAAAGGAGATCCCCGTGCCCCTCTTGTTTTCATCATTCGGTTTGTGGGAGTTCTGCTTGTTAAAGGAGCCATGGACCTTGGTGACATGGCGTAGTTGAACTATATTGTGAGTTTGCGAATTATAATGAATAGCTGCGTGGTTGTAAGTTTTTACTTTTGGGGTGTATCACTCGGGTTGTTTGCTATGATTAGTAAATGGCATTGTAGTTCTTCTTACCGAATGCGGCTCCCTTTTTTGAACAAAATCACAGTTTTTACATTTTACCAACATTTTCAATTTTCTTCTCAGGAGAAGAATGATCATTGTGCATTTGTGCAATGGTTGTGAATTATGATTGCAACCTTGTAAGTCCAATTTTGAATTCTACATTGGATGTTATATCTTTGATAGTGCCCTAGAACTACCAAATACCAAGTATTTCATACTATATCTCATATATATATATATATATATTTTTATGAGACTTAAACCTAAACCAACAAAATCGATAACCTTAAAGCTTAACGAGCACAGCTCAACGATCATAGAACCACAAGTTTTTCTTATTAAATTGTTGGTTAGCTAAAATTTTAAATAACCAATTCTCATGTATGCCTCAATTATGAAATTATAACAAGAGCACGCATAAGAAAATTGGTTTTTCAAACTTTGAACTTCCCTGCAAAAAAATACAACCTTTCCCTCCCTATTTATAATAACATCTTTTCTTGCAACTTTCCTTCAAAGATCGATGTGGGATGCAAAACAAATTGGAGCATGAGATCTCATCAATTTGTGCAAAACAATCAAAAGGAGACACCATACAGTTTACCAACAATCGAGTCACATTGAAAACGTAGGATCCAACAGCACTAAAGCTTCACCAGACTGATCCATCAACGATATCTCCAACTTCAGCCAGGTTGATACCTGTTTTCTATTACCGAAAAAGATATAAAACTTCAGGACTCCTTTAACAAAAACAGAACCATACCTTCAAAACAGGTGCAGGTATATATCATCGGGATAGAGAAGATGTTCAAGGAGAACTCGTTGTCTCTTGAATGCTCGGTCCATTTTGGTGTGAAAATGAGAATGATTAAGTTGCTTGTAAGTACGGAGTATTGATTTGTTAGAAGTGTCTGATGATCTTGGTATATTTAGCGTGTATCGTCAATATTTAAATTGCTAGAGATGAAATAGTCGTTACAAGTCTTTTGATGCTCCGTGCTATTGGAAGTCGATAACCATTACAAAATGAGTTTACTTTTGTTAAGAAATGTAGAAAGACCAACAACCTAACGAACCAACTCATGGATGATATGTCCAATTTGGCGCGCCTGCCTCACAGTTTTGTTCATGGTACAATGCTTATACGTTGTATGACAACATCAATACCTCAAACGGTAAACAAAGAAAGTAAATAGACGAAACAAGACACAAGGCATCTTTCTTGCCTTGTCTACGACACTCGACCGACAATCAGGTAACATTTGAAACTATGGTAAACACAAGATCAATTTCCAACAAGCAAGAAATATACCGGTTCAAAGTTTTGAACAAATACAGAATGAAAACAATACGAACAAGTAACTTGTTACAGCCACATTATTCTTGTAAAAATCCCACTTTAATAATGTTCTTTTTTTCCTGTAAAATACCAGACACATGTAACTAACAACGGACGGGAGATTAGATCTATATAGCTTTAGCGTAGCTTAGATCATCACAAGCGTCGCCTCTCTCAAAAACAGCAGCTGCTCCCATTCCCGTACCTGCATTGCATGTTGCTTAGCATTCACGTCACACATGAAAAAAGAGGTACATGCAAGAGAGAATGACGTATAGAGAATTGACACTTACCAATACACATTGACACGACGCCAAATCGGCAGTCTCTGCCACGACGCTTCATCTCATGCAGTAGAGTCGCAACACAACGAGCCCCTATCAAAAGTCGACAAATTAGATATAGATGGAGGTAATACAAAGTATCAACCAACACACTCAATTAACATGAAACTGTATGTGTGTTCACTTAGTTACCTGTGGCACCCAAAGGATGTCCGATAGCCATTGCACCTCCGTTCACATTGATCTTTTCTGGGTCAAGTTCAAGCTTCTTTTGGCAATACAAAAATTGTGATGCAAATGCCTGCCGGGTTAAACCAAACAAAACGTTAATCTCCAACCTCTATCTTGATAGCAAAATACAAAAAAAGGGAAATTGCATCTTATAATCACCTCATTGATCTCAAAAAGATCGATATCATTCAGTTCAAGACCGGCAGCCTTGACTGCAGCTGGAATTGCAACAGCAGGGCCAATACCCATAATCGCGGGTGGAACACCGACAGCAGCAAAGGTCCTGCAATAATTTAAACGTTTCAAGTCCAAGAACAGAATATGTGAACTGTATTGACATAACGACATGCAAGCACCTAAAAGAGAACAAATCTAACGAAACTGCAAATACCTGAATACACCAAGAATTGGTAATCCCTTCTGCAGAGCGGTACTTCTCTTCATCAGGAGGACAGCTCCAGCACCATCACTCACCTGGCTGGAAGTTCCTGTTATGATAACAACAAAACAGTAAGATCACGTGCCAAGAAATACCACTTGTGGGTAATGAAGAGAGCTTCGTTATGTACCAGCAGTGGTTGACCCGTCTTTCTTAAATACTGGCTTAAGTTTCGCAAGATCTGCCAAAGTAGTTCCTGGACGGATGCCATCATCAGCAGAGATTGTAACAGGCTTTTCGTCTCCGGTTTTTGGGTCAACGATCTTTTCTCCAAATAAAACTTTATATCAGAAGGAAGCAAAACGTATTATAATAAGATATGGAAAAAGAGAAAAAGCCATTTATACCTTAGTCTTGACAGGAATGATCTCGTCCTTAAATTTACCAGAAGCAGTTGCAGCAGCAGCCTTCCTATGGGAATCAACCTATGCAATGCAATAACCGTTAAAAAGACTACACTTGAACGACACAACCTTTCTATATTGTTCTATTCAACTCACCGCAGCCTGGTCTTGTTCCTTCCTCGTCACGCCAAAGCGCTGTGAAACATTTTCTGACGTAATCCCCATTGGAAGAAGACAATCTTGAGCTTGTGCCATTGTCTTCACCTGTTTATCACAAGCAAAATATAAGCATATAACAGACTACGGATTCACATAGAGATATGTGAGTATATATTCACAGGTGAGTCGGAGATAAGAGTATACCCTTGGGTTAACCGATCCGTCCCAAGCCATCGGATTGGCAGTCATGGATTCCAAACCAGCACCAATCCCAATATCATAAAATCCAGCTTTAATAGCTGCGGCTACATCAGCAACTGCTTGAAGACCCGAGGAACATTGTCTGTTGACGGTCCTAACTGGAACAGTTTCTGAGGAACAGACAAATCATACATTAGAGAATCATCTTAGATCTAGGTAATGCACTCTCTCGAGTCTTGGACATACCAGGAAAGCCGGCGTAGAAAGCAGCCATTCTGCATTCACTTGCTCTTTGGGAACCCGCTCCCAAGACAGATCCAACAACGATATCTCCAACTTCAGCCGGATTAAGATTTGTTTTCTCTATCACTGCCTGATCAAGTACAAAGAAAAAAAATAACACTTAGACCAACTACTTCACAAAACAAAACCATGAAGCTGAAATACGAGCTGCTAAACATACCTTCAAAACTGGTGCAAGTATGTCATCAGGATAGGTGTCCTTGAGCCCACCTCTCTTTGATTTACAAAGAGGGGTTCGATAAGCACTGCATAAACGAAAAAAAATTGAAGAAAACAATTAGTTCAACTTGGTAATAAGTGATCCATAGGATGTACAGAGTAAATTTGGTTGCTGCAGGTGAATGTCTAACAAGTACTTACGCTACAATTACTACATCATCCCCGAAAACAGTACTCCTTTGGTAAGCAGAACTATCACCAGCTGCGCAGACTGATGCCTGGTTTCAAAGCAAGAAAACATCAACCAACTATATTGAGACAGAACAAACAGGCCATGATACATCCATGTAATAAATTCTTTCGTTAATTCAATAACATGCTTGTAGTAGCTACATGTGCATAATGAAACTATTTCTATTCGTTCTGTACTGTCACATTGTACTTTTATCTAACACATGGCAATAACGTAAAGCTTCGAGATTTAGGTCCCACAGTAACACCATATATGTTTTCAAACATAACCCAAAAATAAACAACAATCCCAAATCCAAACCGCGGATCTAACACGCAAAACATCAATACGGAAAGAGTCAAAAGTACGAACCAACATCCCCTCTTTTCCACCCTAAAAAACTAGCTTTTTCTAAACTTTGATCATCATAGAACAAACAAATATTCTCCTCGTCCTATTGTACTTTCATATTTCACCAAACTT
This sequence comes from Artemisia argyi, assembly GCA_030686995.1. NCBI lineage: Eukaryota > Viridiplantae > Streptophyta > Magnoliopsida > Asterales > Asteraceae > Artemisia > Artemisia argyi. The sequence goes on along the minus strand of CM060692.1, from coordinate 5,027,949 downwards.
TTTTTTTTTTTTTTCCGCATCTTAATTCTCAACTACATTTATCAATCATTAATGTAAATTATCATCCCTATGCACATATTCTACTACGCCACTGTAACATTTCGTATATACGGGCTTATGAGCTTATTTGATTTTGGCATATATTTCATCAGCCCCAATTTTCCGCCTTATACTTATGAGCTTATATAAGCCTGTAACTCTCGAAATAAGCCGGAAAACTGAGGCTTGTGAAACAGAAACCTAAATCAAATAAGCTTGTAAGCTCATATATAAGCTTAAACAAACACCCCCTAAAAAAGATTAGTAAAAATCAAAACTTGATCAGTAAAATGAAATGGGTCTTTGTTTAAGCTTATTTGTGGGCTTATTAGCTTATATCTGATTTCAGTTTATATTTCATATAAGGCCAGATTTTCTGGCTTATTTTGAGACTTAATATAAGTTTATTATATGATAATAAACTTAAAAACAAATAAGCCGGAAAATTAAGGCTTATGAAATATATGCAGAAATCAAATATAAGCTAATAAGCCCATAAATAAGCTTATACAAACACCCCCTAAAAAAAGATTAGTAAAAATCAAAACTTGATCAAAAAAAGATTAATAAAAAATAAATCTTGATTAGTAAAATGAAGTGGGTATTGCAAATTAAAAAAAAAAAAAAAAAAAAAAAAAAAAAAAAAAAAAAAAAAAAAATCAAAACTTGATAAAAAAAAAATAAAGTGGGTATTAAAAAAGATTTATAAAAATGAAGTGGGTATTGCAAATTTATATATATTAAAAAAAAAAAAAAAAAAAAAAAAAAAAAAAAAAAAAAGATTAATAAAAATGAAATCTTGATTAATAAAATGAAGTGGGTATTGCAAATTTATAAAAAAGATGAAGTGGGTATTACTGATTTATAAAAAGATCACCCCTAAACAGAACAATTTATTAAAATATCATAAAATCAGGATCAAAACTAAATCCTATAAAAAAAATAAAATTGAAAGAATGAACAAGATAACTTACGGAGATGGAAGAGTCGATGTTTTCTAAAGAAGATGAAGTTGATGATGGACGGAGATGCTCTAACAAAACTCTTTGCCTCTCAATCGCTCGCTCCATTTTTTATTTTTTTTTATAAAATTGTTGAGTGAAAATTGTTTTAGCAGTAGTAGATGAAGAAAGAAATAAAACTATTGAAATGATCTTCTTTCTTGTTGTTGTTGGTTTTATATTTATATATGAAGATAAAGAGAAGAAGGAAAGAGAAGATATTTTATAAAATTATTTATGTGTGTAAAATGGTTGAATATTGGAGTATTATTATTGGTAAGTATGTATGTGCATAGGGATGTGTGATTCTTATCGATTTAGATTTATTATTATTGCGTAATCAGGCGGTGTGGCGTGCGTGTGTATCCATCTTTATCTATCTCATTGCTCATTAAACGATTACTATTTTATCTTTATCTTTTTTTAACAAGACTTGTTTCAACTTTTTTTTTTTTTTTTTTTTTCTTTCTCGGGAAATAAAACGTGTCATCGAGATACCCTGAGAAATAATTAAAATCATATATTTTAGATGCATCTCATATGAAAGGGATGAGCATTTCGACCTGAATCCCGGAATCGAACCGGTATCGTACCATTCCCGATATATGGTACGGTACCGAGACTAAGAAATAAGGTGAAAAAAAAATCGGGATCACTAATTCGGTACGGGACCGGTACCAAATCGGGAAATTCCCGATTTCCCGGTACCGGTACCGATATCCGAATCCCGTTCAGTACGGTACCGGTACCACTATTTATGCTCGGAAAAAAATCGATACGAATAATTCGGTACGGGATCGGTACGGGACCGGTACCGTGCTCATCCCTATATGAAACCCTTTTTCTTTATTTAAAATGTGTTGTTGAAAATATTTCTCATTCTTTTTATTTATTTATTTATTTATTTGTTAGTAGATTTATTCCCATTCACCTTAAAAGTAAAACTTACAATGATTAGGAAAATGTTAAATATAGCCGTTAGGCCTATGTTGTTTAAGAAATTTTAATATGCATAAATTGTTTGTACCTCTTGTTGCATGCTTTAATCTTTTAACATAACCTTTAAGACAAAATAGCAAAACTTGAAAATTATTACTTTCTAATACAAGCCAAACATTACCTAAAATCCAACGAAGAAATATATGGTAGCAATTCATGCATTTAAATATAAAGATTTAGTGGCTATAATTAGAGCCGGCAATTTTGACACGAAACCTGTTAACACGACACGACACGACCTGCTCTTAACAGGTTTCGTGTCAGGTCTTAACAGGTTTCGTGTCTTAACAGGTCCGGACCTGTTAAGACACGAATAAAATTAACAGGTTTCGTGTCTTAACAGGTCCGGACCTGTTAAGACACGTTAACAGACCTGTTAAGAGGTTATTATATATATATATATATATATATATATATATATATATATATATATATATATATATATATATATATATATATATATATATATATATATATATTTAGTGTGTGTGTGTGTCCAAATCCCACCTATATATACCCATGTTATAATATTTTAGGGTTTCACTATCCTTTCTCTCTCTTTCAGCCGCACCCACCCAACTCCTCTCTCTCTATTTTCCGGCAACAAAAATCGGCCAACGTACCACCACCACCGCGAGTGGTAACGCACCTCTACCACTATCACACGCCAAATTTGATCCTCTTTCTTTTGAACTATATCACGCGCCGTATAACTCACCCAAACACTCTCTCACTTGAAGTTATGGTCACGAATTCTACAACATCACCACCCTTTTTGTGTTTTCTTGATAATTGAAGACCAAGGTGGGTCTAACTCACCTTTTAGGGGGCGTTTGTGCCTCGATTCGACTCAAAACCTTAAGATTGGGAGTGTTTTTGGAAGTGTTTGTGTGTGGTATGAGTGTTTGAATTCGGTTTGGGTGATGGATTTGGTTATGGATGGTGTTGCCGAGAGTAGTTTTGGATTTGGGAAGTATTTTTGATTGGTTTTAGTTAGTAATTCATCCATATAGTTTTGGTTATGGATGGTGTTGCCGAGTACTAAATTGCAATATATGAGTGTTTGAATTCGGTTTGGGTGATGGATTTGGTTAGTGATGCGTTGGGATTGTTGATGTTCTTGTGGTGTTGTTATTATTGTTGTTTGTTAGTTGTTGTTCTAGTTAGTAATTGACAATAGAGATAGAGATGAATCTGATATTGATTCAGATTGCTTATTTGGCGAAAGAAAAAGAAAAACAATAAAAAGATGTGCTTATTTAGCGAAGATAGAGACGAGGATGATTGTTGTTCTAGTTAGTATTTTTGTTCTAGTTAGTATTTTTGATTCAGATTGCTTATATGATTCAGATTGTTGCTCTAGTTAGTATTTTTGCCTTGTTATGTATTTGGTATAAATTTAGTATTTGCCTTGTTATGTATTTGGTATAAATTTAGTATTTTTGTTAACAGGTCCCTTAACAGGTTCGTGTCGTGTAATCTGTTAATTTTCGTGTCGTGTTCGTGTTCGAAAAAAATGACACGAATTGTTATCGTGTCGTGTTCGTGTCTTAACAGGTTCGTGTCGTGTCGTGTCGTGTCGGATCTGTTATGCCAGCTCTAGCTATAGTTGTGTTTAGTCTAATTAGGAAGTAATTTGTACATATCCGTGGTGACTCAAGACATTGGAGAACGTGCTGCTGCTCATATTTTTAGTAGGATTAACTTCGTTATAGCTAGAGGAGTTGAGGCTCAGATTGTTTCTCGACTCCCCACTAATTTCTTGTAAATCTTATGAGTTTCTAATAAAATGACGTTTTATAATAATAATAATGATAATAATAATAATAATAATAATAAATTATTATTAAGCATCGAATGAGATGTAGTTCTTCCACAAGGGCCGTATCGAGTTCAGATTAGACTCCAATTTACGATCGCCCTCTTTAGTTACTACATCCGTCTCAAAATTATTGTCAGGAGACTATAATTATAAAGTTTAATAAAAGTGGTTCCACTTTTGTTTTCACCTACTCAAAGAGAATATTCTTCTACTATATTCTCTAGTTTTTACTTAAAAAGAAAAGTGAACAATTAATTTGAGAAACAATAATTTTGAGACGGAGGTAGTATGATATTTAAGCCTACATAATAGACTTACAAATAGGCCTACACCATTCACATTTTAACAAGTTTCAAACTCTTTTTCTCTTTCTTCATATTAACCAATCAAATTTTCAATTTCACTAATCTTAGTCGTAGATCTATTTTTAGGCAAACAATTTAGATCTATAAATATTTTTCTTTTGTAAAACAACAAACTTTTTCGAAGTGGTAATAACTAAGAAGTGAGTCAATAAAAGTCACCAACACTCTTTTTGTTTTACATGTAAGTTCATAGTTTTTTTCCATTTTACATAAGAAAATCATTTTTTTTTTCTGTAAGGTTTGCTTTTCGAACCTAACATTCTTTTGTGTTTTAGCTCCCAACTAATTCTATCTCAATAATTTAAAGTAGTGTAATTAAAAACATGGACTCATAGAGGCATAAACTTTATTTAAGCAGTATTAGCTAACCTATAACTAATTAATTATTTCAAACTGGTAGAGAACATTATATATTCACGATATATTTTTATTTTACTTCCTTCGCGGTACATCAATATTGACCCCTAGACTACCAACATTGACCATACAAAAAAGCGAAAACATAACATTGTTAAAAATGAAAATTTCGTTTATAATTGCTTACATTACACTTAAAACAATATTTTAAAGGTAAATATTACGTTTAGGAATAAAAATAATCCTCACACGATAACTTCAAATATTGCCCCTTCTAACCATGACACATTTTCATTTAAGGTATGTTTGACAAAACTAGCTGTAAGCTGTATGCTTTAAGCTGTAAACTGTAAGCTGTAAGCTGTAAACTGCAAGGCTGTTAACATGAGCTACAAGCTGTATATTTTTATAAATAAAAATGTTTGGTAAATTAGCTGTTAAATGTAATTTTATGTTTTAACAGCTCCAAAATATTTTAAAAGCTTCATGAATCAGCTTTTCATTTTTGAGTTACTTGTTTAAATTAAAAGCTTGAAGCTGATGTATCCAAACGGAGCTATTTATTTTGGAGGAGATTATTTTTGTAATAAAAAGCTTACAGCTCCAAAAAAGCTGCATACCAAACAGTGCCTAACAACCAGTGACGGACCTAGGATTTTTAAGAGAGTGTTTCGCAAAAGAAATGTTTAGCTAACCAAAGTTAAACTGTATGAAACGAAAGTAGCAATTTTTTTTTTTTTTTTTTTTTTTTTTTTTTTTTTTTTTTTGGTTTGCACATACCACAAAAATAGCTGTTTTGAAATCTTTTTGCACTTCGTGATTTAAAATCGGGTGTAACTCGTGCCATACACAACATACATGTGGATCCGTCCATAGTAACAACTACGATTTTCAACTATAATGTATGTTCAAAAGGTTAATCTAAGCCTTGTTGACTTTGACTTGTATGTAGTCAAGTACAGGGACTTTGTGATAATTATTATATACTTGTTTTGTAGTATTTCTCTTGTTTGTGTATGTGCAGGGACTAGTTGTGCAGGTTAGCTAAAGTTGGAGGACTTGTGTTGACAACTGGAGAAAGTACTATTGAAGCAGCTATATAAGCTTAAGTTATAGATTAAGGTTTAATCATTATCGCTTATCTCTCTGTGTTTTTACTCTCTAAGTTGAGAACTGATTGTAATCGTTTCGTTGTTTCTTCTTTCTGTGTAATTGTTGAACTCAAAACCAGTAATCACATTTGAAGTGATTGACTGATGTTGTGAATAAAATAAGTAGGGAGGTTGGTTGAATTCATAAACAAGCTGCTTTTTTTGATCTTTGTATATTTTTTCGCATGGTATCACAGCCAGGTTGGCTTTAATACAAAGATCGATTGATTAAAATTTTTTCAAAAAATTAGGGTTTCAAAATATTTTTTGGGGCTTTTCAAAATTGTTACTGGATCTGTGTAGATCTTGTGGTGAATCGTATTTTAGGTGGTTGAATCTTGTTGTTTGGGATTCAATTGTTGGTTAATCGAATTAACTCAATTTATAGGGTTTCTAAAATTTGGGGTTTTTTTATTCTTGGTATTTGGTTGTGATTAGTGTAACACTCCGAAAATTTGATAAGCAGCGGAATTCTAATCGGGGTCATTACAGTTTAGTACACAGTCATATTCATAGAAAACAATTCAAACGATAGTCAATATCATTCCATGAAAACTCAAATAGTCAGAGTTACAAACATTTTTCCAAAATGTTAATTGTTTCGCAAAAGAAGTGATGAGTTTGAAAAGAATGATATAATTATTGAAATAACAAGGGAGGTCCTGTGTGCCCTTTTGCCAGCTCCGTGCCACCATGCCTGCTAATTTCCTGAGATAAACATGCTTAAAAAGTCAACACAAAGGTTTAGTGAATCCATAGTAGTTTAAATAGTAATAGTGTGAACACAAGTCAAGCATTTGAAATAAACAAGCCAAGATAGACAGGTCTTGACTAAACTGGTGAAATATTGCTCCTAAGCCTCACGAAACGCAAGCCTTAACATCGATTCGACATATCATAAAGATAATAATAATCACCTACACCACGAGGGGTGTAGATAACAAAAGGGGCCCTCGGTGACAGGAAATGTGCCAAATTTCCATGGTTCCTCGAATATAGCACACCTCCTGCCAAATGATCACTTTGACAGAGGTGGGCTGCCGTTCCGATAGATCTACCAACTATATTCGCGCTCACTCGCAAGTGATTAAGGTTCGTGATATGAGGGGCTTGTAGCACGGGTGTCAACTTAGGCAATATCAGATAGTAACAGCATACAGAAAAATACTTGTGTTCGGTTTATAGCATGTATCTCCCCACGGGGTTTAAAAACAATTAAAAAGTGTGACCATAAACTCACCTGACAGGTGTGTGTGAATCACAACGGTGCTCAAAAGTGATGGTGTACTGCTAGGACTAGCAATGAAATTCCTCCGACTTGCGACCTATATATATATTGTCATCGGTGTCTTAGATTCGATTCGTAAATGACATGTGATATGTCTCGTGTACGGTGATATCCATTCGGGTGTCTTAACATATTCCAAAATAACTTTACGTAGTTATTTGTAACGTTGATACGAACCGGTGTTCAATAAATGTTAATTCCTTTGTGAAAATAATATCATTAAAAATATTTATAATTAAATATTTTTAGTAAAAATACATATTTATTTTTAAGTTACAAAATATATATATTTATATATACAAGATTAAATTATACAGAATAATAATAAAATATCTTTGTCCAAATTTACCCTTAACTTTAAATAAGTTACACTTTTTACCCTTTGGTCAAAAATAATTATATTTTAGTCCTTGTTATAACTTTTTACACTTTTACCTTGATCTTTCAAATTTTACAGTTTCTACCCTTCAATTTTTATTCAAAATCAATAGTTTCTAATTTAGTCTGAAAGTTTTGTGATTTTGACAGTTTTAGTCCCTTAACGATAACTTTTGCAAAAATAGTTCTTAGTTAAGTGGTCGAAAAATAAACTTTTTGTTACAATAAAATATAGTATTTACAACTTATAACAATCCTTAAAATCAGTTATACACATCTCGTTATTCCTTAAACTTTAAACCGAAATTCCCTTTTGAAAAACTCATTGGGCTCGTTAGCCCATTCCAGGCCCAAAGGGTGTTTTGTTTTGCTTAAAAACATTGCTCGACTAGGATTTGGTTTAGGTTTAGTTTTCATAGTATACGATCTTGTATGGCTTGCATGTTAGTTAGGTTTGGTTAAGTGTGAGTCGGAGATTTAGGTTGTCGAAAAATATATATATATCGTACGTGTAAAAATGAAATGGCGAGGCCCTTCCTCAAGGGTGTCGAGGCGTGTACAAAAATAGTCGTAAGTTTAATGAGTGTGATATATTAATAAAGTGCATCGTGTGATAAGTAAACGTGGTATGCATGAAATTAGAGTAGGAATTGAAAAGGGTGATGGTAACTTACAACACCAAAATGGTGGTGATGATGTCATGTGTACGACACAAGTAAACGAGCAAATGTGGTACCCTCTTTCGTATAGTGATCCTTTATCCAATATTAGCTACCCAACTCGTATTCTTGATCCAAAACCTTGCGTGTGTGTCCTATTCTCGTTCGACAGCAACCAAGAAAGAAGTAGAGAGTTTTTGTGATTTGAGAACTTGGTGAAACTTGAGAGTGTGAGTAATTTTGCATTTAATGTGGCTTATATAGGATAGTTTTAGTGGTTCGAATGTCTCCATGTGACACTACACACTCCGAGTGGTCACTTCCTTCTCGACAAAGTTGTCTAAGCTTTCCTCTAATGGTCTTGTAGATTGTAAAAGTTTGGAGGCTACAAACTCATGTCAACGCTAGGGATTAGAAGGATATTAGGCATGTGTGTACTTATAAAACTTGTTTATTGTTTGTGTTAGGGATTTAAGAGGCATAAGATCTAGTGGTTAAAGAGTTCTTAGTGTGTAACGTTGTTAACCAAGGGTTTGACGGCTCCTTTGGTCGGCTCAATGTTGCAAGATACAAAGTCAAAGGGAGGTTGTAAGCTTGTGTCGTGTGAGTAGGGAACCAGGTAAATGAAACGTGTGTAATATTATTGTTGTACACGAGTTGGTTTTTGGTTTGAGTAGTATGCTGCGCAAGAAAATGAGCAACAGCCATTGGGCTTTTGACTTCTAGGCCCAAACAAAGTAAAGAAAGAATTCATGTGGGCTTGTGGTTGTGTTCGGCCCAAATAAACATAGAAACAAAGATTTGTTGTTGGGCTTGCTGTGGTACACGGCCCATAGCAAAAGAAAATATGGGGTGGGCTTAGGGTGATGATCGGCCCAAAAATAACGAGGTATCGGTGACTAGTATATTCATGACTTTAGTTTTGGTATCGGTGTCAGTTCGTGAAAACCATGAAAATATAAACGGTGTCGTTCATACGTATATATATACTTATATATACATAGTGATAATGGTTCGTAATAATTAATATATATATACTTCGTTATATATATATATATATATATATATATATATATATATATATATATATATATATATATATATATATATATATATAATATATCGGTGTCCAATCAGGGTGTCGGGTCGCAAATGGGAGTTACCGGTGTTAACCTCATTGGGTGACATCCAAGAGTGACAATCGGGTGATGTCAGGTGACAAAACATAATCGGGTGACAAACAAACGGTGACTAAAATAATCGGGTATCAAACAAACGGTGTCTCATATAAAAAAAAAAAAATTAATTAGCCCGCAAAAATGGCTTAGTTTAGAATAGTGTCGAAATTTAGCATTAATAAATGACCTGGGATTTTACGGAGTATTACAATTAACACGTGTTAATCAGTAGTGTTTTCATTGGATCTTGTTGATCTAGTGATTGGTTGGTGCTATCGTCTTAATTAGGGTTTTCTGTATCAAACTCTAATTCAGGGGTGGTTATTGTTTCTTGATTTGATTGATATTATTGATTCAATTATTTTAAGTGATCTTTTGATTCTAAAAATAATTCATAATATTGATCGTTTCTTGATTTCTTTCAGGTTCTTGGTACTATTCCGCTGTGCTTATTGGTTATTATTGATCTGCTTGATCAATCTGTGCTTGGAGTTGCGTTTTGTAACACCTCTCACACTCTTTTCTATTAGGTTGTTTTTACAGGTTTTTTAGAAATTGCATGAGACGAAGTGTAGGTTCAAGGGATTATTTGTGAGGAGATTGTTTGATTGTTTGGGGTATATTTGTGTTTGCTGGTGTTATAAGGAGTTGTTTGTTTTCTTTCTGTTGTAGTTTTATTTCTTCATCATGGTGGTTGGTGATGAAGAAGCAGGGGGTTCAGGGTTGAACAAACTAGATCAGTTTGACCCATTGTTTTTGCATAGTAGTGACACTAGTGGTATTCCTTTAATAAGTTTTAAATTGGAAGGCACTGAAAACTATAAAGTTTGGTCAACTGCTATAAAATTGGCTATTCATACTAAAAATAAACTTGATTTTATAAATGGTACTCTTGATAGACCTGTTGAAACTGGTTTTTTGCAAGAACAATGGGATAGATGTAATTTTGTGGTTTTATCTTGGATTCTTGGATGTGTGTCTCAAGATGTGTTTATGGGACAAGTGTTTTCTAATAATGCCAAAAATGTATTGGATGAATTAAAAGAAACATATAGTAAAGAAGATGGTTCTATAATTTTCAATATGCATTTTAAGATTCATTCATTCACACAAAATGGCATACCTCTCTCTGAATATTATCTTAAGTTCAATGCAATGTGGAGGCAATATGACTCCCTTGTGGATTTGCCTGATTACACTTGTGAAGGTTCTGAGAAACATAAGAAACACAATCAACTTATTAAGTTGATGCAGTTTCTAATGGGGTTGGATGAGGTTTATGCTCCCCTTAGGAGCATTATTCTCACCTCTGATCCAATCCCTGATGTGAAAAGTGCCTTTGCAACTCTGACTAAGGATGAGTCTCATAGGAGTACTCAATCTTCTTCTGGTTCTAAAAACAATAATTCTGCATTTGCATCTAAAATTAACCAAAAGCCTAATGAGTGGTCTCTGAACAAAAATATGAATAATATTAATCAAAATAGAAGACTTAATAGGCCTAACTTGGTATGTACTCATTGCAATATGAATGGTCATATTGCTGATAGGTGTTTTGAGTTATTTGGATACCCTGTTGGTTTCAAAAAGAGACCTAATAACTATCAAACTTCTGCTAGCAATAATGTTGTTTCAGGTCATAAGGCTCAGCCTACTGTTTCATCTAACTCTTTCACTGATGATCAGTATAAGAAGGTGATGGCTTTGATCACTGAAAAATCTGGTTCTGGTTATATACCTGCAAATGTTGCAGGTATGAACTGTGTTGTTAGCTTTTGTTCTTCTAGATTCTTTAATCACAATTCAAATATAAGCACTTATAATCTCTACATAGGTTGGATTGTTGACTCTGGTGCTAGTCAACATATGACTTACACTATTGTGAACATGTTTAATCTTGTTGAAGTTTCAAAACTTAATATGACTGTTGGTCATCCTAATGGGACTAAAGCTATTGTCACTCACATTGGAAGTTTAAAACTTACTGATAAAATTACTATTCACAATGTCTTAGTTGTTCCTGATTACCAAGTCAGTCTTTTATCTATTCATAAGCTCAATAAAGAAAACAAATATAGAGTAATATTTGATGAAGATACTTGTTCTATTCAGGATTCTGTTCTAAGGACCCAAGTGGGGACTGGTAGTCTCAAAGATGGGTTGTATTTTCTTAATACAGGTATTAAATTCATTAATAATAATATTCAAGTGTGTTGTTTGTCAAAATGCTTTGAACCTTGTGAGGTCTGCCATAAGGCTAAGCAAACTAGAGATCCTTTTCCTCTAAGTGATCACAAAACCAATGTCATAGGACAATTGGTTCACTTAGATGTATGGGGTCCTTACAAGGTTCAAAGCAGAGAAGGATACAAATACTTCTTAACCGTTGTAGATGATTTCTCTAGAGCTGTTTGGGTGTTTCTGTTGAGGGGGGAATATGAAGTTTTCCAAAACATTGTTCACTTCTATAATTTGATTAAAAATCAGTTTGATAAAACAGTTAAGGTGTTTAGATCTGATAATGGAACTGAGTTTATAAATCAAAATATGGAAAAGTTTTGTAAAGATAATGGCATCATACAACAAACTTCTTGTTCTTACACTCCTCAACAGAATGGTATAGCTGAGAGAAAGCATAAACATTTGCTCAATGTTGGTAGGCCCTCATGTTTCAGGGGGGGGGATTCCTTTAAACATGTGGTCTGAGTGTATTCTAACTGCTGTTTACCTGATTAACAGGTTACCCAGTTCTGTCTTATCTGGAAAATCACCTTATGAAATCATGTATAATATTGAACCAAACATCTCTTATTTAAAAGTTTTTGGATGTCTTTGTTTTGCTACTGTGCTAAATAATTCTGATAAGTTCTCATCTAGGTCTGAAAAATCTGTGTTCATTGGTTATTCTTTTGAGAGAAAAAGGGTATAAATTGTTCAGTCTTGAAAGTAAGAAAATTTTGTTTTCAAGAGATGTTACATTTTATGAAACAGTTTTTCCCTTCAAAAATAAATCTGAAAATAAAGATTTTGAGTTTCATTTCCAAAACACAGACAGTTTAAACTTTTTTAATCATTTTTTAGATGATGAACATTTGTCAGATGAACCCTATGATGAAAAGAGAGATAAGAAACCTAAGAAAAGTGAGGACATAGACCCTTTATCATTGAGAGGTACTGAAAATACTGGTTTCACTAAAAAGGGTGAGGGGGTGCATCCTAGTGAATCAGCAAAAGCAGCCAATGATGAAGAGGAGAATGTTACACCTGAGGAAAATGTAAACCAGTCTAAGGGTGATGACAATTTTTATAATGAGTTTAATAATTTGTTCAAAGAACCTGTGATTGTGACACCAAGTAAACAGAGCAATCTTAGAACATATGTTAGAAGGTCTGATAGGAAAACTCAGATGCCTGTTAAACTTAGTGATTGTAACAATTCGCAATTTCAGGTTAACTTTTATTTCCGAAAATTTCACTATTCACTTTTTACTATTCACTTTTCACTATTCATCTCAGAAATTTTTATTTCATATTCTCGTAAGTTAAACTATTTTAACGATAATCCGAGAGTTTGACGCTCGTCGGATCATTTCTGCAAAAATCACAAAGCCGTGTCCGAAATTTACTTTTAGGTTTAAACGTCATTCCGGCATCCCGATATGTCCATAAAACATTATAAACAATAGAAATATGATTTTCTCTCATTTTAGGACAATTCCAAAAGTTTTGGAATTTTATGTTTTTCAGTTCAGCGTTTTACGCGAATTGCGCGTTTTAGACCCGTGTTTCCAGTTTTTAGCAGGGTTTTAGCACCCGATAGATCCTACCACTCATTTTATATTTTATTATGGAGTATATTGATAAGTTCTAGCATATTTATAAGTTTCATATTTTTAGGATACCCAGTTTTACGTTTCGTGACTTAAAAACTTACGGTTAGCAATTTACGGAGTCAAAACTAGCTACATACTTAGGATATTATCATCCAAAGACCATGACTACTCATCTAGTCACCCTTATCCTTGGCAAACCGACTTAGGGGGGGGGGAGTCACCATGTGTGGTTAAATCTTGACCATTGATTCTTTAGATCATTACAAGTGTCTTAAACTAACTATGGTTAAATTCTAACCCAATATATGGTTAACTATTTTTCCTACCCTATAAATACCAAGCTAAAACACATAGAAAACTTGCACCACACCTTCTTATAACCTTCAAGTCCTAAAACCTAAGGCACTTTTCTTATATTTTGTAAGAAAGTTAACTAGTTTTTGAAAGAAAACTAGTGTTTGATCTTCAATCTTGGAAATTTTCTAAGAAAAGTTGTTATAACTCTAAAGTCTCCAAAAAGACGTAGTTATAATCTTCAAATAGCTTTGGACTTTCAAGAAGGCGTCGTTATAATCTTCAAATAACCTCGGTTTATCATAGATTGCAAAGAGTGAAGCTTAAGTCTATCAAAGTCCATACCTTACTAGTTACTTACCTTTCTTTTAGAAAGCCTCAAGTTGTAAGCAAACCCTAACTTACTTTCTTGCTAAATATCATATTCATGCTATTTATATTTCATTCTTACTATATATTGTCTTGTTATTATGTTCATGGTGTTTAAAAATGGATAAAACAAGTATTGATATACATATGTTAACTTATGACAAGTAAACAAGCAAACTAGTGATTTTTATGGAGAACCACGACAAAAATAGTATAACTATGATACTTGACACTTACTTACTGTTATAAAGGACTTCAAAAGGAAAACATAGCAATTTGAATCACCCAAAATGAGTACACGAGTCAAAAGATACGGCCATAAGAAGCTAGCGAAACCAAAACGGCAAAACTGCCTATGCAAACTGTTTTGCATTCTGCCAATTTTGAAAGTCCCACTTCTGCTCCGATTCATCAAAAAGTTAAAACACGAAAGTTGTCCGGAACGACGTTTTCGTTCAGGATTAAAGAAGCTCGAGCCCTGAAAACGCTTTCGGAGTGATAATTTTCTTCAAATTCTTAACAGCCCATTTTTAGACCAAAGTAACTATATAATGGTTATAATTAGATGAGACCAAGAGGTCTAATGACCTAAAGCCAAGACCACAACCATGGCTAAAGCCAAGGTTGAGTCTCAAGACCATGGTAACAATGACCAAGGTCACGGCAAAGCCACGGCTAAAGACCATATAACTTTTAAAGATCAAAACCTATATATTTGTTATCAAATACTACAATAGTAGGGAGCCTCATGTGAGGAGTTCATTAAGTAAGCCGTTGAGACGAGTTGTGGATTTACGAATTAAAGTGTCCTGGCTCCTCGAACGTTTACTCCATGACTTCTGAATTATGTCGGCCCGAACGGTAGTAAGAGATATACAACCTATACATGTTTCATAAACCATTTATATTTAAAGACTTACACTATATACTAAGTACTACATCATGAACATTATGCAAGATATATATAGGCAATTCTTCGTATTCTTAGACGTTACTCCAAACCTAAGTCACAACGTTCTATTATAGGCTGCTCTTAGAGACTTTCGCGATTTGACTACCACTTTCATTTCACATCACTTAAGCTTAAGGTGAGTCATAGCCCCTACTCTTTTCATACTTGTTTTAACTCTTGGGGGGGATACATGCTCAACTACTTGCTTACTTGTACAAATACTCAAAACATTTATACTTGACTGTGTTATACTTGATTGGCATTATACTTAATTGCGTTATTCTATTTAGTAGCTAGTACTTATCTTTGGGAAGTGGCTCCCAGTTGTCTTTGGGAAGTGGCTCCCAGTTGTCTTTGGGAAGTGGCTCCCAGTTGTCCTTGGGAAGTGGCTCCCAGTAAACTTTTATCTTTGGGAATTGGCTCCTAAGTGAGGTCTTCGGAGATGAAGTAGAGACTCACTACTAATTGCTTAATTGTTTTGATGAACTATTACATGTCTTATTCATTCTATATATTTAGCAGCGGGTTGTGAACACACAAGTTGCAAGTGTTTTTATGAGCGGGACTTGCAACTGAGTGGATTCTCAATGCCTTTGTTGTGTGAACATTCTTTTGAGACTTTTTCAACTGTTTTAAGACAAACTCTATGAACTCACCAACCATTGTGTTGACACTTTAGCATGTTTATCTCAGGTCTGTAAGGTGATAGCTGTTGCATGGAGCATAGAGTCGCTTGTCATGTTTTGAAGACTTATGCTTTTATCTTTACCATTCGATATGTTTTAAAACTCTTATGTATTGTATTATGGAACTCAAGTTTGTAACTCGGAATTTATTAATCGAATGGTAACTTTTCAAAACGGCTCATTTAGAGTTCGTTTTCTATACCTTGTACTTTGTATTATGAAGTAGCTCCCCTATGACACAGTCTTCCGCTGCGATATTTTGGGGGTGTTACAGATTGGTACCAGAGCCTTGGTTATAGAGAACTAGGTTGCATATACTACCTAGACTATAACTGCTATAAACATTAAGACTCTCCTCTTTATATTGTCTTACACACACTTCATGCGCATATGCTTATTGCTAATTGTTTGTTTAGGAGAAACCCCATACAATAGTCAAGTCATCAAAAAATTTAGAGCTAAGTAATAATTGTTTAATTAACTTAATCTTGTGACAGTTCTTGTTTGATAAGACATAAGATTAAGTTAAATAAAGATTATTAGTTTCCTGTAGAGATTTGATGATTTGCCTTATACTTACTTTATATGATTCTAATACCTAGAAGTGGTTCATATGTCCTAGTACGACTCTCAAACCTTTCTACAAGCGCGACTAGTCCTTTTCGTCATATCACCTTCTCTAGATACCCAGACTACGTTACCCTTTCACAACTTAAGAGCAGAAAGTCTACCCAATTATGTAGTATCAATTGTTGAGATATGTGTGCCTGGTAATATGTATACGTGTGAAAGGAAGCAATTATAATTATGGTGGCCAACATAATTATAAATGCGTCACGACTCACGTAGACATATGTAACCATGCTTACATTAATCAACGTTGACTCAAATTGACAAGATTTAAGACTAAGTAGTCTAGGAATATCACCTCATATCTGACGTCGACAAAATGTCCCTCCTTGTAGATATGATGGCACCAAAGAGAGTAACTCGTAGCACTAGCCGAGGTGGTGCAACACCAAGAGGTGGAAGAACTGGTGGTCGTGGAGGTAGAGGAGCTGCTCACGACACTAGTAACCCTAGTAATGATAGTGGAAGAACTGGTAGACGTGGAGGTAGGGGAGATGCTCACGACACTAGTAACCCTAGTAACGCTGGTGGAAATCCAGATGTCTCCACCATTATTGCCCAACAACTACAAAACCTACTTCCCACTATAGTCACACAAGTTGGCAATCACATGAACAATTCGGGAAACCACGGAAGCATAAATGACGCTACAAATGATGGAGGAAGGAATGGTAACAACAACAACAACCACCACCATAGGACTGGATGTACGTATAAGGAATTTACGTCATGCAAACCAATTGAGTTTAATGGTAAAGGAGGTGCATTGGCATATACACGATGGGTCGAGAAGATGGAGTCAGTGATCGATATCAGTAACTGTGCAATCCACCAGAGAGTGAAATATTCTGCATGCTTGCTATCAGAAAAGGCATTGACATGGTGGAACATGCAGATTCAAGCAAGGACTAGAGAAGCAGCTGTAGGCATGACATGGGACGACTTTAAGGGACTACTGAAGGAAGAGTACTGCCCGGTTAATGAAATGCAAAAACTAGAGGACGAGTTTTGGCATCACTCTATGGTAGGGGCTGGTCATGCAACCTACACAGATCGGTTTCATGAACTAGCTAAACTAGTTCCTCATCTGGTTACCCCTGAATCCAAGAGGATTGAGAGGTACATTTATGGCCTTGTTCCCGAGATTCGTGGGATGGTGAAAACAACCAAACCTCCACAATTCAGAGTGCAATATTGAGAGCAGGAACCCTAACAGATGAGATGGTTAGGAATAGAACTTTGAAGAATAGTGACAAAAGGAAGGGAACGGGTGAATCGAGCGAGCAAGTGGGTACAATGGTTGATAATAAGAAAGCAAGAGGATTTGCGGCAACTGTTTCTAATCAGAAAAAGTATGAGGGTCTACATCCTAAGTGTACTAAATGTGCATATCATCATCAGAGGTCTGAGCCATGCCCTGTGTGTTATAATTGCAAGAGGTCTGGCCATTTTGCAAGTCAGTGTAAATCAGTTACAAGGCAGGCGAATGCGGACAATATAGGAAACAACCAAAAGACATGCCATGAGTGCAACAGCCCAAACCACTTCAGAAATACTTGTCCTAAGTTGAATAGGGCACAGGGACAAGTGCTGGATAACCCAACTTTAGCCGTTATGCTTGAAGAAAATAACCCAAACAGTGGATACAATGTTAGTCCACCTCGGGGTCGAGCATACTATTTGGGTGCTAAGGAAGCCCGCAATGCGTAACGGGTACGTACCTTATCCTACCATATTATTCTATTCTAAATCTAGTTTTATTATGCCACTATTAAGATAAGAGACCTAGACACACTAAACTTTGGGACGAAGTTTCCTTAAGGGGTAGAGACTGTAACAATTCGCAATTTCAGGTTAACTTTTGTTAGGAATACTAATATTCCTGTAAAAGTCTCGGTCACCTAATGATTGTAATAGCATTAAGTTAGCTCGTAGTTAGTTTGTTTATTAGTTAATTAGTATTAGATTAAGTAACACCGTGGAAGAAGGAACGGGTCTTTACCCACTGTATGCCTGATCCACAGCCCGGGAGTGGGCGTAATATTGTAACTATAAATACCCCTCTCCACATGTGGAGAGGGTTGGAGCTTCCATTCTATCAATCTAATATTTTCTCTTTTTCTCTCTACACTTTCTCTCTCTAGGAATACCTCCCAACTCTTCCTCTCTCTTCTCCTTCTTAATCTAATTCGAACCACATCAATAAACCATGTATGTTATGATTATGAGAATTCTACAATTGGTATCAAGAGCCATGGTTACATCCTAGGGATTGTTTGATCTCGAATTTTCAGTTTAGTTCTTGTGTTTGTATTTTGGTTCGAATTACAATCTTGCATTGTTATTTTGGTTCGAATTGGTTTTTCTTGCCTTCTTTGTTTCATTGGTTCGAATTTTTCTGTTTGCGTTTTTTATTTTGTTAACAAGTATCATTGGCTACTTTTCTGCTACTAAATTGAGTTTTGGAGATATTGGTGTTCTTGTTAGCGTTTAATTTTTTGTCATCTTTGAATGCAAAATTGGTTTTTCTGGGTATCTTCAACGTTTTTGTCCAAAAGTGATAAGAAGACAAAATTTTTGAGAGTGATAGTTTTGGTTGTATACGAGTTGCGATTATCTCCAGATCTTGGTTGCGTTTAACTCTTGGTTGAGATTAACTTTCAAGCAGCGGTTTCATCTGCGTTTAACTTTTGGTATTGCGGTTGGCTCATTTTTGTTGCGGTTAGCTCATCTAAAATCAAAAGCTGCCCAGATTCTCTTTACTAATCCACAACATCTAACTGCTTCTAATCGATACATCTTAATCTCATCCACGAGGTTAACTATTCAATGAGTGCAAAAATGCTACGGTTTCATTCTTCTTTTTATACGGTTATAATCGGTGCAACATAATAGAAGAAAAAGAAAAGTGCCAAATCTCATATTTGTTCATGAACACAATTAATCGTTTCTTCTTTTAAGCCTTCCTGTTTCATATCCGAATATTTCAAAAAAAAAAAAATAAATAAATAAAAAGAACAAGAACATTAACGAAAAGGAAACACAAAAACAATTCGAATCAAAGAGGATCTCAGTCTATCTCGTTGTATTTAAGTAGATTCACTCATACATCATATACACAAGAGATTTATCTTCACTGATCCGTGGTTGGAGTTGTACTTCCTTACTTGTCGGAATACACTCAATGATTTCAACAATAAGAGATGGTTCATCATTGATCCATATTGAAGCTAATCCTCTTTAAATATTCGAATCCTTTCTAGAAGGAACAAAAACCAAACGGTCTTCATTCAATCCTTCATTCGGTGTTTAAGATTAGTAACTTACAAGAAAAGGATATCAAGACCTCAGATTATCTCTTTTTAATCTTAGATTCGTCCTAAGACTATACCACAAGAGTAATCATCATCGATCTATTTTAGAAGTTTTACCTTCTTGTTAATATTCGAACATTAAATGAAATACAAAACCTAACAGTTTAATATTTCATTTCATTCGTTTCGTTAATTAGAAAAGGAATCAGATTAACAAAACCAAACCTTTTAAAGTATCTTGAAGGTAAAGCCTCCTTATTTCTTCGTGTGATAGTCGGCTGTGATTATTATCAAGCTATGTGTTTGTGATTCGGATATAATTAAAAGTAAGGACGACTTATTTTCTGATGAGATTTGAGATAAACATTTGGTTTGAGATTAAGTGAATGAGGCGTATTTTTTTTGGTGACTGCGCTCTTCTTTGTTGAGTGTGATTAGGGTTAATAAAACTTGTGGGATTATATAGCGAGTGATTAGGGCAAGGAGTAGTTTTGTCTTGGGCTTCTGGTTATTAAACGTGGTGGGCTGGAGCTAGATTATAACATTGGGCCATTGGATTGCTTGTCAAAAGGGACGATTTGTTGTATGTTGTGTGGGCTTGTAGATCGGTTGGCTAGGCTTGTGCTAATTATCTCTTTTAGCTGTTTGGAACGAGCAGACTTTCTACAAGGGACAATTTTTTTTAGCTTGGACGTATTTCTTTGCTAGAACCAAGAGATGTAATATTGGTTACCATTATTCTTCGGGATTTTGTATTTTTTCTGGTACTTAATTGTTGTGATAAATCGTGGGATTCGGTTGTTGATTGAGCTTCGCGTAACCTGAGTTTAAGATTCATTTGAGGGTGTGATATTTTTCGGGTGTATTGGATATTACTACGGGCCTACTCAGAAGTCGGTACACAAACATTGTCTAAAACTCACTGTGACTTGTGTGAACCTCAATTCAACCGATCGTTTGTATAATTATCACGTTCTACATATACCCTATAATCATTGTTCCGGTCCAACGGTTCTCATATCACGTTCAACCAATTCTTCAGTGTTTCACGGTTTATTCTTGATTTTGTAAAATCCCGCGAAAGAATTTATTTCTCGGTTTAAATCATAGAATTGTAAAATCCCGTGCACGGTTACATCATGTCTACTACTTCAGACTCTGTCAGATCTGAGAATGTACTTCACCAGCCACTTAAATTGCTCGATAATGCAAAAGATTGTTGCATAGAATGTTTTCAACAACTTCATTCACACCTATCAGTACTTTTAGAGGGAACTGGATTCAAGATGGGATTCGAACGTGCATTTGTAACACTCTTTGGTCAAAATGCTCATACTTTCACATGCACAATGATTCTTAACTTAGATCAACTACAACAACAACTTGACCAAGGAGAATTTTCCAAGATGGGATCCATGGCTGCCCTTTGTGTGATCAACAAACAACTCCAAGTGTTCTTTGATTCGAAATTCACTCTGGAGTATGACCATTATAGTGAGATGACGAAAAAGTGCTTTGTTGATCACACGGGAATTGAGGTTGACACGTTCAGAGACACATTACTCCAACTCATGGGTAATGTGAAGATGTTCATTGAGGAAAGAGCACAGCACGAACAGATGCATAACGACAAAGTGAAGGCATCACGGGTGAAATCATGTGAGGGTACTGGTGATTCGGGTAAAGCATCGGATGTTGGGTCAGTTGTCACGATATGCAAAGGATCAGAGACAGATAAGCTTGATACTACCATCAGTTCAGTGACTCCTATCACATTTGACATGGATCCAGATGTCATATCAGTAAACAAACAAGTGCCATGTGCTGAGGTACCCCTGTCTGAACATCATAATGTGGTCTCTTATGAACAGCAGCATACTGATCAAGTTATGCCCACTTATGACACATATTTGTTGGAAAAGACTGATAGAAATATCACTTCTGACTCAACAAATATGAATCATAAAGGGGAAGAAAGTGATCAGGATGCTGAACGTGATGATGAGTCAAGTTCCTTGTTCACAGCTGAGTGTTTCAAATCAAATGATATGGTTGATAAAGAAACGTTTAATGAACTTTCAAAGAGATTCTTACAACTTGAAAAACATTGTATTTCACTTGAAATCGCAATGCAACAAAAGGAAGAACGTCTTCAAACTAATCAACCATGTGAAAATTCGGAACTTCCTGATTTCTGTGAATACTTTATGATTAATGATTTGAAAGCTCAGCTAGAAACCAAGAACTTGACAATCAACAACCTGAAAAAACGTGTTACTGAGATGTGTGATATGTGTAGTGAAGTTAAGGCTAAACATGATTGTGATGCAATTGAATTTGAACAAAAAGTGGCTAAACTACTTTTGGATAATGAGTCTTTGAACAAGCATTGTAAAAACTTGAATGAGTCAATCAAAGAAATGAAAGCTAAGTCGATAGAACAAACAATCTCTTTGACTGCCAAAAATGATGAATTCAAAGCTCAACTTTAAGAAAAGGGTTTCACAATAACAGCATTAATGAATGAGCTAAGAAAAGCAACAGGGAATAGTGTGAACACTAAGTTTGCAAAACCATCAATCTTGGGGAAACCAGTTTCTCAATCAATTAGAAACCAATCCGTTGTTAGGCAACCGACTGCGTTTAGATCTGAACGACCAAAACTTTCAAAAACACGGTTTGCCTCCCAAGTTGATGCGGAACAAGTTTTGACAAAACCAGTCACTACACATTATTTGCCTAAGATTATTGCTTCTAGTTCTGCTAAGCCTCAACAAGTAGTTACTCCTACTCCCAGCTCCTCTAGGATTAGTTCAAAAACAATGTCGAAACCTAACATTAAGGTTCAAAATACTTATGATATAAATGACTTGTACAAGAACTATGATCTAGAAAATGCTAGGAAAAGGGCACTACTTCATAAGGATGGAATCTTAGGTTCTCAACCTTGTATGATCCCTCCTAGGATGTTGAGGAACAATGCTAATGTTCAACCTGTTAAGTCTAGGATTTACAGAAAGTCATCTACAATGCATAAGAAGCAAAACAAACCTAAAACTTCTCCTAGGTGGACACAAACTACTAAATCTTTGGAGACTAGGAATATCGATAAGCCTTCCGCTATGCATAAGAAGCTTAGTAATCCTAGACCTTGCCATAAGTGGATTCCAACTGGTAGAATTTTTAAGGATGTTGGACTTAAGTGGATACCTACCGGAAAGATACTTACCAATGGCAATACCATGGTTGACCGTGAAAACCCCAAGGGTTTGGATACTTTTGTCACTAACCCATATATATGCAATCAAGCTTGTAATGTTAGTGCAGGTAGTCCTTACTCAGTTGCAGGTACATCGATCATTCACTACATCAGGAGACTCAAAGTATGGAAGCCTAAAGCAAGCTTATCTCCTGCTTTAGGATGTCTGGAATGTCAATGTTGATGTATGTCTGCAATGACGTCTGAATACTTCAGTTCAGGCCTCGCTCTTCAACGACTATGACGTCTGAATACTTCAATTCAGGCCTCGCTCTTCAACGACTATGATGTCTGTTCACTTCAGTCCAGGCCTCGTTCTTCAACGACTATGACGTTTGGACAAATCAGTTCAAGCCTCGGTTCTCAATTTCATCATTATGGTGTCTGCTGACAACACTTCAGGCCCCGTTCATCAAAGAAAAGAAAGGTGTACGATTCAGTGCGCCTTATCTTTGGAAGAAGAGTAATCTTCTTAGTTTTGACCATTCTCCACAATACGGTTCATGCTTCTTCCATGTTCATTCAGTCATCAAGTGGATCTACTCATCTTTGCTCGAATTCATATTCACTTGTTCATTCAAAAATGGCAAACTTCGTATGCAATTTTTGAGGGGGAGAGGAGTGAATAAACTACATGATTGAGTGTTTTCTTATTCACTTGCTCAATCAAAAAAGTGCAAACATTGCTTGTAACTTTTGAGGGGGAGAAGTGTGAATATACCACATGGTGATTGATGCTTGAAGAATGGTCATACGACTCTCCTCCAACACCTAATGATATACTTACTAAGGATAGCTGGGATTTATGTTTGATGTATACTTCCAAGCCTCAACGAATGTTGATCATCTAGTTCCTGAAGCTCTTGCTCCAGTTCCTGCTGACTCAACTGGTTCACCTTCCTCAATCTCCATTGATCAAGATGCACCATTTAGAAGTATTACTCAGACTACTCATGTAACCCAATCTCCAGTTATTCCTCAAGGTGTTGATGATGACTATCATGATTGTAAAGTTGCACTCATGAATAACGATCCGTCTCTTTGTTCTATTTCATCACGGATTGTTGTTCCTCCAAATGTGCACTTTGGAAATCAACCCGAAGGACATTACGGAAAATGTCAACTAAAATGTCAAAACGGCTAACAATTTGGACATGAAATGTCAAGTAATCACGGAGTTTATTTGGTATCCCTTATTTGAGATTGAAGTTGACTTTCACAAAGGTGTGATCTTATTTTTATCTTGAAGTCGGGGTTGGTTGGATGAAGATTCTTCGAGATCCTTGCTTGAGCTTTTACCTTTAGAATGACGAAGACTTGGATATCTAGTTATTTTGGTGATTCCTCATTTTTATTACCACTAAATAACTATCACTTTAAGGAGTGTCACAACTCACACGAAGTTGTCGGTAGTCAAGAGGTGGTGTACGTCTTATACTTGATGGTTGGTTAGTTGAAGAGTATAGAGTACTTAGGGATTCGATGTTGTACGAACTCTCTACACCGCTCTTTGTCACACATTAGTGCAAGCTTAAGTCACAAGAACGGGGAATTCTACTTCAGTTTCAAAGTTAGTATATCGGGTGTACTTCATCAGTGGTCACTTCAAATAGCCTACATAAGGGTTGATTAAGATAGTCATTAGAGAGTTTTTGAAGCAATTGATTCTCACATAATACATCTGAGCCAATGATAATTCTTCTCACAAGATTTCAAATACGTGTGCTTATAATGTGTTGTTGATTCTGAGGTATCAAAACCAGCAAGGGGGAAGGAGACATACATCTTAATGCATAATGAGTATACGTGATGAACTTAATACTTCTTCTTAATTGAAGTTATCCCGGGAAGACAAATGTCATAACCGCAGAGAATATCAGTGTATTAACTTGTGGCGTTTGGTGTATTATTCCAACTACGTGGGGGAAGTGGTCTTCTGATACTTGTGGTATGTATTACTTCAGCTTTCAGTGGGAAGAAATATGAGAAGAACAACTGGAGAGTGAGATGATATTGCTTATCGACATCTTCATATGGGCTGATATGATTTTTGGTAAAGTGCTTCTGGTTAATGGTTCATGTACACTATGTTATGCTGATTCCGATGAGATCGCAACCATCAGGGGAGAGATTTGTGTACATCAAGGATGCGCAACAGGTTCACGTGATCGGGCTTAATCATATATTCCGGAGGTGATATCCGCAGAGATGATCAGTGCTTCAACCTGTTACTTTGGTGTCATCGTCTCTTCTTGTGTTGGATACATGCGTACAGTATGGATTGAGTTGGCATGTGTAAGATAGTTGGAAAGCATTTAGTGAAATGAAGATGTTGATATCTGATTCCCCCTAATTGACAACAGCTCCAAACCTCAAAGTAATGTATACACTGGGGATGTACAACAGGGTCATGTGATCGGGCTTCATCATACATTCCGAGATTGTTAACCGTAGAGATGATCCATGGTTCACCCTGTTACTTCGGTGTAATCGTTCTCTTCGGGTTCTCGAGCTTCATGCAATGAGACTTTTTGCATCACTTCAACTACTTGGGGGAAGTGTCTCATGAAGATGATTGTTGGTTTGGGGGGAAGCTACCAAAGCTTCACATTGAGGAGGCCAAAACTCAGCAATTTGGTGGTGCCTAGCGATTGACTCAGTAGTAAGATTCTTGTGATTTTTTATCAATCTGTGTTTGGTGAATTGTTGTGACTTAAGTCGTTTCGATTAATCTGATTGTAATTTGACGTTGTGAGTTAATCGTTACAACTTGACTTATTACGATCGGATCTATTGTAACTTGACTTGTCGCGACTTGACACTTAATGCTAGTTGTAACTTATCCAAGATCTCACTCTAAGTCTAACTCACATATTACATCTTTCGGTTTCTTTTGTTGACTTTAGTAAAATCCCGGGAGAGAACCGATCTCTCGGTTTAAGTCACAAAATTGTAAAATTCCGTTTAAGATCTCATCATGGCATCTACGGCTTCAGACGATTACTCAAGAGCCTCGAAAGCTTTGGTAGTGGATGTTTCAGAGATGTTGGCTACACACTTCTACAATGAGCTGACTGATCAAATGGCTTCTGTACACATCAGTACAGGACCCGCGTCTAAATTTTTGTCTTCTGAACCATTCAGTTCAGGCTTTGTATAGTATCCCACTCCTGCATGTACCTTATGTACCTCCTACCGATAAGGATTTGGAGATCTTGGCTGATCCAATGGTTGATGAATATGTCGAGCTGCCAATTGGTGATACACCGGTACCACCAGCCATCGCAGCTCATGTACCAAACGATCCAAAATGGTTCATCTTGTCCTGTTTCAATAGGTCAAGACGCTCCAACAGCAAGTCATTCGTCAACATCATCATACTTTCAATCTCCACCAGTACATCAAGGCACTGCAGTCGACGATTCTTTTGAAGTTAATTCATTTCCTCCTCCCAATGATGTTCCGTTCGACAACACACTTGCTCCTGAATTTTCCTCTAAGGCATATTCTTCAGGAGATCTTGATAGGGCTACATCAGTTCCTAACCCTCAACCACATGAACAATATTGTAAAATGGAGCAAAGATAATCCTTGTTGGTACGATATACTGTCAATGCTTCTTCTGACAAATGGATTCTCCAAAGGTTTGGTAGAACAAGTGGAAAAGAGGGTTGTGGATTTTTTCTTCAGAAGGACAGAATGACAGCTGGCAGATTTCCTCACAAAGGCACTTCCAGGAAGAACGGTTTCTATTTATTCTCCTGCTACTTGGTATGAAGTGTCTCTCGCCAGAATCAGTCAAAAGTCTTCATGAAGAGAATGAGGAGTAATGGATTTGCTTCAAATATCCTTGTATATATTATAAAAACAAAAAGAAAATAGAGAAATATAAAACCTATAAAAACCATAAAAATCTGAAAAATCATAAAAAATCCAAAAATATTCTTCTCACGACATGTCTCTTGTGTAATCAATATTATGTACGTTTCTAGAAATGTCATTTAATAATGACACGGAATCATACATATGCTTGAGCAAGAGTTTTTCGGTTTCAAATAAAGTTTTTTTCTAAAACATGTCGTTTCTCAAAACATTCTTAAAAATTATGGCTTGCAGTCATTTCAGGCTGCAACCCGGTCTTAAAAATTATGGCTTGTAGTCATTTCAGGCTGCAACCCGCGCTTCAAAAAATATGGCTTGCTATTACTTCAGATAGCAACCCGGTTTTCATCATTAAGGAAAACACGTCGCCATAAAGACGGTTGTTCCTAACAAAGGGTGCCGTTCATCCGAGCGTGAATTACTTTATATTCATGCACCCTCGATCTAATGTACGCTTCAGTGCATTATTTCTTGATAAAGAAGAGAAATCTTCTTTTTATCGCCAAATACTTTCCCTTCTATGATTTTTCCGGAAAGTGTTTGTGCAAAACTTGGTGGTACCATGAAATTTTGAATGAAAATCAAATTGAACTAAAAAGTTTGATAAAATTTTCACTCAATCAATGACGTTAATAGTTTATGAAAATATTTATGCTTTAACATCCGTCATTGATTGAGGGGGAGAGTGATTTCTCAAAATTTTATGTATCAACAAAACTCCCCACACTTTGTACAAAACAAAAACAACAATCCGATTTGTGATGGTTATGTGTCAGAATGAGTAAATTTTTTAAAGAGTTTTTCATTAAAACTTCGAATCTTTTGCAAACTCTTCAAATCTGACACATAACAATCTCCCTCACAGTTTGAGGGGGAGCAAGAAAAAGTTCATTTTATCAGAAAATATTAAACTTGACCGCATTTCTCTCCCAAAAAGGCTTTCTAAATTATTTAAATCAATTGAGATAAAAAATCTCGAAAGATTTGAAATTTTTGATCGGGGGAGAGAATGTGATTTAAATATGAAATCTGATAATCAAAAGTGATCTTTTGTACTCAATAATAGGCTCCCACATATGTGCTAAACACTTTCGAATATCGATGCACATATTAAGGGGGAGCAAAAGGCGTCTGTGGAAGTTATACCAAAGACCGACCATTTATCTTTATGCATGGAGTTATAAGGTTGGTTAAGGTTAGGTATGAATTCCCATGATCCACCAGAACCGGAAAGGATCTTCCCAGGGACAATCCTCTAGATAGAATAGAAGTCCTTAGGAATGATTGAAAAAAGGAGTAAAGTGAGAAAGGGAAGAGTGCAGACTGAGATAGAGCTAGGACTGGAACAAACCCAACAAGGTTCTAGTGGTGAAGTCTCGGTAAGCACTGAAGGGGTTGAAGAATGAAAAAGAAATGAAATGAGAAAGGGTGAAAAGAAATAGCCCTCCATATATTCAACCTTAGGACAGAAACCGGGTTCAATTCATAATCTACTGGCAGTTACTTAAGTAACGCCGGTATTGAAGACAAGACGTCATGGACCCAGTGACGCACTGCACCAAACTTCCCAACCACTCAAGTTCTCTTAAAAGAGCTTGTTTCATTCTCACGGGGAACCCTGTGCAATGTATCGACCGCTCATTGCGAGCTATGTTGATACCTAAAACAGGAGACGCCTCCCCAGTCTCCAGGAGCGGATCAAAACGCACTATTGAGTCTAGAGCCATGAGATCATCCATAAATCTCGATAGGACACACTTCCTAATATGCTTATTGTTTCACACAATGTGGAAAATAAGATAAAATATTTAGAGTCCTACGCATTATCCTTGGGGTATTGCCAGAACATCCGAGTGATATGATAATATTCACAATGACGATGGAAATCCTTCTAGAGCGATCATCACTCAAGCTCTTGGTAGGTGACATGTGAGATCCATCTTGGATCAATGATCAAGTGACAACTGGAAAGCAACAATGGTGCGATTCAACATTGAATCAAACTTGTTCCAGGATATGGATTGACGGATACTTTTGCTAAAACCTTTCAATGTGCTCACAAACTAATTTTTCGAGCACATTGATTGTGTAATATCTTTCAAACAAAAGTATTTTTGATGGAAATGTGATTCAAAGTATAAAACTCTCGTCGTGTCTCAAAAAATGTTTATCATATGACACGCGAGTGATTTCTATTAATCAATTTCTCATCAATCCGTGGATATCAATTCACCGATTCACTCTATCGTGCTGTCTGCTTTGAGACGTTCCGGTATGAGAACATGCTGAGTATGAAAATTCCAAAGTGGATTCTTTGGAAAATTCCTTACTACAAGCTGGAAATTCCTGTCAAGGAGAGTTCCCTTTAAAAGAGACTCTACCTGATCACAGGTCGGTTCTCACAAAACCGGAGGGTAGTCTGTCCTCGCAGAACGAATGACAAAGCCATATTCGTTCTCTATCTTTATTGCTAACTGTTTCATTTCAGGGACACATATAAAGATGGCGTTGATGGCTCCAGTTTCCAGCTGAATCGGGTCAATCCATACCTCATGCTCACACATCCTCCACACTATCAATGAAGATAAGAGACCTGCTACAACAAATGTTGAGAGACTACCAACAACGTTTCCGCAACTCTGATGAAAAAGTCTCCTAATCTACAACTCTTATGCAACATCTCCAGATACAGAAGGGTGTGAGCATGATGGTCCTTAGTCTCTACATCACATGAAGGCAATACAACTATGGATGAGCTTGGAGATTTACTTTGGCTGATGATCTCAAAGAAGCTCAAAGATCACACATCACTAAGGAACTCTAATCACAAGTTCGCTTGCTTGAAGTACAAAGTGTGCTGAAAAGAGAAGAATCAGATCCTACGAGCTACAAAGACTAAAGAATGCTTAAAGACCAAAGAGCTTAACTTCAAAGGTGACCTCGCTTAGGGGGAGATTGTTAGGAATACTAATATTCCTGTAAAAGTCTCGGTCACCTAATGATTGTAATAGCATTAAGTTAGCTCGTAGTTAGTTTGTTTATTAGTTAATTAGTATTAGATTAAGTAACACCGTGGAAGAAGGAACGGGTCTTTACCCACTGTATGCCTGATCCACAGCCCGGGAGTGGGCGTAATATTGTAACTATAAATACCCCTCTCCACATGTGGAGAGGGTTGGAGCTTCCATTCTATCAATCTAATATTCTCTTTTTCTCTCTACACTTTCTCTCTCTAGGAATACCTCCCAACTCTTCCTCTCTCTTCTCCTTCTTAATCTAATTCGAACCACATCAATAAACCATGTATGTTATGATTATGAGAATTCTACAACTTTTATTTCCGAAAATTTCACTATTCACTTTTTACTATTCACTTTTTACTATTCACTTTTCACTATTCATCTCAGAAATTTTTATTTCATATTCTCGTAAGTTAAACTATTTTAACGATAATCCGAGAGTTTGACGCTCGTCGGATCATTTCTGCAAAAATCACAAAGCCGTGTCCGAGATTTACTTTTAGGTTTAAACGTCATTCCGGCATCCCGATATGTCCATAAAACATTATAAACAATAGAAATATGATTTTCTCTCATTTTAGGACAATTCCAAAAGTTTTGGAATTTTACGTTTTTCAGTTCAGCGTTTTACGCGAATTACGCGTTTTAGACCCGTGTTTCCAGTTTTTAGCAGGGTTTTAGCACCCGATAGATCCTACCACTCATTTTATATTTTATTATGGAGTATATTGATAAGTTCTAGCATATTTATAAGTTTCATATTTTTAGGATACCCGGTTTTACGTTTCGTGACTTAAAAACTTACGGTTAGCAATTTACGGAGTCAAAACTAGCTACATACTTAGGATATTATCATCCAAAGACCATGACTACTCATCTATCACCCTTATCCTTGGCAAACCGACTTAGGGGGGGGGGGAGTCACCATGTGTGGTTAAATCTTGACCATTGATTCTTTAGATCATTACAAGTGTCTTAAACTAACCATGGTTAAATTCTAACCCAATATATGGTTAACTATTTTTCCTACCCTATAAATACCAAGCTAAAACACATAGAAAACTTGCACCACACCTTCTTATAACCTTCAAGTCCTAAAACCTAAGGCACTTTTCTTATATTTTGTAAGAAAGTTAACTAGTTTTTGAAAGAAAACTAGTGTTTGATCTTCAATCTTGGAAATTTTCTAAGAAAAGTTGTTATAACTCTAAAGTCTCCAAAAAGACGTAGTTATAATCTTCAAATAGCTTTGGACTTTCAAGAAGGCGTCATTATAATCTTCAAATAACCTCGGTTTATCATAGATTGCAAAGAGTGAAGCTTAAGTCTATCAAAGTCCATACCTTACTAGTTACTTACCTTTCTTTTAGAAAGCCTCAAGTTGTAAGCAAACCCTAACTTACTTTCTTGCTAAATATCATATTCATGCTATTTATATTTCATTCTTACTATATATTGTCTTGTTATTATGTTCATGATGTTTAAAAATGGATAAAACAAGTATTGATATACATATGTTAACTTATGACAAGTAAACAAGCAAACTAGTGATTTTTATGGAGAACCACGACAAAAATAGTATAACTATGATACTTGACACTTACTTACTGTTATAAAGGACTTCAAAAGGAAAACATAGCAATTTGAATCACCCAAAACGAGTACACGAGTCAAAAGATACGGCCATAAGAAGCTAGCGAAACCAAAACGGCAAAACTGCCTATGCAAACTGTTTTGCATTCTGCCAATTTTGAAAGTCCCACTTCTGGTCCGATTCATCAAAAAGTTAAAACATGAAAGTTGTCCGGAACGACGTTTTTGTTCAGGAGTAAAGAAGCTCGAGCCCTGAAAACGCTTTCTGAGTGATAATTTTCTTCAAATTCTTAACAGCCCATTTTTAGACCAAAGTAACTATATAATGGTTATAATTAGATGAGACCAAGAGGTCTAATGACCTAAAGCCAAGACCACAACCATGGCTAAAGCCAAGGTTGAGTCTCAAGACCATGGTAACAATGACCAAGGTCACGGCAAAACCACGGCTAAAGACCATATAACTTTTAAAGATCAAAACCTATATATTTGTTATCAAATACTACAATAGTAGGGAGCCTCATGTGAGGAGTTCATTAAGTAAGCCGTCGAGACGAGTTGTGGATTTACGAATTAAAGTGTCCTGGCTCCTCGAACGTTTACTCCATGACTTCTGAATTATGTCGGCCCGAACGGTAGTAAGAGATATACAACCTATACATGTTTCATAAACCATTTATATTTAAAGACTTACACTATATACTAAGTACTACATCATGAACATTATGCAAGATATATATAGGCAATTCTTCGTATTCTTAGACGTTACTCCAAACCTAAGTCGCAACGTTCTATTATAGGCTGCTCTTAGAGACTTTCGCGATTTGACTACCACTTTCATTTCACATCACTTAAGCTTAAGGTGAGTCATAGCCCCTACTCTTTTCATACTTGTTTTAACTCTTGGGGGGGATACATGCTCAACTACTTGCTTACTTGTACAAATACTCAAAACATTTATACTTGACTGTGTTATACTTGATTGGCATTATACTTAATTGCGTTATTCTATTTAGTAGCTAGTACTTATCTTTGGGAAGTGGCTCCCAGTTGTCTTTGGGAAGTGGCTCCCAGTTGTCCTTGGGAAGTGGCTCCCAGTAAACTTTTATCTTTGGGAATTGGCTCCCAAGTGAGGTCTTCGGAGATGAAGTAGAGACTCACTACTAATTGCTTAATTGTTTTGATGAACTATTACATGTCTTATTCATTCTATATATTTAGCAGTGGGTTGTGAACACACAGGTTGCAAGTGTTTTTATGAGCGGGACTTGCAACTGAGTGGATTCTCAATGCCTTTGCTGTATGAACATTCTTTTGAGACTTTTTCAACTGTTTTAAGACAAACTCTATGAACTCACCAACCATTGTGTTGACACTTTAGCATGTTTATCTCAGGTCTGTAAGGTGATAGCTGTTGCATGGAGCATAGAGTCGCTTGTCATGTTTTGAAGACTTATGCTTTTATCTTTACCATTCGATATGTTTTAAAACTCTTATGTATTGTATTATGGAACTCAAGTTTGTAACTCGGAATTTGTTAATCGAATGGTAACTTTTCAAAACGTCTCATTTAGAGTTCGTTTTCTATACCTTGTACTTTGTATTATGAAGTAGCACCCCTATGACACAGTCTTCCGCTGCGATATTTTGGGGGTGTTATAGTGATTATGAAGTTGATACTAAAGTGAAGTATAATATAGACAAACATGTCAATTATTCTAAGTTGAATACTGAAAACTATAACTTCTCAACAAGTTTGAATAAAATAAGAGAACCAAAGACTTATAAAGAGGCTTCTACTAATCCTAAATGGATTGAAGCTATGAATCTTGAAGTAGAAGCTCTTAATAGGAATGAAACATGGGATGAAATCACTGAACTTCCAGTTGGCAGAAAAGCTATTGGAGGTAAATGTGTGTTCAAAATTAAATATAAATCTAATGGTAAGATTGAGATATACAAGGCAAGATGGGTTGCCAAAGGTTATAATAAAAAAGAAGGTGTGGATTATGATGAGGCTTTTTCACCTGTTGTGAAAATTGTTACTGTTAGGTGTTTGCTGTCTGTTGCTGTGCAATATGGTTGGTCTGTGTTTCAAATGGATGTTAATAATGCATTCTTATATGGTGAACTTGATGAGGATGTTTATATGTGTTTGCCTGAGGGATATTGTGATGTTAATGATACCAAGGTGTGCAAATTAAAAAATCTTTATATGGTTTAAAACAGGCACCAAGGAAATGGAATGAGAAGTTAACTTCTGTTCTAATTGAAAATGGTTTTAAACAAAGTAAAAATGATTTTTCATTGTTTATTAAAAATAAAAATGGAATTTTTATTGCCTTACTTGTGTATGTGGATGACATTGTCATCACTGGTAACAATGTTCAAGCAATTAATGAAGTTAAAGCTTTTATGGGTTCAAAGTTCTTAATTAAAGATTTAGGAAAGCTGAAATACTTTTTGGGTATTGAAGTTCTTAATTCTGATGGGAACATGTTTTTAACTCAAAGAAAATACTGCTTAGAATTGTTAGCAGAGTTTGGTATGTTGGCTTGCAAACCTTATGATACACCTATTGAGACCAAGGAATGTTCTGCTAAGCCTGATCAGGTCATTGTTGATGAACCTTTAACAGGTATCACAAACTATCAAAAATTAGTAGGTAAACTTATTTACCTTACTCATACAAGACCTGATATCAGTTATGCAGTTCATGTTCTAAGTCAGGATATGCATGCACCTATGCAGTCACATCTTAAGTTGGCATTTAGAGTACTTAGGTATTTGAAAAATGCACCTGGGCAAGGTATTTCTTTTTATAAAGGAAATAACTTAGACATAAATGTGTTTGTTGACTCAGATTGGGCAAAGTGTAAAGTTACTAGAAAATCAGTAACTGGATATTGTGTTTTTCTAGGTAAAAGTCTTGTATCCTGGAAAAGTAAAAAGCAGTCTATGCTCTCTAAATCTTCTGCTGAAGCAGAGTATAGAGCAATGAATTCTGTTACTTGTGAAGTCATTTGGATTCAAAAAATTCTGGCTGAATTGAATATTAAAACATCTCTCCCTGTTCTATTACACTGTGATAATAGTTCTGCTATTCAAATTGCAGCAAATCCTGTTTTCCATGAGAAAACAAAACATTTTGAGATTGAGTTGTTTTTCTTGAGAGAAAAAGTTGTTGCAGGTGTGGTTAAAACTGTGAAGGTTAAATCTGTTGATAATTTGGCTGATGTTTTTACTAAGGGCTTAAGTGCTCAGAACATAAAAAGTTTAAACAAAACATTTTGAGATTGAGTTGTTTTTCTTGAGAGAAAAAGTTGTTGCAGGTGTGGTTAAAACTGTGAAGGTTAAATCTGTTGATAATTTGGCTGATGTTTTTACTAAGGGCTTAAGTGCTCAGAACATAAAAAGTTTTGTGATGGTCTTGGTTTGTATGATATGTACAAGGCTGAGATTAAGGGGGAATGTTCAAAAGGTTAATCTAAGCCTTGTTGACTTTGACTTGTATGTAGTCAAGTACAGGGACTTTGTGGTAATTATTATATACTTGTTTTGTAGTATTTCTCTTGTTTGTGTATGTGCAGGGACTAGTTGTGTAGGTTAGCTAAAGTTGGAGGACTTGTGTTGACAACTGGAGAAAGTACTATTGAAGCAGTTATATAAGCTTAAGTTATAGATTAAGGTTTAATCATTATCGTTTATCTCTCTGTGTTTTTACTCTCTAAGTTGAGAACTGATTGTAATCGTTTCGTTGTTTCTTCTTTCTGTGTAATTGTTGAACTTAAAACCAGTAATCACATTTGAAGTGATTGACTGATGTTGTGAATAAAATAAGTGGGGAGGTTGGTTGAATTCATAAATAAGCTGTTTTTGTTGATCTTTGTATATTTTTTCACAATATATGAATGGATTTATAAATTTTGTAAAATAAAAATTAATGTAACAAAAATCATGTTATTAAACGAATTAGATGAGTAAATAGAGTAAAAGTCTAGAACAACTGCAACAACAAATACGCATGTCATATTGTCATATTCTCTAGATATGTTATTGTTTGTTTAAGACTTTAGACACCTTACATACTATTTTTGAATCGTTAATAAAGGATCATCATAAATTATTAAAAAGATGCTTATGATTCACAAGGAGTGACAGAACGAGAGCTAAAAGTGATCGGGTGCACAACTTAATAAGAAAATACGATTTTCAACTAAAATAATTGAATTTAGAGAAAACTAAGTTCAATTTTCATTTTTTAGCGTACTAATTAAACAATAATTAGAAACACAATCCATTAAGACCATATACAGAATTGAAAATTCAAAATTTTATGAAACAAAATTTTATGGGACAAAAATTAACATCATTAAACAAAATTTGATGAGATTGTTGTCACACCGCAAAACAGTCCCTGGTTCATTTTTCCATGTTCACAAGCAAAGGCGGCGACAAGAGGAGGCAAGGTGGGCACGTACCCCATAAATTAAAATTGTAATATAATTTTTTTAAGATATTTTGCTATTTTTAATTTGCCCCTTAACAAATTAGTTTATACTAGCAGGGTACCCGCGCGATGCAGCGGTGGGTACCCTGTGACTATATTTTGTTGTGAACAAATGTTAGTTACATGTTTCTTTCTAACAATAATCGTACAAATAAATGATAATCTAAATTTAATTTATGCAAATACAACTAATTAAGCTACATGTACAGTTAATTTATGCATCAACACATACATATATTGACTTTTAACCATGCCACTTTTTATTATAAATAATTTTTATCCAACAATCTTAAACCATTTAATTATAAACTGCCAATACAAACTTTGAATGAAATTTACGGATAAGAGATGTCTCAACTTATCACAGCCCAACACTTTATAAATGAAATTTTTTAGAGTCCATATATATCGTTTATTCTCTTGGCCCATTCAAAGTTAAGATAGCCAACCCATAACCAAAATTATAAGATTTCATCCTAACCCTAGTCCTCATTCTCCAAATCATACGCCTTCTTATCACTCCCTAAAAAATCACGCAGCTAACCTCCTTAATACTTCTAAAACGTACATTTAACACAAATCCTTCACCATCCTTATATCTCCATTGTAATCCCACGAATCACAAACTTTAATCCACCTTTATTGCTCCAATCAAGCAAACGAAGCATCTTCCTTGAAAAGGTCTAACGTAGGTTAGGATGTATTATTATTATTATTATTATTATTATTATTATTATTATTATTATTATTATTATTATTATTATTATTATTATTATTATTTTAACGAATGAAAGAAGGAATGAACTCATTTGGTTTGTTCTTTCTTTATATATTCGGATATTATAAAAAGTAATAGAGCTATGATGAAAAAGCTTTCTCGTGCTTGATCTTTAAGGTCAGAGAAGCTATTATAAATCACAGGTTTTTTTATAATATCACTGGTTTTGTGTCATATAATATTTTTTACTTGAATCTGATAGGTGTGAAAAAGGAGGTTCGACAGAAAAAAGAGCCCTGAGGGAGAAAGGTTGCTGGAAGGAAATAAGTCAAGTCAAGTGGGAGAAAGGTTGATGTAATCTTGTTTTCTTGTTTTCCATAGTATTAATTTAGTCTAAGTCGATTCAATTATTTTAAGTCTAAAGTAAATAATAATTGAGTTGTACCAAATAGCTTGATTAGATTGTATATTGTGGTTTAATAGTTGTATATTTTGGTGAAGGGGTGAATTAAATTGTGTATTAATTGTATATGTTATAATAGTGTTTTTAAGTTTTATTTGTGCTTTAAGGGGGTGGCAACCTTGCCTAAGATTGCCTCATCTTTTTTTGCAAACAACCAATGATGGTCCTCCAACACATTTTTTGCCTAAAGTTGCCTAAACTTCAATTTTAAGTGGCAATCTTGCCTAATGTCATTCCATTTCGTTCATTAACGGCAAACGATCATATGTTGAATACACGCTCCACACCATTAATGGCAAACGGTCATATAGTCCTTGAAACTCTCCCCCACCGAAACGGTAGATTGCACCGCTTGAGGCATTGAT
Organism: Artemisia argyi; assembly: GCA_030686995.1. NCBI lineage: Eukaryota > Viridiplantae > Streptophyta > Magnoliopsida > Asterales > Asteraceae > Artemisia > Artemisia argyi. Next base: position 4,990,824 of record CM060692.1, on the reverse strand, counting down.
TAAGGCTTGCCGATCCACTGGCAGCCCTCAATGCCGATCGGTGGCCTTTGCCGACTCCCTTTCACCGCAAGGATGCCACCCCTCTAAAGCACTTGTAAATTATGCCTTTAAACTTGTATTAATTGGTGATGGGGTGTATTAATTATACATATGTAAGAGATATGTTGACCTTAAAATATTGAGCTTTACATACTTGTGATTTATGCTTTATCACTTGTATTTTACTTAAATTCTAAATATGAAAATCTTAAAAATTAAATATGAGAGAAGGTGCAATATGCTTTATAAATAGTATAGATAATAAGTTATCAAAATTTGCATCCTTAGTCATAATTTTCTAGCTCCATCGGCGTCGACGAGGTCTACTTAACTATCATGTGTTGAGTTTACTTGTGAATCTCTTAAAAAAAAAAAAAAAAAAAAAAAAGTTTACTTATGAATAAATAAAACTAATAAAATGTAAAAAAAATTTTTTTGGTGGAGTTTGTAAACACGCGCTGTTTAGAAGACGAAGAAGAGGTTGGTGACGTGGTGGTCTAAAAGTGCGTGCCGATAATTTTATTTAGGAATATTCTAGATTAATTCCGGCATGGTCTAATTCATATTTTTGTTTTCATTTGAAACCACAAAAGGAAAATAAATAAATAGAGTTGTAATACTTTTTTACATCTAACAACTTTTAACTAAAAAAGGTTTATCAAGGATGTAAAGGGCTCATACTACATAGGTTTATCGAATTAGTATACTTTTTGCTCCTTTGAACTTTTCAATTTATAGAATTTGAGCTTACATACACACAAACTAAAATTAGATAAAGGGTATGTTTGACGAAATGGGCTGAGTTGAAGCTGGAGCTGGGGCTAAGACCTATATTATAAGCCGAAATTAAAATTTGTATTTTTGTAAATTTGTTTTGGCAAATTAGCTGGAGCTGAGGCTTATTATTGCAAAATTACTAAAAAAGGAGATAATTAAATGAGTTTTTGTATATGTTAAATATTTTTGTTGATAAATAAGTAATTTATTATTTAAAAGCCTCGGGCTAAAGTTTTTAGCCCAATGGCTAAAATTTTTAGCCGAATTATTTTATAAGCCTTTCTATAAGCTCCATGACAAACGAGACTTATTTTATTAGCCGATTTATTTTAAAAGCCCAAACCCGAATAAGCCCATTTAAGCCCTCGCCAAACATAGCCAAAATCTTTACTTTTCAAAAGATTTATTACCACCGTTTCAAAATTATTTGCACTAAAGATTAATTCATACCGAAACCTTTCGCATTTTAGTCACGAATCACTGTATCACTTGACGATTACTGACAATCACACGCTGAGTGCACAATTACGTAGTTTCAAGCAAAATAGATAGAAGATTTATGTAATTTACTTGATTTTTATGATATGAAAAAACAAGAAATTATTTTGATAGAATTATTTTTTGGTAGACGGAATTTTGAATGTGTGGTGTAATAGGAATGAAAGAGACGTGCCATTATATTATCATAACGTGTAAGGCATGTTAACTATGTGGAAATAAAATTTGGATGAGGAAAATTGAGAAGATGTTTGTCTAAATTTATTTAATAAGCTTGTAAGTTTATTAAAATATTGATAACCTTACAAACTTACTTTTTTGGGTTTTTAAATTTAAACATTTGAGCTTATGTGTTTATCAATCTCTTGATAAACTCATAAGTTAATCATATAAAATTTGATAAAAACCATTTCGTTACCGAAAAGATGCATTAAGAAGGTACTCCATTATTTTTGTTAAAAACTGCTACTTCAGTGACATGAGATTAGCTAATAATGTGATCTACTGGTTACACGATTTTGTCAAGCAAAACTGCACGAACACGCACAAAAAATAGTACTAAAGAAACCACAAGGGTGACTTACTGTAAGGATATCAGTCTTTCAAAGAGGCGATCAAGGGTTCAAATTCAACGGGGAGAAAATTAATCCCTTGTGGCCACGGAGGTTCACATGCGCCGACTTCGAGCTATCTAAAAAGATAGTCACCCTAAGATTAGTCGGCTCGCAATGTCGAGTCGGACAACCAGATAACCCAAAAAGAAAAAGGAAAAAAAAGAAGAAGCTAGATGCGTGAATACCAAATGAAATATAAACTATTATTAATACGAGTGACATTTTTTTTTTTTTTTTTTTTTTTTTTTTTTTTTTTTTGGTAAAAAAAAAAGTACCGTAGACTTGCTATGAGGCACACGAGATGACATTTTCTCATAATCGTATGAATATGATATATTACATTGATCTATCACAACATAGCTTATATTCATTTGAACATGCAATCCAAAATACACACATACATGAAAAACCAATAATGAGTTGATCCAACTTTTTTTTTTTTTTTTTTTTTTTTTTTTTTTTTTTTGATCATGAACTATTTTATTTGCTCATTCTAGTAAAATTGTATAAAAATGAACCGACAATTTTAACGGAACTGAAAATAAAATTTTAAATATGCTTGATATCCCAACGAGACTAGTGTTTAAATATGAGGCAATTACATATATAGCAAAAAACATGCCAAAACACCATTGTACATTATGTATTAAAAACTTGTATTTTAAAAAAATATGCAAAGATACAAGTTTCAAAGTTTCGTTAGATATATATGCAATTCCTCTTTATATAAAGTCACCATATAAATTTGACAATATAAAGAATGATCATTGGGCCTCATAATATGGGCTTATTTTATAAAGAATGTTCATTGTTATGTGTCCTAAAGGAATATTTGAATGTTTGGGCCATAATCCCAAAACCATGTAACAATTTTTTTGCACTTTAACTTGGTTTGATAGTATGCTACAAGTATTAACGTTTTCAAAACATTACTTTGAATCTCAAGCACAAGTGCTTCAGTGAACACTTATAATTTTCATCCTTTTTCCCTGCTAGCATTGCATTTTTTTTCTTCCTTTTCTAAAAACATTAGTTTATCGTGCTATTTCTTGTGCTTTGAAAAGTTCTCACCAATTAAGATACGAGTAAGTATCTTGCCATATATAACCATGAGCAAGAATTGGATTAGTGAGGCTTTGTCGAATCTCACTCACCATTTGCAGTTATATTTTCACTTTTGTTTCTTGCTCGCTTATATCGCCTCAACGAGTCAAGATGCATTTTCAAGGTTGTCTTTGACTTTCATGAAGACTTGGTAGAATGTAATACAACTTTGAGTGATTCTTGCTCATAACTCATGAGGGTTAAACAACTCTTCCTTGGCGATAACATTTTCTTAGTTAACACTAGTTAACATCAAATCCATGAGCCAAATATCATGTTTAATACTTAAATTAGATATTTTTGACGGAGTTCAGGGTCAGCATACTGCCCAATTGGATGTCACTGTTACCTTAACCACTAACAACTAACAAGCCAAAAAAAAAAAAAAAAAAAAAAAAAAAAAAAAAAAAAAAAAAATCTTTGTTTGACATAAAAGCTTTTTATTTTCATAAGTTTTTGAAAAGAAGCTTCTTACGAGGAGTTTTTTCATAAGTACCTTTAGCTTTAATTTATATACTTATTATTCCTTAATATCATTATAGTTGTATAATTTTCAGCTACACCACTATAACAAGAATAAGGATCCTCTTAATTTCTTATCAACATGATATACCATGTTGTGTGTATTGTGAGAGGGAAAAACAGAAGTGAGCTTTTTTAAGTAAAGTAACTCTTAATACCGTATTTTACGGGTTATGGGTCTAAATACCGCCTTCCACGATGTATGAGGGAGGTTGAGATGTAGACAGCACTACCCTTACCAAAGGTAGAGACTATAGAGGCTGCTTCCGGTTATACCAAAGATACAAAAGGACCTCCGGACTTCCAAGGAGTAAGGATTGTGGTCCTTTTCTACATTTGTTAGAAGTGAGCCTTTTGTTTTAGTTAAAATAAAAACATTTACCATTTAACTTATCCATGACTAGTCATGTTGAAACCAACTTTAAAAGATCTTAACCCCTTTAACAAACATCTCAAAAAAAGTAAAAACTATATCTCCGTCTCTAAATCTCATAAACTCCGGCTTTTACATAATCCAACACAACTACAACTATTTTCGACCAATGTTTTTAAAACCGAACCAGACATCGAACCGGCTGTCTTACTGGTTTCGGTTCTAAGTGGTTGGACTAGTCTCGCTTTAAAGAACCAAATGACATCACACATACTCACAAGTAGTTCATATATAATCACATATTGTTGGAACAACTCCTTGATAACATTATAACACTTCCTTTGGACATTGATAGAATGACAGGTATCATTATTTGTTACTGGGCTAGAATTAATAGCCTACTTAAAGCCCATATTAGACAAATTATATTGAACACTTCTTTCATTTACTAGGGTTTACTATCTCTTTCTTGTCACTATCTTCTCATTCGCACTTCACAGCCTCCGCTGCCATTTTACAAAGCAACTCACTAAAAAAAAAACATACCAAATATGATGGTCACCATCCGTCCTCCACCAGATCCAGACCCATTTTCATCATAGATTTATTGTTGTAATAGGCGTTCTCGGAAATTTATTTACGTTTCATCACGCGATTTCTCATCAACGTCATACCACCGCTACTATTACGGGTAAGTCATTGATGTTGATGAATTTGCCCGCGAGCGAAACATCTATGGAAAAAGAGTAAAGGAGACATTAGAGAACCCACCCATATGTACTATATAACAAATACGCTTCACGTTTGTTAATTAGATGATACTGTAACTTTTATGCTAACCGGTCACATAATAAAACAATCTTACTAGTTTGTATAAAAAGTCAATCAAATGTAATGTAATCAAATGTGTTGTATTTCTTTGAAGAAAATCAATCATATAACTGATTATCAAATCAAGAGCGGAATATAATTGCGTGATATCGTATTTCACAAAGAATCGATTTATGTTTTCTTGATTAAGTTGATTCATTTTCTTTAAATAACAGGATCTGGCACCATTAAGTAATAGATGGATGATGAGGACATAATGTTAATCCGTTGATAGGGCTAGGTCACTAGTGGTGTGGTCTACTCTTCCGAGGGATGTCACCATGTTTTTTAGGGAGTAGCTTTTAGAAGCAGCTATACCACGGTTTTCATGAGTCTGCAAGGAGAGTTATGCAAGCATACATTTAATGCTTTTGGGTGCTGTTGTCACCAAGTCTTTAATTGAAGATATAAAGACCGGGATGCAACTTTTTTCCATACACTGAAGCTTTGTCGTGCCAGCATGGACTTTGTGCTAGCAATGGATTGTATCTTCTAGGCGAATACAATGGTCATGAGTTGGTTGTAGCAACCTGGGAGAATGTAGCCCCCTTGATGATCAGGTCAGAGGTCTCCCTAATTGAATATGCTTGAGGAGAAGAGGCGCTTTAAGCAACGCCGGGAGAACTTGCGTTGGCGTGCAATCAACAAGGGAATTCGTTAGATGGGTTAAGTTTTTTATTATGGGGTTTTAAAAATCTCTCGTAATGTTTGAAAGAGAGCATAACTTCTTAGGATTTTATCATCATTTCATTTCATTTATGAGGATGATTTTATCATCATTTCGTATATGAGGATGATAAGTACAAAGAACATCTACGCTTATTATCGCATCAGCCTTGGCCAAGAAACAGATATTCCCTTGCTGCTGCTTGTCATCCGCTAAAATGGCCACACCACTGCTAATAATATGGGTGGTTCAGTTGTTACCCTCGTACTAAGAAAGTTACCCATAGAGTTCATGGATTCACTCCCTTTTGCTGCTTTGGAGGAGACTGTGAAAAGAGTCAAGGAGGCGTTGGAGAAACCACGACCACTTTCACATCCTGCAGGTATGTACTATACAACAAATACACCTCGCGTCCGGTCACATAACAAAACACTCTTACTAGTTTGTATAAAAAGTCAGTCATAATTTAATGTAATCTGATGTGTTGGCATTTTCTTTGAAGAAAATTGAGGATATAATTGATTATCAAGAGCTGAATATAATTGGGTGATATCGTATTTCAAATAATCGACTTATGTTTTCTTGATTCATTTTCTTTAAATTATTTGCTAATCCATCCTTTCATATTAACAATTAACAGGAATTTGAGCAACTGAAGCCTATGAACAAGCCACATGGCGAGAGGGAGGAGGCGCTATGATTAATTTTGAGAGAAGTCATATATTGGTTCCATTATGCCTACTAGAATCTATATATTAGTTCCATCAAAAACTTGACATTGGCTTTAGCTCAAATATTATCATGTTATGTGCACATGGCATGCTCAAATAGTTTTATCCCGCTATTTCTTGTGCTTTGAAAAGTTCTCATGAACCAGTTAAGTAAGATACGAGTATCTTATCATATATGACCAAGAGAAAGAATTGGATTAGCGAGACTTTGTCGAATCTCACTCACCATTTGCAGTCACATTTTCACTTTTGTTTCTTACTCGCATATACCGCCTCAACGAGTAAAGATGCAAGCATTTTCAAGATTGTCTTTGATTTTCATGAAGTGGTTCCATACTTGGTAGATGATAATACAACTTGAGTGATTCTTGCTCATGAGGGTTAAACAACTCTTCCTTGCCGATAACACTTTCTAAGTTAACATTAAATCCATGAGGCTAATTCATTAGGGGTGGCAACCTTGCCTAAGGTTGCCTCATCTTTTTTTGCAAACAACTAATCATGGTCCTCCAACACATTTTTTTGCCTAAACTTCAATTTTAATTGACAATCTTGCCTAATGTCAAGCATTAAATTTTACATAATTATTATTATTATTTTTTTTGTTTTGAAAATGGATCCACGCTCCCCTTGCATTAATGCCAAACGGTAATGTTTTCCTTGATTTTCTCCCCCACCGAAACGGTGAGATTTACCGATTGAGGCACTGAAACTACCTTGCCGATCCACTGGCAACCATGGTTGCCGATCGGTGGCCTTTGCCGACCCATCTTCACCGCAAGGATGCCACCCCCTTAGCCAACATAATATACCATGAAATGTACGTAACCAATTACTCCCTCCGTCCCATTTTATAAGTCTGTTTGAAAAGTCAAAGTCTTTTTCTTCCGAGTTTGACCGCAATTATTTTTTTACATGTTATATAATAATTGATGAAAAGTATACCAATGAAAATACATTTAAAACACAAATCAATTTATATATTTTGTATCAAATATTATATAACACGTAAAAAATAATTACGGTCAAACTACGAATAAAAATACTTTGACTTTTCAAACATGGACTTGTAAAATGGGACGGAGGGAGTATCTTTATTGATGCAAAAGCATGTGCCAAGATATAGTAATTGCCATTCCAATTCTCTTTAGTTAATGCAACTCAACTACTATTGGATAAAACTTGAATGCACTCAACTACTACATGTAATTCAAATACTCAAACCCTAAAATGCTTGTCCCCATCACTTGGTTTCAATAAACTTTTGTTCAAATTCAAAGTCACCACTTCGTAGTTAGTGACCAAGATGAATAGTTTTTTACTGAAATCACACGTAGCTAAGATGATATGAAAGTCTTCAACCACTAGAGCAATAACATGATTTTAAATTCTTTAACGCATCTCATAACCGGAGTAAGCATGTGTTTATAAGCTAGTTATTGAATAGGATTAATAACTTAGCTTAGAAATAAATTTTAGCTCTTACTTTTTTTGTTTTTGTTTTAGTACACTGGTAAAATTCCACTTATAAATTTATTGTGTTTAGTGAGCTTATCAAAATGTAAACGTTGGGCTTAAAATGACTATAAATGTGAAGTTGTGAAGCTAAAATTCAAGCTTCAAGCCTTCAATATTTTTCTTTGCATGTTTATATATAAAACTCTCGTCACTTGCATCTAGATCATTTCAACACAAAGGTAACATAGTAACATTTTCTTCTCACCAAACGTTACATTTATTGTTCTCAACAACACACATCAAAAGTATTTATTATCTTCTCACCCAACACTCACTATATGTTCTAGTACCTAAACTAGATCAACGATCAGATGTTTGCCATGTTGGCGATCCGAATTTTGCTCTCATGCATTTCAGAAAATTTACCGTCCATAGAGATCCATGAGTACACTCAACCAACAAACACATTTCTACCAAAATAATCTCAACCATCTATGTCATACCATCAAATAATCATACCCACACATTAGCTTAGCCAATGAGAAGCATGCACACGGATTGAAGAAGAGCACATTCACAATATATAGCATAACAAGAACACACCATCACACTACACACATATAAAGTTCTACTAGTAAACAAAGGTCTTAAACTCATTCACTACCTAAACACAACATACCAAGTATGATGGTACCCATCCGTCCTCCACCAGATCCATCCAGACCTATCAAGCACTATTCATCATGATTTATTATTGAAATAGGTGATCTCGGAATTCATTTATTTTTCATCACACCAACACAGAAGATTTGTCTTGATGGCCTTCGCAACACCTCTTTGTCGTCTAATACGTGGATGACCAAGAATTTCTTAATTTAGGCCATATTATCAAGACATCTTGGCTGTCATCTTTCCATAGTAAGAGTTATATGTAACATACCGAATAAAGAAGGGTTAATTCTGTGAAAACGTAATATACTTGCCAAAAAAATCACTTTTACGTAGCGAACTAAAAAAAATCTTCTTTTGTACACTAATGTTGACACTTTTGTCTTCATGTGAGTAACAAAGACAAAAAATAAAATTGTGATGACCATTTTACCCTTGAATTTTTGAAAATTGCATCCATCGTCCCTATGCTAAATTACGTAAATGGTCCCTGCCGTTACATTTCACGAAAATAATTTTTTTTCGAATTTTTTTTTCAAAAATATTTTTTTTCGAAATAATTTTTTTGTCCAAATATTTTAAAAAATATCAGGAAATTTTTTATTTTCGAAAATTCTTTTTTTTTCGAAAGTAATTTTTTTTCCAAATATTTTTTAAAATGTCACGAAAATATTTTTTCGAAAATAATTTTTTTCCAATTTTTTTTAAAAATGTGACGAAAACATTTTTTTTCGAAATTATTTTTTTTCAAAAATATTTTTTTTGAAATAATTTTTTTTGTCCAAATATTTTTAAAAATATCACGAAATTTTTTATTTTCGAAAATTCTTTTTTTTCGAAAATAATTTTTTTTCCAAATATTTTTTCAAATGTCACGAAAATATTTTTTCGAAATTAATTTTTTTCCAAAATTTTTTGAAAATGTGACGAAAACATTTTTTTTTCGAAAATATTGTTTTTCAGAAATTATTTTTTTTCCCGAAAAAATTATTTCAAAAAAATTGAAAAAAAAAATTCAAAATAAAAAAGTATTTCGAAAAAATAAAATTTGAAAGGAAATTTCGAAAAAAAAAATAAGGATGGTGGATGCAATTTTCTCCCAACGACAGGGACCATTTATGTAATTTAGTTTCGGGACGGTGGATGCAATTTTCGTAAACTGCCAGGGACCATTTATGTAATTTGGAAGGGTAAAAGTGTCATAATACCTAAATAAAGACAAAAGTGTCAGCATTAGTGTACAAAAGAAGTTTTTTTTTTTTTTTTTTTTTTTTTTAATTCGCTACGCAGAAGTGATTTTCTTGGCAAGTATAATACGTTTTCACATAATTAACCCAATAAAGAATAAGGGGGTGCTTGGTAGAGGGGTTAAGAGGGGTGGGGAAAGGGTAAGATATTCAATAGGGCTCACCATTATAGAGTTTTGGTGCTTGGTTAGTGTGGGTAATGGGATTGATTACCCGGTAGTGGGTAATCAACCATTATAGAATAAATTGGGGGGGTAAGGTATTGATTACCCACCCCACTCATTCCTTTGCATTCCTTTCCTTTTCCCTTTCCCTTTCCTCACTTTGAACCAAGCGGGCCCTAAATAAGTAAAAACGCATGCAGCTAGAAAAAAAAAAAAAAAAAAAAAAAAAAAAAATCCTTTTTGGTGCTGTCTTCTTCAAATTCAGGGAAACAACGATGGAGTGAGCCAACAAATAGCTTTGACATCTCATCTTTAGGTCTCCATCTCTTATCTTGTGCTTCTGAAGCAATTGAGATTTCTTTTCCTTCTTGTAAAGGTTCGGGCCAATTGTAATCTTCGTGATTTACTTCCATTGTTTTATTGTCTCCAGTAATAAAAATAATGTTACCAAAATAATATTAATTTCTTATTTTTATAATATTACTTAACATTAAGAGCATTAGCTACCATAACTTAAGTTATGGGAAAAAAATCCCGCCACGTCAGCGCTATATCAACTTTAACATTTCAATATTAACACTAAAAAAACACCCATTTTGGGACCCACTTCAAAAAAAAATACAATTTTTATAGTAACTTGGGCATAACATAGGATCAACACAGGGTGAGGTATGATAACTTAGGCTCAACGAGCGTTTCCTCCCACGTTAGTATACTAATGTGCATTATAACGCATGCCATAACACCGCAACCATGGTATCATGACACGAGCTCAAAATCTACCATGTCACCATAACACCACTTCCCACGTTATAATACCCATTGCTCTAAGTATTGGCACAAAGATGTCTCAACTCTCAACTACGATTATGACCACAAGTAATACTTTTATACTTTATAACTAGTTTTCATTTTTCAAACCGGAATCCTAAAACATTAACCTGAATACATTGTTAATGCAAAATAAGCTTAAATTCGATTCATGCTTATATATGTTTCATTGTTACATTTACCAAAACGTGTACAATTAATATTTGGTTATTCATAATATAGCATATGCTCATGCATGTAGTCTAGCATTGACTCGAAAACAACTTTAATTTGAATGTGACATATAGGTGTCTTCTCTTGGGTAGGCTCCGATTGTGAAATGTTAGTTTCACACGTTTTTGTCTTCATTAAGGTCACTAGATTTGAGATTTGAACCCCTTTTACTCATGGTTCAAATAACACTATCTCCTAAAGATAAGATGACGTTTAATTAAACCTTTGACAATGTAGTGATGTTTAAGGATCTAAGAATCTCTTAAGGGAAGTGTTAAACATCGCACATGCACCAACTTTAGCTACTTTCGATAAGCATACTTTAAAACCAATGTTTTCATAACCGAACCGTACGTCAAACCAGTTACGCTTTCGGTTCCCGGTTCGGCCGATTTAAAGAACCGAATATACGAAATATACACGATGCTGGAGTAATATTTTCAAACTGAGAATGTACATAGTAACAAAAAGAGATATACTTCTACTCTTTTACAGTATTTCTTTACACATAACACAAATGTATAATACAGTACTATTATTATCACACATTTTCTTTATTTATTTTGTCTTTATCCCACCTCAAAACCTAATGTACTTTAACTTCATCTTTCATAACTTTTTTTGAAACACACATTTATACTTCTTCTTCTCTTTATTTTGTTGTCAACGTCAAACACATACATACATTTGCAAAAAAACACAAAAGCAACACACGATCTCTAAAAACTGGACAAACCGGTCTTGAAACGAGCTTGGATTTCCATTATTCCGGTTTTGAACGGGTTTGTCCGGGTTTTAACGGTTTTGAACGGGTTTAACCGGTTTTAAACGTGTTTAACCGGTTATTGACAGGTTTTGAATAGGTTTAACCGGTTTTAAACGTGTTTAACCGGTTATTGACGGGTTTTGAACAGGTTTAACCAGTTATTGACGGGTTTTGAACAGGTTTAACCGGTTTTAAACGTGTTTAACCGGTTATTGACGGGTTTAACGGGTTTTCATCGTGTTTAACTGGTTTTGAACGGGTTTAACCGGTTTTAACGGGTTTTGACCGGTTTTGAACGGATTTGACCGGGTCAAACGTGTTTTAGTGAATAGTTAGGTCTTTACTTGCAACCTCTTCGTACCAATAGACGAACAGTTTCAAGATGAATGCATTTGCCTCGGCTAAACGTAGGAAATTGGCGTAATAAATATAGGCTATGTTTGGCGACACGTGGCAGTGGCAGTGGTAGTGGCAGTGGCAGTGGTAGTGGTAGTGGTAGTGGTAATGGCAGTGGCAGTGGCAGTGGCAGTAGTATTAAGCAGTAGCTAGTTATGGGTCCCAATACCGTCTTCCACGATGTATGGGGAGGTTGAGACGTAGACAGCCTTACCCCTACTTAAGGTAGAGAGGCTGCTTCCGGTTCTACCAATGGTAGAAAAGGACCTCCGGCAGTAGCTGTTTGTTTAAAAACGTGTTTGGTAGTGTAGGTGTAACTAAATTATAAAATGTAAAAACAAACAAATGCTTACCGCTTGTCTCTTGTCGCTTGCCGCATCTTCAAGAAGCATTTAAGATTGGAGCAGTTGGCTATGTTTCAAACACTTGTTGAGGTGTTCCCAAACAAGCAAATGCATACCGCTTGTCGCTTATCACTCATAAATGCTCCAAAATACTTGTTGCCAAACACAGCCATAGGCTAGCTAAGAAACCACCTCAAGGCTTTGAAGTTTTAAAGTTTTGAATTTTTTGCAGGTTATGAAAAAATTAAAGTTGCTATGATCGTTCTTTGGTTGAAAAGTATCTAACCATAATGTAACGTTATGAAAATGAGGATGTGTTAAAAATCGAAGCTGATCATTGACTTTCACATATTTTGTACAAAAGATTGTTAGCTTTCGACATACACAACTTTGTGAAAAAAAATGCAACATTTTTGTTTAAATGATGGATCAAAACATTTGTGCCTCATCCACACACTGCACATTCTTTATTTTGATGTAGTTTTTGCATTTGGCGCATAACATAATGTGGCGCAAGTGTGCATTTTGTGTGTGTGTCTGTGTGCACATGTCGTCTTACGTGGGCATGCAATGGGTGCATCGAGGGGTCTAAAATGCGTGTTTAGGTATATGTCACAAGTACAAAGTTTTGACAGCAATACACAAACCTTTGTTTTACACATTTCAATTCTAAAGAAACATTTACAAATCACTAAGGAATTGAAAAGTGTTTAGGTATAAACCTTTGTTTTACACAAACCTTCGATTATCTCATACCTGGAAATAAGCAAACCTTGTAAACCAAATTATCCAGAATTGTTACATTATTCAAAAAATATATTTACTCATCACGCAAATACTATTTTTTAGGGGTGGAAATGAGCCGAGCCGCTCGTGAAAAGCTCGGGATCGGATCGGTAAAAAGCTCGAACGAGCCGAGCCTAAACGAGTTCGAGCCCGAGCTCGAGCCTAAGTTGCAGCTCGTTTATTAATCGAGCTCGAGCTCGAGCTTTACATAAAAAGCTCGTTTAGGCTCGCGAGCCTAAACGAGCCTAAACCAAAATATGATATTTTAACTTATATACGAGCCGAGCTCGAGCTTATTAACGAGCTCAATAAAGATATATTACGAGCCGAGCTCAAGCTCGAGCCAAGCTTTAACTTTTCATGGCCAAATCGTATAAACGAGCCGAGCTCGAGCCGAGCCCGAGCCTATAAAATATTCCACGAGCCGAGCTCGAGCTTAAAGTTTAAGGCTCGAAACGAGCCGAGCTCGAGCTCGAGCCTTTTAAAACTTAAACGAGCCGAGCTCGAGCTCTGGCAGGCTCGGGCTCGGCTCGGCTCGTTTCCACCCCTACTATTTTTCACTTTAGGTGATGTCATAATGATGATTTTTTATGGTTAATTTTTAGAAGTGTGACCGGCTGTGTTTTATTACCGATATTTCAACAACTCGTAAATTGAATAAAACAAGTTGTATTTGTTCTAGCGACGCAAAGTTGGGGTCAGCTCTTAGGTATTGGGTTTGTGGAGGTTTCACTAGTCGGGTTTTTTTCTTCTTTTTTTTGAGCTTTTTGTTGGGAGCATGATAACAAATTTCAAACAATTTATGTTCTAACCAAACCAAACCTACCAAAGTATCAAGAATTTAAGGCTTACTTTGATTTTGCTATATTTCAAAAATTGCATCAGCAATATTAAATTGAGGTGGATACCAAAATTCGATAATAAGTTTGTTTGACAAAATATCTTGAATTTACAAAAAGACTTGTGTAAAAGACATGCATCTGTTGAAACATCATCAATTCTTCAACTCCGGCCTCATATGTTGCAAGCTCTTTATTCGTCTCAGTAAACTCATCCATTGTTTCTATAAACTCTTGTTCAAAAGTCACCACTTCATAGTTAATGTCAGTGATCAAGATCAATAGTTTTTGACTGAATCACAAGTAGCTAGGATGATGTGAAAGTCTTCAACCACTAGAGAGGCCTAGAGCGATAAGATGATTTTAAATTCTTTAACGTATGCATGTGTTTATAAGCTAGTTACTAAACAGGATTAACTTAGCTTAGAAATAAATTTTAGTTCTTACTTGTTTTGTTTTTGTTTTAGTACACTGGTAAAATTTCACTTTTAAATTTTATTGTTTTTAGTGATCTTATCCAAATGTAAACGTTGGGCTTAGAATGACTATAAATGTGAAGTTGTGAAGTTAAATTGAAGCTTCAAGCCTTCAATATTTTTCTTTGCATGTTTATAAAACTCTCATCCCTTTATTCTAGATCATTTCAACACAAATGGTAACATAGCTACATTTTCTTCTCACAAAACGTACACTTATTGTTCTCAACAACACTCATTAAACATATTTATTATCTTCTCACCTGACACTTACTAAATGTTACTATAATACCTAAACTAGATCAACGATTAGATGTTTGCCATATTGGCAATCCGAATTTTGCCCTCATGTATTTCAAAAGTTTTACCATCCATAAGAGCGTGGGGTACGGTTGGCTGGTGGCTGGCGCCGTCACCACCAGCCGAGGAATCTCGTCGGCGCACCGTACCGGTGCTCGCGCCGCGGTGACGGTTCAGCGCCATCGTTTTTTTTTTTTTTTTTTTTTTTTTTTTTTTGGCTGTGTTTGTTGCAATGTTTTGTTTGTGTTTTGCAGGTAGCAGCAGCAGGAAGAAGAAGATGGAAGAAGAAGATGACCGCTTTTTTCCTTTTTTCTTTTTTTTTTTTTTTTTTTTTTTTTTTTTTTTTTTTTGGACTTGGGCTTGGGCCTTACACATTTGTGTGTGTATTTGGGCTTTAGGGGGCTTTAATAAGTATAAGTTATACTACTTTTCTTTTTTCATACAACTTTTTTTCTTTTTTTTTTAAATAATTAATGGAGTTTATTTTAGTTAATATTGTGTATGTTTAATTTTATGTAAAAGAAAAAAAAAATGGCCGACGGCACCAGAAATTCTGGTGCCAACGGATACCCCTAAAATGTGGTGCCGTGGGGTTTCTGGTACCATGGAGCTTTTTTGCTGACGTGGCAGCACTTTTTGCCCACGGCACCACATCCACGGCTCAACCGTACCCAATGCTCTAAAGATCATGAGTGTACACTCAACCAATAAACACATTTTCAACTATTTACCAAAATAATCTCAACCATCTATCTCATACCATCAGACAATCATACCCACACATTACCTTAACCAATGAGAAGCATGCGCACAGATTGAAGAAGAGCACATTCAGAATATATATTAGAATAAGAATACACCATCACACTAAAGACACATAAAGCTCAACTAGTAAACATACCAAGTATGATGGTACCCATCCGTCCTTCACCAATCTAGACCCATCAAGGACTTTTCATCATGGTTTGTTATTGAAATAGGTTGTCTCGGAAGTTTATTTGCTTTTCATGATGCCAAGTTTCGATTCGTTGCGATATGATTGGCTGCCTTCTAACCCCATTTCGGAGCCCTTTTTGTACTAGCCCGGCCCATCTTTAAATTTTGCTGTGTTTTGGATATGTGTATCTTAGCCTCACAGTTTCTGTGTACACCTCAATACCTCACCGCCCTCTCTTTTTCACTCATAAAAAAACCACTCTGCCTCTCTCTTTTTCATTGTTATCAAGAAAACCGTCTTCACCGATTCTCTAAAAAAACCAGGCTGACAGCGTTATTTGATCAGTTAAGGTTTGAATTTTAGTGTTTTCTTGGTGCGGCCTTGCGGGAATATTTCTCGGAGATAGATTGGTTTAGATAAGCCGGTAATCAACCACACACTCCTCACTGCCTCTCTATGTTAAACATCTAATTCCACGTTGCGGTGTGATAGAATCAGGGTGACTCGGGTTGTAGATGTTTAAACCAATGACTAAATGCAAATGATTAATTTCACGTTTTAAGGTACGTTTTTTTTTTCTTCTCAAATATGTTATTGATTTTTTTTCATCATTTCTGATGATCAAAAATCATATTAATAATTTTGTTTGTGGCTATAGGAATTTGGGTGACGCTTTGAGGGTGATTTTTCATATGCTGCTGTGATTATTGGGTAAAGGGGAAGCTGGGGCTGGTATGCTTTTTTGGTTTCATATGATGTTATTGGTTTCATGAATTTGCTTTTGTTGTGTTTTAAGGTTTTAGGTTATGTTTGGAATTGTTAATTAAAACGGGTTAATCAATGGGTTTTTTTAGATGACAATGTTACTGTGGAATAAGGATTAACGGGTATTTAGTTTAGTTTTTATATAAAAAAATTGTGGTTTTTTTATTCGTAGGATTTTGGTTGTTGATACGCTGTCGCAGAACGTGTGGGGGTGGTAGTGACGGTCGTTTTGGAGATCCGTTACGAGGAAGGGATATGTTTTATAGCCAAAGTAGCCATTGAATGAACAAAAAATGTATGTAACTTAAACGCTTTTTTTTTTTTTTTTTTTTTTAAATATATTATTGATTGTTGTAGGAGGCTTGGTGTGTTATTGTTTTCTTTGTTACGTGTAGGATCAATTGAATGCAAACCGTACGATTTGGTTACAAGGAAGTCATGTAGCAGTGGCTACTCCACATGAAGCAAGCTTTTACCTAATAAAATAAAACCCCTAGTGGGAACTTTTTCGTTTCAAAAAAATCAAATCATTCCTTATTAAGTAATAATCTTTTTAATTTGATTTATTTTTTAAATGTAAAAAAATATTAAAAGCTAATTATTTCTTAAATTGTCTATAAATACTTAAAAAAACGTTTTTGTACGCTTATGTTAAAAAAATTTAACAATACATATGGGCCTCAATGTTATTCTTTTATAATTGTGGGAAAAAATGTAATTTAAAAAAGAAAACGGGACTCTTTATCATCACAATTCACATCACTATCATCATCCACCATCACCTCCATGCGGTCAAAACCCGATCCCCAAATTCAAACTCAAATTGATTTTTTAACAATAAAAAAACAAACCATTAATGATGCACAATAAAAATCAGGGGATTTCATGAAACGCGTCTTATGTCGATCGATGAAATCACATTTACGGTGAAGGTAAATTCGATTTTAAATCTGATTCATAATTATTTTCATCATTGCCATTTGATTTCCTTTTAAATAATCATCGAATCACTATAACAAAATATTAAAATAACTTTGTTTCTTATCTGAAGTTGGATTCGTGTTTTCATCATTTAGCTCAATGATTATGTTACCAAATTCCTATGTTAGTTGGTTTAATGGCTCCACAGTACCATAATAACCCCGATGTAGTAGTTTTGAGTCTAATTATAGTAGCCTTGATGTGTGTTGATTTTATCTTATGGATGTCTAATGGCTGCACATGATGAGTGGTTAGTTCAAGCAATTATGATGAGATACATCATTGGTGAATGAAGTAGTTCATCATGTGAGGATTTTCAAGTAATACGGAGTAAGGATCTAGGGTAGTTTTGTTAATTGAAGTTCCCATCATAATTACTTGGTTAGCACATTTATTAATTATAATAGTGTTCTATGCTGACTTCCATATTTAGAATTTCAGGTATCTAATTGCTTTAAAATATATATGAGGACATGAATAATATGCCAGAATTTGTGACATGAAATAGTATAGTGATTTGTGGTATATAATAAGTGTATGCGAGCTGATGAATATTTAGCATCTCTTTGCTTCAGTTATACACGGGCCTAGGCCTGAGATACTAGATTGTACACCCTGAGTTATTTTTATCACTAATGGCATAGTTTAAGTTTACGATGTTATAATAGTTGATTCAACATTCGCATACGTGTTCTAGATTAAGGTGGTTCAAAAAAATTTCAATCTAAGCACCTGGACAGACATGGTATCTAAACAAGGTAATACATCTGTTATTCGAATACTTCACGCAAACTTGTGTTCTAATTTTCTCTAATGAGTATGGTGTACTTTTACGACGGATGTGTAGGTGGCATCTTATAAGTTAGAACCAACATTAGATTGTTATATAGTAATTCTAGAATTCATCTAATCGCTGATAGTAAAGTTGGCGGAAACATTCAGTAGTAATTAACAACTAAATTGTTTTTATATTTGTTTGCTTAAACATTTTTAAATGTTAGCTAAAGATAGAAAGTGTTTTAATATTTTAAATGGTCAGTATCTTAAAATGGATAATTTTAACAGTAACACCAATCATTCAAGTCAGTAAGGGACTAAAATTTGTAACTTATAACTTTTATAAGACCAACAAAATATTTAACACTTAAAAAACAGCTGAAATATTAACACTTCAGTAAAAGTTTGCAAAGGTCCAACACAAAAGGCTGATATCCAGAGTGATAAGCATACATAGACTAGGAGGTGTGTTGTGACAACTTGTCACGTATGGGTTATAAATCAGAAATGTGAGTCATTTGTAAGTCTTTATCACAGCATAATAATAGCAATATTAAATTATACTAAATTTGATTTACGTCTAAACCACGTGCGTGCATGGGTCTTAAAACTAACAAGAATATAATAGGATTCCTCTAAGTCGTATGATTATTTATGTATAAACTACATTACATGTGAATTTTTTTAAGTTAATGTATATATGCAGGTAGTGGCGGGGCTAGAAAAATTTTGGTGGGAGGGCCGAAAGAAAAAATTTTCCTGAAAAACATTAGATGGGAGGGCCGAGATTTTTTTTTTTTTTTTTTTTTTTTTTTTTTTTTTTTTTTTTAACACATGAAATCGTGAAAAAAAAAACACTAACGGGCTTAGGCCTAGGGGGCTGGGACCCTTCTTGGTCCTCATTAAGCTCCGCCAATGTATGCAGGTGGTGTGTACAAAAGGACTTGAGAGTTTAAGGGAATTAATAGCGATAGGTGAAAAGGTGGTCATTCTTAATATAAAGTACTACGAGCAGCTGATATGACATTAAGAGAGATTCAAATGGCACCACTTATGACAATTGAAAATGATCACTGCTACAGTTTTCAAGCAACATTTTGCTATTGACTTATCAGGTTTGTTTCTGAATGAAATATATTACTAAATGAAAAATGGTGATATAATTATCATATGATATGCATCTTACTTCTTACTTAGCCATAGGATGTGTCTAAGATGGTTTGCCATATTGTAGACAGTAGACACAATGAATGCAGAAACACACTAGGTGAGATCTGTTTGATATCGATGTGGTAATATTGACCTATTTACATATAAATGAGATAATTTAGGTCATGTGTTATATGTAGCCGGTCAAATGGGCTAAGCTAAAAGATATGAATAGAAAGGAAATAAAGCGAGCCAGTGGTCCAATATGCCAAAAGTTGTCCAAATGTAATCAAATGCATAAATATTCGTACATCGTTCTTTATGTTTCTTACTACCATTGTGTTAATATAGTTTCAATGGGTGTGTGCATCAACTGTCTAATTTGTGCACGTCTCATTAGTAAGTTGACGCCTGAGACATCTTTACTCATCATGCATGAAGTGGAAGTTGTTGAGGTCTTAATAAATGTGCATCGGTATAATGGCCTTTTAATTTTGCTCCTGGTTTAACACTTGAAATATTAGTAATTAATTTCCTACCAGTTAGAACCTCTCGAGCGTCATGTGGACCATTAGTTTAATGTGAGTAACTGAGTATTTGTGTCATACTTACAAGTTACAAGTGACTATTCATGCTATTTGTATATGGCCCAAATTGTTTTTTGTTTCTATTATTGAATAAGGTTGTCGCTATATGGTCTATTGTTATCTACATATTTTAAGTGGATCACATATTGTCCTCTAAAGGATGGCACTTAAATCCATTTAAGAGACCAAACACATTTGTCAAAATGGGTAAAACTTAATTGCATAACGTCAAGTGGATTGAGCATGTCAAACGTTTCAAAACTTGCCTCATGGGTTCTTGGGTATTATTGTAGACGTTAAACTACCAGAGTAAGAAAACCAAAGCCTTGGAGACAAACGAGAACCTGAATTCATTCAGGATCAGCTTAATGCAATGCACGACGAGTTTTGGAATAGCGCTCTAATCTATGGCGGACGACAAGGTAGTTATCTTCACAATTCTATAAATATATATCAACTTTTTCTCACTTATACTAATTAAATAAAATCAAAAAATTCAGGTTCGATGGTTTTCATATATTTGGAAGCACTTTCACAAGGCGGAAGATTATACATAGCACAAGCTATAATCGACGGTCATGGCATTGTTCTTCATTATACTCACATGACTATTTGCATTGAAAATAATGGAAAGTTAAACTCTTTACATTTTTATATAAATTCATTTAAGTAGTGAATTGTACGTTTACCATTTAAACTTTCACTGTATGCAGAAATGAGATATGAGTTGCCATTGTAAGTTGTCAATGAGTTGGTAAATCAAGAGAGATGAGAATATCAATAAGTGTATTATGTGCTTTAAATGGCAGTGTTTCTACATATTTGTTAACATACTTAATACCCTAAAAGTATTGTTATTCAAGGTCATGACACAATGAGGTGAATTGTTGCTTTTGTTAAACTAAGCTATCAAGTTGATCCGATTGAAACTTTTTAACCAGCTCTGTTTAATTTCAAAAGTAACATATGTGTTACTTATGGTTGTTACATTATTGATATCATAACTATAATATGTGGGATTCAAGTTCATTCAAAGGAATGGTTCGTCTAACAAAAATCAATACAAAGAATAGTTGACATATATACAAATAAAATTTTATGTAAAAACATGTTGGTGCACGCGTAGTATAAATAAAATGCGTTGAACATAGCTTTACTCAAACATACAAAAATAGGAACTCCCAATGCCGTCTTTCAAGACGAGTTATGGGTCGCAATACCATCTTTCACGGTGTATAGGGCAGGTTGAGATGTAGACAGCCTTACCCTTACCTAAAGTAGAGAGGCTACTTCCGATTCTACCAAAGGTAGAAAAAGACCCCCGGCTTTGCAAAGGGTAGAAAAGGACCTTCTGGTTCTACTCAATATACAAAATTACCAGAAAATAAAAAAGTTATAAATAAGCGTGCTTACGTTAAAATTTTATATTTAAAAATCAAAAGCTGATGAATCTATAAACATTTTATATTAGTGTTCTTATTTTCTACAAAAACATATTCTTCGTAAAATGTTATAAGTATAAACCAAAATAATTATAAAAGAAAATTAAGAACCATAATAAAAATAAATAAATAAATAAATAAACTATTTATTTTTAATAGATAAAATTATTAAACAATTTAGACTAAACCCCGTGCGTGCACGGGAATTATAACTAGTAGTAGGAAACGATATTTCAAAAAGACAACCAACTATTGAGGTAAGCCATATTTAAAGCATAAAACTTTAATAAATGTGATTGGGTTAACACCAAGTAGATTTGTTATTTATAAGTCATGTACAAAAGAAGTCATTGCGACTGCAAAGCTATTTATGTCTTCTTTTACTCAGGGACATTGACTTAGTAAGATCCAAAATACGAGCTTGGATGGGAGATCATCTTTTACAAATAGGTGTATATAAGCATAGTGACTTTTATTTGTAACCATTGTATTCTGTATAATTGGTTTGCAAGCTTCTTATATGTATTGAATATCTACTATCAAAAATTTTGAGTATGATAAATATTACGTGTACTAGCATTAGTTTTGTAAGTTTATAAGATTCAGTCTTACTGAAACTTCGATAGCACACGTCGCATGCTAAACACACTACCAAAAACTATTACCCGTTTGAACGCACAATCGACGCCCCGCCGCAACGCGGCGGCCCGCAGCCATCCTCGTTATATGTAATGGAAGGCAAAATCATTTAACTTGTACTTTTTAACTTTTAAACATCAAGACACATTGCCTCTAGTAGATGTTAACCTCATATATTTACAACAAAAGCATCACACTTCACAAATCAAACTTGTGTGGACAAGGTACCACCAAGTTTGGCTATGGTCCTTTATATAACTGGTCAAGTGGTCATTACCTAGCTTATTACAATCATGATCTCATTGTATTTTAGACTATGAAGTATGAACATCTAGCTAACAAGTAATATTCATCTAGCTTGGGAGTGATCCATCAAATAATTTCACAATTGGTATTTTGAAAACTAGACACTCTATAGTCAATGCGTTGAAACAATTGTCCGTTATATGATTTCACAATACATATTTAGTACAAAAAGATAAAACTTTGTAATGTAACAAAAAGGCAACATTTCTGTTTAAATGATGGATCAAAACGTTTTATATGTGTACTTGATCCACACACATTCTTTTATATTGATGTCGTTATGCATTTGGTGCATAACATAATGATTTGGCGTAAGTGTGTATTTTGTGTGTGCCATTGCACATGTGTATGCAAGGGTGCATCGAGAAGCATAAATGCGAGTTTAGGTATACGTCACAAGGACAAGGTTTCGAGAGCAATACACAAACCTTTAACATATTTCAATTTTAAAGACCCATTTATAAATCACTAAAAACTCGAAAAGTAATTTCGTTGCTTCTAGCCATTACTTCGATAATCTCATTTCTTCCAAGCAAATTTTGTAAACCAAATAATTAACCGGAATGATTAATAAACTTGTGACCATGCGAATACTTATAGACGATGATGATCATTTTTGGGTTAATCTTAGAAGTGTTTTACTAGCGATATTCCAATTACGTACATTGAGTAAAAATAGTTGTATTAGTTTAAGAAAAGTTCTAGCAACGGAAAGTTGGTATCAACGCAAATTCACTAATTTATGGCATATACCTACCAAATATACCTACCAATGCGTGTCTTTAAAATTGAAATGTGTAAAACAAATACATTGTAACATAGTCAATGGTATGAACTACCGAATCAAACCTACCAACGTATAGAATTTATGGCTTACTTTGATTTTGCCAGCTTTCACCTTTTTGTAAGACCACCCATAATGGTGGTATGTTTTGCGCGTGAAGAGACCGCATGGCACGCGAAGCACCATAACACCCCTAAAAGCTAGCGCACGAAGACCCTTATATGGGCTTGGTCGAGTACCACCTAACGAAACACACTTTTTTTGGATGTGTGATGTATGTTTGTATAATGTGGGTTCTTTTTATCTGTACTAGCAACATGATTTGCTTTATTTCGTTACCGAAAATATATGTTAAGAAGGTACTCCATTGTTTTGGTTAAAGTACTACTTTAGTGACATTGAATTAGCTAATAATGTGATCTACTTTTTACATGATTATGTCATGCAAAACTGCACAAACACGCACAAAAAATAATCCTAAAGAAGAATAAAAATGCTAGATGCATGAATACCAAAATGAAATATAAACTATGAATACGAGTGACATGTTTTATGAAAAAAGAGTACCGTAGCGGGATGACATTTTCTCATGATCGAAAGAATATGATATATTATGTTGCTCAATCACAAAATAACTTATATACATTTGAACATGAGATAATCTCAATTAATAGTGTAGCATAAACGAAAAACTGATAATGAGATGATCCATCTATTTTATTTGCAAATTCTAGTAAAACTGTATAGAAATGAACCCACAATTTTAACGGAAATGAAAATGAAATATAAATATGCTTGATATCTCAACGAGACTAGTGTTTATATATAAAATAAACTTACATTATAAAATCTGCCAATGTAAAGAATGATCATTGAACCTCTCGACATGGGCTTAATTTTATAAAGAATGTTCATATGCACTGGCGTTATCCCAATGACAAGGCCCGCTATAACAAAGAGATGCGTCACTACCATGGCTCCGTTCCTGGTTGTACAACTAATGCCCCTTAAAGAGCATAGTACACTAAGTTATTGAAATGTTATAGGAGCATATTAAGTAACCATCGTTGGGTGCATCTCGGTTATAAATTTTGGTGCATCATAGATATAACTAATTTTTATAACTGTGATGCACAAAAATAAAAAGGTGCATCACAGTTATAAAATTTTGGCGGGAAAACATTTGACCTGAAAAAAAAAAAAAATGTTTGCCCAAAGGTGCATCACAGTTATATATATATGTAATCTAGCCGTTTATAAACGTTGGAGGGTCAAAGTTTTGTCTTTTTTTTTAATCCAACGGTCATAGTCGTTGGTAGGGGTAAAATGATTTTTTTTTTTCGTTCAGCCCTTAACGTAGCGTTAAGCTGCTAACGCAGCCTCTAACACAGAACTTTAACGGGACGTGTCGATGTGGTAACTTGGTTTTAACGCACCTTGCGTTAACCTTTCACTCACTTACCAAGTTAACATACCGTGTGCTCTTAAGGTTTTGTTATAAGAGCTTTAGGTATGGTGAGTTTTAAAATCTATTCATTTGAGTCTCACGAGGTGCCACATCACCATAACAAACCCTTTTGTACAACCCCTTTTATTACAACTTACTCATTTGGGTACCACCACTTTCTATTTTATTTATTTTTATTCTATTTTTCAAATAACATAAAATTCATTCATTAAAATTAAAAATACAATATAACATATTAAAAACATACGAAACTTAAAATAACGATACGAAAAACAAACATACAACACATATTAAAAACATGAAACACATAATACTAATACGAAACTTAAGCATTTGGCTCTTCGCGCTGATGTTTCTTCATGATTTCTTTTTGTTTTATGCGAATTAAAGCGGCTTTGGCCGATGTAGTCTGGTCGGGATCAAGCATGAGAAACTTCAACTCTTCCATTGATGAGGCGAAAAATGAACCACTTTTAGGGGGTCATTTAAGCCCGGAATTGAATTTATTTGATCAAATGTTGCCCTAAATCGTTCCTTTTGTGATTTTAGGTACTTTGGGAGAGAAATCTGGAAAAGGAAGCAATTCGGACGTTTTTGGAGCATAAAAGTGAAGAAAACGCCAAAGTCTTAATTTTCCTTACTGGGAACAGTAGGTGACGGCGTCAAGAGCAACATCCTGACGGCGTCAAGAGTAATTTGCATGACGGTCCAGTACAAACATGAAGGAATCACAAGTAGAGCGTCAAGAGTAAAAGACGTGACGGCCTGGAAGAGCATAACACATGACGGCGTCAGATGAAGATTAAGGCAGTCCGATAAGTATTTTGGCGGCGAGATGACGGCGTCACCTATTTGGTCTTGACGCCGTCAGCCTCAATTTCCTATATATAGTTTTCTAATTTTCATTCATAAAGAGAGAGAAGTTTGGAGAAACTCTAAGGCCGAACCTATTACGAATTTTACAGGTTTTTCAAGGGTTTTCAGCCCTTGAACCCTTTCATGTGTAATTGAGATAAGTGTTCTTCTAATTCAATCAATATGTCTATGTGTTGGTTGTCTATATCTTGTTCTTATCTTAATTCCATCATGCTAGGCTAGATCTATCTTGTGTTTGCTTAGATCTAATGAAACCCAGATGTTAATTATGTGTTGATTACTTGTTTATGGTTGTATTGGATGAATGATTTCGATGTTAGGCTTAAGAAAACTGGCAGATCTCCAAATGGTAACATGCTTGAACGTCTTAGGAAACATGAACTGACGTACACTAGGTTTTATTGGTTGTATTTAATGCATGAGTAAATTCTAATGATCCCATGTTAGGAGCTTCTTAGCCGGCTCGACATAAGAGTGAAGTAGGCACTCATAGGATTGGGGAATTAAGTGCGCCACCCCATGAATGGTATTAAGGAATACAATCCGTCATCCACGCAACTATAACAAGTAATTAACGTGTAAAAGATATCTATGGAGTAGTGAAATCTAAGTAAACACAATTTCTCCACTTATTGCTCACAACCTTAGTTTAATTTAGTTTATTTTCATTTCTAGTATTTTATTTTGATTGCATCTTTAGTATTGGGTTAGTTGACTAGCAACTAATTCCGCCCAAATCCTTCAAACCCGAGATTTTTACTTGCTTTCTAAAAAATATAAAAATACAAAAATAATCATCCCTCATCTTTAGAACTAGTATTTAGGTTTTCTAATCCTAGCGACACTATTCCTAGCTGAACGATCAATCCCCCGGTACTTGTCACTATACTATACTACAACGATCAGGTACACTGCCTGGTGGGGGTTGTAAGCTTCTCAGGATCCCTTGAGAGGTAAAGCCTGGTGCAATCCCTACGTATCAAGTTTTTGGCGCCGCAGCCCGGGGAATAGTTATTGTCTAGGTTAGAATCTCTTTTTATTAGGTCTACTTGCTAGATTCCTTTCTAGTATGATTTTATTTTTATTTTTTTTAGGTTTCTTTAGTCTATATTTTTTTTTCTTTGTGTTTTTGTTCGTAACTCTTCACCACCCGACATCATGGACGATGGGAACATCTTTGAACCCGTCATCCCACCACAACAAAACCCACGACTAGAACCTCTTAGGCCCCGAACCTTAGGAGAGTATTCCCGACCTAGCCACCAAGGCTACCGAAACACCATTGAGCTCACCGGAGCCAATGTGACCCCCTTGCGATCCGACACCATCCGGTTGGTGCAAAGCGGATGTGCATTCCATGGACTTTGTTCCGAAGATCCAAACCAACATCTTAAGGACTTCCTTAAAATTGTAGACTCCATAGACCTAGATGTTGAAACTAGAGAGACAACCCGATTACGCTTATTCCAATTCTCTCTACGGGATCAAGCTAGTCAATGGCTTGAGCGTTTACCCGCGGGATCCATCACCACATGGGATGATCTCACCACTCGTTTCCTTGCTCAATTTTTCCCATCGGGGAGAACTACTAAGCTTAGAAATGACATCTTGATGTTCTAACAACGTCAAAATGCATCCCTTTATGAAGCATGGACTCATTTCAAGGACTTACTCCAAAAAGTCCCTCATCATGGCATAGATCTTCGGCTCCAAGTGCAAATCTTTTATGACCATATCGATCTCTCCACGAGGCGAGCCATTGACCAATCGGCCGGTGGTAAGCTACGTGATCTAAGTGCGGAACAATCATGGGAACTCATAGAAGATCTTGCTCTCTATGACAACGAAAGTTGGAATGATCCCCGTGATTTGAACAAAACGGTCAAGGCAATATCTTTACCTTCGAACAACTCTAGCACTCCCGACCGTAGGATCATGGAACTTGAAGGTCGAGTCAAGTCTCTCATGAAATCTTACGAAGCTCAAAAACCTTCAAGCCAAGTAAGCAGAATCGCTTCTACATGTAAATTATGTAATGGCCCTCACGAGACTCATAACTGCATGGAGCTTCCAAAACGTGCTTATAACGAATTCACATCATCACACGTGGGTCGAGGTCCTCGAACTTCTGGCGAGGCCTATGAGGCATGGAAGGATAAACCTAATTTCAGAGGGTACCAAATGCGGAGCGTATCCTTCAATGACTCCTCACCACTCACTTGGTCCGAGCATTTTCCATCACAAGGCGTCCCTAGGCAAAGCTGTGAAGATGCTCTAAAAAAATTCATTCTATCTCGAGAATTACAGCTCTCTACGCTCGAGGCTAAATTTAGACAACAGCAGGCTGATATGAATAACAAGATTTGTAATCTGTTAACTACTATCAAAGAGCATGTTGTTAATAAACCTATTCACGTTGATGAGGTTAAGTCTGTTACCATCATGAGTCCACCAACTTCCCCTGTGAAAATAAAAAGTCCTAATAAGCTATTCAAACATCTGTCACCAAAAGGAAAAAAACCTGTCAACCCCCTAGGACCAATCCATTTCGTAAACACCATCACCACGATTTCTGCTTCTACACCTAACCTAACCCAACAACAAACTGAAGAAAATGGTCATACAGCTAAAGATGAGATTTCAAGGGTGGACCACGATTTGGCCAGAAACCCTACCAACTCATCCGAGCAGTGCACCGCGCAAGAATCTGGCAAATCGGATGATGGGAAAGAGAGATCGGAGGAGCATACGAGAAATCCAGCCATTTTGGGTAAATCTATTATAGAGAAACCCGAGAGAAAAATGGAGGATGTTATTAGTGGAAGTAGCGATAGGACTAATGAAAGCAACCCTAAAGTTTTTAAGATCTCCTGCACCATCAAGGAAAAGCTCTTAACCGATAGTCAAATAGATCTTAGCTTCCCAGATAACATAATACCCCTTTCCCTATACCAAGAAGCCTTTCCTGAACGCATAGTGTGTGAGAGAGTCAATAATGCAAGGGTAATAAAAAATGTATCAATTATAATTGGAGAGCTTGTTTACAATATTGACCTCACCGTGGTCGATGATGTGGACCCTCTCACCAATCGAACATTAACCAACCTTATTCTTGGGAAACCATTTATCAATGAATCGGGAGTAATCCTTGATGAGAAGGATGGAAGTGCATTGTTCACCAATGGTGTTAAGAAGGTAATTTTTCGTAAGGGTAATGAGGAGGTATACGAATATCGTCCTTCCCTTGAGGGGAATCTATATGGATCAAGGGATGGAGAATCGGGGAAGGTAAGACGGCATGATCCGAATAATCTCAAAATTCCCTGCATGATCGGTCATAAGTACTTCGATAACATCTACATTAACGTATTCCTACCGAAGAATTTTATGTCCCTATTCCATTATAACAATATCTGCAGATGGGGAATGGTTTACAAGGGAGAGAAAGTGGTTGGTAGAGATCATGAAATCCAGGTGTTCGTAGGAAATATGACATTCACCATGGAATTCACAATTGTGGACAACATCGAAGACTATGTCGACCCGAGGTTATCACAAGTCATTTTTGGAGCACCCTTTTGTGAAATCACTAATTTGATAGTTGATGACCGGAACGGAATCATGACCTTCGCTGATGGAATTAGGAGGGTTTCATACCAAACGCCGTACAAGAGAAAAGACCTTAAGGAAATCGATTGTGACGGGCTTGATAAGATAAGTTCCCAACTTATTTTGTGTGATGAAGATGTTAGGAGAGGATGTAAGAACACTTCTGATTTATCATGTGGATTCTTTAAGGATGTTAGTAAGCTTGATTCTAAGTATCAAGAAGATGTCTTCGAGTTTGAGGACCCGAAATACTTACACTATGAAAGCGATACTAGTTTAGAAGACGACCTAGAGAGTGAAACCAACGATGAGGTCACGTAGTAACCCATGACCTTGAGTCTAGCTACAAGACTCGTAAATAAAGAAAAACGCTTCTTGGGAGGCAACCCATGCTTTGTGTGATTTTTTTTTTTTTTTTGTTTGTTATTTGCTTCCGTATGCATGCTTTATTTTTATTGTTGGTAGATCATGTTTCTCAACTAAATAGTGGAAATACTTTACTTTGTTGTTTTGGCCTAGTCTTAACACCACCTAAAGGTATTTTTTGCAAAAGATAAGTGTAAGGGGAAACCCCAAATATGTTTTTAAGAAACAAACCGATCATGATTCTCCACAATATTAAGTGAACATGTATATTCGTATTTGTTAGAGTCAAATACATGTATTGAGTCATAATGAAGTTTTGCAGGATTTTCCAAGAAGTAGGACCAAGTTTTTCCAGAAATTTTCCGGAAACTTAACATAAGAATTTCTGCAGGTCACTTCTGACGGCGTCACGAGATAACTCTTGACGGCGTCACGTGCAAAAACCTGGAAATTTTACCGGTTTTGTTTTTCTAACGGAGTCTTAAAGTTTTTGTTGAATTATTAAGTTTTATAATCTCCAGGAAATCTGCAAACTTCATTCCACAAGCATTATATCTTATTTTGTTTTCTAGGATTTAGTAACTTATATAGATTGCCGCCGATTTTATGTGAGGGTGCCTTGTTTGTTTTCTCAGGATTTACAAGTTATGTATGACAAGAAGATGATTTATATTCTGGAAGGGAAGCTTTGATTGTTCATTTTCTTGGAGGAAGATCTAACCTGGCCACCTTATTATCCATACCGAGCGAATCAGGGGAGTATTTGATTTCATTTGTTTTACTTATTTCACTTTTACATTCTTTACTTGAACATTGGGGACAATGTTCATCCTAAGTGTAAGGGGAGGGTAAAATGATGATACCTTACATGTACACTTTCGCTTGAATTTGTTTTGTTTAATGGTAGATGTGTAATAAAACTATGAGAAATACTTGTTAGTGCAATTTTAGCGCCAAATTTAAAATTTTTTTACAACATTTAGGAGTGAAACTTTAGCCATAGCAAGCGTCTCATGGATAGGAGTCATATGACTAGCACATAACCGTATCATTCAAAAAACTTTTCCACCCAAATATGTGAGGTTCGCCTTTAGATTTGATAGGAAAAGCATTTACTATTAGTGCTTATGAGTGTACCGGTAGTATTTAGATTCTAGAACTTGCGTTAGTGATGCATCCCGAGACCGCTAGTGAGACTGCATTCGTGTAGTAGGATTTACTACATGATAAGAGGCATTAGGATCACCCTTGTGTTAAACCCGTATAATAATTACTTGACCATTTAAGTCATATTACTTGGCTAGTTAAGTCAACTATTTTTCCCACACCCTTAGCGTTGTACTCATTTTTAGTACACGAAACCCCTAGTACACCCCTCCGAGCCTATCTTTTCGTTTCTAACTTTAAGCATTTTACTTAAAGGAAGAATTTGTTACACCCCACTTAAATGTACAACCAAATCGCGTTAGCCTTCCATGTATGCACTCATTTTTAGTGCATTATTGTTATTTGTTAAACCCTAAGTTAACTATCTAATTGATTGCATGGTTGCTAAGTCGAGTCATATCCTTGTACATATTGTTTTGGGACGATTGGGACTCATGGGTAAAGTACTTATTTATGGAATAATGGGGAAGAACATCATTTATTACCCCCATATGTACGTTAATCTTAAAAGTACTCCAAGTGTTTTGATTTTCATAATCCGAGTCATTAGATTAGTTTATTGTAAAGTATGTAAAAATTCAAGTGTAAGGGGAATGTTCATTCCCTATGATGTATTATTTTGGATGGTAGGGTAAGAGTGTATGAAAAAAAAAAAAAAAAAAAAAAAAAACATACGGACTACCATCCCGTTTCATTCTATGTTTATTTTATGTTTTTGTTATTTTTCCTTTATTAGCTTAAGTCGAGTCTAGTCATGGCTTAGCAACGCCATATTGTACATGTAATAACCAAGATTGTTAACTCGCCACCAGTAAAAACTTCCTTTATCCAACAAAACCGTGTATTTCATATCCCTACACCTAACGTTACAACCCTTTAAAAAGACCTCTTTGATAGTTTATCCTAGGTGCTTACGCCATGTGGTGGAGGTTTGATCATTTCCCAAGCCTATGGTAATGTATTTTGCTATGACAGGTAGTGAGAGATATCTTCCGTTTCCATATTGTAATTTATACTTTATTACACCCGAGAGATGTGAGTATCTTAACACTATTTGTGAGGTGCTAGTATATGACCTCCGTGCTTGTCTTTGGTCTTTAGTGGAACGATTATTTATTGTAATTACTTTTATATTAGTGTTAAATGACCCCTAACTTGTATTTTGACTAGAATAAAAGCGCATTTGCTTGAGGACAAGCAAATCTCAAGTGTAATGGTATATGATGAGGCGAAAAATGAACCACTTTTAGGGGGTCATTTAAGCCCGGAATTGAATTTATTTGATCAAATATTGCCCTAAATCGTTCCTTTTGTGATTTTAGGTACTTTGGGAGAGAAATCTGGAAAAGGAAGCAATTCGGACGTTTTTGGAGCATAAAAGTGAAGAAAATACCAAAGTCTTAATTTTCCATGCTGGGAACAGTAGGTGACGGCGTCAAGAGCAACATCCTGACGGCGTCAAGAGTAATTTGCATGACGGTCCAGTACAAACATGAAGGAGTCACAAGTAGAGCGTCAAGAGTAAAAGACATGACGGCCTGGAAGACCATAACACATGACGGCGTCAGATGAAGATTAAGGCAGTCCGAGAAGTATTTTGGCGGCGAGATGACGGCGTCACCTATTTGGTCTTGACGCCGTCAGCCTCAATTTCCTATATATAGTTTTCTAATTTTCATTCATAAAGAGAGAGAAGTTTGGAGAAACCCTAAGGCCGAACCTATTACGAATTTTACAGGTTTTTCAAGGGTTTTCAGCCCTTGAACCCTTTCATGTGTAATTGAGATAAGCGTTCTTCTAATTCAATTAATATGTCTATGTGTTGGTTGTCTATATCTTGTTCTTATCTTAATTCCATCATGCTAGGCTAGATCTATCTTGTGTTTGCTTAGATCTAATGAAACCCAGATGTTAATTATGTGTTGATTACTTGTTTATGGTTGTATTGGATGAATGATTTCGATGTTAGGCTTAAGAAAACTGGCAGATCTCCAAATGGTAACATGCTTGAACGTCTTAGGAAACATGAACTGACGTGCACTAGGTTTTATTGGTTGTATTTAATGCATGAGTAAATTCTAATGATCCCATGTTAAGAGCTTCTTAGCCGGCTCGACATAGGAGTGAAGTAGGCACTCATAGGATTGGGGAATTAAGTGCGCCACCCCATGAATGGTATTAAGGAATACAATCCGTCATCCACGCAACTATAACAAGTAATTAACGTGTAAAAGATATCTAGGGAGTAGTGAAATCTAAGTAAACAAAATTTCTCCACTTATTGCTCACAACCTTAGTTTAATTTAGTTTATTTTCATTTCTAGTATTTTATTTTGATTGCATCTTTAGTATTGGGTTAGTTGACTAGCAACTAATTCCTCCCAAATCCTTCAAACCCGAGATTTTTACTTGCTTTCTAAAAAATATAAAAATACAAAAATAATCATCCTTCATCTTTAGAACTAGTATTTAGGTTTTCTAATCCTAGCGACACTATTCCTAGCTGAACGATCAATCCCCCGGTACTTGTCACTATACTATACTACAACGATCAGGTACACTGCCTGGTGGGGGTTGTAAGCTTCTCAGGATCCCTTGAGAGGTAAAGCCTGGTGCAATCCCTACACATCATCCATCTCCAAGTAATCCATTTCTTTCTGCCTCCTCGCCTCGAGTCCGGGTCGGGTCGGGATTGATGAGGCGAAAAATGAGCCATTTTTAGGGGGTCATTTAAGCCCGGAATTGAATTTATTTGATCAAATATTGCCCTAAATCGTTCCTTTTTTGATTTTAGGTACTTTTGGAGTGAATTCTGGAAAATGAAGCATTTTTGACGTTTTTGGAGCATAAAAGCGAAGAAAACGGCAAAGTCTTAATTTTCCTTACCGGGAACAGTACATGACGGCGTCAAGAGGCTTCATATGACGGCGTCAAGAGTTGGAAGTGGTGACGGTCCAGAGAAAACGTGACGGCGTCACGTATAGCCGTCAAGGTTCAAGATATGGTGACGACCCAGAGTAATATTACACATGACGGCGTCAAACTTGGATCTAGGCAATTCGATCTCATTATGGGCGGCGAGTTGACGGCGTCAGACATTTCTTCTTGACACTGTCACCTTGTAAAATCTATATATAGTTTTGCAATTTTCATTCATTGTATGTAACTTAAGAGGGGATAACTTTGGAGAAACCCTAGCACGAATTTCACTGCTCTTTCAAGGGTTTTTACCCTTTGAAACCTTTCATGTTCAATTAAGATAAGTATCCTTTCAATTCATTCAATATGTCTATGTGTTGTTTGAATATATCTTACGCTTGTCTTGAATTTAACATGCTAGGCTAGGTCTCTTGTGTGTTTGCTTAGATGTAGTGAAACCTAGATGTTGATTATGGGTTGATTGCTTGTTTATAGTTGTTACAGATGTTGATTATCGATGTTAGGCTTAAGAAAACTGGCAGACTTCCATAGGGTAACATGCTTGAACGTCTTAAGAAACATGAACCAATGCGTACTAGGTTATTATGGTTGTATTTAATGCACGAGCGAATTCTAATGATCCCATGTTAGGAGCTTCTTCCATGCTCGACATAGGAGTGAAGTAGGAGCTTATAGAGTTGGGGAAGTACGTACGCCACCCCACGAATGGTATTAAGGAATATAACCCGTCATCCACGCAATTGTAACAAACTATCAACCTGTAAAAGATATCTAGGGAGTAATGAAACCTAAGTAAACACAATTCTCCCCATTACTGTTCACACCACTAGTTTAATTAGCTTTATTTTCATTTCTGTTATTTTATTTTGATTGCATCTTAGTTATTGGGTTCATTGATTAGCAACTAATTCCGCCCACTCTTCCAAAAACCCGAGATTTTAATTGCTTTTATAAAAATATAAAAATACAAAAAGAATCGTCTCTCACCTCCAGACCTCGTTTTTAGGCTTTCTAATCCTAGCGACACTATTCCTGAGTTGAACGATCAATCCCCCGGTACTTGTCACTATACTATACTACAATGATCAGGTACACTGCCTGGTGGGGGTTGTAAGCTTCTCGAGATCCCTCGAGAGGTAAAGCCTGGTGTAATTCCCACGCATCAGGGATTTATGACGCCCCTATGCACGACCATTTGAACTTCGATTTTGCGCGAATATTTTTCTGTTAAAAGTCCCGAGAAAGTACTCGTTTGACTCCCCCCGGCGCTCAACGTCTTCATTGACTTGGCTTTCTTTGAAGCTCGAATTTTTTTTGCTCCGTCGGGACAAGGTCATTTGTGAGTGCCGAATATATCCTCGAGACATGAAATGTCAATCGGGTCCTCCGCGTCCCATTTGGGGTATTTTCTCAAACATCCCACACGTGAACATATATAAAGCTTCACCTAGTAAAGCATTGGTCAAAATTAGTCTTTGCATTCTCGAGATGATCGCTGTCATTTTCCCCGCTTCTATGCTTCAAATATTTGTAAATAGCGTCGAATTTTTGACAATCAATGTTAAGCCTTGTCCATTTACCAGTGAGCATATTTTTGGTACGATTGTCACGGTCAGAGACGGAGCTAAGTGTGACATTGGGTATGCCATCGCCCACCCAAAACATATGTTAGATACCAATAAAATGTATGTATTATCTTTTGATATAATGTATTAAACTCACTAAATAAATTTTAGGCCACCCAAATACAAAAGATTTGACCCATCCAAATAAACACTTAGAAGTGTAAGTAGTAAAATTACAAAAGTTCCATGGTCAATGACTAAACAAAAGTTACTTAACCATTTGATTCTTTTCATTATTTTTACTTGCTTGTGAGTATTGAACTTTAGAATGGGTGACGAACTAATGATCTTCAATTTGGTAATACAGTAATTGATGTTGAGAAAGATATTGCAAAAACTTTTAGTTTAGATTAGGTTTTCTAAAATTTATACATTTACTTTTCATATATTTGATTCGGCCCACCCGAGTGAAAAATCCTAGCTCCGTCACTGGTCATGGTCAGACTTACTGTTGAACATGTCCATAATCTGGTTTCAAAAGAACTCATCGGAACAGTCTTCCGATATCTTTGTCTTGCGAAACTTCTATCCAAATTTCCGCTTGCAACTTTTCTTCTTCCTTTGTCCAACGAGTATACAAACGCGTCAGTTCCTCCATGTCATCTTCATCTTCCGCGTCCAAATTCATGACTTTTTTGCAACTTTTTTTCCCTCGAGATTTGGCCAGTTCACAGGGTTGTGGTACTTTGAATTATGAATATGATGGTTGTGATTCAAAGTGTTGTTGTGGTTGAGATTGGAGAAACTGTGATGGTGGTTGTTATGGCTGTGGGTTAAATTATTATGGTGCCGGAAATCGTTGTTGGTGGAAATTTGCGTATCCTTGGAACGCTTATTGTTGATTTTGGAAAATTGCCTCGGGTGTCAATTGCGTACCATATGAAGGAATTTGTGGCGAGGAAGAGTTAGAGTTTTGTGACGATGGGGTTGACGGGTTTGAAGAACTCTCATATTGTTGTTGGTTTGATGTGAGAAGATTCGTATAATACCCGTCCTTGTTTAGACTTTGAGACATTTATTATTATTATTATTATTATTATTATTATTATTATTATTATTATTATTATTATTATTATTATTATTATTATTATTATTATTATTATTATTATTATTATTATTATTATTATTATTATTATTATTATTTTTTATTATAACACATCACTTTCATTAAAATCAAACCAATAGGATTACAAGAAATTAGTAGGGAGCCTCGACACTAACTGAGCCCCCACGCCTTTAGCAATAGCAAAACTAATCCTACTGAAGATATGGTTTGCAGCACGCGCCCCAATGTCTTGAGCGAAGGAAAACTTCTGGATCCGCTTAAGTAGGGCCACCGCACTTGTCTCGAGTTCCCCTAAAGAGGAAAATGAGAAAGGGGTGAACCCATATCCCATATTTGCACATTTAGCCTCATATTTAGCATTATTATTATTATTATTTTTATTATTATTATTATTATTATTATTATTATTATTATTATTATTATTATTATTATTATTATTATTATTATTATTATTATTATTATTATTATTATTATCACTTTATTGAAAAACAAATAGGATTTTACAAGAAATTAGTAGGGAGCCGAGAGACTAACTGAGCCCCCACACCTCTAGCTATAGCAAAACCAATCCAACTAAAAATATGTGGAGCAGCATGTGCTCCAATGTCTTAGGTCATAGAGAATCGTCGAATACGCTTTAATAAGGTCACTGCATCCTTTTCAAGTTCTTCAAAAGAAGAGAATGAAAAGGGGAGGAACCCATATCCGATATCAGCGCATTTAGCCGCATACTTGACACGTTTACGTTGTGCGGCTTCAATAACCGCCCGACCGGGCATAAAATCAACCATACACGAACGCGTCAAAGGTGACGATCCTGTAAGATCAACACAAACATCAAACCCATATCCCAAGAGTAAAGTAACATATCAGCTGGACGTAAGGGTGTGTCCCTTTCTCCATGAAGCCCAATATCAACCTCCTTACGAGCTGAAATCCCAGACCAAGAACATATATCGACAAGAACATCGCGCACAACATTATGCCGATGTTTAATACCAACTATACCTGCGCACGAAACAACATGGTCCCCAAAAATATCTCCAGAATAAACCTTAGAACAAGCCGAACAAGGCATCTGGACAGTAAAAAGAGGAACACCCAACCGATAACACAACACACATCGGTAAGTCCTGGCATTCATAGTTTGTCCCAATCCAGATATCGGTACTACCCTAAGCCAATCTGACGTGTAATCCTCTTTTAGAGAGCTCCATAACGCCATCTGTCTAGGAGATAAATGAAAGGTGGATTCAACCGTATGGGCTACACGTGTGAAATTTATATCTGCCAATTTCTTCATAAGTTTGGGGGCAGCGATCTCACTAGGGTTACTCATAAGGTCAATCTCCATATTCACATTAAAAGTACACAAAGCATCATCAAATGAGGGACCAGTAGTTACAATACCAGAACTGCGAAGAAGCTTAGTCTGTAGGCCGGAAGATTGAAGTCTAGAAGCAAGGAAAGCATAGTTCAAGACATCACCTGCAGAATACACACCAAGTCTCCATTGCCAATCACCAAACCCAGGTCCAGAAGCAGTGACAATACGTTCCAAAGAAGAACAAAGTGCTGCATCAAAAGAAACCTGAGCACCCTCAAAAACCCGAGGAGGACATGTGCGCATAGAAAAATACAACTTGGAAATAGCAGCACATGCACGCAGTAGCAACAGCTCACATTGAGGATCATTAAGATTAGCAACAGCATCCGTAAGTTCAATAGTTTTAGCAACCCTTTTCATAACAAGCTTACTACTAAACTCAAAGTCCACACTGGCGGGCCCGCCTAATAACTTAACACCATGCGAAGGTCGAGAAATATTAGGGGGGAAAACACCGACATACCTGCTCTTGGGGTCTTCCTTTGGCCAAAAAACCTCAGTTTTATCAACGTTGAGGTGTAAACCACAACTAGGTCCATCCATTATAATCAACTCTAAAACCTTCCCCACAACCAAAGTATCTCCAATAATAGTGCCATCATCCAGATACCAAGCTTGAAAAGAAAGGTTAAAGGAGTCTCTAATCTTACATGCCAAGGGATGTAACACTAAAGCAAAAAGAAGAGGCCCAAGCGGATCACCCTGTTGCACCCCATGGTGCGACCATAAAGTATGATCACCATAATATAATCTGGCAGGACTGGAGTAACAGAATTCCACCCAACGTGAAATAGCTGGAACACGAAGGCGGACTTCCCGTAACATAACCGCACGATCCACCATATTGAAGGCGTTTTTAAAGTCCACCAACAACATCGATAAACCCACATCGTCCCCACGGTCTTCAATCAACCGATTAACAGCATGAAGAATAGCCTCCCCACCTCCCGATACCCCAACACCAAATTGCAAACCATCAAAATAACCATCCAAAGAATGGCCAATCATAGAAGCACAAACCTTGGAGACTAATCGCCTCCAAACAGTCCCAACAGCAATAGGACGGAGCCCCCTCCTGGTTTAACCAAAGGCGTGAGAGGAATTATTATTATTATTATTATTATTATTATTATTATTATTATTATTATTATTATTATTATTATTATTATTATTATTATTATTATTATTATTATTATGAGATATAGAGATTAGTGGTATTTTTTGGTTTAGAAGCGTGTGAAAAATAGTGTGTTATGGTATGGTATTTAAACTGTTTAAAAAAAGTGAGATAAATTATTATTATTATTTTATTACTTTTTATTTTTTTAAAGGAAACGTTAATATTACCGTTTGATTTTAAACTTGGGCTCCACACATGGATCCCTTGTCCGTGTTTTGCTTCGTCTTCAGCGTGACAAGCTGGTTTGTGGTGAGGCACAACGAAGTTGGCCGGTATGGTGGCGAGCCATGGCGAGAATGCCATGTCACCGTGGTGAGGCACGAATAAGCCCACATTGAACACTCTAAGTTAATCCCCACAACTTTCTAGTTTCTCACATTACAAGAGTACACAACTACCACTTCCATATTTACTTTTGCTTTTATATTTGCATTTTTTTGTATTACTTTTGCTTTTGTTTATACCATTACTGTTGTTAGAGTGCTAGGTATCGTTTGGTGCCATAGGTGGTGTCACCTTAGCACTCTTTTCTCAAGACACCACTTTTTGCTATGGCATAAAAACTTTCTCCATAGCATAACACCAGTTTTTGTGGTGCCGCTGGATTTTTTTTTTTTTTAGATAAAACACTGTATATAACTAAAATTTAATTTCATTAATAAAAAACACATTACATAAATAGAAAAAAGACATGAAATAAAAAAAAGGTACATTAAATGAAAAAATACGTAACATAAAAATTAGACGTAAAAATAAAAGTAAAACTAGTTGCGGGAAAAATATAAGGCCATAATTTGTTTTTTTTTCGCCTTGATAATAGTTGCGTGTTCTAGGTCCGATAGCCGTTGTTCCGCCTCTTCTCGTTCACGTACGTGGTATATGTGTCCTAGTATTATGACCCGAACCCGAACTCTCGACTTTTGGATTACACAAAGCTAAAAATTGTTGATAAACTTCAAAATCTCGCATATACCATTTCGGGTTGTCTTGAAAATAAATATCGCAATGATCATAGTTGTTGGGATCCATAGTATTTTTTTGAAGTTAAAAGAGAAGTATTGTTGGGATGTGTATGCAGAAGTGTGTGTTAAAAAAACTGATAAATTTAAAGGGTATTTATAAAATTATTAAAGGGTAAAATATTGAAAAAGTAGGGATTTTATACCAAGGTTATAAATAGCACGAGGCATGGCGTGACAGCATGTCGAAGCCTCAATATTTTGCGTCCAAAGAGAAATTTTTGTGTTTTTAAAAGCGTGGTATAAGGCGACACAAAATATGAAAATATTTATATATTTATACCATATTTCATATATATCGAGTTTACAAAAATCGTTGTACATAATGAATAAGGTTAAGAAACTATCCTTGTATGTAATATTATTCATTTTTCAGAAAAGAAAAAATAAATTATCGGAGTTGAATTAGAAAAACTCGCGACGCCATAAGCAAAAGCACACCTTTCTACGTCTTTTCACGCCTTACATCAAGCTGCGCCTAGAACCAACTCCAATGTCAATTTCGTAACGCCAAGGCGCGCCTTTTAGAATACTGTTTAATACAATAAACCAAATATCCAACGTTTATTTTTTCTTGATCGTTGAATAATACTACATATTTAATGACATTACATAGTGTTTGGTATGTTGTAATCAAAGTGAGAATGGAAAGGATTATTACGATGGACTGAAAATATTTTGTTTGTTTACAATTTTACAATGTAATGACTCATTACAAGAAATGATTTATTCCATCATTTTCATTCGTTATGAGTGCCTTCTTTTTTCATTCCATCTTGTAAAAGAATTAAAATTACATAAAAGTCCATTATTAACTAACTACATTAAATTAAGTATTTTTCTTATCGATTCCATTCTGTTCTATTATATCAACTAAACATGATTAATAACGGTAATGAATCATTACATTACATCATTTATTCCATTCAATTGACAATTTATTACGTCCTTGTGTACAACTAAGAGCATTGAATGGCATTTATTTGTATAACTATACATGTACAACAAAAAATATATATTTTCCCTATATTTTTTCTCTATAAATACACGTATCACAGGCACATTGAATGGCATTTACCAAAACTTTCATCTTCTTCCTCCTCATGAGTCTTCTTCCTCCCTACTACAACAAACTCATCCATTCCATTTTTAAAGCTTATTCCTCTTCATCAATCTTCATCAAAAACATTTTAATGGCACATCAAAAACATTTTAAGGCATAAAATACAAATACAATAAAAAAAATAAAAATAAAAAAAGGTTCACTTTTTGCCCACCGCATGGGCTGCTACCTTTGGTGCCAGAATGTAGCAGCCAAGCGTTGGTGTGGTTGTGGTGCCATAGATGTTGGCAGGTGGTTTGACACAAGGTTGAAGCTGATCAAGAACAACGTGAAGCTCGTCAAGAACATGGTGACCATAAAGCGATCGAGGTTATCGTTGAAGATCCTCCTGCTAAGGATGCGCAACGAAGCACTGATGATTATGAGTTACTCGTTCCTATTCATGGTCCTCGCCCCCGTGCTGGGAGGATGAGACGTTTCATACAAAGGTTTTTTTGCTACGGGCCATGTACTTAGCATTGGTGCATTTATGGTGATTCTAGCCTTTTTGTTAGAATAAAAATAAACACCATAAATGCAAAGTTTTTAATCATAAAAACTTTGCATTTATGGTGTTTATTTTTATTCTAACAAAAAGGCTTGCCAAAAATCGCCATAAATGCATCAATGCTTATGTACATGGCCCGCAACAAAAAAACCTATGGATGAAACGTCTTATCCTCCCTGCATGGGCGCGAGGAGCAGGAACAAGAACATGCAACTCATCATCATCAATGCCTCACTGCCCATCCTCAACAGGCAGATCTTCAACGATGACGTCGATCGCTTCATGTTCACCATGTTCTTGACCAGTTTCACGTTGTTCTTTCATAAGGATTTATTTGGTACCTTTTAAGGGGTCATTTAGTCCTAGAATCGTGTGAATATGATCAAATATTGCCCTAAATCATTTCTTTTTGCATTTTAGCTACTTTGGACGAGAAATCTGGAAATCAGCATGCTTTGGGCTTAAAACAACAAGAAAAGAGAAGAAAACAACCAAGTCACAAATTTTGTCAGACAAGGGATTCTGACGGCATCACATTCTACCAAGTGACATCGTTACTTGCAACTGAAGTTGGATTTTTGGTACAAAATTGACAAGAGACGCCTCAGTGAATTCTGAAGAATCTACAACTTGATGGTGACAAGTGCAATTTAAAGTCCAAAGTCACATACAAAGTTAAGAAGAGACGGCCCAGAACATTTTGTTGATATAAATAATGTTTAAAAACGTTATTAATATTTCTCAATAAACCTATGTTTTGATAATCACAAAACTCAAATCAAATTAAGTCAAGATTAAGACGTAAACAAGTATTTAGTCACAAATATTTACCTCTACATCTAATATCACTTAAGGTATGCATAAACTAAGCATCTTATGCATTACATGATCAAAAGAAACCTTGTCTTAAGACATAACATTTTATAAAATGATATTAACATTTTATATATATTTGTAAATCATTTTTGGTATTGTTATATTAAACTATAAAGATATGATTTCAAATTTCCAACCAAAAAGGGTAAATTTTATCCAGAAAAACTTTTCCAACGTTCAGTAGGGCGGCCCCCTTAATCATTAAGGGGACCGGCACGCTCCAGAACAGTATTTTCTGGCTCTTTAAATACTGGATCATTCCACATATTTTTCTCACCTTTTTGCACTAAAAACTTTCTGATCCAACCTCCATTTCTATATCAAAAATCCTTTGATCATATAATTCATAAGTCTTTGTTTTCAAGTGATCCAAAGCTTCATCCACTCAAGTGCAAGAAGAAGAACACTCCTCTACATCCATTTAATTGTAGTAGTGTTGTGATTAGCTAGTTTCATATTGTGGTTTTGCTAGATATTTGTAAAGTGTTGTGAGAACTTGTTGATTGTAGAAACTAGGTGTGTTGTAAAGTAGTGTAGTAGTTGTGATTTAGTTGTGCATAGAAGAAGGTGTGAAGTTGACAAGGTGTGAAGAAGGTGTGAAGTCTTGAAGAAGTTGTGAAGGTGTGAAGAAGGTGTGAAGTCTTGAAGAAGTTATGAGATTAGTTCTAGCTACGATTAGAACTCGACATTTAGCTTAGTGTCGTTAACTCGTGTAAGCCAAGGTGTGTAAGGTTTCTCCACCATAAGGAGTTTTTTGACATAGTGAAGAAAACTCTCGAGTGTGGTACTCGGGGAGTGGAGTAGGGCAAGGAAGGTGTCCTTGTAGCCGAACCACTATAAATTCGCGTGTTGTGGTTTGACCTTTCTAACTCTATCTTTTCTTCATTCTATTTCAATACTTGCATTATTAGATTAGACTTGTTATTTTGGTTGTTGCTTGAATTCACTTGAGATCGAATCGAAAGTTTTTATAAGCTACAAAACATTTTAGAAATAAATTTAAAAGGACGTAAAACTATTCAACCCCCCTTCTAGTTTTCCACAATTGGTATCAGGAGCCACGTCTAGCAAGATCTTTAAAATATATTGTATTTTAAAACTTGTAACGATCTATGGAATCTGAAAAATATTTAGAAGAGCAATCTATGCAAAGACCACCACTATTTGAAAGTGATGGATTTTTATATTGGAAAAATCGATTCAAAACTTATGTGAAGTCAAAAGATCTAGATCTTTGGCATGTTATTACTAATGGTGATTTTTTACCTATTCTAAATAACCCCGAAACTAAGAAAGATGAAATCGTACCTTTTGAAAAACAAAATAATGATTTAAAAAGAAAACTTGCTAAAAATAATGAAGCAAAAATGGTTATTTATAATGCGCTACCACGTAAAGAGTACGAAAGGATCTTTATGTGTGAAAACGCAAAAGAAATTTGGAATTCTTTACTAATAACTCACCAAGGTAATAGTCAAGTCAAAGATAATAAGATAGATCTACTTGTTAAACAATATGAGCAATTCATGATTCCGGAAGAGGAATCAATTGATAATGCTTTTGCTAGATTTAACACTATCATCACAAGTTTAAAAGCACTTGATGAGAATTTTTCTAGTAAGAATTTTGTTAGGAAATTTCTTAGGGCTCTTCACCCAAAATGGCGAGCTAAAGTGACGGCTATTGAAGAATCAAAGAATTTGTCAACATTGCAACTTGATGAATTAATTGGAAATTTAAAAGTCTACGAAGTAATTATAAAGAAGGATTCCGAAATGGTCAAAGAAAAACGAGAGCAAAGCAAGTCAATCGCCTTGAAAGCTAGAAAGGAATCTAGTATCGAAGATAGCTCATCTTCCGAAAGTGATGACGAAGAATACGCCATGGCCGTAAGAGATTTCAAGAAATTATTCAAAAGGTGAGGAAGATTCGTAAGACAACCACATGATGAAAAGAAAACATTTCAAAAGAGTAATGATGACAAGAACAACAAGAATGAGAGGAAATGTTTCAAGTGTGGTGATCCAAATCACCTTATTGGAAAATGTCCAATGATGACAAGAGATCAAAATCAAAGAGCATTTGTTGGAGGAGCTTGGAGTGATAGCGATGAAGATGAGAAAGAAACGACAAAGGAAGAGAAGTGTCTTATGGCGAAGACATCAAATGAGGTACGTTCCGAAACCGAATATTTTAGTGATGAAAATTTATCATTAGATGAAAAAGACCTAGATAATGAATATATTAGACTATGCAAATTAGGACAACTAGTAATGGCCAAAAACAAATCACTAAAATACATAAACAATCAATTGGAAAATGAAATACTAGAACTAAAAATTAAAATACATCAACTTGAAAAAGGTAAAGAAATTTTTGAAGAATGTAAATCATGTCAAGAGCTTAAAGATGAAAACAAAATACTCAAGGAACAAATTTGCAAACTTGATAAATTTGAAAATAGTAGTCACTCACTTAGTAAAATAATAAGCATTCAAAGAGTATCCGGAGATAAAACCGGTTTAGGATTTAACTCTGTTGGGTTTGACCAA
Organism: Artemisia argyi; assembly: GCA_030686995.1. NCBI lineage: Eukaryota > Viridiplantae > Streptophyta > Magnoliopsida > Asterales > Asteraceae > Artemisia > Artemisia argyi. The sequence continues at coordinate 4,946,032 of CM060692.1, read as the reverse complement.
GTGACACTGCTGCTATGAGACTCTGCTGCTGAGTAATACTGCTGCTACAATGAAACTGCTGCTGGTGTTAATGACTCTGCTGCTGAAGACAATCTGCTGCTTGGTGAAACTACTGCTGAATGGATTAACATTGTATACGATAGGATAATTATAGAATAGATTTTTTGTATAGTTTATCTATTTAGATTATTCTTATCTTGTAGAGAAAGGTATTGTAAACCTAGTAGGACTCCTTGTCCTATAAAAGGAGGATCCTAGGGTTAGATTACGTACGTATTATTATTCACTTCAAGGTTGTAAAACCCTAGCATTATTGAGTGCTCGTATTAATAATATTGAAGTGTTGAAAGAGAATTCTTAATCTTCTTAAGTTAAGCTTTTATATTCCGCATTTAAGCTTAAGTGTTTGTTTAAGTTAACTTCTATATAAGATCGTATAAGCTCAACTGGGATCAACAAGTGGTATCAGAGCTTGTGATCTAGAAGTTATAATCAAGAAGATTTTGTTTCTTTAAAGTTTGCTGTTCCAAATCGTTTGCATAAGATGGGTGATGAAACTCATATGGTGACTGCTTCAAGGGTTCCCATGCTCAATCCTTCTGAGTATGAGCTATGGAAAAGGAGGATCAGACAATACATTCGCATGATCGACTTCAACATGTGGAATGTGATTGTTAATGGTGATTCTGAACCAGAGAAGAGTGCTGATGGCAAGGAGATACCTATTAAGTCTGCTGAAGCTAATGCAACAAGGAAGCTGGAAATCAAGGCTCATAGTATTCTCTTAATGGGAATACCTAATGAATTTCAAATGGACTTTGATGATTGCGAAACAGGAAAAGCATTGATGGATGCAGTAGAATTCAGGTTTGGAGGGAATGATGCTACTAAGAAGTCCAGGAAGAATATGTTGAAGCATCAGTTTGAAAACTTTACTTCTGAATCTGGAGAAAAGATAATTGGCACATACAACAGGCTAAATCAACTTGTTAGTCATCTAAAGCTTGTTGGTTATGTTGTTCCACAGGAAGATGTGAATCTCAAGTTCCTAAGAAGTCTTGCACCTGAATGGAGTATGCATACAGTGGTGTGGAGGAATAAGCCTGACTTTGAAACAATGAAGTTGGAGAGCCTCTACAACAATTTAAGGGTGTATGAATCTGAATTGGCTACTTCTTCTACTTCATCTTCTAGTACACAAAATCTTGCTTTTGTGTCTTCAAAATCCAAAGAGACACAAGAAACTCATTCTACTGCTTATGGTGTATCTACTGCTGATGTATCTGCTGCTAGTTCAAATGACAAGATTTCTACCAGTGATGTTGCTTTATGTGCATTCTTGGCTGAGCTTACTACTACCATAAGATCACATGTTATAAATCAAGATTTGGATCATATTGATCCAGATGATCTTGAAGAAATTGATCTCAAATGGCAAATGGCTATGTTGACTTTAAGAGCAAGAAAGTTCTAGAAAAAGACTGGAAGAGAAGTCAAATACAAGGCTAAGGAGAGTCCAGGGTTTGACAAGTCTAAGATTGAATGCTACAATTGCAACAGGAAGGGACACTTTGCTAGAGAGTGTAGATCTCCAAAGAAGAATGCTGAAGTTCCAAAGAAGACTGAAGAATCAAAGTCTGCAATGGTAGCTTGTGATGGGCTGGGAGAATATGACTGGAGTGATATGGCTGAAGAAGAACCAAATTTCTCTTTGGTTGCTGCTGTTCAACCCAAAGTGCATAACTTTGCACTTATGGCATATGGTTCATCATCAGGCTCTGACTCTGAGGTATCTAATGATTCTGAATCATCTGGATGTTCTTTTAAATCTTGTTCTGACACTATAGAAGTTCTTAAGGCTAGGAATGAGAGTTTAAATAAAGAAGTTGAACATCTAAAACTTGATAACTTAGGTTATAAAGTAGGTATTCAAAATGTTGAGAGAAGGTTAGAATATCTCAAAGAGTGTGAAAAGGAATATGTAGAACAACTTAATCTCAGAGATATAGAAATTTTTAAGAAAAATAGTGAAGTAGAAGTTCTTAAAAATAAGCTAGAAGAAGCTGAAAAAGAAAAAGAGCAAGCTCTTGCTGAAAAAGATAAACATGTAGTAAGAGTACAAAAACAACAATATGCTTCTGATTTAGTTCATAAATCTATTGAGAATAATTTGATGAGAAAAGGTAGTGGAATTGGGTATAATGAAGTGGCTCCTCCAGCCAAAAGTGCTTTTGCTCCACCAGGAAAAGAACTATCCTTCATTAGTGAGCTGAATATTGAAAAACCTGTAGGTGAAAGTAGCACAAGTGTTAATGAGACACCTAAGGTTGAGGCTAGAAAATTTCCTGAAGCTCCTATTATAGAAGATTGGTATTCTGATAGTGAAAGTGAAGATGAACAGGTTCAACCAAAACCTACAGTTAAAAAGGAAGAGATTCCTACTCAGGTTAAACCTAAGGTAGAACAGATTAAGTTTGTCAAGCCTGTGTTAGGAAATAAGCTTGCTAGGAGAATGGTAGAGTACAATGAGGTGCCTAGAGAACAATTGAGAAGTTTTGATAATAAGCCTAGAGGTAACCAAAGAAACTTCAACAACCTAGTTTCACAGAGATTAGGTAACCAGTTTGAATTACAAAAGAAGGCTTGTTATAAGTGTGGTAGCTTTGACCACTTGATTGGTAGATGTCCTGAACACCAAAGACCTGTTTGGAATCAATATTCAAGGGTGAATCACAAATATGTCACAAAACAAACTCATCCACATCCAAATAGAAACATGGTTCCTAGAGCTGTTTTGTTGAGATCTGGTGTTACTAGATCTATTTATGCTGCTAAACCAAATGGTGTTTTCAAATCAACAACTAGTTTTACTAGTGGCTCTACTGCTAGTAAGCATTCTGCTGCTAGTATGCACTCTGCTGGTAGCAAGCAAACTACTGCTAGTACAAAACTTTTTACTTCTGAGCCAAAACATCTTCCAAATACAGTTGTTGGTAATCACTTTTATGCTGTTAAGGCCTCAGCTTGCTGGACTTGGAAACCAAAATCTAATGTTTCAAATACTGTTTCCAAGAATAGTAGTGCATCAAGTGATTTAAAGAAATTTGATTATACTGATGCACAGGGCAGATCCAAGTCAGTAATGGCTTGGGTCATCAAGAGAAACTGATTTCTCTATTTTTCATGTGCAGGTCAATCTACTGGATGAGCTTAAGGATATGGTTATTGTTGACAGTGGATGTTCTGGACACATGACAGGAGATGAGTCTCAACTTGAAGATCTTGAGGATTTTGATGGTGGTTATGTAGCTTTTGGGAATGATCCAAAAGGTGGAAAGATTGTTGGAATAGGAACACTGAGAACTGGAAATTTGGACTTTGGGAGGGTGCTCCTTGTGAAAGGACTTAAGTTTAACCTTTTTAGTGTCTCACAAATGTGTGACAAAAAGAATTTTGTTCTTTTTACAGACACTGAGTGTATGATTCTTTCTCCTGATTTTCAATTACCAGATGACAAATCTGTGTTACTGAAGGTCCCTAGAAAGGAAAATATATACAGTGACCATATTAAGAATATTATTCCTAAGAGGGCTCTGACTTGTCTAATTGCAAAGGCCACTATTGATGAGTCCAAATTATGGCATAGAAGATTGGGACATCTGAACTACAAGACTATGAACAAATTGGTGAAAGGAAATCTTGTGAGGGGTATGCCTACAAAGATTTTTGAGAATTGTGAAACTTGTGTTGCATGTCAAAAGGGTAAACAACACAGAGTTTCTTTCAAGTCCAAGACTGTTAACACAAATACTGAACCATTACACTTGCTACACATGGATTTATTTGGGCCTGTATTTGTAAAAAGTCTGAATAAGAAGTCATATTGTCTTGTTGTCACTGATGACTTTAGCAGGTTTACTTGGGTATTCTTTCTTGCAACCAAAGATGAAACCCCAGAAATACTCAAAGCCTTCATTACAAGAGTTGTAAACCTGCACAATCACAAGGTGAAGATTATCAGATGTGACAATGGTACTGAGTTCAAGAACAGTGAGATGAATCAATTTTGTGTGGGAAAAGGAATATTTAGACAGTACAGTGTAGCAAGAACTCCACAACAAAATGGTGTTGCAGAAAGAAGAAACAGGACACTCATTGAGGCTGCAAGAACTATGCTATCTGATTCAAAACTACCTGTACCTTTTTGGGCTGAAGCTGTGAATACTGCATGTTTTGTGCAAAACAGAAGTAAGGTAGTCAAGCCTCATAACAAAACTCCTTATGAGCTATTTCATGGAAAGAAACCAATGATTGATTTTCTCAAACCATTTGGATGTCCTGTTACTATTTTAAACACAAAGGATCAGCTAGGCAAATTTGATGAAAATGCTGATGAAGGACATTTGGTTGGTTACTCTGTAAATAGTAAAGCCTTCAGGGTATATAATAAGAGAACCAAACATGTGGAGGAGAATCTGCATATCAAGTTTAGTGAAAACACATACAATTCTGCAGGGAAAGGACCAGAATGGCTATTTGATGTTGATATTCTTGCCAAAACAATGAATTATGTTCCTGTCATTGCCAATGTTGATAAACCACAGGAAGAGTTTGTTGTGATTGAGAAATTGAAGATTGGTCCAACCTTTGTACCCTTTCAGAAGGAACAAAGCTCTCAAGATGATGTTGCTTCTCATGAAAAACCTAAGGAAACTGAAGAAGGTATAGTCATGCCTAATGAAGTAGAAAAAGAAACTCCTGAATTTCCCAAAGTAGTTGTTGATGTCTCTCCTAAATAGCCAGAAGACTCTACTGCTGACTCAGAAGACTCTACTGCTAGGCCAAAAGTTACAACTACTGCTCCACCACATTCTGCTTCCAAGCCTACTAACTCTACTGCTACTTCAATGTTTCCTAATTTGGACTCTCAGGGTAAACCCATTGATGAATCTATCTATCCTGATGATCCAAATATGCCTCCTCTTGAGAATATTTATTATGACACAGATGATGATGTACTTGATGGTCAGTTATTTGGAGCTGCTGCAGATTTTACTAATTTGGAACTCAATATTCCTATTAGTCCTACAACTACCACAAGAATACACAAGGATCATCCAAAAGATCAAATCTTAAGTGATCCACAATCATCTATTCAAACTAGGCAAATGACTAAAGCCTTGAAAGATCCTCAACATCAAAGTTTCTTTGCCAGATCTCTGCATCAAAGAAATAGTCATAAAGATCTTCAAAATTGCCTGTTTGCATGTTTTCTTTCTCAAATTGAACCCAAAAATACTTACAAAGCCTTACAAGAAGCAAGTTGGGTGGAAGCAATGCAAGATGAGCTTCTACAATTTAAGCTGCAAGAAGTTTGGACTTTGGTTGAACTGCCAAATGGAAAAAGAGTGATTGGCACAAAATGGGTTTTCAGATGCAAAAGAGATGAGAGAGGAATTGTCATAAGAAATAAGGCAAGGTTAGTAGCACAGGGATACACACAACAAGAAGGCCTTGATTATGATGAGGTATTTGCTCCAGTAGCAAGAATAGAAGCAATTAGACTATTCTTGGCTTATGCTTCATACAAAGATTTTGTAGTGTATCAAATGGATGTGAAAAGTGCTTTTCTGTATGGGACCATTACAGAAGAGGTTTATGTGTCTCAACCACCAGGCTTTGAAGACCCTGATCATCCTGACAAAGTTTACAAGGTAAATAGAGCAATGTATGGTCTACATCAAGCTCCTAGAGCTTGGTATGACACTTTGTCAACATACTTGCTAGACTCTGGGTTTAGCAGGGGAAAGATTGATAAAACTTTGTTTCTCAAAAGACAAAAGGATGATATTTTGCTGGTTCAAATCTATGTTGATGACATCATCTTTGGGTCTACAAACAAAGCTATGTGTGTTAGTTTTGAGAAGCTTATGAAGGACAAGTTTGCTATGAGTTCAATGGGAGAACTCACCTTCTTCTTAGGTCTGCAAGTTACACAGAAAGAAAATGGCATCTTTATCAGTCAAGATAAGTATGTCAATGATATTTTGAAGAAGTTTGGCTTTGAAGAAGCTAAGCCTGCCAAGACTACCATGGAAAAAGATAAACCATTGCTGAAGGATGAACATGGAAAGGAAGTGGATATACACTTGTACAGGTCTATGATTGGATCATTGATGTATCTTACAGCATCAAGGCCTGATATTATGTTTGCAGTGTGTGCCTGTGCAAGATTTCAAGTGTGTCCCAAGGAATCACATCTCAATGCAGTGAAAAGAATTTTTAGATATCTGAGGCATCAACCAAAATTAGGCCTTTGGTATCCTAAGGATTCACCATTTGATTTGGTATCCTACTCAGATAGTGATTATGCTGGAGCTTCTTTGGATAGAAAGTCTACAACAGGGGGTTGTCAATTCCTTGGAAGCAGGTTGGTGTCATGGCAATGCAAGAAGCAAACAGTGGTGGCAAATTCAACAACAGAAGCTGAGTATGTGGCTGCTTCAAGTTGTTGTGGACAAGTTTTATGGATGCAGAATCAATTATTGGATTATGGGTACAATTTCATGAATACTAAAATCCATATTGATAACAACAGCACACTTTGCATAATTAAAAATCCTGTGTTTCATTCTAAAACAAAACATATAGAGATAAGGCATCACTTTATAAGAGATTGCTATGAAAAGAAGTTGATTCAAATTGTTAAAATTCATACTGATAAAAATGTTGCTGATCTTCTCACTAAACAGTTTGATGTGGGGAGGTTTCAATTTTTAATTGCAAACATTGGTATGATCAATCTTTGAAAAACTTATCTCTTTATTTTTGTTAAAGTTTGTACAATGCATGTGCTGCTTGTTATTCTGCTGCTTGTTAATGAGTATATGTTTGAGATATAGTGTACTATGCTGCTCTTTGAATTTTGGTCTAATTCTACTGCTAGTACATATGTTGGTTGTTTGCTTTGTGGTGTTTGGTCTAACATTTTGCAGGTATATGAATGGTGATTTGCAAGAAATTGAAACAAGAAAGTTCATATCATTCATTAATTCAAAAAGTACAAAGATCAAACATCAAAAGACAAAATACAAAAGCAGACATCATAACCTAACACCTACATCTTCATCACTTCCTAGGGCATGGAAGCCCAAGCACAACCTCTCGATCCTTTGGGAGAGGAGGGTTTTGTTTTGATGGCCCAAGAGAAAGACCAGGTGATGGTTGTGGCCTTGATCTTGAAGATTGTGGCCTTGGCCTTGAAGATTGTGGCCTCTCTGGAGTGGCAGGTGGAGTGGTTGCTGGTTCTTCCTCCTCTTCATCTGATGATGTGAAGATGAAGGGAGATTGATAATGATGCACTGGAGGAGGTGGTTGCACAGGGACCCAAGCTTGGTCTTCTGATGATTCTGATGATGCTGGAACTTCAGGGGACATAGGTTGTTTACCTCTTGAGGTGCTTGGAGTCTAATTTAGGTTGAGAAGATCTTTAAACACAGGAAGATCATGCTTCCTCTTGCGTGCTTGTTCTTTGGTTCTACAACCAAATCGTGGAGGACGAAAGGGTGGAACATAGGGTTCCATTTGGGATTCATCCTCTGATGATGAATTAGAAGAGATATTGATTATTTCGGGTGTTGATTTCATTGTGTGATGATTTGATTGTAAAGATGGATAGTATTGATTGTGAATGTGGCGTTTTTGAACGAGATTAGGGTTTGATTGCATAATTTGGGGAAAAGATCTCGCCGGTTTTATAGGGATTACGGAGTGATATGTGCATTAATTGTTATGTATAGTTGACCAAGGTTCATAGTCAACTCTGCTGCTAGCTCCAGTTCACTCTGCTGCTAGTTCTATCACTCTGCTGCTAGTTGTGACTGATACGGTTCTGGTGCTATGATTGTAAGTAAGAGGGTGTTATGTGTAACTTTCATCCATCAGTTTAAAACCTAATTGAACTTCATAATTGGTTTTCATATGTTCTCAATTGAAGTTATCACAAACCCTTACACCTAATCATTCCAATAATCACAAATCCCCAAATTCTCTAAACCTAATTCATGGAGCTATCACGTACCTGGGTTGAGCAACACAATAGTGTGGTCGTTTTGAATGAAGAATTAGTTCCTGAAGGTTTCACAGACATGGTAAAGTTTTTGAATGCTACTTCTCTTAGGTATGCACTCACTGTGAACCCTACTATATTTGTTTCCTACATCAAACAGTTTTGGTTTACTGCCAAAATCAAAACTATGAATGGGGAAAAACATGTCAGTGCTTTTGTAGATGGGGAAAAGATTCGTGTAACTGAATCATCTATAAGGGAATCTCTTCTCTTAGATGATGAGACAGAGACCACTTGTCTTAACAATGATGCTATTTTTGCTGGTTTAAAAGAATTGGGATATGAGGGGAAACATAACAATTTAAAATTTCAAAAAGCTCTCCTCTGTCCTCAATACAAGTTTTTGGTACATCTATTCCTTCATTGTTTGAGTCCTAAAACATCTGGGTGGCATGAGTTCAGTACTACCATTGCTTCTGCAATGATATGTCTGTGCAAAGGTCAACCATTTAATTTTTCAAAAATGATATTGGCTGGGTTGTTTAAAGGTGTTGAAGATGGTTCTTATTTGCTATATCCAAGATTTCTTCAAATCTTTATTGAAAAACAAATTTCTAAACCAAGAAGCCATACTGCTGAATATGATGCTCCAAAATTGGCTTCAAGGACTTTTACCTTTTTGATTAAGCATGGCAAAGGTTTTTCTGGTGCACATACAAATCTGACTTCTTTTATGGAACAAATTGTGCACAACAACCAGGGTGAAGGATCAGGAAATCCCACTGATTCCCATCACACACCCAATGTTACTACATCTGTTACACAACCTACAAAACAATATTCCCGTAGGAAAACCAAAAAGAACACTAATCTACCTCAGGATAGTGTTAGTATGGCTGTACCAGATGAGGCTGTCCTAGGTGATGGAGAGGACATGTTGGCAAGGGCTGTCACTACTGCTTCTAGCTTAGCAGCAGAGCAGGATAGTGATAACATCATTAAGACCCAAACCAAGGCAACATCTAGAGAAAAGGACTCTTATGAGTTTGCTTCTCAGGATGGTAACCCTAGCCAAATGGAAAACATAGGGGGCTCAGATGATCAAGCTAGGTTTGATACTGAGTTTTTGTCCCAAGATTCACCTCTCGGACCAGGTTACACAGGTCGAAGTGATGAGGACAGGCCAGTGACTCATGAATTGACGGATCCACTTGTACATGATGACAATGTCAGTGATTCACCTCTCGGACCAGGTAATACAGGTCGAAGTGATGAGACTACAATGCAACTTATAAAAGAATTGACGGATACTTGTACCACTTTGGGGTTGAAATGTAAATCTTTGGAAGAGCAGGTTCTTAATCTATCTGATGTTGTTGCTGGTCAAGCCAAGGTTATCATCAAAATGCGAAAACAGATTAAGAGCTTCAAGAAATCAAGATCTTCAACCTCATTGAAAAGAATGAAGAAAGTGGGGACTAATCAGGTTGTAAGTTCTTCTGAACCATCTACTCATTTGGAAAAGGATGCTTCCAAACAGGGGAGGAAAGAGATTGTCATGGATTCAGGGGAGGTTCCAGTGATTGAAGACATGGATGTGGATAGTTCTCAGAATGATGAAGACCTTGTGGTTGCTGATAAGTCTGGGAATGAAGTTGTTATGGAAAAGGTGGTTGCTGCACAAGAAAAGGTGGTAGATACTCTTAAAACTTTGGAGTCTGAGCAACTAGTGAAGGCAACAGGGTTGATGGGTAATGTGTTAAAGACTTTGGAAGATTCAGTGGAAAATGCTGCTATTGCTGACTCTACTGCTGTTCATAATTCTGCTGCTAAGAATTATTCTGATTCTGCTGCTAGTGGAATAGTGAATACTGCTGAAGTTCAAGACTCTGCTGCTGGATCTATGGACAATGCTGCTGCAGAGGCAATGGTCTTGCTAAGTAAGAAGACTACTGCTGACACCCTTACACCACAATTACCAACTCAATCATTATTACAACCTATCACAACAACAAACACAACATCAGCAACAAGAAAACCTCAAAAAGGAATAACAATAAGAGAACCTGCTGCTACTCAAAAGAAGACAATCACATCATTTTCTACAGATAAGGGTAAAGGCAAGCAAGTTGATGTTCAGAGGTGGATATATAAAGGGGTTGATTTTACTGATGTACCTTTTGATTCTTGGCCTAAGCCATTGCAAGTTGAACATGATGAAGCTGCTGCTATTAAAGCACAAGAGTTGATTAACTTGGAAGATCAAAAGCTGGCTGAGAAGGAGGCTGAAGGCTTAAGAATGTATGATGAATGGGATGATGAAAAGATCAGAATTGCTGCTGATATTGAACTAAATAAGCTTATCAAGATTGAAGAAAATGAAGTTCCAAATTTTAATGTGCAATCTTGGTATAGTGAATTTGCTTCTAAGAAGAGAAAAGAGAATGCTGCTGCTAGAGGAAAGGTTAAAGTATTTAAAGGTCCAACTGTTAAACAGAAAAGGAAAGAATATGAAAGGTATCTAAAGAATATGGGTGGATGGACATTGGTGCAGTTGAAAGCTTATTCTGATAAAGAAGTTTTTGATTTGTATCAACAAACAAAGAAGAGAACAGATACTTTTTATGCTATTGGATGTGCTGAGGATTTAGAACAAATTGCTCAGATGAACAAGAATTTGGTACCTGAAAAGATAATTGAAGCAGAGCAAATTCAAGAAGCTAAACAGCTTGAGGGTGATGCAGCAAAGATTACTTCTTCTGAGCAAGGTGATAAAAGAAAAGGTGTTGTTCAAAAATCAATTGCCAAGAAGAAGAGAAAGATTGGAGAAGGAAGCAGTTCTATGCCAGAAGGAGATATGTTTCAACATGATTTTGATCACATTCCTGCTGAGCATCTTAAAGAAAGATTGAAGGTGTATACTGTGGTTGGCAAAATGGAAGATCCTGAAGTTGTGGATGCTAAACCATTAGGAGTCAAATATCCAATTGTCAAAGTAACTACAGGGTATGATACTAATATTGGAACATTTCATGATGTCCAGAGATCTGATGGTAAGTCTCACAGATTTCTTAGATTTCAACAAATGTTACATTACTTTGATAGAGAGGATGTTGAAGACTTGTGGAAGTTATACAAGGCAAAGTTTGGAGCTAAGAAATTTGATGGTAAAAAGTATGAGATAGATCAAATTGATCATGTCTTAACTTCTTCTGATAATGTTTTGTGGAGAGCTCTTAAACTTATGTTTGAACCTTCAATGGATGACTCTGAATGGACAGAGATAGCTGATTACAAGGTAAGAAGATGGAAACTTTTTCAAGATTCTGGAGTTCATATGTTAACTCTTGGACCAATTACCTTGTATATGCTAGCTGAAAAGGATTATCCAGTGGTAAGATACTGGAATGTTGTTAATCAGATGGTTAATAGTGATAGAACACTTAAGCTGCAGAAAGACTATGATTCTGATGATCAAGCATTTGATTTGCTGACAAAGTATAAGAAGATATTTGATCAGATGAATCCTCAAGGGATGAAGTGTTTGGAAGCATCCTCCTAGTAATAATTTGAGCTTTGAAGAAACTTGAATATTTAGAAATAAATATTAAGTTTAGGGGAGGATTGTTGGGTTTGACCAAGTGACACTGCTGCTATGAGACTCTGCTGCTGAGTAATACTGCTGCTACAATGAAACTGCTGCTGGTGTTAATGACTCTGCTGCTGAAGATAATCTGCTGCTTGGTGAAACTACTGCTGAATGGATTAACATTGTATACGATAGGATAATTATAGAATAGATTTTTTATATAGTTTATCTATTTAGATTATTCTTATCTTGTAGAGAAAGGTATTGTAAACCTAGTAGGACTCCTTGTCCTATAAAAGGAGGATCCTAGGGTTAGATTACGTACGTATTATTATTCACTTCAAGGTTGTAAAACCCTAGCATTATTGAGTGCTCGTATTAATAATATTGAAGTGTTGAAAGAGAATTCTTAATCTTCTTAAGTTAAGCTTTTATATTCCGCATTTAAGCTTAAGTGTTTGTTTAAGTTAACTTCTATATAAGATCGTATAAGCTCAACTGGGATCAACAAACTCAAATGAAGCCTCAACAAGCGAGATAAAAAATGTCAAATTCGAAAAGGAACTTAATGAACAAAAACCTCTAAAATCTAATCCTAAGTATATACTTATTAATGATAGAAAAATACCTCTTGCCAACAATGAAGAAGTTAAAGCTTTTTATAAACCGTCTTTAAAAACCGAAGTAGGATCTTCTAAACTTAAGACACGATCTAAAACTCCACCATCTAGAAAACCAAATAATCCTCATCCTAGGTCTAAAACACCTTAACCAAGAAGAAACCAAAATAGGCAAAACTACAATAACGATAGTAATCAAATGTGGAACTATCAACAAAGCTACAATCCTTGGGGTATACTACCACTTTTCATGCATTCTAGTCAAATGTTAAACATGTTTGGACCAAACAACTTTGGACCAAAGAGGCAATGGGGACCGAATAGCTAGATGAACATTCCTTGAGGCAATCTTGAAGTTTTCTCACCATTGACTTTTTCAAAGTCTATATGTCATCTTGAAGATTTTTGTTGAAGACCGCCGGGTACGCCATTCTTTCACAACTTATTGCCATGCTTAGTTAAATATGCTTTGGTTGATTACGTTGTTTGTATAGATATAGCTTACTATCTTTCTTTCTTTGTTTGATTATTTATATATACATATATTCTCATACTTATTATATTAGATATATATATAAATATAAATATATATATATGCTTGCACATAACCTAGATACGTCATTAGTTGACTTTCTAGAACTCCAGGAAATTATTCGTTATCGAACCCTTTCCTTCCCCCTTCGTGTTACTTTTGATCTTTTATGTTCAACATGAAATTCTATTATGTCCACTTTTAGAAGACTCATGATGATGAAGGGATATGAGTCAAGTGGACTATTATCATGAAAGAACGCCTTCGCACGTGAACACTATGGATGAAACAAACTCCTTTTGCTGACTATATTCTATCTCCGTTATCATCTCTCAAACCTCACCTATCAACCCATCATTCACTCACATTTATATATATATATATATATATATATATATATATATATATATATATATATATATATATATACATACATATATACATATATACATATATACACATATTCACATATTCCCGAACACACCTCAAACCCCTCATCAACTTAACACTTTGATCATTTTATCCAAAATTGTCAAAGGTAAACTTTAATTATCAAAACGGTAATTAAAAATTGTTAAGTATTTCATCATCGTGCCAATTAACGCTTACGTATTTTTGATATATTATAAATCTAATTATATACGTATTAATATGTTTGTTCCAGAAACTTGAACTGCGAAAACTCAAAATTTAATGGGCGGCCCCCTTAAAGATTAAGGGGACCGACTTGTTATCGAGGGCGGTCCCCTTAATGTTTAAGGGGACCGGCCATCTGATACTCCCAAATTCGTTTTCCACCTTAAATCCATTCCCAAACACTCCATTTGTTCATAAATTCCTCCCTCACCACTGCTGTGAACGAACCAAAACAACCAAAACCACCAAAATCCTTCACCAAATCACCAATACGGGGTTGTTTCGCAAGGGACAAACGCTAACCAAACATATAACAACATCTTTTGTAAGTTTTCCAACATACATTTCATCACATTTCATTCAATTTGGTGTCTAATCAATAATTAGGTATTTTGTTAAAATTTATTTTAATTCGAATTTTAGTGAAATAGAAGCTAGGAATTGAACAACCAAATGCTTCCCATAGGATTAGGATGATATATTGCAACTCAAACTTAGTATAACACATCATTTTGTCAAAATCTTTAATCGCCCATAAACCCTTGTTGAATTTCATTTTTCAAAAGGCACATTGTTGATATAACTCTTAAAAACTAGTTAAAACTTACTACATTATATTAGTTTAATGTTGTAAACAATCAAAACATATTTCTCAATTCGTTATAAAATGGTTCATGAAGACAACATGGGCGTTTGGTTCATGAACAAATTATAATTATATGTAGTTATTTAAAACTTAAAACTAGCTCATAAAATTTGTTAAAACTATTAGAGTCAATAGATGTCATCAAGATATATAATCAATATTGTTGGGAATTATATTTATTGATTTGATGATACAAAACAAGAATGAAACATGAAGGGCTTGAAGTGACAATAAGGAATTCTACAAAAGATGGGAAGGACTTGCTTGCAAAAGAAGTTTTATTTATTAGTCATTCGTAGTATCTTGTAAACCCTAATCCTCTAGTATATAAAGAGGACATGGGTCATTAAATTAATTCATTCAAGTCTTCCATCATGTAGTCGACTAAAAAGGTGTGTGTGTGTGTAACCTAGGCGTAGGAGATAAAAGCCTAGGGATTATTAGTGTTTTAGATTAGAGAACATGTTCTATCTTGATCAAAGTAGAACATGTTAATTGTGTTAGTGTTAAAGTTAATGATAATGAAAAACCTTGTTCATGATAACGTTAATTCATTGTTTGAATATTCCGCTTTCGTTATTATGTGTTCCTAGATATAGTTACTATTAGACTTATCAAGTCTAGAGCCCGCAACGATCAAGGAGTGTTGGGTTCCTACATGTGGTATCAGAGCCTGGGGCTCGTGATATCTAGGATTCTACAAGGTTTTTAGTCGAAGAGAGATGAAGAAAATCGACTTTGGTTTAAATTTTCGTAACTTTCTGCAGTGTTGTTTTCAAGAGGCGATATCTTGTTCGTTAACCGTTGGATCGGGCTGAAACTTTTTGTGAAGATTCTTGGTATATCTAGCTATTATTCCACCGGAGGGATTTTCAATCTGAGCTTTTATGGGAAAGTTCTGGTGTGACGAAAACTGCTGCAGACAAAGTTTTTGTAAGTTGATTTTTAGGGTTTTTGTATTAACATACTTCCTAAATTTGTTCTTCTGTAAATTTAATCCAGTATGGAAGGTGATTAGACGATTAATGATGCTTACTTTTTATTAAGAAAAGCTCTTAGTGTGAAGATTACGCTTACGAATAACTGCTTGAAACCCTAAGCTGATCTTGATTATTTATTGCTGCTGATGTTGATTTATTGTCGTTGTGGAGTGGACAATCACTAATCTCGTACAACTGAAAGAGATATTATATTGATCATAGGTCAGTGTATTAATGGACTGAATTCTTATTCGAGTTTTATTAATTGTTCAAGAGGGTTGGTGTAGCAGATATTATGACTCGATAATAATAATTGTTCATCAAGGTTATTATATCGACTGGAGCAGTATTGTATAAGGTCTTCAATATAATACATTATATTGAGTATTATATGCATCGTGGGATCACATGGGTCGGTTAGTGTTTGCTAAACTGCATGATAATTCTCGACTTATCCGACTGGTTGGTGCAATGGTAAACCTCGTACTGTGTTTTGGGTTGATGCATGGAGTTTTAATTAATTAAATGCATGTCGGTGGTGAGCAGTTATGGGTCAATGATTGGTGGAGATATTGGATTCGTACTTATGATTCGGTGGTGATGGAATTCGCAATCAATATTGCTTGTCGTTTTGCACAATTGATGGATGAATTAAATTAATATCCTCGTACTGAATTCATGAAGCGACATAAGTTTGGAGTTGTTTTAAATCAATGGAGTATACTGATGTGTTTCAATCGTACTGCTTATTTCAAACTACTGCTGTATGTTTCAAAGTACTGCTCTCTCAAACCAAGGTACTGCTGCTCGTATATTGAAAGTACTGCTCGCTATGTTCAACGTACTGCTTTAAGGTAACATTTATTTCAAAGTACTGCTCGTTCATTGAAAGTACTGCTGCGTTTGTTCAAAGTACTGCTACAAGTTTTATTGGTGATCATGATTCACGAGCAGTAAGGGGAAGTACATATGATTGATTAGAGATGGTTTTACACACACAGAATGGTTATTTGGTTCACACACACGGGAAGAAGTTTATGTTCTTAAAGGATTTTAAAAGGCTCGTATTTGTTCGTATTAGAATAATTGATTACGAAGAAGATTGTTTATCACTTATTTGAAGGTGAAGTGGAGTTTCTTGGATGAGTGTTCTTATCATACCTTATAGCAAGAGGTAACTTGTTAGTGCTTTATTGTTGTGACAAAGACTTGATGAATCTAGCAAATTGGTGTATTATCTATAAACTGAAGGTGTTTAAAGTCACGTTTGCTATCACTTTAAGGAGTTACATTGTAGTGCTCAGTGTCTCATATTATTTGAGGATTTCGTCAAGAGGTTGCGGTCTACTCATATTTTTTGTCCTTGGTATGAGTTTGGAGTCACATGGTTAGTACAAGATATAAGGCACAAGTTTGGGTTATTCTACTTCTTCATCAAATACGTTATACTTGATTTTCTTCATCAGTGATCATTACAAGAAGCTTACAGATTTGAAGAATCATGAAGATGGTTAGCACATTAATTTCAGGGGAAGTATTTTATCATGTGTTTTAATCATTTGATGTACATGCACCACTCAAGGGGAAGATTATTTGCATATGTTCTCTATTTGTTGATAACAAAAAGGGGAAGAGATGTTAGAAGAGATTTGGAGTAGCATGGCATGGCTTAAGGGGAAGACAAGATTGTTTCATTCATGGCGAGATTGAATTATCTCAACTTTTCTACTTCGTCTAAGGAAGTTCGTACAAGAAGGTATTTGTTTTGTCATCATCAAATAGGGGAAGATTGTTGGGAATTATATTTATTGATTTGATGATACAAAACAAGAATGAAACATGAAGGGCTTGAAGTGACAATAAGGAATTCTACAAAAGATGGGAAGGACTTGCTTGCAAAAGAAGTTTTATTTATTAGTCATTCGTAGTATCTTGTAAACCCTAATCCTCTAGTATATAAAGAGGACATGGGTCATTAAATTAATTCATTCAAGTCTTCCATCATGTAGTCGACTAAAAAGGTGTGTGTGTGTAACCTAGGCGTAGGAGATAAAAGCCTAGGGATTATTAGTGTTTTAGATTAGAGAACATGTTCTATCTTGATCAAAGTAGAACATGTTAATTGTGTTAGTGTTAAAGTTAATGATAATGAAAAACCTTGTTCATGATAACGTTAATTCATTGTTTGAATATTCCGCTTTCGTTATTATGTGTTCCTAGATATAGTTAATATTAGACTTATCAAGTCTAGAGCCCGCAACGATCAAGGAGTGCTGGGTTCCTACAAATATATATATTGATGTTTTAGGTTGTATTCATCTAGATAAGGGAGCATTTGGTTTATCTTGAAAAAGACATTTTGAAAACCAAAATTCATATTTTAACCTTTTAAACATGTTTATGCTAAGTCAAACTCTTAAGAAAAAGCAAGATATATAATCTAATATATATCTAGCCTTACTTCGAAATGAATTATGATATCATACTCTTTGACATCGTATATTCTAAAAGAGTTTAAAATCAAAATATAAGGAACACTGTGAAAACTACTTCATAGAATATTTTTTTTTGGTCGAAGTAGAATTTCGTTCCACATATATTGCATATAATTATATATATATATATATATATATATATATATATATATATATATATATATATATATATATATATATATATATATATATATATATATATATATACTAGCTTTCAAGGCCCGCCCGATGGGCGGGCATGACTTATAAAGTTCCTTGTAAGGTATTAGTTAAGTAGGATTTGTTTTTTAATGCGGTTTGTTTATGTTTTTCAATTTTTAGTTTAAAATAGGTGGTCTATTTATTTACTTCTTAAGATATTAGTGTCCCTCTATCTTAGAATATTAGTATATTTTGACATTTTGTAAGCAACTTTGTTCTTAAATATTTTTGCTCTGTATTATATAATAGTTGTTTTATAATATATAGATGGATTGAATTCTAAATGTATTTTTATTTATATAATTTTGATCAAGTATTCTATAATACGAACAATAATATTTAAGGCTAAAGTCATATTGAAATTGTCAAAATAGACTTATATTTTGGGACGTAGGTAGAATTTACTTGTACTTACGTGTACTCAACTAACAAAGTATTTTAACAACCTCCCAAATCATCAAATAGCTAAGGATCATAATGTATATAAGGTTTTGTTCATCTGAAAATTTTGCGTTTCAGTTACAATGTTTGGCCTTGACTTTTATTAATAGTCATTGCAAAACACACCACAACGGGGATTTGCTTGTGTTTAAGTTTAAACGGCATCTTAGTATCAGAATGGCTTTTTCGCCTATGTAACGGGCTGAGATATGGGATTCACCCATATCCTTTGTACTTAAACGTTTTTTGAAATAATATATTTACCGGGTCTTTTGCCGCTCGTTGCGGCGAGACTTTTAGGCCTTTTTTTGTTAGTATAAGTCTGTTTGGGTTTATGAATATGATGTTTCTAGTTTGGCATAACTTATTAGCTATGTAAATTTAAGTTTTACACACAAATATAAGGTCCAAGTAAATTAAGTCTATAAAACTCAAGAAGTTAAATATACGGATCAAGATATTGATAAACTATAAACATTCTTTTTGTTAAGTAATAGAAAAATTATTAAGACATTTGTTTATTGCACGGGTTATATCAATACATCATCATAAAATTTAGTTCGGTACCATATTTTAAGATTGTAAATGACGTATAGGACAAATGACTTAAAAGTGAAAACTAATTTTGCGGTCATCAGGAAATGCAATTAAGTGGGTTTGTTACCACTTAGAGGGCTTAGTATGGTGGTTTGAGCACCCTCGCCATCCGAAGTGTACCCAAGTCATACGCAAGCCATGACACCAAGTACCCCCACGCCAAACCATTCACTAATTCCTTGGCTTGAGCCAAAGGAATATTTTCGTTTTCTGTTTTTTAATTTTAATTGGGTTTTTGTGTTGAGTTTGTGTTTTAATATGGGTCGTGAAAGAGTTGTTTTGGTTTGAGCCATGAGGGAGGAGGTTTTGGGTGTGTGAGCGAAAAAGGATATTTTGTTGAGGTGGCATGACGTGATACCGTTTTTTGGGTTTTGGCTTGAGCCACCGTACTTGATGCTCTTAGATCAACCATGTTTCAACTTGATATTTTAGATGATTACGCAAAGAAATACTATTACAATAAACATAAAGTTCTGATTTTGTAGGTATATTCATTACATTTTGTGTTAGTTTCAAACCATCTTACAAGTTTAGTGCAAGATTCATTCTTACTTTGGTTAATTTGCCAAATGTCTCATCGATTAGAGCTAATACCTTTTCTTTGGCAACATAAACTTGATCCCTATATTTTTCCATCACTACTACAACATAAACTTAATCCATTAAAACACAAGTGAGGAATCAGTAGCTTTAAAGCTCGTTGATTTCTTTTTTACTACTCAATATTTATTTTTTTACTTTTTTTTCATTTAGGTAATCTTGGTCTACGACCTTTTCCCGAATAGTAGGGGTTTGAACCCACCGTCACACATACTCAAACCACGTAAACCCTCCTATTTCAGAAGGTTGCCGAGGTCACTTCCAGTTGTTTGTACCTAGCAAGAATTTAGCTTGAGACGTCACACATTTATGTGATATCTTCTTACTACTCTAAGTTGTTGATTTAAAATTAAACTATTTTCTATTTTGCACAATATAATACTTGAAACTATGTAGAATTCATTGATCATATGACACAGGAAAAACGTTAAGAGTTATTAATGTATGGTGAAAAATGTGATCTGGATGTCAGTATCTGACCGAAGATTTCAAGGAACCATGAAAACATCTATATCAATGATGGACTCGGTGACCGAGAGACCTAGGGGTGTCAAAAGGTTCGGCCCAACCCGAATTGATAATGCCGTAAAAGACCAGGTAACAACCCCATAACAGGTCTATCAAAAACCCAATATCCAATAGGGTCGGGTTTTGGGTACAACTAACGTATATTAAGGCTTATCAGGTTCGGGTTCAAGCCGACAATTCAAATATTTTTTATGCCTTAGTTTATCATATTTAGCCCACCTAAATAAGTCATGTCATACATCCTTCACAAACGACATGTCATAATCTATACATCGTTAATAAAGTAGATAGATTAACAAAGAGTAAATAACTGAACTTCTATAC
Organism: Artemisia argyi; assembly: GCA_030686995.1. NCBI lineage: Eukaryota > Viridiplantae > Streptophyta > Magnoliopsida > Asterales > Asteraceae > Artemisia > Artemisia argyi. The sequence goes on along the minus strand of CM060692.1, from coordinate 4,925,775 downwards.
AAAGAGATTAGACACAACTAAAACAATTGATGACAGTTATTAATATTTTTGGCCAATTAACTTCATGCCCTCAATAAGTCAATAGTGCAGCCATTATTTTGCAACATGACCAGTGCCTCGTACCATGCAACTCGATAATTAACCGTAATCTATGAACCATTATTTATCTCAACACTTAAATGAATGGATTGGAACTTCAATCAAGTCAAATATTTCCAATTTTCATTGGATAAACTCATTGCTTAATATGACTTCCAAAATTATATGGAGTATTCTGATTGTCATCACCAATAACTCCAAATCTACAGACCTCCAAGCAAAAAACGTCTAACTGGCGAGCCCATTAAATCTTGGACAATATAGCAAAGCAATAAATATTTCAAAAATGATACCAGCTTGAATTGTATACATAAAGAAAAGAGTTACATTTGTAGCAACCTCATATGAGAAGAAATAAATAGTGTTAAATCAAAGAGATTGTCTTACTTGACTGTAAATATAGCACATTACATCCCACTATAGTCCTGTTGTTTTAATCTTCTCCTGAAATAATGTCAAATGGAGTATAAGTTGGAAGAAGATTTTTTGTCAAATAATGCACTAAAGCTTCAAATCATTTGGAAAAATCAAATTCATATACCCATAAACCATTTGGGAATCCAATCAAGATGACTTCTAGTTGAATCAGCTATTGGATAGAACCGATCCTGTAGCAAGTTAGTGGCAAAGGGTCGAATCAGTTATCTTTTATCTATCACCTTTATCAAATATAATATAGAATTTCATCGCATGGAAAATAGCAACGGCCTTAGAGAGCAATACTCTTGTATCGTCAGATGCAATTTTACCACTCAGAAACCTCCATCTTATATCAAGTTTAGCACTTGGTTCTAATCCTTGTCCAACCCGCTTCTTCTTTATAGCACCAATAGAGGTGTCTGGGAGTCTTTTTTCACCACCAGCCACCAGTTCGCCCAAAGATGTATGAATATCTCCACAACAAAACCATTCTCCTTTAGGCAATGTTTGTAAATATTTGCAACATGTAAGTACTATTATTTGGAGGAATGAACAGCATGAGGAAGAAACTCTCACTCAAACTAATGGCCCATGACCTGACATCATACAGTAAATCCTATAATATCACTGTTAACAATTAAATAAGTGCATTGAAATGAGAGTAAAAAGTCTATCAAATCAGTTTAGAGGAATGGGAAATAGGTACCTTTCTGACACAACCATTTGACCAGCCTTAGGGTCCTGAGTAATGACATTACGGTTCAAGAAGTTAGCTAACTTTGGCCAATTTTGTATACACTCCACAACTCCTTGCAATACCTTTCTGCAAATCTGGCACAATAAATGGATGTTAAGAAAAACTTAGTACTTAACCTTCCAGCCTATTTTTGAAACACAGACTTGTTAAGATGGTGATGTTAGTCGTAATTCTGTTAATCTCTTAGTGCATTTAACTTTAAAAGGCGAATAAAAGGTCGAATAGTTGACCCTCATTGAAGTATCATTTTTAGACAGTTTTCGAGCCATATACCAATCTATATACATTTTTCCAAGACTCTGGTTAAAAATTCATAGCATTGATTCACATATATACAATAATGGCCCTTTTAGTTACCATTAGATACTTGGATAATCAAACTTTGTCAAGCACATAATTGCCTATTTGATTATTACAGCTTTAAAAGTCAGAAACACATACAATACCTTATGCAGCCCATGTTTTGATCTCAATTATCCAACATTGCATAACCACTTTCAAAATGAACATCGAAACACTGCCTTAATAGGCAGTGCTTGAACAGACAAAAAAATTTATAGGGAGTGTCAGTTCCTGTAGTGGAAAATGGATGTAAATAAAAGGTATAGAAAAGGTGGGTCGAAGTGGGTCAGGTTGGTTAACGGGACAAACGGGTTTGGTTGACCAATTAGTTTTTACTTTTCTTTTGAACTCCACAACAACCTATGTTAAAAAAGCAGTAAAATTCTATTACCTAAAAGTATAAACAAATTACAACGAAGGACCTATAGTAGAGTATTAATTTAATAGAATAGTTTCTCATAATATCCATCACTTCATTTATAAAGCTAGTTCACATAGATATTATTATGATTATTATATAAATAGAAGGATAACCTTACCTTGTGGTCTTGGAGAAGGAATATGCATTACTAACCTGAGATTCTGGATACTAATGTTTCTAACTATCACTTTATTCGTAGTTGTGCTCCCGTAATCCTTTGTGTCTCCAACATACTGGATGATTCCTATATAATCTGATAAATCAAAGAATAATGTTGAGAGAATGATTTTTAGCATGATCGCAACTTATAGATGAGAATACTTGTAAGAATGGAATCTTTCAAAAGTCTCCACCATGTAGCTGAACATGGTGAAATGACGGCTATCCTGTAGCTGAAAACCACAATTCAGATGTTTAAAAATAATGCACTGGACATACCATAACTAACTCATTCATATAAACAATTTATTGTTAAATAAAAGATTTACCACTCCATGGTGTGTTTTGTGCACCAGGATTACTACCTACATTAGGATTACAGTATGCTAATCGTTGGATTACCTAGAGCTAACCTATCTAAACTACACCCAGGTCATGAGCTGAATCAAGACGCTAGCCCTTTAATAGATAGATTGAGGCTCAGGCTTGCAATTGGAAAACTAATACTCAACGCAATGCATCAAGCACAAGTCTTAGCTTGGCTTATAAAAGCCAAAAGACATTATAGCCACCATCTAACCATAATAACATCCACACTATAAACTACTATACCAAATTATCAGAATGAAAAAGATAGTAAGCTTACCTTCTCAATTAGATCCAAACACCCTTCATTGTCTTTATTTGTCGACCTTTTTCCACTGGATCCCCTCCAATTCATACTCTTCATGATTATAGTAGCAGTAGTAAAGCAAAAATATTTTAGAACAACTTAACAAATATTCATAATTGAAATTTTTGTGCCTTTTTAAAAATAAAGCTAAAGAATATAATATCCGTATATGATTAGAGAAAGACCATTGGCTCTTACCACTTGTTCAAGCTTACAAAGATGCCGAATGAAGTGTTGTTGCAGCCTCTCATTAGCATAGTTAATTAGCAGCTTAGAGCTATTTTTCTGAGAATTGTTGTTTGGTCCATCAGTCCTAAATGCCGATTCTTTATCATGTACTTATGTGGCAAATTCTAATTAAGAGGTGGTTTGTAGTTTAATTGAACCTAGGACTTTCAGATTATCATTAACAAATCCAAAAACTCTAATTGTTCACTTAAAAATAAGTATCAGAAACATACAAAATATCTGACCTTACATCTACATGAAGTATTGAATATTTAGATTTTTATTTGATACTGCAAATACATTCTCCTGCAATTGAGCAAAAGCATATTAGTAGGTACAAAAAGGTAAAAATGAAGTTTGAAACAATGAATATTACAAAAATCTAATATGCAATTGAGCAAAAGCATATTAGATTTTTGTTTGTCTATCTGCGTTTGAGTACCCTCATCTTCATTGTCATTGCCGCCCATCGTACATGATTAAATAAAAATGTAAAATTACAACGACTTTAGGGCTTTTGGAATGATTTTCACAAATTCTATGTCGGCAATAATAGTCTTTAGCAGATGCAAGGTCAAGGTTGCATCCTTCTTGACAGCGTGGGGACTGTGAACTTTGGTAAGACGCTCTAGATCTATTTATCATGGGAGCCAGCCAAATAAGGTTAAACGAACACCCCCTTAAAAAAGGTCTTTCTGTTTGGGAATGCTTGGAGTAGATTGATCAATTAATGCATTTGTTAAATGCTTGCAATCACGAAATTATGTTTGGCAAACCATTTGAGAAGGAATAAAAATGATCATTTGCAATCCAATAGAGTCAAAATACACTGTTTTGCAAATGCGCAATCCTAACCACTCCCTTACTACTTCTATCTCATCACAACTTTCTCTTCGCTACATTTATTCCTAAAGGAGATGCTAAGTTGTTAACACACCCATAAAACAAACACCGGGTGTATTTATTTTTAAACAACAAACAATAGAAAATTTACTTACATTTAGATTTAGCACGGTCCAACTCCTGAATAACCAAAAAAAATAGTCAGCATAACTTCAAAACATAAAAATGATGAAGTAAAAAAGAATGGAATAAAAAATGAACCTTTTCTTCGCGTTCACGAGCACGTTGCAAATACTCTTCTTTATCAAATTTCCTTCTGAATGTATTTTCAACTCCAGCACCCTGCATACATAAAATTATTAATTAAGACGAATGGGAACCAAATTTTTGGCATTTGGATTGCATTTTAAACAGTTAACGAATGGGCATCATAGATCTCTAAGATGAGAATGAATGGACTTGCATTCTGAACTTAACCATGGGGTTTCTTAATGAACCCCAACCTGGATGTGGCTTCGTTTTATACATTCTTCTTCTTCATCTGGTGTCAAGTGAAGCACCAGATACAGAACGTGAGTTTCACCTGTCACATAGTCTCCGGATCTCGAGACTCTAAGTCTTGCTGGTTGTGACAGTTTGGCAGAACTTCGCGTGCCCTTTGGATGTCTAAAGCTCAAATTCATCAGCCTTAGTAATACACAATTGAGTACCCTTAACCTTGGGCTGACTCCAAATCTCCAGAAGTTAGATCTTAAAGATTGTCATTATTTGGTAGAAATTAAAACTCCCTTTGGATGTCTAAAAAAGTTTCTCTACTTAGACATTACTGGTTGTCAGAGATTTGAATCATTATCTATGGACAAACGGTTATTAGTTGATGATGGCTCCTTATCAGAGTTGTATGTAACTGTGGAGTCCTTTGATGTATGGCCATTGCACGCGATTGAGCAACAACTCGGGGGCTTTATACCACCTGGTCGCAACATTTTCAGTCATGAAATCCATCTCAGTTGTTGTTCTTGGAAGGCCAAAGTCACATATCTTTAGGTCAGAATTTGCATTCAGAAGCAAGTTGTTTTGTTTTAGATCTCGATGCAATACATTTTCGTCCAAGCTATCCTTCCCACTGTAGAGTTATTAGTTAGCCACTCTCCAAATGTCTCAAAATTCCGTTCACCCTACGCATCAAAGAGAAAAATGTGAAGTTAAATATACATATAGATTATGCCGTCAAAACAGGTACGTTGCAAGGGAAAAAAAGCAGTGTTCTGTTAACAGTTTCCCAAATTGAACTATAGAGATCCGATTTACACAGTTTTACCTTTGCTAACAAATTTCTTAGTACCTGCTACTTAAATTGTGATATTACAACCGATAAAGCTTCATCTTCATCCCCGGGCGTCAATGTCTCTACCAAGTATTCCTTGACAGACACGCTTATTCGATATTATTGATTGCTGCACGCACCTATATACAGTCCAATAAGTATGTATCAATTCTGTTAAAAGGGAAGGTTATCATACTCCTTGATTTCTGCCCGCACCTATATGCCAACTATGCCAATTACTTGTGTAGCAAATATAGGATATCCGTTTTTTTACCACGTGTTGATTTTGTTTTAACAGGCCGTAAACTAATAGCTCATGCATCTAATGTATATGACTCTGGGATAAGTGGGACGTTAACGGACAGCAACAAATGAAAACAAAGGCGGGGTGAAAGGACAACTATATCATCTGGGATAAGTGGGACGTTAATTGACATGCTCACAAAAATACATCAAGTGGATTAAAACCATGAAAATTTATTCATTCACGTACGCACTAATTGGTACCCCTCCAATGCAAACTTGGTTACAAAGTTTAATGATAAGTGTTCCATTAGTTACCAAAAATGAATATATGATTGTTTTGCAAAGAATATACCCAAATTCCTCGGACAGGTATAGACTATGGTGTTATAGAAAGTTCTTGATTATCTGAATATTTAGAAGGTATCTAAGAATTTGAATATACAAATTCTAAATCTACACTCATTCTTTTGTCTTATTATTATTCCATCCAACCCACCTTTTTTATTGATTTTGTAAGTTGCAATAGAGGGGGCACTTAAATGATGGAAGTTGTAGATGCTGAATATGGCCCCATATAGGATTCGGAAGGATTATGTGTCCTATCTCGTAGGCAAAAGATCATAATTAATGGCCCTGCAAAGTCCTAATGTTGGTGGGTACTGTAGAAAGAAAGGTAGGTTGCTATCGAAATGGATCAGGTATCTCTATTAGTAACAGCGTAAATGGATCTGGTAGCATGGGAAGAATGTATGGGAAAGTGGGGTAAGGACTAAGGGTCAAGGGACTTTCATCGAGGATGCGCACATGCAAAGATGATGCCCATGCTCAGGCAACGTCTGCCTCCACACTATCGTCTTCCCTTGCATCATCATAATACTACCCAATCCACTCACATAGTGTTGTTGTTCGGGCAACGTACCTTTTAAGAAGTTGACACCGACAATCGCCGTCATAGCTGATATCATGTTGTGTCCCTAAAACAACAAAAAAATGACAGTGGAAGTCAGAAAATATACATATAGCCTGATAGTGAAAGTATGTGACAACTAATTAGGTGAAATACCTCGTGGCCTCGTCTAGAACGCTTGTTACTTGTAAGCGAATCACCAAGACATGCTTCTACTGTGTATTAAGCAGTAATTTTAGGTAATATGATGCTAGAATATTTGAAAATTTATATTTTTTTAAAGTTTGTTTATAAAAATTTATCAATTTTGTGGCACTTAGGTTATCTGAAACTGATTGTTTGACCCCTAAGTAATAAGAGCTAACCAAACATAAACAAAGGTTTATTATGACATCAGGTAAGAATAGTTCCAAAACACAAATCCAAACGCAACTTATGTGATGCCTATTTCATGCTCTGTACAAAACACGTGTCATTTTAGTAACCTACATTATAATTATTTCACAAGCAAATAAGTAGCTTAGATGAAACAAATTGCTTCTACGTATGTGCTAATTTTGGGGTAAATTAGGGAGTCTTAAGCAAGCTTACTTATTTGAAAGTGCATATCTAGGCTAATATTGATATTACCATTTTCTACTCAAACTTAATCTCAAACCCTTGAATAAATGGACTGAATGACACCTTCTAACAAATCATTCTTTTCCCAGGTATAATTGTCTTTTTATAACATAAGCAAATTCAAACGATATTACGTTAATTGATGCTTATGTGCACGCAACAACATTAGGTTCATTTAAAGTCACCCAGCGGCGATATTGTTGTATCCTGAGCTTGAGATCTAACTGAGGCTTTGGAATAGTATTAAGAACACTACACTACACCAGTTGTTACATTTTTTTACCCTTTCCTTACCTTTAGAACACTACATCATGTGATAGCTTTATTATCAATTTGCAAGGAATACATCATTAATGCTCCTGGGTCTTTAATTGGAGGCCCAAACCATCAAGTGTCATTCTTCAAAACCTGTAACGATTTTACACAAAATATGAATGAAAAAGAAAAAGAAACATAATTAAAAATATCAAACGCAAATTAAGATGTGTACACACTAAACTCCGCATTTGGCCGAATAATGAAATGTTTGTCGACAATTCTTTGGTCACCGAGAGAAAGATAGTATCTGATGCCACTCTGGCGCACCTCAATCCAGTCGTTAACGCATGCTTCTTCACTTGCAGATGGATGCCTTAAATACATCTCGAAGAAACTGGAATGATTATCTAAGCACACTTATTAGCAAGACTCTATCATGACTTCATGAGAAAGAAAGTGTATAGACTTGATGACTCACTTATCGATCTGTGCTTCATTCTTTGGAAAAGAGTAGACTGGTTGTTCACTTTCTGACTGATACATGAGTTTGGCGTATTAGTGGGTCAAACAATAAAATAAAAGAAATAGAGGTTATAGAAGAAGGCAGACCTTGCTTTTACATTTGAGTTTCTGTATTGAATCTCTAAATGATGCACCAAAACTGTTGTTAATTCTGATCTACAAAAAGCAAAATTTTATCAGGAAAAGAAGTAGATATAAGATGAGGCTGGAACCTTAAATGTCCTACCTGTGCCAAAACTGCTAAATCCGTTAAAACTGGAATAATTACATTGGCATTAGTCGGAGATCCCAATGCTTCCATCCTAGTTATAGATCCAACTAAGAATGCTACATTAACAACTGAGCCTGCATCAAAGCAATTCCAAACACCCTCTTAATGAAACACCGCTAGGCCATTTGGTGCATTTTAAACCTTATTGACCTGTTCCAGTTTCATTTTCTACTTTGTTTAGAAGATTGGCCCCGTATGTCCTTATTCTTAATTAAAAAGCATCCTGTACATCATGTTTAGCGATTAATGGGTTTGCATCCCCCTTCATATGCCTTGACCTTTTCACCTATTTGCCCATCATAATCTCAGAAACTGATAAATAATTATAAGGAACCAAAGTGAACAATTAGCAATCCCAACACCTAACTGATGAAAGCTAAACTATTTTAACCAAATCTACTAAATATTTTAAATAACCAAATCTACTAATGTGAAACAAAAAATAAAGATTTTATGTACTTACTTGGTCGTAAGGTTAAAACCATATATTTAATGTTGTGAGCATCATATGACCATCTGTTGGGAAATTAATGGCTACACTACGCTACCAAGAAGATTAATACAATTGAAATTATATGAGGTATAATAGAGATACTGCTACCTCTTCATGTTGTTGTGCTGATAAAGCCAGCATATGCCTTTGTTCAGTTATAGAGTTCTGGATATCATAAGTGGCATTCTTAAAAAACATGCATACAAAACAAAAGTTATCTCCCACAATGGTACTGCAAAAAAAATATAGAATAAATCAAATTGAATACAATACATGAACATATTAGGGTTTTCAGAAAAGAGAGAAAGTCGACATACATGATTATTAGGGTTTTGATAAAAAGGAATAGTATTTTTTTTTTCTTACGTGAATCAATATAAAACATACTCCATAGTTTTTATCATAAATAATTAATTACACATGTTTATAGATTTGGTGTTGCAAAATATATTCCAAAAATCATGTTGGTCTAATGGTTAAGACTTATGTTAATGTTACAAACCACCCAGGTTCAATCCTTACCGACTCCATTTTTAATGGTCATTAATTCCGAATTTTAGTCCCTCTAATGATTGCTTAGGTGGACAAAATGTAATGACATGGCTGATAATGAATTATTGGGCATTGACTGGGCAATGAGGTGGCATATTCTTCAAATGCCTCCTGTTATATATAATGTAGATATATATATATATATATATATATATATATATATATATATATATATATATATATATATATATATATATATATAACATATGCATAATAGTTGTTTTTGTCTTAATTTTATTTTTGTTGTTATATTGTTTAGGTGGAAATGCCTAAGACCACGGTTGGTGATGTCTCCAAAACCAAACAATACATTCCAAATGTTTCCTCTACTCCCGGCATGTCTCCTTCAGTTGCATGTTTCTATCGTCCCATTAAAAATAGAAACATTCATGAAGGAAGAATTGTCGATCCATCTTTCTATGAATCTGATCAAACCGAACGAATGTTCTCCAATATTCGTTTTGAATGTCTTTACCAAATCAACGAACCAATCATTCCTCGTTTTATCCTCGACTTCTATAGCCAAGTGACGGTGCAAACCGATCCCTATGGTCAACTCCTTATTTCCTTCATGATCCAAAATCAATTCATCACTCTTACTCTTGCTCAATTTGGACAAATTCTTAGAATCCCATACAACGGCCAGCCGTATTCTCAAATGAATGGGATCTTTCCTCTCTTGAAAGAAATCGTCCACAGGATGGCCCATACTATTCTGAGATTCCTAGTCCTGAAGACATTCGTCGATTGCTTGAACTAGAACGTCGTACGACTAGTCGAGTAATCAAGTCGAAGAATGTCGATATTCATGCAAATCAAATCCTCCTCAAAGAGCTAAGCCACGATATGAAAAAGTGGGAAGAACTCATTCGCGAGAATGCGTTTGGTACTGGTGGTCACCGTGATCATGTCACGACAAGCATTGCCCACATGTTATATTGTATAATTGCTGAAGAGAATTACAATTTGGCTTATCTTTTTGTTCATCGAATCATGTTCGCCAAAAACACCCCAAATGCCAATCTTCCTTACGGTATGTTCCTTACACGACTTTATCGTTATGTCATGGAACATTACCCACATCTTCAAAGAGATTACTACGTGCAAATCCTTCCTACTTTGAACCAACTTACTCTTGTTCGTACTCGTCGTTCTCGTAGTGACAAAGGAAAATCCCGTGTTCCTTTGTTCTCTAGGCCTCGTGGGTCTACATCTCATCGTGACGATGATGATGATGAGGTGGAAAATACCTCACGTGTTAGTACTCCATCCCCCACGACCTTTGTTGATAATCTTTCTGATATTGACGATAACGAGTATCAAGTTCCTCTTCCTCATGAACGTACCGATGAACTTCTCTTCACTCGTCAAACGTCCATTATCAACCGTCAACAACAAATGCATGAAGAAATTCGAGGAGGATTCAAATCTGTTGGAAAGATGTTTAGAAAGTTGATTGGGAAGAATAAGAAGTAGATGATGTTAATGTATTGCTACTTATTATTACTATTCTCTATTAGACATTTGTATGACTTGTTATTTGTCCGATTTATTCGGAAATACTTGTGTTATTTCTTGTTTATTTATTGGATGATGCTTAGACTTTAACTATTATCATGCTACTATCTTCATCATATGCTATGCTATGTTTCCTTTAAATGTGGGTTATAATATATTTGTTTGCATGCAAAATTTGTTTATATATATATATATATATATATATATATATATATATATATATATATATATATATATATATATATATATATCTCATCATTCCTAGAGTATATACTTCTAATAGAGCTTGCTGGAAACACAAACTTGAAAAATCACCCATTTCTGCAAATTTTTGGGTTTCTGGTCGAATGGGAAAACAGCAGATGGGCGGCCCCCTTAATTTCCTAGGTGGTCCCCTTAATTATTAAGGGGGCCGGCCTACAATTAAGGGGACCAGCCATCTGGAACTGGGTTCACTGTTTTCTTTTGCATCTTGTGAACCCTTTCTCTAGTATCAGCTACCATTTCCCATTTTAACCCAACTGATTTTAGAATCTCATTCAACTATTTCAAATACATACCTAAATCAACCATTTCCATACTATAAATTCCCTCCATAATCACCATTCTTCATCTCATCATTCATCATCAAAATCATCATGACTCCACCAAGCACCTCAAACTCCAAAGCCTCTAAGAAACAAAAGATTGTCATCATCCCTCCAAAACAACTCTTCATTAACTTAACAAATGAAGACAACAAAACCCCATCACCTCCACCTAAATGCTCATCTCCAAGTGCGCCTAATGCACCATCCAAAACACCTTCCACTCATAGAACTTCCTCATCCTCCATACCCTCAACCTCATCAATCAATGACTACATCAATTCACACTTGTCACCACAAGTATCATCACCACTTCCTACACAAGAACCTATCTCCACCCATCTTACCATCTCACTTTCACCAATAACACCACTTGATGCTCATCTCTCATCTCCACCAATTACACCACCATTCTTTGTCAATCCCGTGCCTTGGAGGTTACTTGAATCCCATGGGGATACTTGTCTTTGTTGCATCCACAACCGCACCATAATCTTTGGTCTTAGAGATGAAATTAAATATATGTTTTCATATATTGAACATTTGCTTACTAACCCACCACCACCACCAACTCCACCATCCTCTCCAATTATTCCTCCACCATAATTCTCACCCATTCCTCCACCATCACCATCATGCTCTCCAAATTAAGCATATGATATGCTTAATAAATAAAGCCTTTACTATCCTTTTGCTTGCAAGCTCTATGAAGTCCATGTACTCTTTGCATGATGAAGTATTCTTTTAGTTGTTAGTTTATGTACTAGCTATCCTACTTGTAATCTTTATTATTGTTACTTGTATTGTTGTGTCTTGACATAACCATTGCTTTAATATGAATGCTTCTTTTCAAAACATGCTTAATTATTTTCTTATCACCTTATATATGTTTGCATGTATATACTTGTGCTTCTAATATTTTTGTTTTGCAAAGCATTCCATAGCTCGTTCTCTTGGTGCCCCCAAACGAGGGGGAGTACACATCAAGGGGGAGATATTTTCCCGTCAAATTTTCACTTTTGAAAATTGTCGGCATAACCTTTTTGATTCTACAAAAAGGGGGAGAAGTAAATATAAACTCACTAAAATACTTGTTTAAAAACTAATTTTTGAGTTAATGAGTTTAAGTTTTGTAATCATCAAAAAGGGGGAGATTGTTGATATAAATAATGTTTAAAAACGTTATTAATATTTCTCAATAAACCTATGTTTTGATAATCACAAAACTCAAATCAAATTAAGTCAAGATTAAGACGTAAATAAGTATTTAGTAACAAATATTTACCTCTACATCTAATATCACTTAAGGTATGCATAAACTAAGCATCTTATGCATTACATGATCAAAGGAAACCTTGTCTTAAGACATAACATTTTATAAAATGATATTAACATTTTATATATATTTGTAAATCATTTTTTGTATTGTTATATTAAACTACAAAGATATGATTTCAAATTTCCAACCAAAAAGGGCAAATTTTATCCAGAAAAACTTTTCCAACGTTCAGTAGGGCGGCCCCCTTAATTTTACTAGGCGGCCCCCTTAATCATTAAGGGGACCGCCCACTAATTAAGGGGACCGGCGCGCTCTAGAACAATATTTTTTGGCCCTTTAAATACTGGATCATTCCACATATTTTTCTCACATTTTTGCACTAAAAACTTTCTGATCCAACCTTCATTTCTATATCAAAAATCCTTTGATCATATAATTCATAAGTCTTTGTTTCCAAGTGATCCAAAGCTTCATCCACTCAAGTGCAAGAAGAAGAACACTCCTCTACATCCATTTAATTGTAGTAGTGTTGTGATTAGCTAGTTTCATATTGTGGTTTTGCTAGATATTTGTAAAGTGTTGTGAGAACTTGTTGATTGTAGAAACTAGGTGTGTTGTAAAGTAGTGTAGTAGTTGTGATTTAGTTGTGCATAGAAGAAGGTGTGAAGTTGACAATGTGTGAAGTAGGTGTGAAGTCTTGAAGAAGTTGTGAAGGTGTGAAGAAGGTGTGAAGTCTTGAAGAAGTTGTGAGATTAGTTCTAGCTATGATTAGAACTCGACATTTAGCTTAGTGTCGTTAACTCGTGTAAGCCAAGGTGTGTAAGGTTTCTCCACCATAAGGAGTTTGTTGACATAATGAAGAAAACTCTCGAGTGTGGTACTCGGGGAGTGGAGTAGGGCAAGGAAGGTGTCCTTGTAGCCGAACCACTATAAATTCGCGTGTTGTGGTTTGATCTTTCTAACTCTATCTTTTCTTCATTCTATTTCAATACTTGCATTATTAGATTAGACTTGCTTATATTGGTTGTTGCTTGAATTCACTTGAGATCGAATCGAAAGTTTTTATAAGCAACAAAACATTTTAGAAATAAATTTAAAAGGACGTAAAACTATTCAACCCCCCTTCTAGTTTTCCACACATTTGCAAAGGGACGGCATTAGGCATCACATGAAGGCATCAGAGATCATAAGTGACACCGTCATAATGGCGACTTGCACAAGACAAAACTCTAATGATGGCGAGCTGACGATGTCACAACTTATAAAGTGAATCCATCACAAGTGTAAAAGTGTATATATTTTCGTATGTTTTTTTCATAATTTGTGTAACATCATGAAGTATCACTTAGGGAATGATTTTCTCCTGTAAGGGTTTACAGCCCCCAAAGCTCATTTTCATTGAAGATAAGTTATCCTTTTAATCATTCAATATGTTTATATGTTATTTGATTACTTGTTTCTCTTTTCTTCACTTTAACATGCTAGCTTAAGTTAATTAGTGTTTGCTTAGATCTAATTAAACCTAGTCATTGAATATTGATTTGTCGTCTATTGTTTAATTGATTGTCTCGCGTTAGGAGTAGGGGTTGTCAATCGGGTCGGGTTGGTCGGGTTCGGGTCATTCGGGTCGGGTCGAAGTCGGGTCAAGGCTAAAAAATATATACCCGAACCCGACCCTATTTGAACTCGGGTTAGTCGGGTTCAGGTCAAATCGGGTCGGGTCAAGTCGGGTTCTGGTTTGTGCCATTTATATAATCCCAAACTTTAATTTCTTAAATTTAGTAGATAAAATCTTAAACAAGTAAAAGGTACATGTATAAATCACTTAATTTTTTTGTTGCATTTGTTTGTTAGCACAGATTCTAAGACATTCAACATTAGATCATGAGTGGGAAGTGTACAGATTCTTGTTAGTTGAAAATCAAGGAGTTCCACTAACCAGGAAACAAGCGAAGCAAGATACCATCAATAAAGTTAGAAGAACACTCATGGGTTGGTAAAGCTACATTAGTGTACCAATTGCTTGTTCTTATAAGATTGTTTTGTTGATGGTTTATGAGATTTTGTTTCTTGGTCTGTGAAGATGCACCAAGATTGGCTCATTGTTGTTTAGAAGAATTTGTTAGTTTTCTTAAATTAATAACACGGTGCTAGTTCACTTTGTCTGAACTACTTGCATTTATAATTATTCTATTTTCTTAATTGTGGTTAAATACGACACATGGTGCTAGTTCAATTTCGACGTATCAAATCCAGCCTTCTTGGTTTTTCACTAGTGAATGCAGACTAAATTTGACACAGGGTTAAATGTGGAACGAAATTTACAATGGCAAGAGTTAGATTTTGGCCCATGCAAAAATTACTCGGTACCCAAAATACTAAGAGTTAGATTTTGGGCCACGCAAACTACACAAGAAGAAGAAAAAAAAATCCTCGGGTTAGTCGAGTTGATCCGAACCCGAATAGGCAAGTATTTTGAACCCGAGACCCGACCCTACTTAGTAATCGGGTAAATCGGGTTGACCCGAGTTAGATTTTGGACCTAAGTAATCCGACCCGATTATCCTTAGTCGGGTTCGGGTTCGGGTTCGGGTCCGGGTCGGATCGGGATTTATAACACCCCTAGTTAGGGGTGTGCACGGTTCGGTTTGGGTCGGTTTTTGGCTAAAACCGAAACCGAACCGAAACATTCGGTTTCTATAAAATCCAAAACCGAAACCATTCGGTTTTTGGCGGTTCGGTTTTTTGGCGGTTCGGTTTTTAGCGGTTCGGTTTTTCGGTTTTTTCGGTTTTTAACCGCTTATATTTTTGTGTAGCCAATTTATACCAACAAACTTGATTTTCGTGGAAAATTGGTTATTTTTCTTTACTTTTTTGTCAAGATAAGTCTATTAATTTTTATCTCGTAATTCTACAATTATAAACGTATAGATGAGATACACACATACAAGTGAATTTACACATAATATGATCATTGTCACATAAGTATTGATATATTGTAAAGTAAACACACGCACACGAAAAAAAAACATATAAGCGTTAAGATAAATATATTATAAATCCATCTACAAAATTAATATGAATTTATAAATTAGATGTTTAGTTATTTATTTACATTATACTAGTTTTATACTATTATATAATGGAAGCGGTTCGGTTCGGTTTTTACGGTTCGGTTTTAGGACAAAAACCGAAACCGAACCGAATTTTTCGGTTTTTGAAAAAGTAAAAACCAAACCATCGGTTTTTAGTTTCGATCGGTTTTTTCGGTTTGGTTTTTTCGGTTTTCGGTTCGGTTTCGGTTTTTTCGGTTTCTTTTGCTCACCCCTACCCCTAGTTAAGAGTGGGAAAACTGGCTATTTTATTATATGTGTTAGCTTGAACGTCTTACTAAACGCAAGCATAGAGTGCACTATTGGTTTTTCTCGTTGTATTCATTGCGTGAATTGCGGCTTGTATATCCTAGAAAACTTAATAGACGTTAAGGGATTTAGGGGAGACTAATGTTTATAGAGTTGGGGACTTTGGCACCTCCCCATGACTCATATTAAGGAATTAACGCTTCAAGTAAACATGGACGTGACAATTCGACAAATTTTCCTATCATAAGTGAACACACTTTTCCTATCATAAGAAGTTACCAATTTACTTTTCTCGCATATTAGTTTAATTTAGTTTATTTAGTAGTTTTGGTTTAGTTAATTAGTAGCTAAACCGCCCACTCTTCCAAACCCCGAGATTTTAATTTGCTTTTCATAGAACATAAAAATACAAAAAGAATCATCCCTCACCTGTAGACCTATCTCGACATACATTTTGACTTAACGACACTATTCCACTAGAGAACGATCAATCCCCCGAGTCTTACCTATACTAACTACAACGATTAGATACACCGCCTAGGATGATTGTAAAACTTCGTGCGATGTTTACAACCACCACATCATTCTTGATCAGCTTCAACGTGTTCCTCATGAGCTTCAACATGTTTATCATCATCATCATCATCATCATCATCATCATCAAGTTCATTAACCGGATTAACCTCGCCATGCTCACTGAAGTAGCCATTTACCGCCACCGCCACCTAAAAATAGAATACAGTGACAAACATCAAATATAGAACTATAAAACCTCAAGTTTCATGACTTTCAACATGACTGCTTAGAGAGAATGAATCTGAAAAAAGCCAGAGCATCACAGAATAGGAAACAAAACAACATAAGACTACATTTCCTTAAACCTAGAGAACATGAACATAACCCATGAAGTGGGCATCTTCTTAATGCTTATGGCCATCTATTCTAAACCTCAAAACCCATATAACCTGACCAATTTATCATCATTATCACCATATCATTTTCTTATATGCTGAGTAGTATGTATCAAACCACAAATAACCCTTTCATAATCTCAGAACAGGACACAACCTTGAAGGGTACTTGTTACGAATAGAAGTGACGATCATTATCGAGTCAACGAGTCTTTTACTATATGTGAAATATAAACGTGTAATAGGTAGTCTAAAGCTAGTCCATAAGTTTATGTAAAAGCCTAAAGGGCTCGGCCCATTAGAAGGCCCATGGCAAACCCATGTGGCATATGTATGGAACTATAAAAGGCTCAACACACCTCATTTGTGTGTGTGCTTGAGTGTGTATTATGTGTGTGTTTTATTTATAAAAGTTCTCTTTATCTCTTTACTTTCTCTCTCTAATATACACATTATTCAAGTCACCAAAGAGCTACATAGATTAGTGATATAGTTAGATCTAAGGTCCTACAGTACTAATGCCAATCATATGAGAACCAAACACACGTTAAGGTTGTGCCTTCTTTCATGACACACCAATATGTGGAATGAACTCAAAATGAAAACACTTTTACCCTCAATATATTAGCCATCTGTTCTAAACCAGAAACCAAACCAACCCTTATGTACCACTTTTCGATAGAAAATCTATTTACAAGCCTTAAAATTGTTGTTATTTTTATATCAGCATACTAACCACTCTACTGAAAATGACTTTCATTAAACCAAAACAGTCAAATAGAGCTTTCCTTTTGATCAAGCAAAAAGAAAAGAATTCAAGGTAACTTACCATTAAGAGAACTAAGAATACCAGGCCGAACGAATATGGTGGTTATGTTATGTTATGTTTTGGGGTGTTTATCTATATTAGCAATTTTAGTGAGATTATTTCCTCCTAACTCCAACAATTCACTGTCACCAACAATTATAATTTATTCCATGGACTCTAGAGTAATCAAATCTGGTGCACTTAGGGAATAGGATGGTGAAGGAATTATTTTACCAGATTGGTCATAATGAAGACGATAACTTGTGCATCTTTTCGTATTTTGATGGTGTTTGTACTCTTTATGGGGACTCTGACAATCATG
This sequence comes from Artemisia argyi, assembly GCA_030686995.1. NCBI lineage: Eukaryota > Viridiplantae > Streptophyta > Magnoliopsida > Asterales > Asteraceae > Artemisia > Artemisia argyi. Next base: position 4,907,849 of record CM060692.1, on the reverse strand, counting down.
AAGTGGTGGCTATCCGGTGATGACCTTCGTCGTAACACAATCTCCGCTGCTTGAAATTTTAGGCAACATGAATATTAGTCATGAGGTACTATTATACATGTTTATACCAAGAAATGCATGAAAAAGCTATAAGGTGTTTACTATCTTAATTGTTTGGACATTGAGATTATCTTGGGGGATTGAGAATGTTACAACCATTTATGTGTTACCCAACTCGCGAGAATCCCAGGAACAACATATCTATTTCAAAGGTAATTTTTTTTATTAATTTGATGACACCCATCCCTTTGTCTCTTACCTATGTTTTTGTTTAATTTACATCTAACGATGGATGTGTAAGTCGTTGATGAGGACAAAATATTAACCCAAGAGGTGACCATGACTAGGGCTGGATCATTACTAGAGTGGTCCACTGTTCCAAGAAAAAGAGTTGAGGAGACATCGGAGAAACCGCTACTAATATGCTGGTTTTAGGGTTTGTCATCAGTCCCAATGGCCACACCATCGCTACTAATATGGGTGGTTCGGTTGTTACACTTCTATTACGAAAGTTGGTTGATGACATTGCCAGCCAGCCGCGGGTGGATACATATGTGTAGAGTTACTGGATTCACTCCCTATTGCTTTAGATGAGACCATAAAAAGAGTTAAGGAGATATTGGAGAAACCGCGACCACCTTCACCTCTTGTAGGTGTAGGTTTGTATCTATACAACTAAACGCACTTCACGTTTGTTAATTAGATGATAACTTTTATGCAAACTGGTCACATAATAAAACAAACTCTTGCTAGCTTTTACAAAAAGTCACTCCTAATTTAATGTAATCTGATGTTCGTATTTTCTTTGAAGAAAATCGATCATATAATATCAAGAGCTAAATATATATATGGGTGATATCATATTTCACAAAGAATGAACTTATGTTTTCTTGATTCATTTTCTTTAAATTGTTTCTGATACGCCCGTGGTTGATGAGGGACGTCTATCCCGGCATAGCGTGTTGGATAACTATCGTAGTTTATTATTATATTTATTAGGATAAGTGTTGGAGTCATTGTTTATGATATGTCTTGAGTCATGTTAGGATAAGTCTTATGTTTCTTAGAGTTATCTCATAATTAATATTTAAGGTGTCATAATGTTATGAATCAATCAATAAAAGTTTCAGATAAACAAATCTCTAGTTCGTCTCTTTATTTTCTTAAGGAGCTTGCACACGCTAAAAGTTGTGTCTTATCCCGATACAACCCCTAACCGGGTCGTATCAATTGGTGCTTTCATTGAGAGCACCAACATGGTTGTATCATATCTCAATACAACCCCTAACAAGGTCGCATCAATTGGAGCTTTCATTGAGAGCTTTCGTTGATAGGGCTTACGATTAGAGTTCCAATATTTAAAAAAAAAAAAAAGTTACTTTTCATTGAGCACTGTTCATCAGGGTACTGTTCACCGGCACTATTCATCGTGCTGTTCATCTGGTACTGTTTATCGCGGGTACTATTCATCAAGAATTTTTTTTTCGAGTTATTAAACCCTTGAGTATTATTCATGGCATCCGGCGGCAGCGACCAGGACGTGGAATAGGCACTCTTTAAGCTCTTGCAAATTGGTACGGTGGCCGAATATGAGAGTGAGTTTGTGGTACTTGCAAATCGGGTAACAAGAATCTTTGAATCTTTACTTACATCATTTTATATCTCCGGACTTAAACTGACATTACAAATTGAACTATTGAGGGCAAGGCCTACAACTTTAGGAGAAGCATTTTCCTTAGCCCATATAGTCGAGGCTCGTTTTGAGGCAATTGAAGGGAAGGAGATAGAGCATATAATTGAAAAGAAATCCGATACCATTCCATCATTAAAAAGTGAATTTGCTTCACGTATGATTAAAGGGTCCTTAGATGTTGATGAATATACTGGTGTTGATGAGGTTAGAAGCGCGATAGATGGTGTTTTTGATATTGATGAGAATTTGGTTGTTATTTTAAAGTGGATACAGACCAGCATATCAAGGACATTGCTATTATTGGTAACTTTTGAAAACATGGATGTTGCTATGGGAATGGAGGCTAAAATTCAAAGAAGAACAAGAAATCAAGATTTATTTTAGACAACACCTTGAGGGTAAGGTGATTTTGAATGACTGGGGAGTGATACACCCGTGGTTGATGAGGGACGGCTATCCCGGCATGGCGTGTTGGATAACTATCGTAGTTTATTATTATGTTTATTAGGATAAGTGTTGGAGTCATTTTTAGGGTATGTCTTGAGTCATGTTAGGATAAGTCTTATGTTTGTTAGAGTTATCTCATAACTAGTATTTAAGGTGTCATAATGTTATGAATCAATCAATAAAAGTTTAAGATAAACAAATCTCTAGTTCGTCTCTTTATTTTCTTAACGAGCTCACACACGCTAGAAGTGATGTCTTATCCAGATACAACCCCTAACCGGGTCGTATCAGTTTCCTAGTCGATCCTTTCATATTAACGATTAACATGAATTTGAGCAACTGAAGCCTATGAACAAGCCACATGGCGAGAAGGAGGCATTGGGCTTTAGTTCAAATACTTTCATGTCATGTGCACATGGTATTAAACGAACAACACTGGCTTTAGCAGCTTTGGGTACCACGAGAATGATTTTGAAATGAGTACAAGTACCTATTGGTATGCTATATATACTTGATCGTGTCTTCCACTGCGTTTACTTGTTATTATTTGATTAAATATTAATCGTTAATATACATATTCTGTGTGGTGGTGGTTTCAAATACCGTGGATTACTCGGCCAAAAGGTTAGAAACCATGGTTACCAAAAAAAAAAAAAAAAAGATAGTATCATATTTTCCTTTTGTGAAGATAGATTGGCAGCACTAGTATTTCATGACCTACAAGCGTAACAAAACATGAACGATTAACATTTTGGACCCTTTGTGTTTATTACTTCATTTTGTAAGGCAATCTAGCTAGTTGATACAAAGTAACTGAAGTTACTTTGTGTCCGGTCATAACCAAAATGCGCGCGACTCTTATGAATTGATAGCACTTGTTAGATTCGAACACAACATCTCTTAAATGAAGACTCGAGAACTTAAGCCACTGTTTATGAAAAGGTGTTGGAAAATAAATGTAATCTTTATAATTTTGCTCTTACTACATTATACTTAAGAGAGCATTGACATGACTATCTCATTAACCTAATTTTATGCCTAAGAAGAATACTGAAACACATTGCTAAATTATAGTGTTTTAAAACATGGCCGGGTGCCGACAGATTTACCCGGACAAACTGAGAACCCCTTTGGTTGCCGGAAACCGGTGTTGGTGAAAAGACTTGAGAGTGGTTAATTAAACTAGTTGAATAGCAAACCACGAATTAAACAGTAGGTTTTTAAAAAACCAATTTTTAAAAGATTATGCCAAAGTAGATAAATAGCTTAACTAGATGTGCATGTCGATAGCAAAAAAATAAAAACTTGACTATACTAACAATTGGCAGGAGTTTATTAGTTTCATTTTTCTTATAATATCATTAAACAAATGTATTGAATGGAAATCATTCCCAACAAGATAATACTAGTAATTCAAATGGTGGTATTTTGTGAGGGACCCAGATTATACCCACGTTATTTATCTGGGGTTTTTGGGTTAATTCCCCCAGGTTGCGAGTGTATCGAGTGTATCTGCCATCTGGGGTCTAGTTGTGACTTGTGAGTACCGAGTACGTATTGATTTTTTGGGCCCCATCAGAAAACATGATATTTGTCACTTTTTTGGGTAATGTGGAATTTTAAAAGTAAAACAAGACAAATATTTTGAATAAGATTTTACATACATTGTGTTTTACATATTTTTAGTTCTATTTAAAATTTATTTCTAATTTAATTTTACTTTATTCGTTCTTCGATGTTGAACTCCTTTTGTTTGAATATGTTTTTGTATTTTATTAGAGAAAAACATCTAAAAATGTAGTAAACTTACTCATTTTTTAGTTATGTGTAACCAATTTATTATTATTATTATTATTATTATTTATTTTTTTGTTTTTATGTACCTAAACTTTTTGATTTCGACTTTTATATGTATTTACGCATATAAAATTACCATTTTACCCTTTTCTTTCAATAAAGTGGCTATAAAAAAATAAAGGTACAATGATTATTTTACATACGTAAATACAAACAAAAGTTGAAGTTCAAAAGTTTGATAACTTAATAATAATAATAATAATAATAATAATAATAATAATAATAATAATAATAATAATAATAATAATAATAATAATAATAAATGTTACACACAATTAGAAAAATGAGTAAGTTTAGTACTCCATTTTATGTGATTTTCCTAATAAAATACATAAACATATCCAAAACAAAAGGAGTGCTTCAATGAAGAACGAATTATAAAGTAAAATAAAATTACAAATAAGTTTTAATTAAATAGAAATAAAAAAATATGTAAAACGCACTGTGGACGGATATTATAACTAGTATCTTTCAAATTATTTGTCTTGTTATACTTTTAAAATTCCACATCAGCAAAAAGTGACAAAAAAAAATCATGTTCTCTGTTGGGGCCGGATACGTACTCACAACCAGATCCGGGGGAATTAACCCAAAAACCACCGATAAATAATCACGCGTTACAATTAACTTTTAAACATTTTACAAGACTTAGGATCAAATGGAAAGAAAACTTAAAATGAAAATGATGAGAAATAACTATAACCGTATACTATGCATCGACTTCAATTAGATGCACCCCTAATCTTTTAGCTGCACATAATATATTTTGTAGCAAAAAATTAGATGTATATACATATATTAGATGCATTTCATCTCAAGTTAGATGAATCCTGTATATTTTTCGTCATCTATGAGCCAAATTTGGTGTTAGTACTACTTTGCATTGTTTTCACTTTAAAATCACTTTCGAAACTAATTAGGATGTATCTAAATGAATAAAGATGCATTTAAATCAAGTCGATGCATGTCAAATGTGTAGTTATAATCATTTCTCATCCTTCTCATTTTAGGTTTTCTTATCATTAGATCCTTACCCCATTTTACAAAACCAGAGTAAGTGCACCTTTTTTTTTTTCTTTTTGAAAGGCTAGGATATATTAACAAAAGAATAGTGGATCCAAGGAGGAGATCACAAAACCAGAGTAGGTGCACATTTTATCGCGGGAAAAAATTAAGGAATAGCCAAATCCTAGATTTACACCCTTAATTATTATAAAAATTCAAGTATTTCAATCATTAATAAGAACGTGCAAAGTACATCTTATCATAGGAAAAGATTAATGGCTATTCAAACCCTAGGCTATCATGGTAAAAAACCATTGTACTTACATGTTCTTCACGGGAGCAACTTACGGTGTAAACCTAACCCAATGCATTTCAAACGATGCAAAAAAATAGTTTTAATTCATGATTGGACCATTAATAAAATGTGTAAGAACTCTAATTATGTATTAAAGTTCATTAAACTACCATACTTGCATGTTTTTCGCGGGAGTAAATTATAGTGTAAATCTAACCTAATGCGCTTAAAACTATGCAAGACATTTGTTTAAATCATATTTCAATAGTTGTTAGTCCCATTTAATGTTCGAAATCAATTTGCAATTAATACGAGTCACAATGAATAATAAACAGCAAATAAACAAAACTTACACGCAAAACATCATATCAAGGTGTGGAATTCTTGTTCTTCCATTTTTTTTCTTCCTCAAATGTTGCGAATATGTAATTCTTGGCATGTATGCCGTGATTGGTGGTGGATCAGATTTGACTAGGTGGATGGGATTGGGTCATCTTTCTTTGGTTTCTCCTCCCTGCTTCATCATCATTGTTGTCATAGATAATGGTTGATTTTTTGTTCGGGTTGGTGGTGGATCATATGACTTGCCACTCCATGTGAATGCAACATTTTCATGCTAATTTCTAGCTTGAGGCGGATGATAAACTCTATCATTTGATTCTGGTGATGTAGGTTTAGGATATTCTTGGGTGTTGTTGGGTAGCGTACCAGACGGTCTGGTAGCCTATTGGTCGGAAATTCGACTGAATTTTGTCTCGAGATCTTTAATAGTAGCTTGGTGATTCTTTTGATCTTGTTCAACCTTCGGGGTTTTTTTTATTTTTTTTTTTTATTTTTTTTTTCTCTTCAAAATCAAATTCTTCATGTTTGTTTTCGGGTGTTAGTGATGATTGATGGTTGTGATCACGAGGTTGTTGACAATTGTCGTCTCATGTTGCACGGTACGGTTGTAGTTTCCTCGATAACCTCCTCTGTGATATCCTCCGTATACGTAATTAGCTTCCGCTTTATCGTCACATTCCTGATAATGGGTGGTTTCCTCCATAAGTATTGTAACCATTGTGCATCTCCTTGATTTCGCTTGGATCGATACTCTTGAATTTGGAATTGATTTTGGAAGTAAGATCTTTTATCATTTCCATCATTTTGGAATTTTCGTTCGTTCCTTCGGCGAAGGCCACAGTTTTTAGTTGAGGATTGTTTTTGGCATCCTCAGACCAATCAAGCTTCAAATTTACTCGGTCAGTACACTACAAGCTTCGTTAGGTGTCTTGTAGAGGAAGATTCCTTCGGCGTCAAGGATTCCTTGAGTAGTGTCATCAAGACCATGGTAAAAGATTTAACTGATATTTCCGTGAGACAAACCATGTCCCTAACAACTGCGGAGCATATTTTTCATGCGAAGCCAAGCTTTAGCAAGAGTTTCTCCTTCCTTTTGGGTAAAACTATGAATTTCACCAAGGAGGCGATCAAACATGGCGGGTGAAAAGAAACATCCTACGAAGCTTCTCTCATTTGATCCCAAGTGGTGATTACTCCAGCACTAAGTTCGTTATACCAAATATTTGCCTCTCCGGTGAGAGACAAGGGAAATAGTTTAAGGCATATGGCGTCGGCATGGGTGGTAGCATAATGAAACTTTCCATAAATTTTAAGAAATCGGCGATATGTTTATGTTGCTTGGTTCAAACTCTCCCATCAAATTTGTTATCTTTATTCATTTGAAGATGATGACCTTTGATGGTAAAGTTGTCTCCGAGATTTACGGTAATAAAAGTGGTGCCGGGAGTAGGTGCTACAACCCTATTGACACAACATCATGTATGTAGAAAATCAACATAATTTACGTTTGGTTGTATAAACAATATGATAGTGTCACATTTATTAGCATTACAATTAGGTATAGAACCATATCGTTTAATTAGGAATCGTGCATGACTATTCTATAGATAATACTTCAAGAAGAAACATCATGAAAGCGACAAGTTATCTTATAAAATAAGATGCAATGATCCTTAAAACTATAGTTGTTCATATTTTGGAAAGTAATGTAATCATCTCTAGGTTAACTAGAAATAATATGGGTTACTTACAAGGTAATAAAGCTTGTAGGTCACACTGAATTAGACAACATTACACGAATGTCTTTTCTAGTAATAAAACGCAAAACTCCCACCGGATTTTACAACATTGTAAGTGTTACATCACCGGTGAAGAGTAAATAGCGATTTATTTACTTTCCTACTCTCTTTGAAAACCCACTAGTATCAATGTACTTAGGTTTTGAAAAGAGTGTATGAAGATATACTATGTAAATGATAGACTATCCATTTATGTTATTCATTAACTTGAAAATGCAATTTTCTCCTTAATTGGCCTACCTAGCCACAAGGGTGTGGTGCGTTTATTGGATTGAAGCAAACAACTAGGTAAATCATGCTAGTCATTTCCTTTACCACTTGTGCGGTGATATTCCATTTTCTAATTAAAACTCATAATATGTCTTGATGATATCAAGATGTTGTTACTTTGGTAGTTATAGAAACGTGTTCTCTAGTTATCCAAATGTCTTATCTGTTTCAAAGAGTTCAAAACCGAATAGGGGTAGTGAAGCCTATTTGAAAGAATAAGATTCTCAACCTTACTTAACCGTCTGACTTATACAAGACAAAATGATTTCATGAGTAAGTTCGTGTATGAGTTTAATTATGATCAGGATAATTCAATCATTTCTACTATAGCTTTCTCGATCAAGGAGAAAAGATAGGAATGATTCTTTAACTTTCTTATAAGGAAATGAGACTCAGTTTGTCTTCTTCAAGAAAAGAACAAACTTTCGTTTATAGTCGACGTTGCTAACAATTAACAGAATACACAAAGTTTAGAATTTAGTATTTTCAGTAATAAATCCCTTTTAAAAAAATTAACTACCCAATTAATTTTATAAAAGGCTAAGATCCTACATGAGCTTTCACTCATCACAATAGTCTAACTACTAGTAATTAGTAGATTCAAAAGGTAAGCAGCGGGTGAATATTGCATTATGAGTGCAACTCTTAGACTTATGAGACTCACGACACTAGAGAACGATCTACTAGTGTTGTCACACCCCAAAATATCGCAATGGAAGGTAACCGGGGTATGACGTCATAGCACAAAGAACACGAGATATAAATAACGACTTCTACATGAGTCATTTAAAACATCGCTTGATTCCTTTAAATAAATAAGGTTTTCTAACAAGACATTTCCAAAGTTTTACATCAAAATAAAGATATGTTTTAATACAATTAAATGATATTATTTAATGTAGTAAATCTTCAATGTAATACGACCGCCAACGGGTGACTCTAGTATGAACTCCATGATGCTAGCCAAAAAATGCAAATTATGGACCTAAGAAATACATGATAAAATGTCAACATAAAATTGGTGAGTTCATAGGTTTAAGTATGTTGAAAAATGGACCACAAGATTTCTGCGACTATTGTAACATGTACGAGATTATGAAAAGTATTACTGTTGCACGAAGCTCATGACACAGAAGCCTTAACAGTTAGTTTGTTTATCCGCCCAAAACACGAGTCTTGCCAAACAGATGCCTAATAGATCTATTCACAACACTCGCGCCTACCAAGTAATTAGTGGTTCATAATTGTTGGTACTTTTAATGGCAATATTTGTAACTTAGGCAATGCGTAAATGTTTAAGTAGTTGTGTCCATAAGTAAAGCAAGCAATATATTCTCACCCCAAAGTAGTTCAAAACGGGTATTGAATAAGTAAAAGTGGGGCTATGAAACTCAAATCAACAAGTAGTAAGACGGGAAAATATTACACAAGTTCAACGAATCACAAATCCTAACTGCGACCAAAATAAATAAGACGCCTTAGTAATGATATGACATGTACTATATGCATATGAGTTTTATAAAGTTTTATCACCCATATAAACTTGTAATGAAGTTTCATAAAGATTCGCAAGTTAAATCGTTTAAGAAAAATAAGTAAAACGCATTTTTTATTCCAAAAACTCCTTTATATAGTTGCTGTTAGGAATTAAATAACGACTTGAAACTGGTGTAGCTCACTCGTTTCTTGGCCAATTTTGTTAGTGAAAATGTGTTTTAGAGTTAGGTCTATGTCTTGGCTTTCCAAAAGGTCCAATTAGAGTCTATAGTTTGAAATTTAAGTCCTTGAAATGTGCGCAAAAATGACAAGTCTTCCAGCAGCTTGAGCTGTTGGGTAACTTTTTAAGTGTAGTATAGTAAGAGCAAAATTTCATACATTACGGTTATTTTCCAATTCATAAACACTGGCTTCAGCAATCACAGGTTAAAACAGTTTTAATCGATCAAGCCTATCGGGACTTGCTTTCTTATTCATATGAAGGACGTGACACAAGAGTTGGAATGTATCTTGATCTCTTCGGCTAAAGTATCCTTACTTACGAGGTTTCTAAGTCAAAGCAAATTCTATTCGTATATCTATGATCCAAGAAATGGTGTGGATATGATTACCATGTCAAAGCAGCTCTTCGCGAAGGTTCACACACAAATTCATCGACTGCCCAAGAAGTCATGTCCAATATTAAAGGCATGCATCAAAAGTATTTTATAAGTCGCGACTAACATAACTATCTACACCCTTTTATTAACATGCGAGTAATTAATAATACAAGAGCGTCGGTAGGTTGATCCATCCGATCAGAATAGCAAATTTAATGTCTCGATAGCACTTGTGGCTCGTTGCAATTAAAAGTAGCATTTGTAAGAACTTATATTAAAGTGCGTATAGAAATGTATGAAATTAACCTTGTTTTTGACTTTTTGGCAAAAAACTACAGATAAGACGATGGTTATGCGGGCCGGGGAACAAAACTGTGAATCATCTTCATGGTAGGCCCAAAATAAAAAGATCGTAATGATCTCTTATACGTCCTAGTGGTATGATGTACATTGCATGTGTATGAGGTTATGAGTTACAATGGCATTGGTCATTTACCACTTTAGCCCTGTGATCACATGGCATATTAACGTCCCTCTTTTTTCCCACCATTATTTGACGGGAGATGATTTGCGCACACCACAAGTTAATTGTCACACTTTAATTTAGTGGTTATTGCCGTTTATACCCTTAGAGGGGTGAGGAGGAGTACAAGTGATGTAAGGGTATAAGACAATACATACTAAATTAGAGTGGTGACCCATATTAAAGAAAAAGATAAAAACATTTTTAACACAAACTTAAATTTCATTAATAAAAACGTAAACGTTACATAAACATAAAATAAAAACGACATGAAATTAAAACATTACAATATTAAATTAAAAACTTAAACTACTAAAACTTAAACATGATAACACTTATTAAAAACTAGTAATCTAACTTGTAGCGTTCCTTGATTCTTGCCTTAATGTGCAAAAGTTCATTTCGGTGTCGTTCGGGTAAATTTGGGTCGACGACCGAATTGTAGAAAATCAAATCTTGCTCCCGTTTTGTGATGTCCATGATTTCCTTTTGGTTATGTTTCCACTTGCTTTCGTTGAAGTTGCATTTTCTCTCTTTTGATCGCTAGCTCTTATTCCATTTTTTCTCTTTTCATCGCTAGCTCTTTTTCCTTGAATGCTTTTCACGACTCTTCACGCTCTTATTTTGCTCCGATTTTGACGGTTTTGACGGCTTCAACCTCCAAAAGTTCGATGCTAGCGAACTTGTCCATGATTGTGGTGGATCACGAGAGGAGGAGGATGATTTCTTCCTGGCTGCGTTACGACCTTGTGGTCGTGATTCTCCAGTATCATCCTCCGTATCATCATTATCATCCAAGTCTTGAAAATTTAGGGGACCTTGTGTTGACCCCAACGTAGTTGTTGAACCCTTTGATTTCTTCCGACTGCCCGATTGGAAAATAGGCATCTCCTTCTTCCAAGCATCATGACTCCTCAATATTTTCCAACACTCCAACAAATTGAAATCATGACCGTAACGCACACGATATTTCATAAGAGCTTTGTCTTTATCGTCTGCATCATTTTCACCACTTCCATGCGTATAGTTGACATTATCCATAATAGCATAATAATTCGCAACTAGACCACGAATTTTAGTCTTCCATTTGGACATGATCGAGTTGTATGTCCGGTCTGAACCAGTTTCTTTTTTAAAGCACCCTATGACCAACTCCCAAAATTTTTACCTGTTCATAGCGTTTCCTTTTTTGTCATTTTCTGAAATAAAGATGAAAGCTCTACAAAGCGCAACCTCTTCCGCCTTTGACCATGGTTCGACCCTTTTGTTCGGTTCGGGTTCTTTGCCTTTGTCCTTCACCTTTGTAGCACGCCGCGAAGGTTTCTTTGGCTTGACGGGTGATGTCTCTTCGACATCGTCATCGTCATCAACGGGCATGGAACCGTGACCCGAACCTTGCCCCATCGAAGCATCTTGACTCGGGTAGTCTTGGGTTGAGTATTGTTGAGTCGGATAGTCTCCCCATTCATCCAAATTCATATCAAGATTAGTAGACCGAATCGGAGAATAATCTTGATACGGTTGGGAACAATGCAAGAAATCCATGTTAGGAAGATAAGACGACCCACTTGGTTCTTGGTGATAATCCGTATTAACAGGTTTCGGTGGGACAAATGGACGATTAAGGGAAAACAAGTTTTCACTTTTATTGGGTTGCGGTAGTTGTGATGGATATTGAAAAGATTGTGGATGAAAGCGAATACCCCGTTGTTGTGGTGGTGTTATGCCGGTTAATTCAAAGGTGTTTTGCGGAGAGTAATTCAAATTCGGTGCATTTTGGGGTAGTCGGGATCGTCAGTTTTTTTATTGTGGAGTGTTTTTCTTTGACATTGTGAATATTGATGAGAATTTGATTGAATGTTGTTTGAAATTGTGTATTTGAAAGTGGTTTTGATGTTTGTATTTATATGAGATGAAAAGTGGTAAATATTTTGATTTTTTTTAAACACAAACGGTCGAATGTTTTGGTTTTTTGTGGTTTTTGTGAATAGCATTAATCTTTCAAACGGTAACATGTATTAAATTGGAATTAATGTGACTTTTGTGTGTTTCAATATGGGTCGTTTGACCAACCGATTGTGCAAAATTAGGCCGGTGACCGATTTCACAAATAAGCATCACAGTGGCCATGACCGATTTCCAAATCGGTTGTGAGTCAACTTCGACCGATTATACACGGTCTAATGTGTGAAGCCTTAGATTAGAAAAAGGGTACCTCTTATGTGATGTTTTGTCCTCCCACTCTCTCGTCTCTCTCTGTGTGTTTACAGTACAACATAGTTTTTTTTATCAATTTTTTATCCGTATTTTTTGTCAGTTTTAAGCTTTTGACTTATTAAACATTATATTTTCTGTTCGGTACTTTCAGATTTATAGTTTTTAATATATATAAAATTATAAAAAATGTAAAAAAAAAAACATGGAGGGATACCGTTTGCTTTTTTTAGAGTACGAATAACTTGTCCCTTAGAAAAATGGACGATTTGTACACCATTCAGCATCAAAGTATGAATAACATCCCAATTTGTCCCAAAAATACGTACTAAGATGGATATTAAAATCAGTTAAATTATATTTCTTAATGATCCCAATGTGTTTTTTGATGGTGTATTAACTATAACCGAAATTTACCGTCTCTATTATTGTGAACTTTTTATCAAGTTTGTAACTGTGTCATGTTATGCCGATGCTCTCTTATATACTTCATAAGTAATTTGTACAGAGGGATGAAACTAGGAATAAATATAATCGGTACAAATTTTTTTGAACCATAATATAATAGAGTTCAAAAGTGAGTTAAAATGAATATTTCATTAAAATGATAAATAAATGAATATATTACCTTCTAATTAGTGATTCTACGATCTCCCATAGTGAAAAAACGCTTACGTACACCCTCATTTTTAACATTAATAAGTTATTCTTTCTCTATAGCACAAGTTAAATGGTTGTTAAAATAAACATTACCCATCCGATTACGCAAATCAATTTTAATGAGCTTCGTTAAAAAAAAAAAAAAAAAAAAAAAAAAAAAAAAAAAAAAAAAAAAAAATCTTTCAACCGTATCGGTAACAACAGGCAATACTAAAGCCAAATTCAACAACCGATAAATCAAATGATAAGATGTATGCTTTTTCTTATCCACCATCTTCTTAGCAAGTTTGGTATATTATCCAAGTTAGCAAAATCTTTATCATTACACATAATCTCATAATAGACTCCTACTTTCATAGGAAGACTTAACCTTTCCTTAGAAGTAAAATCACGCGGATACATCTCAATAAGTTTCAGTAACTTTGATATACTAAATTCTGAAAATGAATCATGTGGACTCAACACCGCCATACAATCAAGTAAATCGGTGCTTCCCTCACTAAAACGATCTCCAAACTCTTGAATTTACATATCGATAACAATGTTGAATATATCAACCTCGAAATAATGTTGATTTATAATTCTATCCATTCGGCCTCTTGAATGAAAGTCACCCATATTCACCATCTCAATATCATGTTTACTACAAAAAAAAGTTACATTCTTCAAAAGTGAAGCAAAACCTATCTCCCTATACTCTTTTGGTTCCTTTTACCAACGAAACGACTTATAAGATAGTTTTACATGTGATTGACTCAGATGACTGACTTGTCACCAGTAAGAATCCCTATATCCAAAAAACCGTGTTTGTCATACCTTTATACCTAACATTACAACACTTCAAAAGCCCTCTTTGATAGTTTATCCTAGGTGCTTATGCCAAAGTGGTGGAGGTTTGATCCGTTCTAAAGCTTATGGTAATCTATGTGCTGAGAGTGTTTTATTTTCCCATTTCCATACATGTTATATAACTTATACACCTGAGAGATGTGAGAATTCAAACACTTTATGTGAGGTGCTAGTATATGATTTACGTGCTTATTATGACAATTGTGGAACAAATATATATTGTAATTACTTTTGAACCAATGCTGAATAACCCATAACTTGTAGATTGATTAGGATAAAAGCACATTTACTTAATGACAAGCAAATCCCAAGTGTAGGGATATTTGATAAAGATTTAAAACATACCTTTTTAAGGGCTCATTTAGTCCCTAAACTCGTATGTATTTGATCAAATATTGCCTTAAATCGATTCTTTTCGCATTTTGGGTACTTGGGACGCAAAATATGAAAACTGGTGCATTTATGGCTATTTTGGACGAAGAAAAACTACCAAGTCACGAATCTGTCAAGAATGGGCCCTTGGCGCCGTCACACATTACACGCAACGCTGTCACTTGTATTTGAAGACCAAGATTCAAAGTTAATTTTACACTACACGGCTCAGATTTTTTTATAAAGAGACCACGTCAGACATCATGATGGCGTCAGAGATCCAAGGCAACACCATCATAATGGTGACTTAGCAACAGAAGAAACCCTAATGACGGCGTCACAACCTATAACGTGATGCCGCCACACTTGTAAACCTATATATATTTTCATATGTTTTCCATTATTCGGGTAAAGCTTTGGAGAGGTTAAACCTTAGACGATTTTCTGATACTTTGTAAGGCTTTTTACAACCACTTTATCCATGTTCCATTGAAGTTAAGTAATTCATCGTTAATCATTCAATATGTCTATGTATTGTTTGATTTTATATATTTTTTTCTCCACTTTAACATGCTAGGCTAGATCTATTAGTATTTGCTTAGATTTAATGAAATATAGTTATTAATTACAGATTTTCGTCTCTTGTTTAATTGGTTGTTTGCGTTAGGAGTAGGAAAACTGGCTATAATCTTACATGTGTTAGCTTGAATGTCCAACTTAATGCCTTTACACCCTAGAGTGCACTAGTGGTTTATTTTCGTTGTATTTATTGCGTGAATTGCGGCTTGTAGATAGTAGGAGACCCTAAGGAAATGACTTTTGTCACTTGTAGATCTAGGATTTTCTAAAGGAGACTTATACATTCATAGAGTTATGGAATTTGGCACTGATGACGTCAAATAATCCTGATATTTAAGTGTCAATTTTCCCCTATTATGCTCATTTATTCTACTTATTTTATGGATATATACTTTGATTTCTTTACATCTAGGTCATGAATGAGCATAGGAGCTAAAGAGACAAGGAAATTGGAAACAACACGCAAAAGATATACAATTATAGTATGCTGGAAGAAGCTACGGCGTAACATTCATTCTCTATTACGCCGTAGCAGGAAATTCAAACTTGAAGACCAAAGTCAACGCGGATCAAGAGTTACGGCATAACCAAATCCTGAGTTACACCGTAACAATATCAAGTCTCTCAAGTATATCTCAAATTGGTGGTTACGCCATAATATAATAAAGACGACGTAACAATGACTTTGAAGGTAATCCTAGATCCAAGAATCAAACTATGACATAACAACACACGGAGACTACGCCGTAGACGAAACCCTAATATTGGAGTTACGGTGTAACACAAACATCAACTACGCCGTAACTCATTGCTTTTAGATAAGATCTTACAGGATTACACTAGCTATGGCGTAACACTCTTTTGAGCTACGTCGTAGCTATGATCGGACCTATAAATACAACCCTAATTTCTGAATTTGTCATACAACTTTCTCACACACAAAGTCAGAGATCGTTGGGGACTTCTCAAAGGCCTTTCTACAACAGCATACAGAGCATTTTTAAGGGAGAAATCACACCTATAACACCATAAGTTTTAGCATTTCATCATTTCATTTACATTTCAAATTCATGACATTTGTAAACATTTATTCGAGTGTTACATTTAATATGATCGGCTAAGCACCTCTGGTGCTAGCCTAGTTATGATTCTTATATTGTTTTAATTATGTTTATGTACCTTTCTTAATGCTTTTACGTGTGTGCATGCTTAGTTTATCTTAAGAACCTTTAGTTGCGGTAGTTTTTCCCAACCAGGTCATACTTGGTATGCTAGGAGAATTGACCATAGGACCCCGTCGTAGTTGAGTTGCGAGGATATGGTTGGGATGACAACTAACCACGGACCTTGTGTGCAAATTGACCATAGGACCACTGTTCGGGTTGGATAAACTTAAGTAGTTAAAGTGTGGTCTATGATAGTAACAATTTACCATACAAGATAGGTCTAGCATGTAGTGGTACTTAATGACTCAAACCCGTCTGCCGTACGTCGGCTTACTAGCATGGGGTAGTGCATGTGGTTCCTGGCAGGATTCGATGGGGGATAGGCTAGGGAACTTGACCATATGAACCTAGTGATATATGTCCACCCCACCTGAAGCATGAGATTAGTTTAATAGGAAGCATAACCATAAACAATATAGGATGAGTAATTAGGATAGCACACTTCTCTCTTATTGCTCACAACTCTCATTTCATTTATGTTTTATTTACTTTTTAGTTATTTCGTTTAATTAATCACTTCAATATTCAATCAGTTTAAAATAGTGACACGTAGACTTAGATAAAATCCAAACCACATAGCTCTTGGGACGACCTCGGTTTTACCGAATACTAGTCTACACGTGACCGGATTCTCTGTCCGTTAATGCAAATAGATAGACCTTAGGTAATCGATACTTTATAAATATTAAGACCTGGTCAGTAAAACTGCATCAAGTTTTTGGCGCCGTTGCCAAGGTGCTATAATTGGAATTTTATTTAAGTTTTTAAGTTTTTTTTTTGTTTTCTTATAATTTGTTCAAGTTTCAAGCAAAATGGAAGTAATCGATATATATCGACACCTTGACTCTAAAAGAATACCTTGCTATGACTAGGGATGAGCAAGGACAGGGTTTGTAAGGCCAATGATTGGTGAGGATGTTCAGTTTGAGATCAAGCCTCAGTTTATGAGAGAATTACGAGAGAAACCCTTTGATGGGATAAAGACTGAAGATGCTTATGAGCATGTGGAAAATGTGGTTTATATCACCAGCCTCTTCAATATTCCAGGTGTTTCTCATTATGCGGTCATGCTCTGAGTGTTCCCTATGATACTCACTGGAGCCGCACGAAGATGGGTTGCCATCTGGAACCATCAACACTTGGAATCTACTGAAGAAAAATTTTATTCAACGATTTTGCCCTCCTTCTAAGAAGACAAAACAATTGGAGGAGATTCACAACTTTAGACAAGATGGTGATGAGACATTGTACCAAGCATGGGATAGGTACAATGATCTCTTATACAGGTGCCCGACACATGACTTGAATAATCAACAAAAGGTAAACATATTTTACAAGGGCATCAATATCGCAACAAGGCAAATGATCGATTCCCAAAGACCTATCCCGGGAATGACACCTGCTTAAACCCTTGATGTGATTCAAGACATGGCTGACCACTCTCAGAAGAGGCACGATGGAGGAAGCACCAGAAGTACTAGTGAAAGTTTGGAAGGTATGAACGCTCTAACCACTAAACTTGAGAACCTTGGCAGGGAAATGAAGAAACTTAAAGAAAGCGTGCATGCTATCCAAGTTGGATGCGAAATCTGTGAAGGAGCTCACCTTACGAAGGATTGCCCGATGAATGAGGAAGAAAAAAAAGTGGAAGAAGTTAAATATAGAGATGGAAGACCTTTTCAGTATAAATAATATGTGGTAAAGCATTAATAAAGAACAAGACAACACTCGTCCACTTGGGATAAATATAATAGTATAAATAATATGTGGTAAAGCATTAATAAAGAACAAACGTCATATGTAAAATATAAGTAACTAAACTTTATTAACACAAACATAACAATGTCATAAGTTGATTGTTTGGGCTTCAATTTAAGAGTTCTGAAATTTCCAGATTGACCATATAAACATCATATGTAAAATATAAGTAACTAAACTTTATTAAAACAAACATATAACAATGTCATAAGTTGATTGTTTGGGCTTCAATTTAAGAGTTCTGAAATTTCCAGATTGACCATATAATCGTCGTCAATGTCATGACCGGAAGCACGCATCTGATTAACTAATATTACTTCATGGTCCAATTTAGATGACAATTTCTTGCTATTACGAACACTTAGTACTTTGCATCCATACTTAACCAATCAAACATCATCTCAAAATTGTCATCGCCTGTAAAAAACATTGAAATAAAATAAACGTAAATTTTTATTGTAACAAACACTTAATTATTAAAAATAACTGTTACCAGAATGGTCTTTGTTTACATCAGAATGAATCTCGGTTTGTAGATTTTTGTTTCCAAGACTTTCGTTTAATGAAAGTTCATTGGTATTAGCTGTTTTTTTTGAATTAGGGTTTGAGTCAGACATTCTCATATGATTTAAAAAATATCTCTCTCACAAGGCAAATATATATAGATTCATATTAGGGTTTTGTATTCATATTCCAATGGATAGCATAATTTAAATATATTTTAAAAACTACCGAATAAAATGATCGTTTTTAAAAGAATAACAAATTTATCCCTAACTTCACGAGATTTAAATTAATACTTAATAACAAATTAAGAAACTATATCAAATCATATTCAGTTAAAGGATCAATAATGGACATTAATATTGTCATATTCAATTAAACCATTAATAATGGACATTAAAATCAAAATATTTTTACTACGTAAAATAAATATAGAATAAAATATTAATCCCCTTCATTGATATCAGATGATCAATATTTCTGTAAAAATCATCCATTAAACTTTAATAACCGAATTTTTAAAATTTTGCATTTTGTTAGTAGCAAATCAAAGTTTTTAAATTAATTTATGCATGTTTTTCTCCCTTTGGATTTGTAGAACATCTAAAATATAAGTAAATAATATAAAATAACTATGTTTCTTATACATATATACCGAATGTATAAAAATCATATAATTTAAATATCCAATAATTATAATGTGAATATGTTTATGATGCATTCAAACCAATAAATAAGGCACTATTCTAATATACAAACCAATAAACAACAAAAGGAAAAAAAAAAGAGAAAAAACCTTTCACATCATATCCCAACACACTCTTAAATGATAAATTAATCGTCAAAAACATAAACATATTAACAATTTATCATTAAAAAAACACGTTGACATAAGAAACTACTAAACCACGTTTAATCTAAACATTTTTCCAATAACATATTCTTACTATATACCATATCTTTCAAGATACCAATTATCATAAGAAAATTTTTGTTCAATGTGATCATTTTCTTCTTCTGATGAGCTGTCTCCAACAATATTGCAGTCAAAATTCAACATTTGTTGATTATTATCAACATCATGTTCAGAACTCATTCCACCCGATTCTGAATCATTGTCGCCATCAATATTCTCAACATAAGACGACTCCTCATCTTCTATCATTGGAATATGCGCATGCCATGGACCCAATTCACGCATCCATTCCCCATCGAACCAAGTATATATGGACTGTAAAAAACTGGACCATAAAAACTATAACTTACGTACAGATCGATCTCATGCTCATTGTTTTCAGTACTTATCACAACCTGAAGATTAATTTCTTTTTCAATAGGCATAAGACCACCATCTACCGAATACACAACTTGCTTGACAGGAACTCTATAATACAACTTCTCAAGTATGTTGTATTCATTGAGGTTTGTTGAAATCCAATCTTCAATAAAACTCAAATTTATGTACTTTACTTCTATTGATGGTAACTTTACTTCATCACCACCCCAATAAAAAATGTGGATCCCATCAGTTATAATCCTTCCGCCATAATTAATGCAAACATTTAACATTCTTGATGCAAGACCGACATGAACACTATATTTTAATAAATACATCAAGGACATCGTATATGATATACTTAATAAAAAAAATATAGATAACAACTTACTTGTTTGGCCGATGATTGTGGTTGACGTCAATTAAACCTGGAAATTTAGAGCACATTGTGCAATAAACATAATTACACACGCTTTTGTTTTTGAGTTTTGAATTAAAACTTATTTAATTTATTGTGTTTTGAAATCTGAAAAGTCCTTTTATAATATCTTTTCCCCTAAATGGTAAAGTCGGTTAAGTATGACCTATAAGTGTTAAATAATAAATACTACTGATGAGGCGAAAAATGAACCACTTTTAAGGGGTCATTTAAGCCCAGATTCATGATTATTTGATCAAATATTGCCCTAAATCGCTCCTTTTGTCATTTTAGGTACTTTTGGAGAGAAATCTGGAAAAGGAAGCATTTTGGAGCACAAAAGTGAAGAAAACGACAAAGTCTCAATTTTCCTTGCTGGAACAGTACCTGACGGCGTCAAGGCTCTCCACATGACGGCGTCAAGAGTTACAAAAGAGGTGGATGTAGAAAATACACGTGACGATCCAGAGAGTTTTTGTGCATAGGAGATGACGGCGTCACCCAAGACCGTCAAGGACCAAGTATTAGTGACGGCCCAGAAGAAAATCCTACATGACGGTGTCACAAATGGATCTTAGCAATACGATTTCATTATGGTGGCGAGTTAACGACGTCACAACTTAATACATGACGCCGTCACCTTGTAAAATCTATATATAGTTTTCCAAATTTCATTCATTAGTGTGCAACTTTGAGGGAAAAACCCTAGGTCGAATTTTCTTGCTTTTTCAAGGGTTTCAACCCTTTGAATCTTTCATGTTCAATTAAAGATAAGTACTCTTTTAAATCATTCAATATGTCTATGTGTTGTTTGATTATATCTTACACTTATCTTCTATTTAACATGCTAGGCTAGATTTCTTTGTGTTTCCTTGGATGTCATGAAACCTAGATGTTGATTATGGGTTGATTGTTTGTTTATAATTGTTACGGATGATTGTATTCGATGTTAGGCTTAAGAAAACTGGCAGACTTCCATTGGTAACTTGCTTGAACGTCTTAAGAAACATGATCGGAGGTGTACTATGATATTTGGTTGTATTTAATGCGTAGGAGAATTCTAATGATCCCATGTTAGGAGCTTCTAACGGCTTGACATAGGAGTGAAGTAGGATCCTATAGAGTTAGGGAATATTGTACACGGCCCTACGACTAGCATTAAAGAATATGACCCGTCATCCATGCAATTGTAACAAGTAATTAACCTGTAAAAGATATCTAGGGAGTAATGAAATCTAAGTAAACACAGCTTTCCTCATTATTGTCACCACCACTTTAGTATATTAGCTTTGTTTTCATTTCTTTTATTTTATTTTGATTGCATCTTTTGATTAATTGGATTAGTTGGCTAGCAACTAATTTCGCCCACTCCTTCAAAACCGATATTTTACTTGCTTTCATAAAAAAATATAAAAATACAAAACGAATCATCTGTCACCTCTAGACTTAGTTTAGGAGACTTTCTAATCCTAGCGACACTATTCCTGAGCTAAACGATCAATCCCCCGGTACTTGTCACTATACTATACTACAACGATCAGGTACACTGCCTGGTGGGGCTTGTAAGCTTCTCAAGATCCATTGAGAGGTAAAACCTTTAGTGAGGATACAATCTCACGCATCAAGTTTTTGGCGCCGTTGCCGGGGAATAGTTATTGTCTAGGTTAGGATTTTTTTTTTATTAGGTCTACTTGCTAGATTCCTTTCTAGTAAGATTTTATTTTTATTTTCTAGGTTTTCTTTAGTCTATCTCATTTCTTCGTGTCTTTGTTCGTAACCTTTACCATCCGACATCATGTAAGGTGGTAACATCTTTGAACCCATCAACCCACCACAACAAAACCACCCACAAAACCCACTACTAGCAAACCAACCTCCTAGGCCCCAAACTTTAGGAGAGTACTCCCGACCTAGCCACCAAGGCTATCGAAACACTATTGAGCTCACTCAAGGAGCCAATGTGTTCCCCTTGCGATCCGACACCATCCAGTTTGTGCAAAGCGGATGTGCATTCCATGGACTTTGTTCTGAAGATCCTAACCAACATCTCAAGGATTTCCTTAAAATCGTAGATTCCATAGACCTTGATGTTGTAACTAGAGAGTCGACTTGATTATGCCTATTTCAATTCTCTCTACGTGATCACGCTAGTCAATGGCTTGAACGTTTACCCGCGGGATCCATCACCTCATGGGATGATCTCACCACTCGTTTCTTTGCTCAATTTTTCCCATCGGGGAGAACTACCAAGCTTAGGAATGATATCTTGATGTTCCAACAACGTCAAGGTGAAACTCTATATGAAGCACGAACTCGTTTCAAGGACTTACTCCAAAAAGTCCCTCATCATGGCATAGATCTTTGGCTCCAAGTCTAAGTCTTCTATGACCATATCGATCTCTCCACAAGGCGAACCATTGACCAATCGGCCGGTGGCAAGCTACGTGATCTAAGTGCGGAAGAATCATAGGAACTCATAGAAGATCTTGCTCTCTATGACAATGAAAATTTGGAATGATCCCCGTGATTTGAACAAAACGGTCAAGGCAATATCTTTGCCTTCGAACAATTCTAGCACTCTCGACCATAGGATCATGGAACTTGAGGACCAAGTCAAGTTTCTCATGAAATATTACGAAGCTCCAAAGCCTTCAAGCCAAGTGAACAAAATCACTTCTTCATGCGAATTATGTAGTGGTCCCCATGATACTCGTGATTGCATGGAACTCCCCGGACAAGCTTTTGCAGATTACGCATCCTCGCGTACCGACAAAAAGGGAGATAAGTGGTACACTTTCAAACCCGAGCCAAACCTTTACGGTGATTCCTACAACCCTTCTTGGAAAAATCACCCAAACCTTAGGTGGAAACAAAACCAAAATATGCCCCAAAACAATTCTTCCAATCCACCTAATCGTTACCAACCAAACGGTCCACCCTCTAACCGTACTTTCAACAACAATCCTTCTAATAACTATGGTAGTACCAATAATCTTGAAGGATTGATGTTCAAGTTTATTGCATCTCAAGAAGCTCGCATAGCTAAGTTTGAAACCGAATTTAATCAACAAACGGAGATGACCAATAAGATTGACAACTTGTTGAAAGCCCTCAATAACCAAGTGCTAACTACACCTAGGAAGGACACTAGGGACACTAATAGCGAAATCCAAATTAAGGAACCTTCATCATCCAAACAAGTCTACTTTGTCAACGTTGTCACCATAAAGACAATAGATAAGAATATAGGAAAAAGTGACAAGGATGAAGTTGAAATAGAAACCGGGACTAGGGATGAGATTAAGGGGGTTGAGGATATTAAGGAAGAAAAGTTAGAGGAAGTAGAAAACGTAGAAGAATACTTTGATAAGTTACCCACCAAGGAAGAACGGGAATATCACAAGGATTTATTCGATGATCCCGAGACTCCATACATACTTGGTTCACCCCTTATTAAAGTAGGTGATCCCTCTAACATCAACATACCATGCAACATTGGGCATATGCATGTGTGGAAAGCTTACATCGATCTTAGGTCTCCTATAAACATCATGACTAGGACCTATTATAATTGGGTAATGAAGAGGCAACTTAGATATAGGATGATGCCCAACACGAATTGGATGAGCAACTTTGTAGGAAGAGTGAAAGGATTACATGTCTTTGTAGGAAACTTCACTTATGTTACCGACTTTGTGATTGTGGAGGATATTCGTCCGGTAATAGATGGTTGCCTAAGTCAAGTAGTGTTCGGAAAACCGTTTGTTGAGGCCTCTAAGATGAGTTATGACCCGTCCCTAGGGATAGTTAGATTCAAGGAAGAGAATGATGAGATTGCTTACCAAATGCCCTATAAGATTGAACAATACCGCCTTCTATCAAACATAGAAAAGGAACACAAGCAAGCGGTTTATTATAGGAATGATGAGGATAGACGTAGAGGAGTAGATTATGTCATGAATAGAATACTTGATTTCTACAAGCAATGTTTGCAACTAGGTCCGGAATACAAAACTAAGATTGGAGATGACCTAGAAAATGAGACCAATGATGAGGTCATGTAATAGCCCATGACCTTGAGTCTAGCTACAAGACTCGTAAATAAAGAAAAACGCTTCTTGAGAGGCAACCTATGTTTTGTGTTATTTTTATTTGTTTGATTGTTATTTGCTTCTGTATGCATGCTTTATTTTTATTGTTGGTAGATCATGTTTCAAATTAAAATTGTGAAAATGCTTTATTTTGTCGTTTAACTTCGTCTTAACTTCATATAAAGGTATTTTGCAAAAGCTAAGTGTAAGGGGAAACCCCAAATTTGTTTATAAGAACGAAATTGATCATGATTCTCCACAATATTAAATGAACATGTATATTAGTATTTGTTAGAGTCAAATGCTTGTATCGAGTCATAATGATGTTTTGCAGGATTTTCCAGGGAGTAGGACATAAGTTTTTCCAGAAATTTTCTGGAAACTTAACATAAAGATTTCGGCAGGTCACTTCTGACGGTGTCATGTGTAAAATTCTGGAAATTTTGCGAGTTTTGTTTTTCTAACGGAGTCTTAAAGTTTTTGTTAATTCTTTAGTTTTATAAACTCCAGGAAATCTGCAAACATTCATTCCACAAGCATTATATCTTACATTGTTTTCTAGGATTGGTTAGTATATATAGATTGCCGCCGATTTTATGCGAGGTTGCCTTGATTGTTTTCTCAGGTTTAACAGATTATATATGACAAGAAGATGATTTATTTTCTGGAAGGGAAGCTTTGAATGTTCATTTTCTTGGAGGAAAATCTAACCTTGTTGATACACTATCCACACCAAACAAATTAGGGGAGTATTTGTTTTCATTCTTTTACCTATTTTTCTTTTACATCCTTTAATTGAACATTGGGGACAATGTTCATCCTAAGTGTAAGGGGAGGGTAAATGATGATACCTTATAGGATACAATTGCACTTGAGTTTGTTTGTTTGATGGTAGGTGTGTAATAAAACTAAGAGAAATACTTGTTAGTGTAATTTTAGCGCCAAATATAAATTTTTTTACAACATTTAGGAGTGAAACTTTAGCCTTAGCAAGCGTCTCATGTATAGGAGTTGTATGACTAGCACAAAACCGTACCATTCAGAAAAATTTTCCACCCAAATATGTGAGGTTCGTCTTTAGATTTGATAGGAAAAGCATTCATTATTAGTGCTTATTAGTGTACCGGTAGCATTTAGATTCTAGAACTTGCGTTAGTGATGCATCCCGAGACTGCTAGTGAGACTACATTCGTGTAGTAGGATTTACCACATGATAAGAGGCATTAGGATCACCCTTGTGTTAAACCCGTATCATAATTACTTGACAATTTAAGTCATATTACTTGGCTAGTAAAGTCAACTAATTTTCCCACACCTTAGCGTTGTACTCATTTTTAGTACACGAAACCCCTAGTACACCCCTCCGAGCCTATCTTTTTGTTTCTAACTTTAAGCATTTTACTTAAAGGAAGAATTTGTTACAACCCACCCCAAATGTACAACCAAATCGCCTTAGCCTTCCATGTATGCACTCATCATTAGTGCATTATTGTTACATGTTTAACCCTTAGTTAATTATCTAATTGATTACATGGTTGCTAAGTCGAGTCATATCTTGTACATGTTGTTTTGTGACGATTGAGACTCATGGGTAAAGTACTTGTGTTATGGAGTAATGGGGAAGAACATCATTATTACCCCCATATGTGTGTTAATCTTAAAAGTACTCCAAGTGTTTTGATTATCTTGATTCGAGTCATTAGATTAGTTCATTGTAAAGTATGTAAAAAATCAAGTTTAAGGGGAATGTACATTCCCTATGATGTATTATTTTGGATGGTAGGGTAAGAGTGTATGCAAAAAAAAAAAAAAAAAAAAAAAAAAAAAAATTAAGAAAAAGAAAAAAAAAATAGAAATAGAAAAAGAGAAAAAACATACGGACTACCATCCCGTTTTCATTCTATGTTTATTTTTTGTTTTTGTTATTTTTGATTCATTAGCTTAAGTCGAGTCTAGTCTTGGCTTAGCAACGCCATATTTTACATGTAATTAACCAAGATGATTAACTCGCCACCAGTAAATATTGCCTTTATCCAACAAAATCGTGTTTTTCCATATCCCTACACCTAACGTTATAACCCTTTAAAAGACCTCTTTGATAGTTTATCCTAGGTGCTTACGTCAAGTGGTGGATGTTGGGAATTCTACTAATTGAGAATTCTGCTGACGGTTACTACTGATTGATACTGCTGAAGAGTTGGTTCCTGCTGAAGCAGTGTATCTGCTGAAGACTAGTTTCAGCATTATTAGTTTCTGCGGAAATAGATATTCCGGATATTATGTAATATAGTTAGGATATGCATGAGTTTATTTAGGAAGTAATAATGCATATCTTTTAAAGTTTTTAGAAGATACGTTTCTTGTGAAACGATTTAGGGTTCCTTGTGTATAAAAGGAACACACGATTATGTATTGTGTGCACGTTTTTAGAAAACACTTTTAGTATTATTAAAAGATCCATAGAGGTTCAAGAATTATTATTATTCAGTTGTTTATACTTGTGTTTGTTTCTGCTTTAAAATACAAGTTTCAGAGATTTTCTTTTAGTGTGTTAGTGAGTACATTAACATAACTAACGATCTACGAGTGCTCAAAGATCTATCAAGGTCTAAGGTTCAACAGTGGAGGTTTGATCATTTCCCAAGCCTATGGTAATCTATTTTCCTATGACATGTAGTTAGAGATGTTTTCCATTTCCTTATTGTGATGTATACTTTATTACACCCGAGAGATGAGAGTATCTAAACACTATTTGTGACGTGCTAGTGTATGACCTCCATGCTTGTCTTTGGTTTTTAGTGGAATGATTATTTGTTGTAATTACTTTTATATTAGTGTTAAATGTCCCCTAACTTGTATTTTGATTAGAATAAAAGAGTATTTGCTTGAGGACAAGCAAATCTCAAGTGTAAGGGTATTTAACCAATCTGAACTGCCAAAACATACAAAAACACTCAAATATGCATCACAATACTTAAAATATCTTAGAAGTGTGTTTTATATGTTTCAAATACAAAATATGCAAAAACAAATGAAAAACGTACAAAGTTTGCATAATTGGCAGTTTCAGTCCCTCAAGTTTCAAATATTGTCAAAACTAGTCCCTGGTAATTCAAAACTTGTACAAATATCATTAAAGGTCCTTGGGATTCATAAGTTGTAAGAAATAGTCCTCTAAATTTTAAAATCACATATTTACAACTTTGGTCCCTCAACTTTGAAAAGTGTCATAAATAGTCCCTAAGGTTTTGTAAATACAAAAATATGGAAAATAAGCCTTGTACTATTCTAAATTGACAAAATTGGTCCTTATGATAACTTTTGAGAAGATACAAAATAAACCCTTCAAAAATCAGAAAATTACAAGTTAGGTCCCTGGAGTTTGAAAAATTACAGAAAAGGTCCCTGGATATTTTTAAATGGAAAAATCATAAATTTGGTCCTTGGTTTATCATATTTGGCAAGTTAAGTCCTTGAAAATATTTTGGGAGAATCACAAATACAGCCCTTTAACTTTGCCAAAATTACAAACTTGGTCCTTGTTTATTAACACATACCAACCGGACCCTTTGTATTAATAAAACCCAAAACCAAAATGAATCCAGCCCACCCTTTTCTATTTTCTTGGGCCCAACCTTTTCCCAGCCCACCAAGCAAACCCAACACTTCCCTTTTAATAAAAACGGGGGTTGACCCCAGTCAAACACCCCAATACCGCCAAACTACCTTCACTATTCATCACCCTCACCACCACCTGCAAACACCAATACCATGGTGGTTTTTCCACCATCTGTCCACCCAGCTCACCCCTACTCACCACCTTTCCACCTCACACACCAAACCACATAAGCATTTAATGCTTTCTCCACAGATTTTCACCCCAAACCATACTACTTCCTCTGTTTCTTCCATACAACACCAACTTGCCCTTAAAACATTCCTATTGTCCCCTTACACGTCCACAAGATACCAATAATCTTTAATTGCACAACGTTGGCTCCAAGCAACGTGTAGGACTTTTTGGCGCCAAAATTGTTTAAACGGATGGGATCAATTCAGAGAGATGGATGGCTATGATTGAAGTGGGATATGCTCAGAAGGTGTTCCCTAACCCTAATTTGAGCTTATAAAAGGAAGAGAAGATCAGAAGAGGAAGATATAGTTTATTTTAGTAAAAATAGTCTCGTTTAAATTGTAACTTGTTATCTCAGTTAGTTTTCAAGCTTTTAAGCTCTGTATTAGTCAATTAAGGTGTAATCTAAGCTTTTGTGATAATCAAATTTAAGTTTCAAGTTATATCTCAGTTGGTGCAATTTTTACTCTCATTTCAAAATTCTAAATAATCTGTGTTGTTGTTACTGTATGGTTTCATGGATTGAATAAGCTCATATAAGCTCCCATAAGCTCAATAAAGCTTTTAGTAACCTACTAATCAGTTTAAGATAAAAAAGTTCATAAAAACAAACTTGGTCAAAGAAAGTCAACTGTGGCACTTGGATTTGATTTCTTGGATTCAGAGTGAATTGGAAGCAAAGAAGCTGTGGAATCTGGGTTAGTATCCATTGGTGGATGTTAGGAAAGGTTCTTGGTTATTGGTTCATGGTTTAAGCAGGATTGCAGTTTGTAAGTTCAAACCTTAATTTTTTAGCATTTCTTATTCTATTGTTGTTTAGGTACTTAATCTTGCTTATTTGTGTTTATTCAGTATTATTTAATCATAATCTAGTCTAAAATCAATTGTTTGCTTGTTGAAATTAATAGTTGTTTAGTATTTCATAAATTGGTAATATGAAGCTTGATTTTGATTTCTAAAGTTGTAGTTGTTATTGTTGGTATTTTTAGGTTTAAACAGGTTTAATTCATAGTAATATATGGTTCTGTGTTAATTGTTTGGATTAAAACCTTTGTTCTCTTTGAAAATCATCTTATCAGTCAATATTTAGGGTGTTTGGAATAAGTTTGTTAGCTATACCCTTGTTATTGTTTGGTGTTTATCTGTGTTTCAATAGCTTGCAGTAGTGAGCTTTAGGTCATTTAAGGCAATAAATTGTGAGTTCATACAACCCAAAGTCAAAATCACAAGTAATTCATCACCACAGTTAACTGTGATGATCTTTGAGTCCTAATCTCAGCATATCATCTCACAAGTTAGTACACTAGCTTAATTTAACTTAATAATAGCTTATAATATCTTATTAAACAAGTAGGATCAATCAGAAGTTCATCAAAGTCAAAGTTTGTTCACCATTCAAAAAGTCAAATTGTGTTGTTCTCAGATTTCTCAAAAATTGGGAGATTTTTCTAGAATTTAGGAAGCTACTTTAGAGCTTTAAATTTCTTGTACTTATAATCTACCACCTAAACTCTAGGAATCTAAGCTTATTTGATTTTTAAGATTTTTTCTCAAGCTTGTGCAAAAGCTGAAAGTACCCTGCAGGGCAAAGACACTCCCCTGTGCACAGATTTCAAACAAAATACCAAGACCTCTTGTGTGCTCATTAGTGGACCCCACACCCCAACTCTTAGCTTAATTTGTAGCTTATCAGTCCACCCTTTCATACCTAGGATTAGTTTGAGGTTTAGCTTATTGGATTATAGCTTTTAGGACCCTAGTTTGTAGCCTGTTTCAAAAAGCTACACTGAGCACTCAGTGTATGACCACCATTTCAAAGGCTCACACAGAGCTTATTAGTGAGCCAAAAGCCTAGCTTCTTGGTTTAATTTGTAGCTTAACAATCCATCTTTGAACCCCTAGGTTTAGTTTGAACCCCCTTTTACTCTTGTGGACCCCACACTCATTGGAACACAACTGCAGGGAAGAAGTACTTCCCTTGCACCAGCTTACCACCACCACACCACCAACTTTAGTGGTGGTTGCAGCCCACACCAGTAGGTCCCACACCTCATACATTGGTTTTTACAATCCCCCTCCTACCCAGGTTCAATAATTAACCCTTAGTTTGACCCTTAGATTAGTGGACCCTACCTATTTTTGCATCTAAAGTCTGTCCCATTTCTGAGTCAGAAACCAAATAAGCAATTGCTTATTTGAGCTTTCCAGCTTATCCTAGGAGCTTATCTCACCACATCTAGCTTAAATAGGTATAAGTAACTTAGGTAAACCAGATTTCACCATAGTGGACCCCACATAACCTCAACTTAGCTTATTTCTTAGTTTGGTCAACCTTAGTCAACTGTATAAGCAAATAAGCACTTACAGTGCTTATTCTTGATTTCCAAAGTAGTTGTCTTTGTAAAAGTTTCATTATTTAAGTATTTAAATAGTTTTATAAAAGAAAAACCAGAAAAAGCAAACATAAAAATAGTGATAGCTTCTATTTAATAGAAATTATCTATTTAATTTTCATCTCATCTTATTAATAAGCACTTGTCCAATTTTATAATTTTATAAATTACCTAGTACCTTTAAGTAGTTAAAATAATTTTCTTAGATTTTTCCTAAACAGTTTACTATTTATTAGATTTAAAACTAGTTTAAATAATTAAATAGGTAATATTAGTAATTAAATAGATTTCTTTAATTCTAATTAACAAAAGTAGAATTTTATATTTTTCCTAAGTTTTATAAAGTAGTTAAGACTTTTAGAAAATAGTTTCATAATTTCCACTGTCCATTTTCCAATTTTCTTATTTAATTTAATTAAATTAGATTTAAATTAATTAATAAGTAATTAATTAGTCAATTAGCTTAAATATAATTTTTAGCAATTTTTTATAATTTTTTTAGGATTCCTGTAATGGTTAATTAGTTTTATAAATTTTTACATAATTTTATAAGTCATTTAAGTATTAATAGTAATTTAAAATAGTTTAAATAGTTTAATTAAGTTAAATAGTTTTTAATTAATAAAATACTCATAAAAAGACAAAAATATTTATTTTTTATACTTTCTTCAAGTTCTTATTTAGGTTTAGAAATTATTTTTGTAAGTTTTTAGGTTAATTTGTAATACTTGTCATTTTTAGTTAATTAAATTTAAGTTTTAATTAGATTTTAATTAGTTTTATTAATTAAATAATATTTTAATAGTAAAATAATCATTTTCATAGTTTCAATTTCATTTTCCATTTTCTTTAATTTTAAGTTTTCAAAAGTTTCACTTTTACCCCCTGTAGTTTGTAACTTGTTAAATACCACTTGTCTCAGTCTGTTATCTGATTTTCTTATTTGTGCCTTTACGTGTATCTTTGTTATTGTTTATATTATCCAAATACCAAGCAATCAGTAGTATAATCAATCCTCAAATCATCTTTGTTACTGTCCTCAGTACCACTCACTTTCCTAATCGTTTACAAATACAATTTCAATCTCGTTGGGACTTAACGACCCGGGGATTTCCCTATATTTCCACGGTCAATATTAACTTGCACTTTCTCCCAGAGTGTTAAAAACACCAAACAAATCATAAACAACAAAATAAACTGTGAAGTTAAATTACTTCGTTTTCTTTAAGATTACAACCTGAAACAGCTGGTATAAGGTAAGTTCTGACATTAAATTGCGAACTGAAGAGGAATACATTTATTTCCTCCCGCTAGCCTGCGAGTAATCTTAAAGGGACGATTTCGGTTAACGAATCAGTTCCAAAAATATTTTCCAAGTTTTTTCACCCATACACGAAAAACCAAAAACATTTTACTGTGAATATAAATTACATAAAAGTTTACCACCGCAAACTAAGGCAGAACACCTACCAACTGGGGGTGTGAACATAATAAGTTCCCAAACCTAAAAGATTAAAAACTTACCATTGTATCCTTGTGAATAGTGTACCTTTTTTAAAGGAGCTGTTCATTTGTGATTATTGGGTTTAAGTTCACTGTAGTTTTTCCTCGATCTTGTGTTAAAAAATAATTTTTGTGTATGCGCACTCGTTCACAAACAAAGAATAAAAAGAAGAAAAACGTACCCGAGTTACGTACTGTTGCAGAAGAACACACAATCAAAATGAACGACGAGCCCCCATTCCTTCCCAAGGATGAACCAGTTCCTGACACCCGAACTATGGAGGAACTGTGTCAACCTACCATGCAAGGGAGGGGTGGACCAATTGCACCACTCACTATTGGAGCCACGGATTTTGGATTAAAACACCACATGATACAACAGATCCAGAATACGTGCCAGTTCCACGGATTGCCAGGTGAACAGGCATCTCGACAAAATTTTAACTGTCACCCAAAGCATGAAACAAAATGGCGTCACCGATGACGGCCTACGTTTGTACCTGTTTCCCTATTCACTCACTCATCATGCAACTTCATGGTTCGATCGACTTCCAAAGAATTCGATCCACACTTTTGATGAGATGATCACTAAATTTCTGGCCAAATAATTCCACCATCTATGGTCACAAAGCTCAGGAATGATATCAGCAATTTTAGACAGCTTCCCGAAGAGTCCTTATTTGAGGCATGGGAACGCTACAAACTTGCTATTGATAGGTGTCCTAATCACAATATGCTTCTGGTCACCATTATTGATACCTTTTATAATGGTTTGACACTCCGTCATCGTGACACCATCAATGCTGCTGCTGGGGGCACCTTTATGAAAAGGACCCCTGAAGAGTGCTACGACTTAATAGAAAACATGACTGCCCATCATAATTTTTGGGACTCCTCTGCTGAGAGGAATGACTCATTTAAGTCTGTCACTCCGGCAAGCAATGAAATATCTATCCTAGCTAAAAAGCTGGATGATTTGTCTACAGCAGTTTTGCGTATCCATCAGACAAATCCAAATCAGGTCAAAGTTGTTAACCCAAGTTGTGAAACTTGCGGTGGTCCACATCCTTACACAGAGTGCCCAGCCTCCGGTGGCTTGGCTCGTGAAAACGTGTATGCAGCTCAAGGTTCCTATAATACGGGAGGTAATTCTTACCAACTGCAAGGAGACCGAAACCTTTTGAGCTACCGATCTAATAACTACATCGGACCACCAGGGTTTAATCAATCCCAGAACCAAAATGGTCAAAACAGAAACCAGAATTTTAACCAGAATCAGAACCAGAACCGGATGAACCAAGGTTATAACAACCAAGGGAATTTCAACTCTGGTCATAACCAGGTTCAACAAAATCAGAACCAAGGGAATTATAATAGAAATCAAGGTCAGAACAATTACCCACAGGGTAATTTTCAACAACAAAATCACTTCCAGGGTAATAACAACCAGCAACATGGGAATTTCCAGAACAATCGGGCTCAAAATTTTCCAAACCAAAATCAAGCCATTGTTCCAACTGGACCATCATCTGATGAGTTACTAAAACAGTTTATGAAATCCCAAGATGAACTGAACAAAATGCTGGTTAGTCAAATATCTAATTTGTAGAAGTCTTTAAATGATCGACCCTTGGGCTCAGGTACTACTTTACCTAGCAACACGATCGCTAATCCGAGGGGCGATGTAAAGGCGATCACCACAAGAAGTGGAGTTTCTTACCAAGGACCTACAGCCCCCTCTACCTCTTCTCCTATCCCTGTAGAGGAATGTGAAACTGAGGATACTACGGATACGGTACTTCCTAAAAATAACGGAGATACCAATGACATCCCTCCTCCAGTTATCCCGGTCCCGACTCCCCCTAAAAGGGTCGTGTTTGAAACTACCGAAGGTCCTGTTGAAAATCCAAAAGTCAACCCAAAACCAACAATTCCATATCCCTCACGATTGCAAGACCAAAAGCTCCGTGAAAAGGCTAATCATCAAATGGAAAAATTCTTTCAGATTTTCCAAGAACTACACTTCGATATTAGTTTTGCGGATGCTCTTCTTTTAATGCCCAAATTCACATCAACAATCAAAAATCTGTTTAGCAATAAAGAAAAACTGTTTGAGATGGCACGAACTCCACTCAATGAGAACTGCTCGGCAGTTCTGTTAAAACAGCTTCCCGAGAAGCTAGGAGACCCCGGGAGATTTCTAATACCATGTATCTTCCCGGGTATGGTTGAATGCTTCGCCTTGGCCGATCTTGGTGCAAGCATCAACCTAATGCCCCACTCAGTTTGGAAAAAGCTCTCTCTTCAGGCACTCAGTCCCACATGCATGACTCTCGAGCTTGTTGACCGTTCAATTTCACGTCCCCTCGGTATTGCCGAAGACGTATTTGTGAGAGTGGGAAAGTTCCATTTTCCGGCAGACTTTGTCGTTGTTGATTTCGATGCAGATCCAAGAGTTCCTCTCATCCTTGGGAGGGGATTCTTAAGAACGGGACGTGCATTAATCGATGTTTTCGATGAGGAAATCACGTTACGAGTTGGCAATGAAGCGATAACATTCAACCTTGATCAAACCTCGAGATACTCCTCGAATTATGATGCTGAATCGGTCAACCGAATTGATGTCATTGACATTGCATCCGAGGAGTATGCTCAAGAAATCCTTGGATTCACTGATAATTTTTCGAGTGGCAATCCCACTACTTCTTCTGATCCCATTATCGCTAATTCTTCTCCTTCCCTCACTCCGTTTGGGGGAAGTGATTTCGTCCTTGAGGAATTAGAGGCCTTTCTCAAAAGTGATTCAATTCCCGAAGGAATTGATTACCAAGAGATTGACCCGGAGGGGGATATACTTCTCCTTGAGAAGTTATTGAACAAAGATCCTTCTCCCATTCCTGTTCTACCTCCACAACTTCATAAGGTGGAAGTCAAATAGGTTGAGAAAAATGATGACTTTCCCGAGGTTGAACTTAAGGACCTGCCTCCTCATCTAGAATATGCATTCTTGGAAGGTAACGATAAGTTACCGGTCATTATTGCAAAAGACTTAAAGGATGAGGAGAAAACCGCGCTGCTCAAGGTTTTAAAGTCCCACAAGCAAGCAATTGCTTGGAAGCTCTCAGACATAAAGGGTATTAACCCGGATTTTTGTACACACAAAATCCTAATGGAAGAGGACTTTAAACCTACCGTGCAGCATCAAAGAAGGGTAAATCCAAAAATCCACGAAGTTATAAAAGCTGAAGTTATCAAACTTCTTGATGCGGGATTGATTTACCCTATATCAGATAGTCCTTGGGTTAGCCCAATACATTGTGTTCCAAAAAAGGGTGGCATTATGGTTATCACAAATGAGGACAACGAGTTAATACCAACTCGTTTGGTTACAGGGTGGCGAGTATGTATTGATTACAGAAAGCTTAACGAAGCTACCCGTAAAGACCAT
This sequence comes from Artemisia argyi, assembly GCA_030686995.1. NCBI lineage: Eukaryota > Viridiplantae > Streptophyta > Magnoliopsida > Asterales > Asteraceae > Artemisia > Artemisia argyi. The sequence continues at coordinate 4,872,339 of CM060692.1, read as the reverse complement.
TTTCCTCTGCCCTTTATGGACCAAATGCTCGAAAGACTAGTGGGAAACGAGTACTATTGTTTCCTTGACGGCTTCTCGGGTTACTTCCAAATTCCCATTGATCCACAGGATCAAGATAAGACTACCTTCACATGCCCTTACGGGACATTTGCCTATCGCCGCATGCCTTTTGGGTTATGCAATGCTCCAGGCACTTTCCAAAGGTGCATGATGGCTATTTTCCATGACATGATTGGAAAAACCATGGAGGTATTCATGGATGACTTCTCAGTCATCGGGAATTCTTTCGACTCATGCCTCTCCCATTTAGAAAAAATGCTTCAACGTTGTGAAAACACTAATCTTTGTCTAAATTGGGAGAAGAGCCATTTTATGGTTAAAGAGGGCATTGTCCTCGGCCATAAAATTTCAAAAAGTGGGATTGAGGTCGATAAGGCCAAAATTGATGTTATTGCTAAACTGCCTCATCCCACCACTGTTAAAGGAATAAGGAGTTTTCTCGGACATGCCGGGTTCTATCGGAGATTCATTCAGGATTTCTCCAAAATAGCCCGGCCTATGACTCATCTTCTTGAAAATGATGCTCCTTTTATCTTTTCCCCCGAGTACATCGAAGCTTTTGAAATTTTAAAGAAAAGGCTTACTGAGGCACCAATCCTTGTTGCCCCCGACTGGGACTTACCCTTTGAACTTATGTGCGATGCTAGCGATTATGCTATTGGTGCAGTTCTGGGGCAACGCAAAACCAAACATTTCCAGCCAATACACTACGCAAGTAAGACCATGAATAAGGCTCAAACACACTATACCACCACAGAAAAAGAATTATTAGCTGTGGTATATGCCTTTGAAAAATTTCGGTCTTACTTGATCTTAAACAAAAGCATGGTGTATACGGATCATTCGGCTCTGAAATACCTGTTCACTAAACAGGATGCAAAGCCAAGACTACTCCGTTGGGTCTTGCTCCTCCAGGAATTCGATATTCTCATAAGAGATAAAAAAGGAGCAGAGAACCTTGCTGCTGATCACTTGTCCCGGTTAGAAAATCCTCATCAGGATATTCTTGAGAGAAAAGAAATAAATGAAACTTTTCCTCTGGAGACTCTAAATCAAATCTCTACCTGGGATGATTCCAATACCCCATGGTTTGCCGACTTTGCAAATTACCGTGCGGGAAATTTCGTTGTCAAAGGGATGTCGTCCTAACAGAAAAGAAAATTCTTTAAAGATGTAAAACATTACTTCTGGGACGACCCCTACTTGTTCAAAATATGTGCGGATCAAGTCATCCGACGGTGTGTCCATGGCCAAGAAGCCATGGAAATTCTTAAAGCTTGTCATGATGGACCCACGGGGGGACATCATAACCCAAACTACACCGCCAAAAAGGTGTTTGATTCAGGATTCTTTTGGCCCACGATCTATAAAGACGCCCATGAACTTATCTAAACCTGTGAGGCTTGCAAGCGTCACGGGAATATTTCTAAAAAGAATGAGATGCCGCAAAACGCCATTCAAGTCTGTGAAATATTTGATATGTGGGGCATTGATTTTATGGGGCTATTCCCGTCTTCACGAGGGAATAAGTATATACTCGTGGCTGTCGACTATCTGTCAAAATGGGTTGAGGCAAAAGCCTTACCCACCAATGATGCCCGAGTAGTTGTTAAATTTTTAAAGTCTCTCTTTGCCAGATTCGGGACTCCTCGTGCCATTATCAGTGATCGTGGTACTCACTTTTGCAATGAACAATTTGCGAGAGTAATGCTGAAATATGGTGTAACTCACCGTCTTTCTACAGCATACCACCCCCAAACAAGTGGGCAGGTGGAGGTCTCAAATCGGGGTATTAAGAGAATTCTCGAAAGGGCGGTTGGTGAAAACCGTGCCTCTTGGTCGGATAAGCTGGACGATGCATTATGGGCTTTCCGCACTGCTTACAAAACACCCATAGGGTGTACTCCATATAAGCTAGTGTACGGGAAAGCATGTCATCTTCCGATCGAATTAGAACATAAGGCCTATTGGGCCTTAAAACATGCAAATTTCGACCTTCAGACAGCGGGTGATCACCGTAAAGTTCAACTAAACGAACTAAATGAATTACGTGATCAAGCTTATGAAAATTCTTTAATCTATAAAGAAAAGACTAAGAAGATACATGACTCTAAAATTAAGAATCGCGTTTTCAACGTTGGTGACAGAGTTCTTCTTTTCAATTCAAGGTTAAAAATTTTCTCGGGTAAACTAAAAACCCGTTGGTCTGGACCATTTACTATAACAAAAGTATACCCATATGGAATTGTTGAGTTATTACAACCCGACGGTCCCAATTTTAAAGTAAATGGTCATCGGTTAAAACACTATTTTGGAGGGGACATACAACCAATGGTTGTCCCGGATCTCCAAACTTACCCCATGGACCAATAAATTCGGCGTCGAGTCAAGCTAGCGACTCGGTTAACAAAAACTAGTTTCCCCAAGGACAATTTTAATTCGGGGTCGAGTCAAGCTAGAGACTCGGGAATAAAAAACAAGCTACCTCATGGACAAATCAATTCGAGGTCGAGTCAAGCTAGCGACTCGGTAATCAAAAACAGTAGCAATATGGGTCATCACCCATATTTCTGTCTTCTCATCCCTTTCTAACACCCTAGTGTGGGGGAGACGAACCACATGTTGTACATATGTAAAATATTTTTTCAAAAAAAAAAAAAAAAAAAATGGCATATGACAAATAAAAAGAAAAAAGTGAGTTTGTATGTAAATAGAGTAAAATAAAAAGGTTAATAGTATTGCCTCTTTACGTTCTAAGTCTTGGTGGGACACCAAGTACTGTGAATATTGAGGGCAATATTCAGTTCTAAGTGTGGGGGAGCGTTCTCACGAATGCAAAACACATGTTCCATCAAGAACCCCCATTTGATCAAAATTACCAGTTTTTTCACACTTAGAAATGCAAATAATGGCATCAATCCTCCATGTCTAACCCACAACAGGATTGGCTAGTCCATGAGCAAATGGCTCTTGGTAAAGACATCTCAAAACCGTTGATGGCTTGCAATTTGCCAAAAATTGTATGGTTCCTCAACTCCCCATCATCCTCAAAAGCTAATGAGTTGGCTAGCCCGCAAGATTATGGCTTGTGGTAAAGGCCGTGGAAAAAACCATAATTGGTAATCAGCTCACCAAGATGTTGACTATTCCATCAAGAGTTGGCTAGTCCAGAAGCAAACGGCTTTTGGTAAAGACAAATCAAATCCGTTGACAGCTGGTGGTTTGCTAAAAATCACACGGTTATCAGGTGTGCCACAGTTCTTACACCTGGCTACTCCAGAAGTGATGGCTTTTGGTAAAGAGTAAAAATCCATTAATTTTTTCTCAAATAGATTGCTAGGGACTAGCAATAGTTTAGTGTGGGGGATTGATGAGTGTCTAAATACTCATCATTTTATACCAATCTGAACTGCCAAAACATACAAAAACACTCAAATATGCATCATAATACTTAAAATATCTTAGAAGTGTGTTTTATATGTTTCAAATACAAAATATGCAAAAACAAATGAAAAACGTACAAAGTTTGCATAATTGGCAGTTTCAGTCCCTCAAGTTTCAAATATTGTCAAAACTAGTCCCTGGTAATTCAAAACTTGTACAAATATCATTAAAGGTCCTTGGGATTCATAAGTTGTAAGAAATAGTCCTCTAAATTTTAAAATCACATATTTACAACTTTGGTCCCTCAACTTTGAAAAGTGTCATAAATAGTCCCTAAGGTTTTGTAAATACAAAAATATGGAAAATAAGCCTTGTACTATTCTAAATTGACAAAATTGGTCCTTATGATAACTTTTGAGAAGATACAAAATAAACCCTTCAAAAATCAGAAAATTACAAGTTAGGTCCCTGGAGTTTGAAAAATTACAGAAAAGGTCCCTGGATATTTTTAAATGGAAAAATCATAAATTTGGTCCTTGGTTTATCATATTTGGCAAGTTAAGTCCTTGAAAATATTTTGGGAGAATCACAAATACAGCCCTTTAACTTTGCCAAAATTACAAACTTGGTCCTTGTTTATTAACACATACCAATCGGACCCTTTGTAATAATAAAACCCAAAACCAAAATGAATCCAGCCCACCCTTTTCTATTTTCTTGGGCCCAACCTTTTCCCAGCCCACCAAGCAAACCCAACACTTCCCTTTTAATAAAAACGGGGGTTGACCCCAGTCAAACACCCCAATACCGCCAAACCACCTTCACTATTCATCACCCTCACCACCACCTGCAAACACCAATACCGTGGTGGTTTTTCCACCATCTGTCCACCCATCTCACCCCTACTCACCACCTTTCCACCTCACACACCAAACCACATAAGCATTTAATGCTTTCTCCACTGATTTTCACCCCAAACCATACTACTTCCTCTGTTTCTTCCATACAACACCAACTTGCCCTTAAAACATTCCTATTGTCCCCTTACACGTCCACAAGATACCAATAATCTTTAATTGCACAACGTTGGCTCCAAGCAACGTGTAGGACTTTTTGGCGCCAAAATTGTTTAAACGGATGGGATCAATTCAGAGAGATGGATGTCTATGATTGAAGTGGGATATGCTCAGAAGGTGTTCCCTAACCCTAATTTGAGCTTATAAAAGGAAGAGAAGATCAGAAGAGGAAGATATAGTTTATTTTAGTAAAAATAGTCTCGTTTAAATTGTAACTTGTTATCTCAGTTAGTTTTCAAGTTTTTAAGCTCTGTATTAGTCAATTAAGGTGTAATCTAAGCTTTTGTGATAATCAAATTTAAGTTTCAAGTTATATCTCAGTTGGTGCAATTTTTACTCTCATTTCAAAATTCTAAATAATCTGTGTTGTTGTTACTGTATGGTTTCATGGATTGAATAAGCTCATATAAGCTCCCATAAGCTCAATAAAGCTTTTAGTAACCTACTAATCAGTTTAAGATAAAAAAGTTCATAAAAACAAACTTGGTCAAAGAAAGTCAACTGTGGCACTTGGATTTGATTTCTTGGATTCAGAGTGAATTGGAAGCAAATAAGCTGTGGAATCTGGGTTAGTATCCATTGGTGGATGTTAGGAAAGGTTCTTGGTTATTGGTTCATGGTTTAAGCAGGATTGCAGTTTGTAAGTTCAAACCTTAATTTTTTAGCATTTCTTATTCTATTGTTGTTTAGGTACTTAATCTTGCTTATTTGTGTTTATTCAGTATTATTTAATCATAATCTAGTCTAAAATCAATTGTTTGCTTGTTGAAATTAATAGTTGTTTAGTATTTCATAAATTGGTAATATGAAGCTTGATTTTGATTTCTAAAGTTGTAGTTGTTATTGTTGGTATTTTTAGGTTTAAACAGGTTTAATTCATAGTAATATATGGTTCTGTGTTAATTGTTTGGATTAAAACCTTTGTTCTCTTTGAAAATCATCTTATCAGTCAATATCTAGGGTGTTTGGAATAAGTTTGTTAGCTATACCCTTGTTATTGTTTGGTGTTTATCTGTGTTTCAATAGCTTGCAGTAGTGAGCTTTAGGTCATTTAAGGCAATAAATTGTGAGTTCAAACAACCCAAAGTCAAAATCACAAGTAATTCATCACCACAGTTAACTGTGGTGATCTTTGAGTCCTAATCTCAGCATATCATCTCACAAGTCAGTACACTAACTTAATTTAACTTAATAATAGCTTATAATATCTTATTAAACAAGTAGGATCAATCAGAAGTTCATCAAAGTTAAAGTTAGTTCACCATTCAAAAAGTCAAATTGTGTTGTTCTCAGATTTCTCAAAAATTGGGAGATTTTTCTAGAATTTAGGAAGCTACTTTAGAGCTTTAAATTTCTTGTACTTATAATCTACCACCTAAACTCTAGGAATCTAAGCTTATTTGATTTTTAAGATTTTTTCTCAAGCTTGTGCAAAAGCTGAAAGTACCCTGCAGGGCAAAGACACTCCCCTGTGCACAGATTTCAAACAAAATACCAAGACCTCTTGTGTGCTCATTAGTGGACCCCACACCCCAACTCTTAGCTTAATTTGTAGCTTATCAGTCCACCCTTTCATACCTAGGATTAGTTTGAGGTTTAGCTTATTGGATTATAGCTTTTAGGACCCTAGTTTGTAGCCTGTTTCAAAAAGCTACACTGAGCACTCAGTGTATGACCACCATTTTAAAGGCTCACACAGAGCTTATTAGTGAGCCAAAAGCCTAGCTTCTTGGTTTAATTTGTAGCTTAACAATCCATCTTTGAACCCCTAGGTTTAGTTTGAACCCCCTTTTACTCTTGTGGACCCCACACTCATTGGAACACAACTGCAGGGAAGAAGTACTTCCCTTGCACCAGCTTACCACCACCACACCACCAACTTTAGTGGTGGTTGCAGCCCACACCAGTAGGTCTCACACCTCATACCTTGGTTTTTACAACCCCCCTCCTACCCAGGTTCAATAATTAACCCTTAGTTTGACCCTTAGATTAGTGGACCCCACTTATTTTTGCATCTAAAGTCTGTCCCATTTCTGAGTCAGAAACCAAATAAGCAATTGTTTATTTGAGCTTTCCAGCTTATCCTAGGAGCTTATCTCACCACATCTAGCTTAAATAGGTATAAGTAACTTAGGTAAACCAGATTTCACCATAGTGGACCCCACATAACCTCAACTTAGCTTATTTCTTAGTTTGGTCAACCTTAGTCAACTATATAAGCAAATAAGCACTTACAGTGCTTATTCTTGATTTCCAAAGTAGTTGTCTTTGTAAAAGTTTCATTATTTAAGTATTTAAATAGTTTTATAAAAGAAAAACCAGAAAAAGCAAACATAAAAATAGTGATAGCTTCTATTTAATAGAAATTATCTATTTAATTTTCATCTCATCTTATTAATAAGCACTTGTCCAATTTTATAATTTTATAAATTACCTAGTACCTTTAAGTAGTTAAAATAATTTTCTTAGATTTTTCCTAAACAGTTTACTATTTATTAGATTTAAAACTAGTTTAAATAATTAAATAGGTAATATTAGTAATTAAATAGATTTCTTTAATTCTAATTAACAAAAGTAGAATTTTATATTTTTCCTAAGTTTTATAAAGTAGTTAAGACTTTTAGAAAATAGTTTCATAATTTCCACTGTCCATTTTCCAATTTTCTTATTTAATTTAATTAAATTTGATTTAAATTAATTAATAAGTAATTAATTAGTCAATTAGCTTAAATATAATTTTTAGCAATTTTTTATAATTTTTTTAGGATTCCTGTAATGGTTAATTAGTTTTATAAATTTTTACATAATTTTATAAGTCATTTAAGTATTAATAGTAATTTAAAATAGTTTAATTAAGTTAAATAGTTTTTAATTAATAAAATACTCATAAAAAGACAAAAATATTTATTTTTTATACTTTCTTCAAGTTCTTATTTAAGTTTAGAAATTATTTTTGTAAGTTTTAGGTTAATTTGTAATACTTGTCATTTTTAGTTAATTAAATTTAAGTTTTAATTAGATTTTAATTAGTTTTATTAATTAAATAATATTTTAATAGTAAAATAATCATTTTCATAGTTTCAATTTCATTTTCCATTTTCTTTAATTTTAAGTTTTCAAAAGTTTCACTTTTACCCCCTGTAGTTTGTAACTTGTTAAATACCACTTGTCTCAGTCTGTTATCTGATTTTCTTATTTGTGCCTTTACGTGTATCTTTGTTATTGTTTATATTATCCAAATATCAAGCAATCAGTAGTATAATCAATCCTCAAATCATCTTTGTTACTGTCCTCAGTACCACTCACTTTCCTAATCGTTTACAAATACAATTTCAATCTCGTTGGGACTTAACGACCCGGGGATTTCCCTATATTTCCACGGTCAATATTAACTTGCACTTTCTCCCAGGTGGGCCTAACAGCTGCACACGGCTGACTGGTTGGTTTGGGAGGAGTCACGGCCCAGAAGAAAATCCTACATGACGCGGCACAAATGGATCTAAGCAATACGATTTCATTATGGCAGCGAGTTGACGGCGTCACAACTTAATACATGACGCCGTCACCCTGTAAAATCTATATATAGTTTTCCAAATTTCATTCATTAGTGTGCAACTTTGAGGGAAAAACCCTAGGTCGAATTTTCCAGCTTTTTCAAGGATTTCAACCCTTTGAATCTTTCACGTTCAATTAAAAATAAGTACTATTTTAAATCATTTGTGGAAAACTAGAAGGGGAGGGGGGTTGAATAGTTTTACGTCCTTTTAAATTTATAAACACAAGTTTGTTTTAAAAACTTCGATTCTAGTTTATGTGAACTCAATACTTGCACTATATGAACAATTGTATGATAACTTAACTAACAAAGCTAATATAGTAAAGGTAAATAAATAAGTAATGAGAAGATTTAGAAAGATCAAACCACAACACAAGGATTTATAGTGGTTCGGCTACAAGGACACCTTCCTTGTTCCTACTCCACTCCCCGAGTCACCTACTCGAGAGTTTTCTTCACTATGTCATCAAACTCCCTTTTGGCGGAGAAAACCTTACACACCAATATACACACCACAACAACTTCACAACTTGATCACTACTTCTACACAACTTCTTCACACCAATATACTACACACCAATCTTCTTCACACCTATCTTCTACACACCAATATTCTACACACCAATCTTCTACTTCACACCAATCTTCACAACTAACCTACTTCACTACTAATCAACTTCTACTCCCTACACAACTTCTATATCTTCTAAACAATATATAACAAGCACAACACAATATTCACAAATGAATGTATATATATACACTATGCACAACTACTCTTCAACACTTCTTGAACTTGGTTGTAGAAAGAATGTTCTTCTTTTGCACTTTGGATGACAATGGATGATGAGGGATTGAATCACTTGAAACAAGGATTAATATACAAATGATCAAAGGGTTTTAGAGGATGTTTAGAGAGTTATAGATCTGAAAATTTCGTGCAAAAGGTGGGTGAAAATTCCAGAATTAAGGTGGTATTTATAGGAGAAGAATTCTGACATTTTCTGACAGGGGAGCCTGGCCGGTCCCCTTAAATCGCGGCCGGCCCCCTTAAAATTAAGGGGACCGCTCCTTATAATTAAGGGGGCCGCCCAACTGTAACGGCCAGAAAACTTGTCTTTTAGTAGGGAAAGTTTATTTTGTGAAAAACTAACTGATTTTGGTTAAATATATGAAATCATATATTTAGTATGATTAAAACATTTTTCTTTATTACCAAAAGTGTTTTTCAAAAAAATATATAATATGTTTATATATTTAAATAAACTTTGTATTAGTTAATTAAATATCCCTTTGATCATAAGATGTATTAAGCACTTGTTTATCCATACCTTAAGTGATTAAGTTGGATATAGTGATATAAACTAGCTTAATACTTGTTTACGTGAGTTTACATTTTGTGATCGTCAAAATATAGAGATATCGAAAAATATAAATAACGTTTTCATACATTATTTATGTCAACAATCTCCCCCTTTTTGATGATTACAAAATTTAAACTCGTTAATTGAAAATTAGTATATATTCAATTATTGTGAGTTTATATCACTTCTCCCCCTTTTTGTTAGCATCAAAAAGGTTATCCCGTGTTAATGGAAGCTCCCCCTTTAAGTATACTCCCCCTCGTTTTGAGGCCAAAAGGAATCGATATATGGATATCTTGCAAAAATATTTAGTGGCAAGCAACATATATATGTATATAGCATGCAAAAGTGTAAACTAAACATAACCATATCATTAATCAAGTGAAATTAATACATCAAGCATTACATCAACAAATGAAATAAGTAATGCAACTAACAAAAGCCTTTAAAGGCTTACAATCATCATTGAAATAATAAACCAAAGCTCAAATATGAAAGTCCTCTCTAGAGCTTGCCATCCAAAATGGTTTAATGTAATTTTATTTGAGAGACACCAAGCATGTTTAATTGGGAGGAATGGATGGTGAACATGGAGATGGTGATGGAGGAGGAGTGTTGGTTGATGGTGGTGGAGGAGTTGAGTTTGTTGTTGGTGGTGGATGCAACAAGTTTTCAATGTGAGAAAACATGTATTGCATTTCATCTCTTAGTCCGAACACAATTGTTCGGTTGTGGATGCAACAAAGGCAAGTGTGACCATGAGCTTCAAGTAAGCTCCATGGGACGGGGTTATAGGTTGGTGGATTGATAGGGGATGATGAGAAGTGTGCATCAAGAGGTGTTAATGGTGATAGTGAGAGAGTTAATGCAAGGGTTGTGTTTTCATTGGTAGGTTGTGATGGTTGAACTATTGGTGGAGGAGATAAGTGGGTGTTAATGTAGTCATTAATGGATGAAGTGGATGGTATGGAGGAAGTAGAGTTTCCATTTGTTGAAGGTGTTTTGGAGGGTGCATTTGGTGCACTAGGAGATGAACATTGAGGTGGTGGAGATGGAGTGGTGTTGTCTTCATTTGTAAGATCAATGTAGAGTTGTTTGGGTGGAATGATGACAAGTTTTTGTTTCTTGGCATTGTTTGAGTAGGTGGTTCTTGGTGATGACATGATGATGTTTGATGAATGTTTGAGGATGATGGAATGTGAATTAAACATGCATGGGGATTATATAGTGGGAAAACATGTTTAGAAGTGGAATTAATTTGAAATTGTAATGTGATATTCCAAAATCAGTTTAATTTTTAAGGGAAATGGTAGCTGGGACTAGCAAAAGGGATCACAAGATGCAAAAGAGAACAGTGTAAAAACTGTTTCAGATGGCCAGTCCCCTTAAATGGAGGCCGGTCCCCTTAATTTTAAGGGGGCCGCCCTTATGATTTAAGGGGTCCGCCCATCTGACGACCCAGAAACCAAAATTTTTCAAAAATTTTCTGAAAAGATGTTGTGTTCTGTTTTGTATTTGCAGCAAGCACCATTTGGACATTTCACATTTGTTTTGGTCTATTATAAAGCATACATGATATATATATATATATAAGCTAGTCACGCAAGTATATAAATTAAGAGTTAAACCATGCATTCATAAGCATAAATAAAACATAAATAAGCAAGTTAACAACCTAATCGAGTGCACCAAACAATTATCCAAGAAAATAACAAGTACTTCCGAATATACTTCGGACAAATAGCACACAAGACATAAAAATTAAATATTGTTCAACAAGCATAATCCAAGCATATCATTTCTTTTTCTTCCCGAAGATACCCTTCAAAGTCTTCCCGATCGACTTGAAACCACCTCTAACTTCTTCATGTAAGCTCTTTTGTCTTCTAAGTATTTCGGTAGTTCGTTCATGAAGCACTTCTTCGTTTTGATCACTAGGAGATGGGGTAGAGTAGTTGGGATAGTCAAGATCCTCTAAATTGTCAACGAACTCAGAAAATGAAGGGGTACTAGCATCATGGATGTTTTCCTCCTCATCGTCATCGTCTTGCCTTGAAGATGATCCATGAAAGCTATGACGACGAGATTTACCCTTGTCACTTCGAGTTCGTCGAGCTTGTTTTAGAGCGAGAGGACGTAGAGTGGGGTAGATGGACTCATAGATACTATTGTCAAGATCGGGGTAGTACTCGATAACATGACGATAGAGACGAGTCAGGAACATTCCATATGGAAGGTTGGCTTTGGGAGTTTTTCTAGCACACTCAATCCGTTTGATAAAGAAGTAGGCTAAATTGTACGGCTTTTCGACAGTTATACAATACAACATGTGAGCAAGGCACGCCGGGAGATGGTCCCGGTGACCTCCGGTACCAAACGTATTCTCACGAATGAGTTCTTCCCAACGCTTCATGTGGGGGCTTAATTCCTTGAGGAGAAGTTGGTATGGAGAGATTTGAACGTTTTTGGATTTTATTTTTCGGCTTGTGGTGGCACGTTCCACACCAAGGATTTGACGAATTTCGTCGGGATGAGGAATTTTGTCGAAATAGGGACCGAAGGTTGGTCGATAGCGATTAAGAGATTCGAGGTCCCACTCGTTTGTGAAAACGGCTTGACCTCTAAAAGGAATTTGGAGGATATGACCAAATTGTTCGAGAGTTAGAGTGATAAATTCATTTTGAATCATGAAAGATATGGTGATGAAGCCAAGATCATTGGCTTGGACGGTGACTTGGCTATAGAAATCCATTATGAAGCGAGGAATGATAGGTTCGTTTATTTCATAAAGACAATTGAAGTTGATGCTTGTAAACACGCGATTTATGTAGTCGGATTGAGCAAAAGCAAGATCTACTACACGTCCTTCATGAACATTTCTATCTTCAATTTGACGATATATAAGTCCAATGGAAGGAGATGTAGTAGGGAGTTTGGAAACTTTAGGAATGTAGTTTTTAGTGTGAGAAAGATCTTCGGTAGTTGCTTTTGGCATTTTCACCTAAACACATCAACAATAAAAAAATAAATATAAAGAAAGATAAAAGTATATGTATATTTTTAAGGCTTATGTTGGAACGCAAACATACTTCGTTATTAATCCTAAGAAGTAGATTACCATGTTCCTTAATATTGTTTTTAACTCGTTCTAGATATACTTTACGATGTTTAATAAGTAGTTATGGACAAATCCAAACGCCCTTTTAAACATCTTAATATATCGTGAAATTTACTAGATTTACATTAGATTGTAAAACTAGCTATTTCTTGCGAGTTTCTTATGCATGTGATTTGTTTTTGAAAAAGATGGTTTGTATTTTTACTTAAAAATGTCATTTTTAGTAATAAACCAAACGCTTCCTTAACTATTGACTTATACCACTAGTATGTCAATATATATATATGAATTATATATCTTGACAAGTCCGATTAGCAATTTTTAGGTTTATAATTATAACAAAGTTTTATAAAAATTATAATGTCTAGGTTTCGATATTATTTGGACATAATCCAAACACCCCTATATCATGAACCAATATAATTTTTCTTAGTCGAAAAATGTAATTTCAAGTTTTACAAGTTACAAAAGTATAATGTGGTTAGTTTTAACACGTTTTCAAATCATTATTCAACAATAAGTTTGCTAAAAATTTTGAAAAGAAGTGTATGAAGTTTTTCAAAAATTTTCGACATGATAGTTTATAATTACTAGTTTCTAGTGTTGATTAATCATTCTACTCATAGGGGAAGCATTTGGTTATGGAGTTTTAAGACTTAATTCGAAAGAAATTGTGAAATTTGACGAATTTTATAAAACATGCATAATCATGAGTATGATCAAATAAGATGAAATTGGATGAAATGTGTTATGAAAAACTTATAATACGTAATGATGATTGTGTTAGATGAATTTGCCCTTTGCGAATTAACCCGAATTATGTGATTTAGAAGTGATTTGAGATGTTTTTGTGTTTTGGTTTTCGTCACAGCAGAACCAGGGGAAGAAGAGTATGAAAAAGAGGAGCGTTTGGCAAAAGGAACAAAGGGAAAAACAGGTTTGAGCTATCAGATGGCCGGTCCCCTTAAACATTAAGGGGGCCGCCCTTCATTTGGCTGCCGGTCCCCTTAAACATTAAGGGGGCCGCCCTAAAAAATTTGATTTTTGTGATTTTGGTTTCTGGAAAGAACAAGAAAATATTTATACGTATGTATTAGATTTATATTTAATCAAAAATACATTGGAGGGTATTCGCACGAAAGGAATTACTTGACACTTTTGCTTGACATTTTGCCAATTAAATTTTCTTGATTATTTCGGATGAAATTTATCAAGTTGTCAAGTACACGAGAAAGTTATGGAAGGTTCATAAGTATATGTGTGTGTGTGTGTATATATATATATATATATATATATATATATATATATATATATATATATATATATATATATATATATATATATATATATATATATATATATATGTATGTATGTAGTATGGGCTTATAAGACGAGAATAAAGGAGGGAGGCGTATGCAACGGAAGCCGGGAGTTTGTTTCATCCATAGATTTTTCGACTCATCTCTCTTCATCAGTATGAGTGTTGTTGAACATTAAGGATCAATAAGGCAAATGGGGAAAAGAAAAGGTTCGTAAACGAACAATTTCTAGTTCTAGAAAATCAACAAATGAATTTTCTAGGTTATAAGATCCTAGATATAGCTAAGTGTGTATATATATATATATATATATAGTGTAACTTTTAAACGAGAACCATTTTAACTGCGAGAACTGAGAGAACCATCAAAAACATACATGCACGCCTTCAATAATTGTATTTTTGCACATATGTTATAAAAACAACACATATGTTTTAAAAAAAACATAGTTGTTCTAAAGAATTTGATAAGAAATTGAAAATACAAAATTTTTCTTTGAAGGTGTGCATGTATGTTCTTATAAGACGTGCAACGACAATATTGCGGCCATGGGTAAGGTTAATGTGAAAAAAGATGATGAGTTCATAATGATATTGAAGAACATAGGTGGATGCTTACGATTATTAATGATTTGCATGTATTTTTATTTTATTTTAAAAGGCGTGCATGCATGTTTTTTGTGGTTCTCTCAGTTCTCGCACATAAAATGGTTCTCGTAAGAAAGTCCCTTATATATATATATATATATATATATATATATATATATATATATATATATATATATATATATATATATATATATATATATTTAGATATAGTATAAGTAAATAAGTATATATATGTATAGAAATAAAAACTAGAGGGAATAATGAGCCAATCAAAGTTACATAAAAAAAACTAGATACTAAACTAAGCATGCATTTGTTGACAAGGAAATAAAAGGAAATGTGTACCTTACGTCTTCAATGCGTTTAACTTCAAAATCTTCAAGAGATAGTCCGAACAAGAGGTGATATCAAGGATTTCCATGTTTGAATGGCGAGAATTTTTACGTTGGTCCCCATTGTCTCATTTGACCAAAGTTATTTGTCCCGAACATGTTTTGTATTTGACTTGGGTGCATATATGGTGGAAACATTCCCAATGGATTGAAGTTCCACATTTGTTGATTATTGTTAAAGTTTCGTCTATTTTGGTTTACTCTTGGTTGAGGTGTTTTAGGTCTAGGGTAATAATTATTCGGTTTCCTAGGTGGTGGAGTTTTAGATCTTGTTTTCGTTTTAGACGATTCTACTTCGGTTTTTAAAGATGGTTTATAAAACGGTTTTATTTCTTCATTACTAGCTAGAGGTATTTTCTTATCATTTATGAGTATATACTTAGGATTAGATTTTGAAGGTTTTAGTTCCTTGAGTTCACTTTTAAATTTAACATTTTTAACTTCACTTGTTGAGGCCTCGGTTGAGTTAAAACCTACACCGGTTTTGTCTCCGGATATTCTTTGAATACTTATAATTTTACTAAGTGAGTTACTACTATTTTCAAATTTATCAAGTTTACAAATTTCTTCCTTAAGTTTGTTGTTTTCACTTCTAAGTTCTTGACATGATTTACATTCTTCAAAAGTTTCTTTGCCTTTTTCAAGTTGATGTATTTTAATTTTTAGTTCAAGTACTTCATTTTCTAATTGGTTGTTTATGTATTTTAGTGATTTGTTTTTAGCTATTACTTGTTGTCCTAGTTTGTATAATCTATTGTATTCACTATCTAAATCTTTTTCATCTAATGATAGATTTTCATCACTAAAATATTCGGTTTCGGAACGTACATCACTTGATGTTTTAGCCATGAGACACTTTTCTTCCTTTGTTGTTTCTTTCTCATCTTCATCGCTATCACTCCAAGCACCTCCAACAAACGCTCTTTGATTTTGATCTCTTGTCATCATTGGACATTTTCCAATAAGGTGATTCAGATCACCACACTTGAAACATTTTCTCTCATTCTTGCTATACTTGTCATCATTATTCTTTTGAGATGTTCTCCTTTCATCGTGTGGTTGTCTAACGAATCTTCCTCGCCTTTTGAAGAATTTCTTGAAATCTCTTACGGCCATGGCATATTCTTCGTCTTCGCTTTCGGAAGATGAGGTATCTTCGTTGTTGGATTCCTTTCTAGCTTTCAAGACGATTGACTTACTTTGCTCTCGTTTCCCTTTAACCATTTCGGAGTCCTTCTTTATTATTGCTTCGTAGACTTTTAAATTACCAATTAATTCATCAAGTTGTAGCGTTGACAAATTCTTTGATTCTTTAATAGCCGTCACTTTAGCTCGCCATTTTGGGTGAAGAGCTCTAAGAAACTTCCTTACAAAATTCTTACTAGAGAAATTTTCATCAAGTGCTTTTAAACTTGTGATTATAGTGTTAAATCTAGCAAAAGCATTATCAATTGATTCCTCTTCCGGAATCGTGAATTGCTCATATTGTTGAACAAGTAGATCTATTTTGTTATCTTTGACTTGATTATTACCTTGGTGGGTTATTAATAAAGAGTTCCAAATTTCTTTTGCGGTTTCACACATAAAGATCCTTTCGTACTCTTTACGTGATAGCGCATTGTAAAATAACCATTTTTGCTTCATTATTTTTAGCAAGTTTTCTTTTTAAATCATCATTTTGTTTTTCAAAAGGTACGATTTCATCTTTCTTAGTTTCGGGGTTATTTTGAATAGGTAAAAAATCACCATTGGTAATAACATGCCAAAGATCTAGATCTTTTGATTTCACATAAGTTTCGAATCGATTTTTCTAATATAAAAATCCATCACTTTCAAATAGTGGTGGTCTTTGCATAGATTGCCCTTCTAAATATTTTTCAGATTCCATAGATTGTTACAAGTTTTAAAATACAATATATTTTAAAAAATCTTGCTAGACGTGGCTCTTGATACCAATTGTAGAAAACTAGAAGGGGGGGTTGAATAGTTTTACGTCCAAGTTTGTTTTAAAAACTTCGATTCTAGTTTATGTGAACTCAATACTTGCACAATATGAACAATTGTATGATAACTTAACTAACAAAGCTAATATAGTAAAGGTAAATAAATAAGTAATGAGAAGAGTTAGAAAGATCAAACCACAACACAAGGATTTATAGTGGTTCGGCTACAAGGACACCTTCCTTGTTCCTACTCCACTCCCCGAGTCACCTACTCGAGAGTTTTCTTCACTATGTCAACAAACTCCCTTTTGGCGGAGAAAACCTTACACACCAATATACACACCACAACAACTTCACAACTTGATCACTACTTCTACACAACTTCTTCACACCAATATACTACACACCAATCTTCTTCACACCTATCTTCTACACACCAATATTCTACACACCAATCTTCTACTTCACACCAATCTTCACAACTAACCTACTTCACTACTAATCAACTTCTACTTCCTACACAACTTCTATATCTTCTAAACAATATATAACAAGCACAACACAATATTCACAAATGAATGTATATATATACACTATGCACAACTACTCTTCAACACTTCTTGAACTTGGTTGTAGAAAGAGTGTTCTTCTTTTGCACTTTGGATGAGAATTGATGATGAGGGATTGAATCACTTGAAACAAGGATTAATATGCAAATAATCAAAGGGTTTTAGAGGATGTTTAGAGAGTTATAGATCTGAAAATTTCATGCAAAAGGTGGGTGAAAATTCCAGAATTAAGGTGGTATTTATAGGAGAAGAATTCTGACATTTTCTGACAGGGGAGCCTGGCCGGTCCCCTTAAATCGCAGCCGGCCCCCTTAAAATTAAGGGGACCGCCCCTTATAATTAAGGGGGCCGCCCAACTGTAACGGCCAGAAAACTTGTCTTTTAGTGGGGAAAGTTTATTTGGTGAAAAACTAACTGATTTTGGTTAAATATTTGAAATCATATATTTAGTATGATTAAAACATTTTTCTTTATTACCAAAAGTGTTTTTCAAAAAAATATATAATATGTTTATATATTTAAATAAACTTTGTATTAGTTAATTAAATATCCCTTTGATCATAAGATGTATTAAGCACTTGTTTATCCATACCTTAAGTGATTAAGTTGGATATAGTGATATAAACTAGCTTAATACTTGTTTACGTAGTAATCTTACGATTGACGAGTTAACATTTTGTGATCGTCAAAATATAGAGATATCGAAAAATATAAATAACGTTTTCATACATTATTTATGTCAACATCATTCAATATGTCTATGTGTTGTTTGATTATATCTTACGCTTATCTTCTATTTAACATGCTAGGCTAGATTTCTTTGTGTTTGCTTAGATGTAGTGAAACCTATATGTTGATTATGGGTTGATTGTTTGTTTATAATTGTTACGGATGATTGTATTCGATGTTAGGCTTAAGAAAACTGGCAGACTTCCATTGGTAACTTGCTTGAACGTCTTAAGAAACATGATCGGAGGTGTACTACGATATTTGGTTGTATTTAATGCGTAGGAGAATTCTAATGATCCCATTTTAGGAGCTTCTAACGGCTCGACGTAGGAGTGAAGTAGGATCCTATAGAGTTAGAGAATATTGTACACGGCTCTACGACTAGTATTAAGGAATATGACCCGTCATCCATGCAATTGTAACAAGTAATTAACCTGTAAAAGATATTTAGGGAGTAATGAAATCTAAGTAAACACAGCTTTCCTCATTATTGTCTCCACCACTTTAGTATATTAGCTTTGTTTTCATTTCTTTTATTTTATTTTGATTGCATCTTTAGATTAATTGGATTAATTGGCTAGCAACTAATTCCGCCCACTCCTTCAAAACCGATATTTTACTTGCTTTCATAAAAAATATCAAAATACAAAAAGAATCATCCTTCACCTCTAGACTTAGTTTAGGAGACTTTCTAATCCTAGCGACACTATTCCTGAGCTGAACGATCAATCCCCCGGTACTTGTCACTATACTATACTACAACGATCAGGTACACTGCCTGATGGGGGTTGTAAGCTTCTCAAGATCTCTTGAGAGGTAAAACCTTTTGTGAGAGTGCAATCCCACGCATCAACTACGTATATTCCTGTAAAACTATTGAAAAAAATAAAACATCAAACAACATCTTCACAAATAACTTAGGAATCAGAAACATCTTCATAAATCAGTTATACACATGAGAGATACTACACAATCAAATGTGTCTTCCCAAATCAGTCACGAATCAGAAACATCGTCATAAATCAATTATGTACATGAGAGATAGACACAATCAGATGAAATGTATAATGTAAACATTAAATGGTAAAATTAGTTTTGTAAATAAGGACATCCATACATATTGACTAAAATGTAAGTTTCGAGATATTAGACTCTTAAGAAAATTATTATATACATCCGAATCACCGAATAAGAAATCAAAAGAATTGCTGAGTGATGAATCAGAAAAATATAATAACATTTAATAATCAGAAACATTAAATAATGAAACAGAAACATATAATATCATAAAATAATCAGGAACATAGAATAATGAAACAAAAACATAAAATATAGGATTTTATAACATACCCTAAAAAAAGTTGTGTACATCAAAATCATTTAAACACAAATCATACAAATATAAACATTAAATTCATTCAATTTATACTTTTGTGGAAAATATACAAACATCTCCACGCGACTACAAAATTCAAAAACTAAACGTTTTTTCCCCCGATAGCCACTTCCTCATCAGAAACAATACAATATCTTTTTTTTTTGTACTCCATTTTGACATTCTTAACCCTAATTTTATATAAATCATTAGACATTTTGAGAATCTCAAATTCATTATCACCAACATCCTGCAAGCTGTGAAAAAGGAAAAAATATAACCTATTAAGAATAATATGATATATCATGTAAGTATATTTAGAAAAAATATTTTTAATTTTTTTTATACATCTGGTTACGTTGAATTTCTCAGTTGTTGATCAAGCTTGTTTTAATATCAGAATACGAATCCAATATAACACCAACTGCATGTAAATCATAATTTTATTAAAGTTCAATCATCTAATCTGAAAGTAATATATAATTGAATGATATATTAATTAATCATCTTAATGACTTATAACAACATGTACCATGTTCTACCATAATAAAAGCAATGTCACACAAATATGTGTGTGGGATTGTAACATATCTATATAAATCAACAACAAAAAAATAACATAATAATATTTTAAATAAAATTATTAATAGCTTATTACCTCAAATCTTGTAGCATAAATCCTAAACATAATGTAGGATCATTTTCTGGATCTAAAACCTTGATAATAAACTCTGTGAAAACAGAACAAAACTTATACGTGGGCTAATAATCAATACCAAATATAACTCAAATGTTTGCGCTAACCAGATATGCCAGCAGCATGAGAAACAGAAATCATGAACATGGTTTTGCCTGAAATAAGAAAACGAGGGCAAAAAGATTAGAAGACCGATGAACGATGAGCACCCACATTGAGCAAGTATATATAGGCTCAGGATTAGGGTTTCGTAACCGAGACCCAAAAGATAACGTGTAATTCAAATATAGAAAAGATATCGGAGAGGATAACCATCGTTTTTAAAACCTTTTAGAACGTGCCTCTCATACCGCCAGAGACTCCGCGACACCAAAGTTTCAGAAAACACACCCGGTTCTCAAAGGTTATTTTATTTGCGTTTTCGACAGGTCTATGTTTGGGGAGGCTTCTCAAAAAACACTTTTAACGTAGCGACATTCTCTCGATTGGAAAACCAATTAACCAATAAGAGGACTCGATTTCAAAATGAAGCTCTCTCATTAGTTAATCGAATCTCTCAATTTGGTCAAAAGTGAGTTCCTATATTACTATATATATTAATTTTAGGACAGATGACGCAAGGTTACGTCACATGGGCTGCTGACTTTTTTTTGGGCTCAACAACAACCTCACTTTGGCTCAGGTAAAAGCCCAAAATAGTGTTTATTGGCTCAGGTAAAAGCCCAAAATAGTGTTTACAAAACATACCCTCTACTATATAATGGGTAAACACTATTTAGACAGATGACGCAAGGTTACGTCACATGGGATGCTGACTTTTTTTTGGGCTCAACAACAACCTCACTTTGGCCCAGGTAAAAGCCCAAAATAGTATTTACAAAACATACTCTCTACTATATAATGGTAAACACTATTTACGAAACATACCCCTACTATATAATGTCTTGCGAAAACTACTTTAAACTTTTATCAAACATATATTTAGCGAGCCCCGCCGCAAAACGCCATCAAGAACCACGCCGTTTCAATTTTTTTCCAGACTTTTTAACTCCGCACTGAACACCTGACCCACTTTCTACTTAACAAAAAAAAAAAATATCATGCAATAATCAACGACATTAAACAACGCTCCGCCGCAACGCGACGGACCGTTGCCCACCTCATTATATAAAAGATTCGATCAAAAGCAAATAGTAGTCAAATGATAAAAGAATTCTTCATATTAATCACATTACCACCAACCGTCACATTATCTCAATGCACCAATCAATATCCATCATTCTTTATTATGTCCTCATTAAATAAGAAAAAACCAAGACCAATACAAACGAGGAACCGAACTAAATAGTTACATGGGCAACCAGGATCGGTTAACTCAAACATGCATGGAAGCCCATATATTTATTCAAACCAAGGTTTTCAAGATCGGGATCCTACCCAAGATCATTTTTGTCTTTGCAAGATCGTGATCGTAAGATCGGATCGGGATCTTAAAATCCTACTATAATGTCAATTTTTTAATAGTTTTGTAATATTATACAAATTTACAAATTATTATATATCATAAACACAAAATTATATGAATGTTCCATCGAAATGTTGTCCTAAATTATGATTATGAAATGTTTAATAAGATTAACATGTTGTTTTTTAAATTCTACAAAAAAATAATCCAGAAATTTGCAGTTTTTTAGTTTGTTATCCGAGAAAAGTAGGATCGGATCAGATTAGATCTTAAGATCCTATGGTCAAGATCGAGATTCTATAAGATCTTAAGCTTTCAAAGATCCTATGTAAGATCCGGATCATTTTTGCTTTGCAGTATCGTAAAATCGTAAGATCCTAAGATCAGGATCGGGATCCTGACAACCATGATTCAAACATCAAACACCTTACAGTCCGCAGGAATATCAAAAACATTTTTTTATAGCTCTGATACGTGTAAAAATCATAGAGAAAATGAACAAAATATTAATCAGATTCAAAAAACATGTAATATTAGATGACATTACATAGAAAACAAATTAACCTAGTCATAGCAACTAAATGAGCTAAACCGCAGCGACGTCTTTGAGGATATGCAAGGTGAGCGACCGTTTAGGGATTCAAAATTTTTAATGGAAACAAACTTTTTCCCGTTAATACTTATATCTATGCGTACACATATTTTTCGCTAAGAAGAAAGTATTTAAATGAGTAATATGTTAGAACATTTAAATAACTAATTGCATTATATTTTATAAACAATGATATTTTATATATAACACTTTTTATTGAAAGAACTCTTATCATTTAATTTTGTTCAAAACCCTAAAAAAATTTATAAATTCATGGTCAGCTCTCGCTAAACCCAACAAACTTACAAAGCGTTTATTAACTAAAGAGAAAATTACAAAAAGAGTCTAAAAGTACAAAAGGTGGTCACTATGTAGTCACTTTTGTACCTTCTTCCTAAAAAAGTCATGCTCAACTGCTCGACTGCTCAACTCCACCCAATTGTTGACATGTGTCCCTTACAAGTACAAGAGTTAGATAAAAGTGTTTTATTACTTTATTGTGAATTACATAAATACCCTTGTTCTTTATTAATTATATTTTTTCAATATAGTTGTACTTTGTGCTTATAATCTTATACCCCACTTACCTCCACCATCTCCACATCTTCATCTTCTATATGTTCACACCCAGATTCCGACCACCACCATTCAGCCGCTCGACCACCACTACTCAACCGCTCACCCACCACTGCTCAACTGCTAGACCACCTCTTATACTCTATTGGTACTTTGCTCAACCGCTCACCCACCACTAGAAACCATCGACCCACACAATATCATACTCATTGCTTTACTGTTGTCGATATCAACTGTTATTGCATCACCAAGATTCGTCACTAATGCCAATGCTATCAAAGAATCCAACAATCATATAAGTGTGTCGCGGCTAGACCACCTTTCTAAACCAAATGGGTTTAAGACACCATCAAGAAAACAACCTTCAAAGTGACAATTATGTAGCCTAAACATAATATAGATAAACTCCATTCAGATCAAATATTTTACAAACTCGTTCAAATAGATCCGGTAAGATCCAGCAAGATCCAGCAAGATCCGGCCATAAACGACCATAAGATGGTTAGATCCGGTAAGATCCGGCCATAAACGACCATAAGATGGCAAGATCCGGCCATTAAAGAAAGAGATCCGGCCATTAAAGAATGACCATAAGATGAACGTTTTTTTTTTTTCTTGATTGTACTCTTATGCTCACCAATGGAGTTTGTAGATAATAATGGGATTTTTCTAGTGTCGAATACGTCTAGTTTTGAGATGAACCTTGGGATTTTTCCAAGGCTCACGATGGGATTTTTCTAGTTTGTAGATGAACCTTGGATTCCGGCCATTAATGGGATTTTTACATCCATTTATCATTTTTCTCTTTCAATCACCTGAGCACAAGAATTTAAAATGAGTATATTTTTAACACATTATGTAGTGAGTGGAATCGTGTAGTGGTGGTGAGGTAGGTAGGTGGGTGGGGTAGTGGGGTTAATTAAGAGAGATAATGAGGGTATATTTGTAATTCATAATAAAATAATAAAATATTTTCACCTAACCCTTGTACTTGTAAGAGACACATGTCAACAATTGGGTGGAGTTGAGCAGTCGAGCTGTTGAGCATGACTCTTTTGGGAAGAAGGTACAAAAGTGACCACAAAGTGACCACTTCTTGTACTTTTGTACTCTTTTTGTAATTTTCTCTTAACTAAAACCTTTGACACGCTAGCAGTTTGATGTTTAATCCTCAAACTCACTCTCAGTAATAGTTTCGTACTTGCTTCTTTAATTTGTAGGCTTTTTATGTACTCGTGAAAAGTATCTCCTAAAAACCTAGTATATGTTCCACGTGTCCAAAACCTAGTATATGTTCCACGTGTCCGTAGCCACTGCACTCACCTCCTTATTGTCACACAAGGTCTTTTTAATAACATTACCCCTTTATATATACTTCACAAGTACCATCTTTCAATCGTACACTTTCACTCACCTCCTTAGCCACTGCATAGCTCTCGTTACACCGCTTTCAATCTTCTACTATTGTTATATTAGCGTTACATCGTATTATACAACCATCATGGAAGCTTCTTTATGCCTAGCCAACTATCCCACAAAACCAATATCACACGTTAAAAGACCACCATCTATTACATGCACAATTAAAATAAAACGTTACACGAAAATATTACCGCCACCATCAAAGTTACTAGACACCAAAAAGTTACCGGAGTTACCGACCGTTACTCCACCGTTACTTAACCCACTTCAAAAGCTAGCAGCTTCAGCTCTTGACATGTTCGAACGGTCACTTATGGAGCTAGAAAAAAACCATAAGCTACCTAAACCGGCTGACCCGGCGGTTCAGCTTGTGGGAAATTTCGCACCGGTTCAAGAGTGTCCTGTTCAGCATGGGCTAGAAGTAGTTGGTGAAATACCGGTCGAGTTAAGTGGGGTATACTTAAGAAATGGCGCCAACCCTTATTATAAGCCAAAAGGTCGCCATCATTTTTTTGATGGTGATGGAATGATACATGCCGTTAAGTTAGGCCCGAATAATACAGCTAGCTACGCTTGCCGGTTTACTAGAACAAACCGGCTAGAGCAGGAAGTATTATTGGGCCGAGCTTGTTTTCCTAAGCCAATAGGTGAGTTGCATGGCCACCTTGGCTTAGCCCGATTAGCATTGTTTTACGCTAGAGGTTTAGCCGGCTTGTTAGACACGTCTCATGGGATAGGCGTGGCTAATGCCGGCTTGGTTTATTTTAATGGACGTTTGTTAGCGATGTCCGAGGATGATTTACCTTATAGTGTTAGGATAGAAAGTGATGGTGACCTTGTGACATGTGGACAGTTTGATTATGATGGACAAGTTAAATGTCCGTTAATTGCGCATCCTAAAGTGGACCCTGTCACAGGTGAACTCTTTTCGTTGAGTTACGATGTTGTGAAAAGACCTTACCTTAAATTCTTTAGTTTTGAGAAAAATGGTCACAAGTCACGTGAGGTGTCTATTTCACTAGACCAACCAACAATAATACATGACTTTGCGATCACGCAAAGTCACGTGATCATTCCTGATCACCGAGTGGTGTTCAAGTTATCCGAAATGGTACGGGGCAAGTCACCCGTAGTATTTGACTCGAATAAGGTGTCAAGATATGGAGTTTTATCCAAATCCGCTATAGACGGGTCAAGTATCCAATGGATTGACGTACCAGATTGTTTTTGTTTCCACTTATGGAATGCATGGGAAGAAAATGATATAAATGGTAATAAAATTATTGTAGTAATTGGGTCATGCATGACTCCACCTGACGCTATCTTTCAAGAAAATGAAGAGGAAAACAACCCTCTTAGGAGTGAACTAACTGAAATATGTTTGAACATGACAACATTTAAGTCAACGCGGCGAGTTGTTGTGTCGGGGATGAATTTGGATGCGGGAACAATAAATAAAAAAACATTTGGACGTAAAACACGTTATGTGTACTTGGCCATAGCTGAACCTTGGCCAAAATGTAGTGGTATAGCCAAGGTTGACTTGGCGACAAGACATGTCTCAAAGTTCTACTATGGGAACGAGCATTTTGGAGGTGAACCGTGTTTTGTTCCTATAGGAAACGGCGAGAAAGAAGATGAAGGGTACATATTGAGTTATGTTAGAGATGAAGATAAAGATAGGTCGGAATTAGTTATAGTTGATGCTTTAAGTATGAAGCAAACGAGCGTAGTGAAATTACCTAGTAGAGTTCCATATGGGTTTCATGGTACCTTTGTAAGCTCTCAAGATTTAGCTGATCAATGTTGATATATTATAACGGTACCCGCGCAATGCGGCGGCGGGTACATATGACTATATTTTGTGTTATTCGGTTATTCGATTACACATTTAGTTGTTTTTATGCTTTATAAGTAGAAATGACAGAGATGTTTAAGCCAAATAATTTTAGTTTGAACAATCAACCTGCTTTCTATGAAACTTCCTAACCAACTTACTTACTAACCAATTAATTTTAAAATCCTTCCATATATAATAAGTAAGTAAAAGTATAAAATTTAAGTCTTTTTAATTATAGATTAACCCTAAATGTATTATATAGTAGTATAGATGTGTTTATATTGTCTTACATCATGTTACCATACTTGTGAAAACATTTACTCGGATAGCAAAATGCTTACATTTTGAAGAACAAATTCAATAGAAAAGATGCCAAAACCCTTATAACTTACCTTGAACATCATACATATGTATATATCGAAGAATAAAAAGTACTGAAACATATACAAACCGACACTCTTGAGGCGGCAAGAATATGTACAACGTTCAAATTAGTGTAGTTCAGAAGTGTAAATGATATCGAATATCATTTGGGATTTGCATAATTTTTTATCACTATACTGCTCCATGTTTATTGTCACTAAATAGCCATTTTTGAGTTTCGCATCAATCTTCTCGTAGTGTCAATAAAAAAAAAGTGCAGTGAGCCAGTGATTTAACGAAACAAAAATAATATGTACGTTGACTGGGGTAACAAAGTTCTTGTGTAGACTGAATACTTTTTCTATGTTTATTTTTTTGAAAACTTGTTTTATGTTTAAATCCCATGTCGGTAAAAAAGAAGAACTATTAATAGGAATATACCATGGTGCATATGCTTCAAGTAGTTTGATTTAAGTGCTACGTTGTTGGTTCTAATATGTTGGTTTCTAGTAAGAGCACAACCACATAAATTTTACAAAAATCTATATTGATAGTAGTCAACGTTAAGAGCTATAAATTGATACGAGTTTTCAATTATTATTATTATTATTTTTTTCTTTAAGATCCGAGAGATTCTCTTCTGAATGAACTTGACGATGTTGTTAACCCATCATCTTGTATGTATGTTAGTACAAGATTTATTGGTTTCATTGATGACAATTTACAACTCATACATGCTCTACATTTCGTGTTTTCGGAAGAAGTTTTTGAAGATAGATAGTTTCTTTACGCATATTGTTGATACACTGTCTAGTTGGATAAATTTAAAATATTTACTAGGTCATGTAACTTCTCGGCTTTTTGGGTTGTACAAGTTTTTGAAAATGGATCATACTATTGTACATTTGTAGTGAGTAACATACAAACCAGCAGTACTCGTGACCATGATCATTCTTTAACCTCTAAAACCTACAACGAAACACTCCCAAAGTTTCTATTCCAATCAGTCCATAGTTCAAAGCTGCTATATGACTTACATTTTCTCAACGTTGTGTAAGCCTAGTTTAGATGGTCGTAGAATTGCCATAAAGTCACTTAGATGGTGTTTACTTTTCTCTTAGTGGGAAGTATTGTGAGCCAAAAACCCTTAATCTCTCTTAGTGTGTTTACAATTATCCGTATCAAGTTTTTGGCAGCACTGCCGTAGAATAGTCTAGGTTTCGATTTCTATATCGTTTAGGTATACTCACTAGATTTCTATCAAGTGATATTCTTATTTTATTTTGTAGCTTTCTTTTAGTCCATCTTTTCTTCGTTCTTTTTGTTCGTAAAACTTTTCATTAACTTTTCCGTTTGCGATTATGGAAGACACGAATCCACGAAACTTACCCACATCCATTATCTCAACCCACTTTACCAAATACAACAATCTCGTTGCGTGACCAAATTGTTTAGGAAATTAGCAAGCTTCGAGAGCTAAATAGATTAATTGATTTTGAGCTTGAAAATGCAATTAATGCATCGGAAGTCACTCCTCTTACAAGTGATGATGCAGATGATGAACTTAAGGTAGGAGGGATGACGGATATTGAAATAAAAGAGGAGAGTGAAGAGGAAGAGTTAGATAACGAACATTTTAATTTATACCATCCTAAAGAGGAAATAGCCTTTCATTGGAACATAATGACAACCCTCATCCTTCTTTGATAAGAATCGACCCTACTGTTAAAAGAGGTAACCCTTGGAGTATTAAGATTCCTTGTGTGGTTGGATACAAATACATAAATCAAGCTTATATTGACTTAGGATCGCCCATCAATGCGATGTCTTCAATCTACTATGGTCACATCATGAACAAGCAACTTGAACAAGAAAAGACCCTAAGTACCCCCCGAAGGGATTTGCAATTTTATTGGGAGAGTCAAGGGTTTACATGTTCTCATTGGGAACTTCATTTACTTGGTGACTTTATGATTTTAGAGGATGTAGGAGGAGTTATAGATAGTTACTTATCTCACGTGGTGTTAGGAAAACTGTTTGTTGAAGAATCCAAATTAATCTATAATTGGTTAAAAGGAACGGTTTACTTTTCGGATGGAATTAATGAAATTAGATATAAGATGCCTCATAGGATGGAAGAATTTCTCCTTGTATCTAATCTAGAAAAAGATAACATAAGTACGTTCGAGGTTACTAGCGCGGAGGATAGAAAAAAAGGTTCAAACTACATATTTGAGAAAAGAAGTCTCTACATATGAGTTGTCTGTCACTAGGTCCAAAGTATAAGGTTGATAAAGAGGTGGTTAGGATGCTCACGGATGCTTATGTGAGCAAGAACAAGGTGGCCTAGGGCATAACTTTGATTCTAACTACAAGACTGGTAAATTAAAAAAAAAAAAAAAAAAAAGCGCTTCGTGGGAGACAATCCATGTTTTAATTGTTTGATGTATTTATTCTAATTTGCTTGTGTCATATATGCTTTATTTTAATTGTTTAATTTTTATGTTTCAAATAATTTGTGTAAATGCTTTATTTTATTTCTAACTTCGTCTTAATTTCATATAAAGGTATTTTACTAAAAGATAAGTGTAGGAAAATTCTTATTTAGTTTTAAAGAACGAAATTCTAATATGAGAAATTTACAATTTATACTTAGAATATTTTCTATCTTGTATGCCTATTTGTTAGACTCAAACACTTATATCAAGTCACAATAAATGTTTTACAGAAAATTTACAGGTTTTAAAAGTTAGAATTTTCCAGAAAACAAAACGAAACAACCTATCAGGTCACCCTGAAGGCATCACCATTACAAAGTGATGGTGTCAGGTGTTGTACCAACAAATTTTTCCAGATTTTTGTTTTTATGTTAAAACCCAATTTTTGAAAATTTCAAAGAATTTTTAAATTTCAAGATTCGTGTAAATATTTATTTTGCAAGTATTATATTTTATTTGCTTTCTAGTTTAGTTTTATTATATACAGTGTTTATTGACGATTTTATGCAAGGTTTCATGTTCATTTTCTTAAGATTTACAAGTTATATTGGACAAGAAACATATCATTGGACAATTTTATATTCTTGGGGAAGATTTGACCGTATTTCCATTTTCCATGCATACCGCGAGCTAATCAGGGGATTACTAGTTTCTTTCATCTCTTTTATTTTTTCCTTTATCAATTTTAGTACTTTTAAGAACATTGGGAACAATGTTTAATTTAAGCATAGGGAAGGTAAAAAAGGACACCTTAGGGGGTGGCAATGTTGCCTAAGCATGCCTCAATGTAAAATTTAATTAGCCAATAAAATGGTGCCAACACATTTCATACCTAACCATACCCCAATACTTATTTTTAGTGGCAATGTGATGCCTAACCATGCCTAACACAATTTATGGGGCTAACGGTCAAAAACATTTATTGCCTCTTGTTTTACCGATTCGGTAAAACATACCAAATGGTATGCCGAATCCTCCATGCGGAACCCATGGCAATGGGGATGCCGATTCATGCCGTGTGATGCCGAGCCTTTACCGACTACGTTGCCACCCCCTTAGAAACTAGTCATGCATTTGCTATTTGTTTTATTATTTAGTAATTGTGAAAAAACCAAAAAAAATACTTGTAAAAGTAATTTTGGCACAAAATTTAAAAATTCTATGATATTTACAAATGAAACTTTAGTATTAATAAAGCGTCTCATGGATAGAAGTTATATAGCTAGCGCAAAAAACATACAACTCAAAAATTCCACCCAAAAAATGTGAGGTTCGCCTTTAGATATAGGATAAAGCATTCATCTTTAATGCTTATGAGTATGCCGGTAGTATATAAATTCTAAAACTTGCTTTAGTGATGCATTCCAAGATCGCTAATGAGATCACATTCGTGTGGTTATGAGTTACTAAATGACAAGAGGCGTTAGGATAATCCTTGTTTTTAACCTGTTTATTATAATTACGTTGACTACATTGGTCAAGTAATTACTCCACACCCTTGCTATGTACTCGCCCCTCTAAGCCTATTTTTTTCACGTTTCTCGTGATATTTCGACGGATTCCTAAATATTAATGAAGAACATTGTTTACACCCCACTAAATTTTACTCCAATATCGCTTTAGCCTTCCTTGTATGCACTCATTTTTAGTGAATTATTTTTACAATATTTATGTTAAACCCTCAGTGAATTATCTAGTTGTTTACATGGTTGCTAAGTCGAGTCATATCTTGTAAATATATTTTTGAGAAGATTGAGACTTATGGTAGTATTTTTTATGGTGTAATGGGGAAGGAAGTCAAATTATTTTTTCCGTGCAATTTGGATCATTACTTAGGTTTTATTTATGTAGAAATGCAATTGTAAGAATGTAGTTATAAATCCTGAGTTATTTATGTTATTTATTTTTAGCAGATTAAAAGATAGGAGGGCAAAAGTGTATGATAAAAAAAAGAAAAAAGAAAAAAGAAAAGAAACCCGGACAACCATCCTACTTATATTTAAGTAAAAAAAGTGCCAAGAAAAGCAATGAAAGAGTTAGAGTTTGTCTATCGAGTCTTGGCATAGCAACGCTACTTTGTACATGTAAATTGACTTGGATGATTAAATTGCCACCGGTAAAATTCCCCATATCCCCAAAATTGTATTTTTCATTACCCTTATACCTAATGTTTCAACCTTTGTAAAGTCCTCTTTGATAGTTTATCCTAGGTGTTTACACCAAAGCAGTGGAGGTTTGATCCTTTATTAAGCCTATGGTAATTTATGTGCTATAAAAGGTAGAGAGTGTTTATTTGTCCATTTCCACAATATTATATTAAATATACACCCGAGAGATGAGAGAATCCACACACTTTATGTGAGGTGCTAGTATATAATTTTTGTGCTTGTTATAACTATTGTAGAATGAATTATGTTGTAAATTATCTTTAACCAAATGCTAAATGCCCAAGACCTTTTAAATTGATTAGCATAAAAGCATACTTTCTTGAGGACAAGTCCCAAGTATAGGGATATTTGATGAGGTGTAACTTTATACGTTTTAAGGGGTCATTTAGCTTCTAAATCCATACATATTTAATCATTTATTGCCCTAATCGTTTCTATTTGAGTTTTAGGTACTTAGGAAGCAAATGCTGGAAAATGGTATGTTTTAGACTCAATTAGATGAAAATACGAAGAAACCGACAACATTGGGAAAAAGTCAAAGAAAACGACAAGCACTAAGTGACGCCGTCACTTGAAGAAATCAAAGATGTTGAAGTTTCAGAAATTACAAGTGACGGCTCAAGCGATGGAGACGGCCTCGAGCTGATGGTGTCCTGACCAAAATCATGAAAGGCGATGGCGTCAAAAACTACAACCTGACGTCGTCACAATAAGTCGGTGCAAGATTCAAAACCCTAATGACAACGAGCTGAAGGCGTCACAATTAACAAGTGATGCCCGTCACAAATGTAATCCTATATACATTTTCGCTTTATTTTCATTATAATGGTGGAACTTTGTGTGTAACTTTGGAGCAAAACCCTTGAATGATATTCTACAGTTTTGTAGGCCTTTTGGCTATTTATGACTTCATGTTTGGTGAAAGATAAGTTCTTTAATTAATCATTCAATGATGTCTTTGTGTTATTGTTTTCTTACTCTAATTGCTTCTCTTTTCATTACCATGCTAAGCTATATCTACTAGTATCTACTTAGGAATTCATGAAACCTAGTTATTGATTATTGTATGTCGTCTCTTTTTTTAATTAGTTGATCTTTACGTTAGGAGTAGGAAAACTGGCTAAGTCAAATTATACTAGCTTGAATGTCCGATTAAACATGTAGTTATTATTAACTTGATGTTCATTGTATTTAATGCGTGAATTCTTAGTTGCAACGCGAAAGATGATGATTTCACAATACATATTTAGTACAAAAGATAAAACTTAGTAACAAAAATGCAACATTTCTGTTTAAATGATGGATCAAAATGGTTTATATGTGTGCTTGATCCACACATTCTTTTATATTGATTATTGTCATTTTGCATTTGGTGCATATAATGATTTGGCGCAAGTGTGCATTTTGTGTGTGTCGTTGCACGTGTGTATGCAAGGGTGCATCGAGAGGTGTAAATGTGAGTTTAGGTATACGTAACAAGTACAAGGTTTCGAGAGCAATACACAAACCTTTGTTTTACGTATTTCAATTTTAAAGACACATTTAAAAATCACTAAAACTCAAAAAGTAATTCCGTTGCTTCTAGCCATTACTTCGATGATCACATTTCTTCCAAGCAAATTTTGTAAACCAAATAATTACCCGGAATGTTTAATAAACTTGTGACCATGCCAATAGTTATAGACGATAACGATCTTTTTGTTATAGGTATATGGTATTGGTATTAGAGACAAATGAATAATAAAGTGACAAGCATAAAGTATAGAAAACCATACCTTACATTTAATTGTTGAGACTCAAAAACACGAACAAGGAAAATGTTTAGGCATGTGATACTCACACTTTCCTTAAGACAGATTCGTCCTCTCCACGGTGCTTGAGAAATCATTGACGTCTATCTCCTAGGATACAACAACAACAGATAACCCCGTTAGAACAAACGAGTTATCTAGGCGAACCAAAATGTGCGTTCCCTCTATTACGTAATGGATACACAAGAAACCCATATGATAATATAAAGGAGAGGAGGAATGTATGAGTTCTATATTTTTTTGGTATTTTGGGAATGAGAGTATAGCTTTCATTTATAGGGAATGGAGATTAAGAAAATAACGGTCGAAAAATGACTCACACTAATGGCTCATGAACACGCAATCAATTTTGTGGTTACATTTGACCATGAATTACCTACTCAAGTTAATTTCCATTAGTGTATTTTATGACCATCAATTGTCATTCAATATTTTTGACCATATTTTCCAACACTTTTTTGGGTTAATCTTAGAAGTGTGACCGTGGTTTTGTTAGCGATATTCCAATGAAGTACATTAAATGAAAAATGTTCTAGTTTAAAACAAGTTCTAGCAACGTAAAGTTGGGAGTAGTGGTTAGATATCCAGTTGTCAAAGGTTTCACTAGTCAATTTTATTTATTTATTTATTTATTTTTTGTCTTCTTTTATTGTTTGAGGTTTTTTGTAAGGTTTGAGCGTGATAACAAATTCAATAACTTATGGCATATACCTACCAATGTGTCTTTAAAATTGAAATGTGTAAAATAAATACATTGTAACATAGTTAATGGTATGAACTACCTAATCAAACCTACCAACGTATAGAATTTATGGCTCACTTTGATTTTGCTAGCTTTCAACTTATTGTAAGTCCACCCATCATGGTAGTATGTTTTGCTCATGAGGAGAGCAGATGGCGCGCGAAGCACCATGACACCCCTAAAAGATGGCGCACGAAGACCCTTAAATGGGTTTGGTTAGGCACCACCCAACAAAGCATAAAAAAATTATTTATTTATTTATTTTTTGTGATTGCGTGTATGTTTATATAAAGTGGGTTATTTTAATGTGTTTGGTTAAGTAATGACCACCACGCCTCTAAAAGTGTGATGGTAAGGTGGCGTGCTAAAAAGTTGATGTGATGATGAGGAAGTAATGGTCGAGTGAACATTACACCCAACCTAAGATGGTATGAAATACCAATCAATAAATACAATGTCATAATTTGAACTACCAATCAGTAGTAGAAACTTGTTTTCATTAATGTTTCTTACTCGCATATACTGCCTCAACGAGTCAAAATGCATTTTCAAGATTGCCTTTAATTTTCAAGAAGTGGTTCCATACTAATTAGTAGAATGTACATACAACTTGAGTGATTCTTGGCTTTCTTGCTCATGAGGGTTAAACAACTAGTTAACATTAAATCCATGAGGCTAACTCATTAGCCAACATAATATACCATGAAATGTACGTAACCAATTCTCTTTATCTATACTACCTTATAATGTATTTAGGACATCTATATTTAGAAGTCTTAAAATGTTTAAGACCAAAAACATTTCTTTAATAGGAAAGATGCATGTACACCATTTTAATGCACATAATTTTCAGACTTACAAGACAAGAAGCATAGTGTACACCACTTTAATGCACATATTAAAAAAAACATCACATTAATGATATTTAATGTAATCAATTAATTAATTGGTCAATAAATACAATTAATACAATTATTAAAACACCCCTTATATCACAAATACAAATTATCAAGCATATTGTACAACCAAATTAAACACAATTCCTACATTAAATGTCACTAATACAAATAATAAAACACATTATACAAATATTCAGGCCCGAACGGGCAATGGGCTAAATGGGCTTGAGCCCGAACGAGTGCGGGCCAAACAGGGTTGAGCCCGAATGGGCACGGCCTAAACAAAATTCTTGATATCCGTAAATTTATTATCAAAAAGAACATAATAAACTAAACTACATGATTCACCGAAAAATTTAATTTCAGAGTACCCGCCGCTGCATAATAAATCCTAGATATTGTAAAGTTTAGTTTGATGGTAGTATCATAATTTCCTTCATCCGTTTATTTTTTAATGCAACTCAACTACTATTTGATAAAAATTGAATGCATTCAACTACCCAAATGCTCAAACCGTAAAATGCTTGTCTCCATCACTTTGTTTCTATAAACTCTAGTTCAAATTAAAAGTCACCACTTCATAGTTAATGTCAGTGATCAAGATCAATAGTTTTTGAGTGAATCACAAGTAGCTAGGGTGATGTGAAAGTCTTCAACCTCTAGTGCAATAAGATGATTTTAAATTCTTTAACTCAAACCGGTTAAACATGTGTTTATAAGCTAGTTACTGAATAGGATTAACTTAGCTTAGAAATAAATTTTAGTTCTTACTTTTTTTTGTTT
The DNA here is from genome assembly GCA_030686995.1 of Artemisia argyi. Taxonomy (NCBI): domain Eukaryota; kingdom Viridiplantae; phylum Streptophyta; class Magnoliopsida; order Asterales; family Asteraceae; genus Artemisia; species Artemisia argyi. The sequence goes on along the minus strand of CM060692.1, from coordinate 4,836,990 downwards.
TTGTTTTGGTACACTTGTAAAATTTCACTTCTAAATTTTATTGTGTTTAGTGAGCTTATCAAAATGTAAACGTTGGGCTTAAAATGACTAGAAATGTGAAGCTAAAATTCAAGCTTCAACCCTTCAATATTTTTCTTTGCATGTTTATAAAACTCTCGATACTTTCATCTAGATCATTTCAACAGAAATGGTAACATAGTAGCATTTTCTTCCCACCAAATGTACTCTTATTGTTCTTAACAACACTCATCAAAAATATTTATTATCTTCTCACCAACACTCACTAAATGTTGTAGTACCTAAACTAGATCAATATCAGATGTTTGCCATGTTGGCAAATTGCCCTCATGCATTTAAAAATATTTACCATCCATAAAGATCATGAGTACACTCAACCAACAAACACATTTCCAACTATCTACCAAAATAACCCCAACCATCTATCTCATACCATCAAACAATCATATCTAGGGGTGCTATTCGGGTCGGGTTGGTCGGGTTCGGGTCAAACGGGTCGGGTCCAAGTCGGGTCGAGGGTAAAAATAATATACCCGAACCCGACCCTATTTGAACTCGGGTTAGTCGGGTTCGGGTCAAATCGGGTCGGGTCAAGTCGGGTCGGGTCAAGTCGGGTTCGGGTTTGTCCAATTTACAAAATCACATAATTTTTTTTTTTTTTTTTTTTTTTTTTTTTTTTTTTTTTTTTTTTTTTTTTTGCGAATGACAATTATGAAAAACCAAATTCACTTTGTAGTTTGTACCTTTAACATGAAAAACTATGTATATACTAAGATACCAAAGATTTCATTCATACGAAATAAAAAGAAAAGATATGCATGTAGTAGAGCCATGTTCATGTTTCAAGTGTGAGGTATCCACGTTGCATATGAAAAGGGGCATGTCATACCTTCAAAGTTCAAACACTATAAATTCTCACACCCACCACCTTTTTCTCGAGGAAGTAATTTCTACGTTCAAATACTATGTCGAGGCAAAAAAAAAATTATATAGAAAATGGGCCAAGTTTACTACATGGATCACTTAATTTAACTTGGGCCTATCAATTGAACAAAGACAAAAAAAAAAAAAAAAAAAAAAAAAAAAAAAAAAAAAAAAAAAACCTCGGGTTAGTCGGGTTGACCCGAACCCGAATAGGCAAGTTTTTGAAACCCGATACCCGACCCGAGTTCGTAATCGGGTTAGTCGGGTTGACCCGATTGACCCGACTAAGATTTTGGACCCGAGTAACCCGACCCGAGTATCCTTATTCGGGTTCGGGTCCGGGTCGGGTCGGGATTTATGACACCCCTAATCATATCCACACATTAGCTTAACCAATGAGACGCATGCACACGGATTGAAGAAGAGCACATTAACAATATATAGAAGAACAAGAACACACCTCACACTACACACACATAAAGCTCTACTAGTAAACAAAGGCCTTAAACTCATTCACTACCCAAACACAACATACCAAGCATGATGGTACCCATCCATCCTCCACCAGATCCAGACCTATCAAACACTTTTCATCATGATTTATTATTGAAATAGGTGGTCTCGGAAGTTTATTTGGAACCGCAACATGCTATTATTGTCTCCAAAAGGTGATGAATGGTAACATGTTATCATTGTAACATGGGTGGAACACATGGAAGTTGCTGAAATAGGTCCAAACCAGGTTCAGATGATTACAGAATCCAGGATGGGGTGGTGTTTGGAGCTGCAACAATGTTATCATTTCTTGAAAGAGCTTGTGAAAGAAAATTAATTGAGGAGGTTACTTGTTAGTTTATATATGTTTGCTCAAGGACTCATTGTATAAATGATTAACTAAAGAAATTCTAACAAAGCTATTCAAAGCATGAACTAGGAAAAGTGGTAGAAATTTAGAAAATGCTTTACTGCTCAAGACAAATGACTTTTTCCTAGTATAGAATTTTGTAACATATAAGCACATGTTGCTGTCTTTGACTGAGAAATGAAATTGAGAATTTATCTTTTTTAAGAATTTATTTTTAGTACCTGAAAGAAATGAAACTGTCTATGCAAGAAGTTAAACGTGAATCACTAGTTAAGCCTGGTTTTAGACCAAACAGGTTTAAATGGTATGGAAAAGGAGCTCTCAGTTCTAGTATTTTGTTATTTAAAAATTTCGGTTTAGGATGGGTCTCAATTCGGTCTGGTTTTGGACCATCTCACACCTAATTTGGTCCGGTGTGATTGATGCAGATGCTTGCCTTTTACATCGACTAGTCACAATTTCAATCGAAACGATAAAAGGTTATAAGGACATCCAGATATTGTTGCTTTAATGGGGTCTCGGCATTGCATATTTCTGAGGGTAAGTACAGATTTATAGGCACAGTGAAGTGGGGTTTTCTTCATTTTATATTGTGTGTCTGTTTAGCATATGTGACATTAAGTTAGCTATATGATTGTTACTGCGCGCTTATCGGTTTCAATTTGCAGCTTTGGCTTGGTCTTTTGGATTATATTTTGACTGTATTTCGCCATAGAATGACCACTAGAAGCAATTTCTTTTTCTGTATTTTCTTTTGTTGATTTGTTCATGTTCTTAATTTTCTGAAAAGACACTGTTTGCTTCACTTGTTCATGCTCTTAACATGATCGTGGTTTATTGATTTGGAAACCCCTCTGTACCTGTTTAAAAACACACACTCGAACCCGACCCTATTAAGATTTGGGGTTAGTCGGGTTCGGGTCTTTTCAGGGTCGGATTCGGGTCAAACCGAATATGAGCAATAATAAATTTTTTTTTGGCTAAACGATGTTTTATACTCATACTCATAGTCTAGAATCCCTATGAAATAAATAAAGGATCAATACTCAATTGATGTTATGTGATGATTTGTTGCTTGATTCACAGTCTTTTAATTAATGTGTTGCACTAATTTATTTATGTTATTTGGTCTTAAAGAGTGCTGATCGCACACGACGGCAGAATCTTCCGGTTTAAAAGCTGATACGGATAACAAAGTAGTTTCCGGATCAGTCTTTTTGGTGCATGTTCCAAAGAATCCGGATCTTCAATCTTTCAAGGGTATGCATGCATTTTTCCATTGCTATATGATAATACTTTCCACCGTATCCAGCATCATACACTCTAATGAGTTTGTCCAACGAACAAGACAACCTCATTAAAGTGTATCATAATGGATTCGACGGAAAGTATCATTATATAGCAATGGAGAAATGCATGCGTATCCTTAAAAGATCAGTGGCAGCAAGATTTCCTCAAAAAGGTTGAAGATGCTCTAGGTCTTAGATTATATTTGTAGTATTTTGTTTAAAGCAAATAGTATATGTCCAATCTTGGTGTTTGGATTTATTGGTCATTTAGGTTATTTTGCTAGGTTTATTTTTGTTTGTTGGTGGTTGATCTTAAGAGAATATTGAGAAGATTGGTTGGATTGGTTTAGTTTGAGAAGGAGATTAATTGTGTTTGATTTTGAAGTCTGGCATTGGGCCTTATTGTTTATTTTCCTTGTGTTAACTGCATCTGATATTGTTTGTATTAATGTTCACAATAATAACTTTTATTATCTTTTATATAGTGTTGTATTTGGCATTATTGTAGAGTTGATGTTTGCTTGGATGTAGCTACTTTTGGCTTTTTATTTCTCACATCAACCAACTCATAATGTTATAAGTGCTAGACAGTAGATTAGATAGTATATCAGGTCTTTACTTGCAAGCTCCTCTTACCATTAGACAATCAGTTTCAAGTATACTCTTGCATAGTTTGATTTCCTTGTTTGAATGTCAACAACTCTTCCTCTAACTGCATCACCATCCTTATAGGACAATACTTATCTTTGAACATGTCTTTAAATTGACTCCACGCCGCAGTCTTACTTGTAACCTTCTCTATGTCTTACCAAGCTGATAGAGCTTCGGATCTCAACTTAGAAATGGCATACACTACCCTGTCCCCGTCAACACACTTAATAACTTTAAACATGTTCTCTATTTCATGAATCCTCCATATCGCCGCTATAGGATCACATAGTTCATTAAACTCAGGCATGCAATCAGAAAAGTCTGCTTTCTCAAGTCTCAACCACAGCTCCGTCCTCAGGAGCAGTGTTTTCCATAGCTTGTTTTTCCTCTTTCTAAGCACATCTCAGTCTTCTATTACTTTATGAGTCATTTCTATAATATGTCCAACGAGAGTAGGCATTGCCAAATTGATGGCTCTAATGACCTCTTCTGTTATAGTTTCTCATTCACTGTTGTACCTTGTTGCACTTGTCTACTCTCTTAGCTTCCATCTGGTCCCACACTGGTTTACTATTTCTTGTCAACAAAATAACAAAGTCTAAAAAAAATGTAGCTTTATATCATGGCTGCAACTTCAGTAAGGGCCTAAGGAGTTGTAAAAAGTTCTCAAAACGATATATTATACATTTGTACTTTCACATCAAAAGATCTTGGTGTAATATCAATGTTCATGGTTTGTGGTTGCCCATACACGATAAACACATAAAAAACGCATTTAAAATGTTGAACAAAACCAATACAAAGTTATATATATACCACCAAATAAATTTAAATACATCATACATGAACTTGAACTTACACGAAGAAGATAACGCTGACGAAGAAAACGATGGCAACAACAAGTAATTAAAGTGGCAGTGTTTTCTTTTGATGAGAAGGGGTAGAGAGCTTCTAAGCACAACCGAGACTCCGAGAGTAACTTATGTTGTCACGAATAATGAATTAATGATTTTAAGGGAAATAACTTTTGAAACTAACATGTCATTCCCAACCGACCCTTGAATTTTTGGTCTGTTTCTATAAATCTGCCTCATTAGCTTTTACTGAGCAGACGATTTTGATGTATTTCACCCATTGGACTTTTAGACTGTAACTCCATAAGATTATGAGTTCTAATTTAGTACAATGACTATTGCAGTTTTATATTTTAAAGATACCGAAAATGTTTAGCAGAGTAGACCCATTTTGACTCAAAAGGATGCCATTAATTCACCATTTCATATCATTAGTGAATCAATGAATCTGATTTTTTAGAGGATCATTCGGGGTTTTGATTGACTCAAATTATACATAACTCTTTACATAGAATTGATCTAAAAGTACAATCATCATGATTTTATTAGATGAAAACAAAATACAAATATCAAATTCAATCTGCAAAATAGTTTCATCCGTCTCAATTCATAAACAAGTTAGCTTGTCCACCCATCACTCATAATCGTGCAACCAAATGGCTTCTATACGAATTAATTAACACAAAAACTAATAATTAGGTACACTAGTTTGTAATTAAAACCAATACCGGCTATATTTTATCTACCGCATGTTGAAAATAAGGAGAAATTCAAGCATTCATATGTATAAGCACAAGCTTTCTTAATAGTGGGTCGGGTTGAGAGGATTTGTTTATACCTTTATTTTTTAGGGGTTACCTCTTGTTCTTCATCAATGTCATCATCCGAGATGACATTACTAACCTTCTCTTTAGGCTTATGGTCAATTTCTTTCAAAGTACTTTGGAATATTGGAGAGTAAATCTAAAATCTGGATCCACTAGCGTGCATGGTGTTACCTCCCCCTTTCGGCCAGCAAGATGTTTCTTAACTCTATTTATGCCACTGCTACATATTATTTTACGACAAAAGTTACAAACGACCATTTTTTCCTGAGAAGTTCTGAAGTAAGAGATGAAATGAGAGGAAAATGATATTGTGTTATTGATTGAATGAATAAAATGTAACAGAATTACAAATATATACAGTTACAACTTTACAACTTGTCACACTAAGTCCCTATACTATTAAGAAATACACAACTAGTCATTCATACTTTCACACTCCTCCTCAAGTTGTGAGTTGACAGGTGTAGAAACTCCCAACTGTCAACTCACAACTTGGACAACAACTTATGATGTTGATCAACAGTTACTACTTTAGTGAACACATCTGCTAGCTGTGACTTAGTATTGACATAAGAAGGTTTGATGTTGCCAGCTTTCAATTGATCTCTGACATAGTGACAGTCCACCTCAATGTGTTTTGTTCTGGCATGAAACACTGGATTTGCAGCAATGTACAAGGCTGCTTGATTGTCACAATACAAATCTACAGGTTCCAAGTCCTTTATACCAAGATCTTTGAGCAAACTCACAAGCCAAGTTACCTCACAACAAGTCAATGCCATTGCTCTATATTAAGCCTCTGCTGAAGATCTAGACACAACAGCTTGTTTCTTAGACTTCCAAGATATTGGTGAATCACCCAAAAGAACACAATACCCTGTAGTTGACCTTCTAGTCATTGGGCAACTAGCCTAATCATAATCACAATAGGCTTTTAATTGAACAGCACAGTCATTAGCAAGAAGAATACCTCGACTAGGAGAGGACAAGAGATATCTCAACAAATGTTTAACTGCCTGCATATGTACTGAGGTAGGAGACTGCATAAACTGACTTAGCAACTGCACATAATAACATATGTCTGGTCTAGTGACAGTGAGATAAATCAATTTGCCAATGAACTTCCTATATACTTCAGGATCAGTCAATGGTGTTCCAACATCTGCTTGAAGTTTTAGATTAGGATCCATGGGCAATTTGTAAGGCTTATTATTAGTAACTCCTCCTTCCTTCAATAGCTCCCTTGTATACTTATGTTGTGAAATGAAAATACCTTGATCAGATCTATACACCTCTAAGCCCAAAAAAATAACTCAAATCTCCCAAATCTTTCATATGAAACACAGAACTGAGTTGAGACTTTAGAGCACATATTTGAGACTCATCATTGCCTGTTATCAAAAGATCATCAACATATACTAAAACTGCAGTGAAACTAGTCCCATTCTTCTTTGTGAATAAAGAATAGTATGTTTTTGACTGTGGATAGCCAAACTCCAATAATGCACTGAAAATTTTGAAAACCATTGTCTAGGTGCCTGTTTGACGCCATACAATGATTTTTTTAGCTTGCACACAACATTAGGACCAAAAGTAACATCAACACTCACAGATTTACCTTCGCCTGCATATCCCAATGGAACTTTCATGTACACCTCTTCAAGCAAATCACCATGAAGAAATGCATTTGATACATCCATCTAACAAGTGAACCATCCTTTCAAGGCTGCAATTGCCAAAAGTGATCTCACAGTCACCATTTTTGCCACTGGTGCAAAAGTTTCTTGATAGTCCACCCCATATTTTTGTCTATTACCTTGAACCACCAGTCTAGCCTTTTTTCTATCTTCTGTACCATCAGATTTAAGCTTTGTTTTGAAAATCCAATAAGCTCCAATAACAGTCTTTCCATCAGGCAACTCAGTCATCTCCCAAGTATCATTATCATCCAGGGCTTTTACCTCAACATCCATAGCTTTACACCACTATGGATTCACAATAGCTTGTTTGAAATTCACTGGATCCTTTTGAGCTAACAAAGCACAAATAAAATCTTGAAAATCAGGTATAAGGGGTGTTTGGGACACCTGATTAGCCTTTGGAATATGAGACAAAACAAAATCTTTCAACTTTGATGGCACATTAGTGGTTCTAGTAGACTTTCTAGTAGGAGCTTGTGATTGAGGAGGCACACTAGAAGTAGTTGACTGTGAGTTATCATTCTCATGAGTAACACTACTAGAAACTTGAACTGGTTCAGGTGTTGTTTCATTAGGAACTTGAAAGCTATCAAAGTCATCATAGAACTTACTTGAAGTTTCAAATTGACAAGGCAATGAAGTTGGAAGAGGATTCAAGAACTGTTGTATACTTTTTGCAGCATAGGGAAAAATATTCTCATAAAACATAGCATCTCTTGACACAAATTCACTGTGAGTTAGAAGATTATAAAACTTGTATCCCTTTTGACTTGCTGGATAGCCCAAAAACACACAAGGTACACCTCTTGGATCAAACTTATCAGCAGCTCTTGAAGGATTACTCACCACAGCGAAACACCCAAACACTTTTTGATGATCATAAGCAGGTTTCTTACCAAGTAAACTTCATAAGGTGTCATATTATCAAGATCTTAAGATGGTAATCTATTTATCAAGTAAGTAGCTGTAGCAACACAATCACCCCAAAACTTAAGAGGAAGTGTGGAATGAAATCTGAGAGCTCTTGCAATATCTAGAACATGTCTGTGTTTTCTTTCAACCCTGTCATTTTGCTGTGGTCTATCTACACAAGATGTTTGATGGATTATGCCCTGACTTAACAAATAAGGACCACACTGACCTTTCACAAACTCCAAAGCATTATCAGACCTCACAATCTTAACTTGTTTTCCATACTGAGTAGAAACCATTTTCAAAAATGACTTCAAAGATTGGAATGAATCAGACTTTTGTTCTAGCAAATATAACCAAGTTGTTCTACTACAATCTTCAACCACTGTCAAAAAATATCTAAACTTCCCATGTGTTGGTACTTTATAAGGACCCCATATGTCAATATGAATCAACTCAAATACACTACTGCTATGGGAATCACTTTTTGTATATGGAAGTTTAGTAAATTTAGCCATAGGACAAGACAAACAGATATCATTGCAAGACTTTGATATAGAATCAGGTAAATCATTCATATGTTTCAGCTTAGAATCAAATACATGACCCAACCTATGATGCCACAAACCATATGATGACACTGTTTGCTTATTGTTAGAATCAAAAGTACCTAATGCAGACAAAGAGAACTTTTGCATAGAAGACTGCACAAGATTTCTAAAAACACTATCAACCTTGTCTGAAGGAACATTAACAAGATGATATAGCCCAGCTTTCTTCTTACCCAATCCTGTCACCTTCTTGGTTGTCAAGTCCTGAACAACACAGAACTTAGGGTAAAAAGAGACCACACATTGATTATCTTCTGTGAGTTTTGGGACAGATAATAGACTGAATTTGAAGGATGGTACAACTAACACATCTTTCAAAATTATCCCATTATTGAGTTTAACCTTACCCACATGAGATATAACAGATGTTTCACCATTTGGCAGTCTTATTTGTGGTTTGATTTGAAGCAAATAAGGATCAATAATATCATCATGCTCTGGTGTCATATGGTCAGATGCACCAGAGTCATAAATCTAATTTTCCAATATTTCCAACAAATATAATTGACTACTAAGACAAGCAATACCTGCCACATATTGATGGTCAATCTCCTCCCCAGCATTGTTAAAACCAGTCATCTGTTGAACACTTTTGAGAAATTGTTCAAATTGTTGAGGAGTAAAACTGATATTCCCACTCTCAACATGAGCAGCAGTCCTAGCAACAAACTGATTCCTTCCTTGACCTTGACCAGGCTTGTTTTGCTTTGACTGAGATAGTTTGCTCTTTGGATGCCAAGAAGGATAACCAACTTTTTCCCAACACCTTTCAGGAGGATGCCACTTGAATCCACAAATACCACATTTACCATCTTTAACTCAATCTTTAACATTTTCTTTACTAAACAAGGCAGTTGATTCAATACTTGAAGATCCAAATAACATTCTTTGTGACTCTTCTTGTTGAACTAAAGAACAAGCAGATTCCACATTAGGTAATGGAGCAATCATCAATATTTGACTTCTTTGATGACTGTAACATTCATCCAAGCCATTAAGAAATTGAAACAATCTTTGTTCCTCTCTTTGCTTATTCAGAGCAGCCAAGAACAATGACACTTCAGGAGTAACATTATTGATCACTGGTAACACATTCAGATTATCCAACTCTTCCTTAACACATTTCATTTTGGTGTAATACTCTCCAACAGATCCACCATTCTGAGCAATTACATATGTATCTTTATTCAACTTATACTTTCTTGATCCATCACTCAAAGAAAACCTTTTTTCTAACTGACTCCGAATTTCACTTGCAGTACCAACAAACATTATGGATTTTGCAATAGACTCACTCACAAAACCCATTATCCAACAAATCACCATATTATTACATGTATCCCATAAATCAGAAAGATTGGGATCAGTAGTTGATCTTAACACAGTTCCTTTGATGTAACCGAGCTTTCTTTTGGTAGACAACCCAATTTCAATAGCTCTTCTCCATGCTCTATAATTCTGTGCCCCAATGAGTTTTTCTTGAACAGTTAATGATACTGGACCATCAGATGGATGAAGATAGAGTGGATTTTGAAAGATTGCAGGTTGTGTGAGATCGTGTAATGGTAGATTGGATGATGCCATTGTTAAACAATTAAGAACTTGTGCGGAAACGTAACAAAGAAAACAGAGTAGAAACACACTAGTACAACTTGTAACAGAAAACCATTAGAAAACGGTTAGAAATTGGTTAGAACTCCATTAATGAATCTCTGATACCATGAGAAGTTCTGAAGTAAGAGATGAATTGAGAGGAAAATGATATTGTGTTATTGATTGAATGAATGAAATGTAACAGAATTACAAATATATACTGTTACAACTTTACAACTTGTCACACTAAGTCCCTATACTATTAAGAAATACACAACTAGTCATTCATACTTTCACATTTCCCGTTTTGTTCGATATGTTGCGTTACATGCTCCCTGCTTTGTTTTGTTCGATATGTTGCGTTACATGCTCCCATGCTTTATCTAACTTCACTCTCACATACATTTGGTGCTTTGTCTTGAGGATTCATACTCTAAAGTCTAAACATTACAAAAACTATCTATCAAAACAAATAGTACGGTACATATAATTATTTCAAACAATAATTAAAAAAAAAAAAAAAAAAAAAAAAAAAAAAACTTACAATTATATTCATTTATTCTGGTATGAAAAATTGTAAAATTAGGCTAAAAATGACAAACCCGGCTGGTTGGAACTGTTTATCCAGGTCGACCAGGGTGGTTGCTAAAAAACCGGTTGACCCGACTGGGTTTCAAAAGAACAGGGGATTTTTGAGCTTTTGTTGATTAATTTGAGTCGAGCTCGTCTGAACCGAGCTTTATCGAGCCTTGAGCTTATATAGACTCGACTCGAGTTATTGTCGAGCTTATATATAGGCTTGACCTGAGTTGATGTATGCTTGGATCTAGCAACTTTTGGATTTTCATTTCTCACATCAACTAACTCATATAAAGTTTAAGTGCTAGACAATATATTACTCCCTCCGTCCCAAATTATAAGTCCACTTTTATATTTTACAAAGTTTAAGAAAAGTAGGGCCCTTAAAATACTAACCAATAAAAATTCATTCTCACCCACTTACAAGCATTCTCTTTGGTTGAAATTAAAAGTGGACATATAATTTGGGACAACCCAAATTGACAAAATGGACTTATAAAATGGGACGGAGGGAGTAGTATATTAGGTCTTTACTTGCAACCTACTGTTTCCAAACAAACAGTTTCAAGATGAATGCATTTGCCTCAGCTAAACGTATGAAATTGGCGTAATAAACATAGGCTAGTTAAGAAACCAACTCAAGGCTTAAAACAATTGTGCATTTCTTGGATGGAGCTTTTTAAAGAAATAAATATGGCATGGCTTAACTATTGTTAATGCCTTTGATACAATGTTCTCAAGTCAGATTGAAATTTGGTGAGTTGGTTGTATAGCTTTTATTGTCCACATGACTTGAATGACCACTTGTACATGGAAATAATGACTAAACCAATAGCTAAAACAAAAATAAAGATTGGAAATAGATGTTTAAGACAACAACGATGCACCTTGCGGTTTCTTCCACCTCTTTTAACATAGTGTATCTCATGTGTGCGGGTTCAGTTCATAACTTTTAAGAGTTACTTTTGTTTCAAATGAAGCATGTGTACTTATCCAATTTACCATATTTGTGAAAACACCACTACAAAAAATTGTCATCTATTGACATATCAAAAAAGTGTTACTAAGTAAAAAAGTGTCACCAAAAGTATAAAAGAAGTGTTACTAAAAATTTTGTACGCTTCTCGCTTACTTAGAAAAGTGTAGGTAGAAATATTGTCGGTAAAAGTCTATTTATGGTGAAAAAAAAAGAAAAAAAAGTGAGAGTAAATAGTTTTTGACTTTTTTGACAGGTTTTCTTTGTAAAAAATTCATTAATTTTAAAATTTTAGGCTTTTGCCTACACTTTTAAAAAAGTGTCATTAAAAGGTAAGATTTAGTGACATTTTCTTGTGTCATTAGAACCTCTGTCACTAAATGCCTTTTTTCTTGTAGTGCATGTACTCGGGTTATAGACGGTATCGAAGTAACCATTTTCACCCAAAACAATATGAAGATGCCAAAACAACTTTAAAGTTCTTGTGTAGAACTTTTGCCATGTTTATTTTATGAAAACTTGTTTTATGTTTATATCCCGCATAGTTCAAAGAGAAGAACTTTTAATAGGTAATATAACATGGTGCATATGATTCAAACAGTTTGATGTGAGTGCTATGTTGTTGATTCTAACATTGGTTTCTAGTAATATAAATAATATATTATGGAAACCTTATTTAGAGTCATAAATTGGTACAAGTTATCAACTTTTTCGTATATGTGTATGTGGTTTGTGGGGTCAAACCCATATACAAACCACATAATGCCTAACTCGGGTTTGTCGGTTTTCATTCCTACCCGAAACCGAAATTAAGTAAAACTATAAATCGAGAACCAAGTCGAATGTCGGTCGGTTTAATTCGGTTTGGTCGGGTGGGTTCGGTTTGGTTCTTGTTCGGTTTTGCTCAGCCCTAACAACTATGATACATTTAGAGGTAATTAGCCCTAAATTAACTAAGAGTGTTTAAGTAAGCTTATGACTTGAAAGAAGTTGCTCAAGAGACGATATAAAATGTGAACCAAGTCCTGTATGAAAGTTAAGATTGCATGGTAACATGAAGTAAGACAATATAAACATATATCAATATTGATTAGCTAAATCTAGAGAACTAACAAAAGTACCATGAAAACCATATGGAACTCTACTAGGTAATTTAACCACACTCGTTTGCTTCATACTTAAAGCATCAACTATAACTAATTCCGACTTGTCTCTATCTTCATCTCTAACATAACTCAATATATACCCATCATCTTCCTTCCCACCGTTTCCTATAGGAACAAAACACGGTTCACCTCCAAACCGTTCGTTCCCATAGTAAAACTTGGTGACATGTCCTGTTACCAAGTCAACCTTGGCCATACCACTGCATTTTGGCCAAGGTTCAGCTATTGCTAAGTACACATAACGTGTCTTATGTCCAAGTAGTTTTTTATTTATTGTCCCCGCATCTAAATTCATCCCTGACACAATACTATGCCGTGTCGACTTCCCCGTTGTCACGTTCAACCGAATTTCGGTTAGTTCACTCCTAAGAGGGAGTTCGTTTTCGTCTTCATTTTCGTTAAAGATAGCATCGTGTGGAGTCATGCATGACCCAGTTACTACAATAATTTTGTCACCATTTATATCATCTTCTTCCCATGCATTCCATAAATGGAAACAAAAACAATCTGGTACGTCGATCCATTGGATACTTGACCCGTCTATAGCGGATTTGGATAAAACACCATATCTTGACACCTTATTCGGGTCAAGTACCACGGGTGACTTGCCCTGCACCATTTCAGATAACTTGAACACCACTTGGTGGTCAGGAATGATCACGTGACTTTGCGTTATCGCAAAGTCATGTATCATTGTTGGTTGGTCTAATGAAATAGACACCTCACGTGACTTGTGACCATTTTTCTCAAAACTAAAGAATTTAAGGTAAGGTCTTTTCACAACATCGTAACTCAACGAAAAAAGTTCACCTGTGACAGGGTCCACTTTAGGATGCGCAATTAACGGACATTTAACTTGTCCATCATAATCAAACCGTCCACGTGTCACAAGATCACCATCACTTTTTATCCTGACACAATAAGGTAAATCATCCTCGGACATTGCTAACAAACGTCCATTAAAATAAACTAAGCCAGCATTAGCCACGCCAATCCCATGAGACGTGTCTAACAAGCCGGCCAAACCTCTAGCGTAAAACAACGCTAGTCGGGCTAAGCCAAGATGGCCATGCAACTCACCTATTGGCTTAGGAAAACAAGCTCGACCCAATAATACTTCCTGCTCTAGCCGGTTTTTTCTAGTAAACCGGCTAGAGTAGCTAACTGTATTATTCGGGCCTAACTTTACGGCATGTATCATTCCATCACCATCAAAAAAATGATGGCCACCTTTTGGCTTAAAATAAGGGTTGGCACCATTTCTTAAGTAGACCCCACTTAACTCGACCGGTATTTCACCAACTACTTCTAGCCCATGCTGAACCGGACACTCTTGAACCGGTGCGAAATTCCTCACAAGCTGAACAGCCGGGTCAACCAGTTTAGGTAGTTTATGTTTTTTTTCTAGCTCCATAAGTGACTGTTCGAACATGTCAAGAGCTGAGGCTGCTAGCTTTTGAAGTGGGTTAAGTAACGGTGGACTAACTGTGGTTAACTCTGGTAACATTTTTGTGTCTAGTAACTTTGATGGTGGTGATGATATACGTGTGTAACGTTGTATTTGTATTGTGCATGTAATAGATGGTGGTCTTTTAACGTGTGATATTGGTTTTGTGGGATAGTTTGCTAGGTGTAATGATGCCTCCATGATAACAAGAAGTTGACAATGGTTAAGGAGGTGATCAGTGAAAGTGTACAAATGAAATGTGTTACTTGTGAAGTATGTATAGGGTGTGAAGTTTATGGTAAAAGTGAAAAAATAGCCCACGTGATAGCTTCGAAGATGGTCCACCTAGCAAGACTAGGGACACGTGGAATATACACACTAGATTTTTACTTTTCATGGTACTAGAAAGAGCTCAAACCTTCGTGGAGATAAATCCTTGTTGGATCCGATGCATAAAAGATTTAGATTTATTGTTGTTTAATAAAAGGAAGTCGATACTTCCACTACATGCTTGCACTACAATTGTGCATTGCAGTGTTGTATCGTACAAAACTGCAATTCACAGTTGTAGTATTTGCATAAAAAAAAGTAGTGGGAGTATCAACTCCCTTGATAAAAAGCATGTTGAAAGTTATTTGTAATTTTAGCTCGAAGAGATTTGCTTTATAAAGGTTTTTAGTTAGGATTTTGTACCATTTTCATATACTCCGTATTATTCTTAGTTTTATGCAAGTTTTTATTATATTAATTACGTATTTACATGCAACAAAGATTTTTTTTTTCTATTAAAGATGTCTCTAAGACATTTTTAAAACTTAATTAAACAATACAAATAATAAAACATATTATATAAGATTAATGATCAAAACACCAATTTACAAAATACTAATTATAAAGCTAAATGTACAATATATTTTTCTCCAAATTCATTATATTTTTTTTCTCCAACACGTTTCTCAAGCAGAATTTTCATCGCCGGAGTAAGAGAAGATGACACAATAATGATTATGGTCGGATATGGGGTGGCTTCGAGCGAAACATTAGTTGTTAAGACCAGTGATGCTTTCGATTAGGTCTTCGGTGCTGATAGCCAGAGATTTGTAACATTGGTGAAAGGACGTGGAGGCAGCGGATCTATGATGGTTATAAGTGGAGGGTGGCGGCGAAGGTGGTGATTGGGTGAAGGATGTTTGAGTTATAGTGAGTGTATTAATTCTTTAGTGGTTATTATGAAACCAATAAAGAAAATAAACTTTTTCCATAATGAAAAGTTAAAATACCTTAATAACTAGTAAGCTCAATGAGCCATTATAAATTTTATATACAGGCATATCATTTACATTCTTTTTAGTCTATTTGTTGTTTTTTCTATAACATATAAAAATTAATAATTGAATAATAATATGTCAAAGAAATAACATTAAATTGTCATTATATGATACTTATTCTGCCACTAACTAAAAAAGAGTATATTGTATTTTTGTTCTTCAATGTCTATCTTTTTTTACTTTGAGTTTTAGTTTGAAAGGTGTGATATTTAGTCATTTTTTATAAGTAAGAAGAGGATAGTTTGTATATTAAGAATAACACATTTAAATTTCATTTCATTGCATTCCATTGGCATAGTCTAGTAGTGTAAAAAATAAGACACGTCTATGCATAAGGTAGTAGTCTAATTCAATGTGGCCAGATTTTATTTCCCAATAAATTAAACTGTTTTTAAGAAGATATATATATATATATATATATATATATATATATATATATATATATATATATATATATATATATATATATATATATATATTCTAAGATATCTAAACTACATATAATGCATCCTTTAATTTTTTTTAAAGATTTCTAAAAATAGATTTTGGGCATTATAAGTTCTAAAGTTATATTTACAATTATTTAATGCATAATACATTTTTACAACATCTATAATTAATGATAGTGTTAAAATATTTCTTCATTCAAAAATATAAATTCTAAACCTACATTTATAATTAGTTAATGCAATAATCTATACGACACCTATAATTATTGCTAGCTTTAAAATACTGGAGTATTTCATTCAAAAACAAAATTAATATACCATAAGATACAAACCAAACAAACTATTAATATGGTCATCATAATTCATACACTTAAATTCGATTGAAAAGATTAGTACATGTCAAAGTACGAAAAATTTCAGGTTGTTTAAAAGATATGATAAATGTTTAGCTTTTTGAATACCGTAGTTCATATTTTGTTAAGCAAATGTCATATATAGATTTACTAATCATATGTTTGCACAAACTAATGTATATAACTCTATTTTTAAACGTTATATAATATTTTGACGAATATTGCATAATATTTATTGACTAGCAAGTATCTTTTTCACCGTCAATCACCACAACATCATAATACTACTAACTACCATTTTCGTATAGCCATTTAATCGTGATGCACGAGGTACTCTTCCATATTTATAAGAGATAGTGTGGGATAAAGTTATTTT
Organism: Artemisia argyi; assembly: GCA_030686995.1. Lineage (NCBI taxonomy): Eukaryota > Viridiplantae > Streptophyta > Magnoliopsida > Asterales > Asteraceae > Artemisia > Artemisia argyi. The sequence continues at coordinate 4,820,072 of CM060692.1, read as the reverse complement.
TTAAAAGTCTCACCATGGGTAAAGTTATTATCACGAAAATTATATAATCGAATAATATTGTTAGCCAAATGTTTTGATTACAATATACCCGCTGCTGTAACGTACGAGTACCCTGATAGTAATCTTAATCGGTTATCTTTATATTCATGGATGTATGTGGAATATAACATAATTGAGCTGACCACATAATTAGTTAGGTTGTATCATTTGTTGATGTTTTTTTTTTTTTTTATTAGTAGTATCTTTTGCTTTTTGCCTAACATAATTTTATTTTATTTTTATTTATTTTATCGATTGACCTTTTATTTTAGTATCAAGACGATTATTTTTGTGAATTGAATCACGTAATTTTTGGAATACATACACAAACGATTCGAAATTCAAAAATTAGTTATTAATAGTATAATACATGCAACTTCAAAAACTAACAAGCAAAATATATTTTTAGACAACTATCCTTAATTATTGCTCATACTAGTTAGTGCAACTAAGGTATTTTTTTTTTTTTTTTTTTTTTTTTTATTTATTTATTTTTTATTTTTTTAAGAGATACCTTTTTTCACTTTTGTCTATAATCAGAAAGAGAATAAAATAACTACGTTTGTTTTTTCTTCTTATGTCTGCAGAACGGAAAGATGAAATGAAAGAAGTGCGTTTGTTTTTTCGTTTTATGTCTGCAAGTGGGAAGAAAAAAATGAAAAAAGTGTTTTTGTTCACTTTTAGACATGAGAGGGAAAAAAAATACTTTTCCTCTTCAATTTTATGATTATTTTTTTGTTTGATTATCATTTCTTATATCTTAAAGACTTTAAATACATCTCAATTTTCGCAGACATGGTTTTGCAAATTAGACATAAAACATCTTAAAAACAAACCTAAGCTAATTGTCAAAACTCGGTTTAGGAAACTCATGCTATGCCCTCTATGTAATAATGAGTTTGAATCTTCGGATCATGTGTTCTTTAAATGTGATACGGCGATTCAACTTTGGAGAAGGGAATCGAGATGGTGTGAATTGAATATGCTAGCTAGTGATAAAATCTCCTCGATGCTTAGCTGGTTTGAATCGATCGATGTTCATAGAAGAAGAATCCTAGAGGTGATTGTGTATGCAACAGTGTGGTGTATTTGGAGGTTTCGAAACAGAGTGGTGTTTAAAGATTCAACAATGAGAAATAGTCTTATCTTCGAGTCCATTGTTATTAACTTTTTTCAATGGTTTTAGAGTAGACGTAAAAAAACATAACATCTCATGGATATTGTGGCTTCAAAACCTAATGTTGCATTTTTTTTGTATAAGTTGTTAGTTTTTTTTAGGGAAAATGGCAGGAAAAGACATCATACTTGTCACTTTTTGTCGTTGTATGTAGCGATTTTTTTTTTTTTTTTTTTTTTTTTTTTTTTTTTTTTTTTGGAATTTGGCCCTAACTTTTCAAATCCGTGTCATTGTGTGTATCGGTGACTTGCTTGACCTGTTACAGCATGTTGAGTTAACGATAGTTAGTCTTATTATTGCAGCGTTAGTCTTTTATATTAACGACAGTTTATAAATAACTAAATGGAGCCTGTTAACTTAACAATCGTTTATTTTAAAATAAACGATCGTTAGTTAAAAGGACTAACATTGCAATAATAAAATAAACGATCGTTAAGTTAACAAGCTCCATTTAGTTATTTATAAACTGTCGTTAGTATAAAGGACTAACGCTGCAATAATAAAACTAACTATCGTTAACTCAACCTGCTGTAACAGGTCAAGCAAGTCACCGATACACACAATGACACATATTTGAAAAGTTAGGGCCAAATTCAAAAAAAAAATGTCGCTACATACAATGAAAAAAAGTGGTAAGTATGATACTTTTTCATGTCATTTTCCCTTTTTTTCTAGCTTGTTTTTATATCACTTTGCTGTTCACACACACACAAAAAAAAAAAAAAAAAAAAAAAAAAAAAAAAAAAAAAAAAAAACTCGAGTAGTTCAAGCTCTTTTGGAAGTATCCTTATAGAGTTTGTTATATGATCGGTTTTAGTAGTAATTTACTATCCGCTCGATATCACAGTAGCCTAAAAAGTTGATACTTACACTCTGTTCTTAAGAAAAAAAGAAGAAGAAAGTGAAAGCAAAGTAAAAAAAGAATAAGTAAAGTAAGAGAGTGGAAGTAAAGTAAATTTTCACCCCAAATGTGGGGTGAAAGTTTTTAAAGCAAAATCATATCACTTTCACTTATTTTCTTTCACTTTACTTTCTAAAAAAAACTTGAGAACACAACCTTTATCACTTTCACTTTCTTTCATCCCTTTTACTCAACTTGAGAACACAGCGTAACATTTTGCTACTTTTAGATTTAATTGTATCCATTTTAATTATTATATCAGTATGATGTTGCTAATATAATAGTTGCTAAAATATATAGTAGTTGAAAAACAATTATGTATATCAATATGTTTCGAACAGTAAACCAATAAAAACTTTTCCAATATTTTACTATATGTTAAACTGAAAATAAACTCTGGGGGTGTTTGGTTGGGGTAAATTCAAGGTAATTGGGGGAATTTGAAATTAAAATTGCTTCAATTCTCTTGTTTGGTTCACAATAAATATGTGGGCCCAATAATTTTATTTGCATTAATGAGGCTAAAAGTGAGGCATTTTAATTTTCTTTCACATGAGAAACATTTACATTTGCTTAGAATTTTAAATAGCACCATTTATATATCTTGGACCAAACGCCCCCTCTATGATTTTATAAGATTTCAAAAGTTAAGTAGCTTAGTCGCCCAAGTTGCCCAAGTTATATTAACAATCTAACTAAAAAAAACTCATTTCATAAAATAGCCCGAGACGACAGGGCGATTGGCCGGCAACAACATTTAAATCTTGACAAATGTCCAATTTTTTTAATAAAAAAAAGTATATTTGTGTAAGTAGTGCATACTTTTTTTAATAAAAACGTACATACATGTAATTTTTTTGTTAAAAAATGACACTTGTCAAAAATTTAATGTGGTTGCTCAATCGTCCGATCATCATGAGCTATTTTATAAAATATATGTATATATATTTTTAGCTAGATTGTTAATGTAAGTTGAACGACTGAGTTGCGTTTATAATTTTTCTCATTTATCGATCCCATATGCTGAAGGTTTTTGCGGTTACCCAATATATAAGTAAAGTCAAATAAACAAAAATGTTTGCAAATATAGATTTCGGTACCTCCACACATTTGACTATTTGAGCTCACATAAAAAGCCTACAAAAAGAAAGCACGTACGAAACTATTATTTTTAGTTATTTGAGGATTAAACTATTATCTTTTTTTTTTTTTTTCCTTCTTAAATATCATAATCTTTGATCTTCTACCAGGAACGTCCAAATGGAAACATAGGTCCTTATATCACTAAATATTAATTTACTCAATTGTCAGATATATGTAATTATCATTTTCACTTGAACTAATCTAACTTAGTTGGTAAATGAATAAACGACTAAACGGGTAAGGCCTGTGTTCTGATTATCCTGGGAAATCAAGCTTTTTTGGCTCTGATGTACTATTGTACGTGACCATTTTCGGACTTAGTTATTGCCAGTTGCCCCGAAATGTTCACTTAGAGATGCTTAGAACTGATCTCTTATTCTCTTATGAGGCTTTTGAAACACCATACCAATCCAACTCAACTTATTTTACTAACTATTATTTCAGTACGTACTTTAGGGTCATTTTCGGGGTTATAGATACTTGGGCTAATTGTTTATAAAAATATATTATACTTGTCACTTTTTGTAGTTGTGTGTACCATTGTTTGAATCCGATTATTTCGGGCACATCTTTGCAAATTTTCATTATTCTGTGTATCGATTTCTAAACATAGTTGATTCGATTTCCAAAAATACATGATTCAATTCTCAAAAATACGTCAATCGATACATAGAATAATCAAAATTTGAAAAGATGCGCACAAAATAATTGTATTCGAACAATGATATACACAAGTACAAAAGTGACAAGTATGATACAATACATACTTTGATGATGTATAAGTATCTAAGGCTACCCACAGGTGACAACCGAATGGGTTGTTGAGTGTCATCCTTGTTGTGGAACTCAAGGTCGTTGAGGGTTGAGGTCAAGAACTCAACCGATTAGCACACTCGGTTGAATGTTTGTTTTGCGTGTGTATTTAATTAATTAAAATGTATTTTGTGGGGTATGTTTTTTTGTAGTGTAGGTCTTTTTACTGTGCTTAAAAGGTCGTTTGTAGGTTATTTGAGAGAGAAAGCTGATGTGGCAGAAAAATTGAGGGTTGATGAGGGTTGTTATCGTGGGTAGTCTAAAAACATTCTTGTACAAATTAAATAGTCTTTTTATGTAATCTAATCCCATTCGTATATAAAGTCAAATAGCTTTGGTTTCATACTGAATGATTGGCTTTGGATTGTTTTTGACGTGTAATGAAAGGTCAGATAACAGAAGGAAAAAGAGCAAGGGACGTGAAAATGCCATGTGATAACCATATGGGCTAAGGTGGTAAGTGACCAATGCCATTGCAACTCATAACCTCATGCACATGCAATACATCACCGGGACCTGGTACCCAAGTATAAGATCTTACGATTTTTTTGTTTTTGCTAGACAAAAGTCGACAAGTGTCTCAAAAATCGGACGTGTTTCGGGGCATTACGACCCACGTGTTAAATCTAAATCAGCGATGTTGCTTTCTGCATAAGATAGTACGTAACCTGCTAGTTAAGTTGTTGCATTTGTCGTCGTTGACGAGAAAACGTACCTGTTTCGGGCCTGCCATGAAGATGATTCACATGCACTTTTGTTCCCCGCATAACCATCCTCTTATCTTGCTTCATAGCTAAACAAACCTCCCATCTGTAGTTTTGCCAAAAACATGGCTTAATTGAATAATTGCATGCATTTCTATATGCAATTTAGTATAAGTTCTTACAATGCAAATCATACTTTTAATTAATCACGATTTTAATTGTAACGAACCACAAGTGCTACCGACTCATTAAATTTGCTATTCTGATCGGATAGACCTATCAACACTCTTGTATTGTTAGCCGCGGATTATATATAAAATACTTTTGATCGATGCATGCGTTTAACACAGGACATGAATCAACACCACTTCCATATGGAGATGTACGAATATTATTTGCTTTTTAGAAACCTCATATATAAGGAGGATACTTTAGTTGATCAGAGATGCAAGGTATTTTCTAATTCTTGTGTCGCGTCCTTCATATGAATAGGAAAGCAAGTCCCGATAGGCTTGATTGGATAAATGATACAAAAATGGTTAGTTCCATTTTCATATGTCGTGGAAGACGGGATTGGATACAGACGTACGGTTGATTTTGAAAACAAAAAATGGCTAGTATAAAACTGTTTAAACCTGAGAGTGCTAGTGCTAGCGAGTTTACTAGGGCTAGTGGTAATAAGTACTAACAACCAAATTCATCACCGTCACTTAAGTGTAGGGGTGAGTATCAGGCCGAAACCGACCTCTCCTGATCCGAGCCCGACGCATCCCGAAACCGACAATCTGGAAATCTCTAACCGAATCCCGACCCAAGTATATCCCGAGTCCCGACTTGTGTGGTTTTCTTTGTGTTTTGTCGGTTTATCCCGAGTCCCGACCTGACCCGAGTCCCGACTTCATGGAAATCCCGACCCGAGTATAGCTCAATTTGTGTCGGTCGGTTTGTGGCGATTTTCTGTCGTCGGTCGATTTTGCTCACCCTACTTAAGCGTCACGTCATTTTCTCAATTAACAACCAACTTCACCACCAAGTTAGTGTAACGAGTCAACCAACTTTACCACAAAGACATACCCCACTTAAACGCAAATATACAATAATACATACACAACAACACTCTCACAACGCGATCGTCCGAATGACCGTGTTCTCCATTTTTGCATGTTACGGCGCGTCCTCCGATCCATGCCGAGTGTAACAACTAAGACGTGATTGATGGGTGCCATGCACATGGGACTAAGACGCGTCTAAGGAGGTATTATTACCTCCTGTCTAACGACTTGTATACTGTTGTTAAAAGATATTGTATGCACGTTCAAACTTATAAATGCATGTATAAATGAGATAATAGATAAAGATGTTACTAAAGTTTGCCAAAATTTTCACTTAAGTTACCAAAGTTTTTTTTGTTACAAAGAGGTTATTCAAATTTGGTCACCGATTAAACAAGTTACTTTGTATGTTTTAACCTTCTATTACAGGATTTTATTTTTATTTTTATTTTTTTTAAATTAAAAAATAAATAATAAAATAAAATAAATAAATAAATAAATAAAAATATAAAAATATAAAAATATAAAAATATAAAAAATTTAAAAATATATATAAAAAATAAATAATCAAAAAAAATAATAAAAAAATTAAAAAAAGGACAATTGTTTGAACGTTATTATACGTTTTCGCATGTTATATACGATTTATGCATTTTCTTACATTTTTGTCTTTGAGCGTATAAAAAAGCGGAAAACATACAAACGTATAAAAGCGGATAAAACTATAAAAACATATAAAACATATATACGTATAAAACATAACAAGTATAAGACATACAAACGTATAAAACATACAAAGGTGTAGAAAAAAGTAAAACTAGTATGAAAACGTAAAAAGATGCATGAAACGTACACAAGCGTATAAATGCGCACACAAATGTAATAAAAATATTATGAAACCTATGAAAATGTAAAAAAACATATGAAAATAAAAGAAAACAGATGAAAACATACAAAAATGGACAAAAGTGTACGAATCTGGAGAAAAACTTATGACAATAGATAGATACGTAAAAAGATGGATGAAAGTATACAAAAACGTAAAAAAATGGACAAAAATGTAAAACAATGTAAAGAAACTACGACAAGAGAGAAAAACGTACATAAACGTATAAAAACGGATAGAAACGTACGAAAATATACAAAGACGTACGAAGGAGAAAAACGTAAAAATAAAAAAATAGTAAAAATCTTGAAAAAAAAAACGAATAGTAACTTTTTTTAAGGTTCGGTAACCTATTTAATAAACCCGTAAACTATAGTAACTTCCTTCTAATATTTTAAACTATGGTACTGACGTGGACAAGGTTACCGGCATGTCACCCGGTTGCCCAACCTCGTAGTAACAAGAATGTCACTTTTTTAAACGTTAAGTAACCCATACAATAAACCTGTTAACTTGAGTAAACTTTTTGTAATGAAAAAAACTTTAGTAACTTAGGTGAACATTTTGACAAACTTTAGTAACATATTTATCTAATAACCCATGTATAATTCCATGGAACGAAAAAAATATATGTACAGGACATGACATGACTTTAAAAAACTTTATAATATACAATTCTAACAATTTCAAGCATATACCTACAGTAAAATCTCTATAAATTAATACTAGATAAATTAGTAACGTCGATAAAATTAATAATTTGTCAAGTTCCAATTTGGGACCAGTAAAATTTGAAACCCAATCGATAAAATAATAAGATAATAATTTTTTTAAACCCTAGTGTATTTATATTGGTCCCAACAAAACTAAAAATTAATAGTTACTAAAAAATTCCATATATACATATATATATATATATATATATATATATATATATATATATATATATATATATATATATATATATATATATATATATATATATAAAGGCAATACGTAATTAAAACTTGCACAAATTCAGTTAATTCAATTAAGGTCATACGTAATTTGAATTTGTGCAAAAGAAACTAACTTTTTACTTATTAAAAAACAATGAACTTGACAAATTTAATTAATTTGTGAATGTGAATTCATAAAATTTTAATTGGAACGTATTTTTGTAATTTATTTTTCATCTCTAACTGTTCTACACTGTAACTAGTATATTGGACTAGAAAATTTAGAAGTCATACGTAAAACCTTTTTAAATTAATAAATTATTAATTTATTGATATAATAATATTTCGCTAAATTAATAAAACAACTTGGTCCCAAGACTATTAATTTATAGAGGTTTTACTGTATATCACATATATATAAACAAGCCATCAAGGTATATAAGTAAAGGTTACGTTAACTTACTATTAGAGTACTTACATCAGTAACTCAGGTTAAAGTTTAACACACTGCCACGTCAGCGCCACATTAGCTTTAACACTTTAACCTTAACTCACAAAAAAACACCCTCAACAATAACTCAGATTTAACTCAGCTTTAACTCAAATATTTTCAAATTCAACCCTCAACTAAAACTAATATTTCATTTAATAACTAATAAACACATCTTATATTAATACTTAAAATTTAAACACACATTGAACATAAAAGTTACTTAAAATTTAAACACAGATTAAACTTAAAACACGAAATACAACAAACATGAAATACATGCACGTGTAAGTGGGCAAGACTTACCTGTGAATGCGAAAAATTCAATGATATTTACTTGAATTTGCAGCCTACACGTGAGGTCAATGGTCGTCTTCTCGATGCTATCAACGTTTTCAAAGAACGCTATGGTGGGCAAGGCTTCAAATACATGCACGTGTGGTTGGTCTTGAAAGACAGCCCCATATGGAATAGATATAGGAATTAACGTCCGTATTTGTATTTCCGTATCGTGTGTATCATTTTCCCTTGTATTATTTTTCTTAGTGTGTAAAAAACAAATTTCTTTTTAAACATGTGTCTTGTTTTTCTTTTTCAATTCCTTGTTAGCAAACAAAGTGACAAAAAAATCATGTTTTATGTTGGGAAGGTGATTTGCACATTCTCACTTTTGATTTGTACACTTCAAACTGTGCAATAAGCAATTGTATATTATTATATATTGTTTCTACAGATTGTACATTGAAGTGTGTAAATAAAAATAAAAGTGTGTCAATCAACTCTTTTTTTGTGAGGCTCAAAAACCGGATACGTACTCACAACACGGCCCGAGGGAATTAATAAAAAAAAAACCCCGGATAAATAGCCGTGGGTATAAACTGTGGTCCATCACAAATACCAACATTTGAATCAGAGGCCCTTTTCCAGTTGCGTTGTTGGAAATGATTTTCATTCAATACCTCTTTAATAATATTATAAGAAAAATGAAACTAAAAAACACTTGCCAATGCTTAGTATAGTCTCCGATCAAAAAATTCTTAGTATAGTCTAGTTTTTTTGTCCATTAACAAACAAATCTAGTTAAACTATGTATCAACTTTGGCATAATGTTTTAAAAACTGGTTTTAACTGATTTCCTGAATTTGTGCTTACAATACAACTAGTTTAATTAACCGTTGGTTAGACCGGTCTTTTCACCAAAATCAGTTTCCAACAACCAAAGGGGTTTTTGATTTGTCCGGATAAATCGGCCGGCACCCGGCCAAGTTTTAAAACATTATATAGGTGTAGACTAGGTGAACGGGTGTATGAATTATTCTTTAATTTTCTATTGTTTTCGAATGTAAATATATAATAGTTAGAAAACATAACATATGCGTCCAGCTTGGGCAGTATAAAACATGAAATGAGTCGTCGTTTTGATCCGCAACAAAAGGGTAAAACTCTTGGTGAACAAAATTTTCTAAACGTCCAGTCATATACTCATATTGATGAATAAACTCTTGGTGAACAACAATTCCATGATTTAATGGCATTAATTAGTAGTCAACAATTGCAAGATTATCCGGACTCATTTGCGTGGAATTTAGATGTAGAGGGAGTGTTCTCGGTTGGTACTACAACGAAACTTATTGATGACAATAATATGATTCATGCGTCAACCGCAACACGCTGCAGTAAATTTGTGCCTAGACAATCTAATATCCTCATTTGAAGACTTTGTTTGGATAGACTTCCAGTTTGATTCAGCTTATCTAAATGAGGATGCGAGATAGGCACTTTGAATTGCCCTATTTGCAATGACGGTGTTGAAACAAGCATACATTGTTTTCGGGGTTGTGAAGTGGCTAATCAAGTTTGGAGAAAAATATCAAGATGGTGTGATGTAACGATTTCAGTTGGGGATAGTATACAAGAGTGGTATGGCGGTTTGGTTGATTCCTCAAGATCAAGTGAGACGAATATAAAGTTCGAGGTGATTGTTATAGCTTCTATTTGGATCATTTGGCGTTTCCAGAACTCGGTGGTGTTCAACAACAATCCGATTAGAAGAATTGACATTTTTTATTTGATTGCCTTAACGTCATTTAATTGGTTAAAGGCCCGAGCTTCTAAGATGCATCTTTCTTGGAATGATTGGGTTTCTAATCCTTTGTAGTTGTTCTCTTTGGCAAGGAGAAGTTTCTTGCTTCTTCCTTGCTTTCTAATAAATTTTGCCGTTCAAAAAAAATATTGATGAATAAATGTTTTAAGATGTTGAAAACAAGTTTGTCTAGAAGGTTTAGTTGTCTAGAAGGTTAAGGAAAATGATTGAGAGGCCTAAAACTTGTGTCTAATTATATGCCAAACATATGTGGAGTTACCTCATTGGATTGTAAAGTAGTGTGGGCCCTATTATTACAATTAATGAATTATTGACATTCAACTTTAGGCATGCAATTAGGCCTAGAATTAGGTCTCCCAATCACTACTCGAAGGTTAATATGCAAATATGTCACTAAACATTTCAAAAAAATGCGCCTACATAACGAACTTTCATTTTCGTCGGTTACTGAACTTATAATTTATACAAAGTATTATTTTTCATAGTTTGAGGGTTGTTGATACTGAACTCATATTTTTTTATAGTTAAGTAACATAAATGTCGTGTTTTTATAAGTTCAGTAATGTTTACGGGTATTTTTAAAAGTTTACTGACCCCAAAATGTTATATTTCTTAAGTTCAACAAACTAAATGAACAAAATGAAAGTTTGTTACATTAGGTACATTTTTAAAAAGTTTGGCAACATATTTGTATATTAACCGAAAGAAAAAACCTTAGTGTTCTATCAATTTAACTTCATTTTTAACAAATATTTGTTTAAAGTAAATTTTGTGACATCAGATATATTATGTTGTGTATAACTGTGCACATTGGGATATTTTCATATATGGCTTCGATCTAAAGTTTTGCTCGTGTTCTACTTCCATTCAACAAGACGGTTCTTTTTTACGTATTCCACAACTTTTTAGTTTTTACACGATTCTTACCATGTGTAACAAAGTGTGTAGCAAGAGCAAAATTATAAAGATTACGTTTATTTTCCAACACCTTTTCATAAACATGCACTAGCTCCCCTTATTTACCTCTAAAAGTACAAGGTGCAGCAAAGTATAGCCTCGTTATAGGCAAAAATTAGCGTTTATAACATGCCATCCATGTTATAGCTACACCATCCACAAGTTATAGGGTCACCGTCAGTTGCATAGCAAAAGATACGGTTTTTTCGCTTTCCCTTTTTTGAGTGAAAAAGTGGTGTGAGTGAGGTTTTTTTTGTTTTGTGATAAGAATATTATCGAGGAGTGTATATTTTTAGTTTTGTATTATATGAATGCTATTGAGTAAAAGCTAACATGACGGTAAATAATACACTTATAACCACCAATTGCACCTACCACCTGAGTGCATTCGCATACGTGATTTTCAAAATAATAAAACACATCTTATACGCCAGTAACAAAATTTGTGCATGCATATATTTGGCCAACCCGCCTAACAACTTGAGCATGACACATATAAAGGTACATTGAATATTTATTATTTATCCCTTATCAGTCAGAGTTTCCATACACGTAAGTATATTGGAAATGGAAGAAAGGCCTACAAAATCACATCACTAAATGAAATGATGGAATTTAATTCCAAAAACAAATACATTAAGTAGTATCACTGTATTTAGTCTATACATGGCTTAAAGTTCTCGAGTCTTCTTCATTTAAGAAATGTTGTGTTATAATCTAACATGTCATGTGCTATCAATTTCATAAGAGTCGAGCATTTTGGATATGACCTCACTTTGTATCAACTATATTGTCTTATAAAACGAAGCAATAAACACAAAGGGTCCAAAATGTTAGGGGCCGTTTAGTTGGAGAGAAATTCTTTATTTTTTTAAGAAATTTTTCTTAAGAAAAATGAAAAAACTGAAAACACGTTTAGTCGCATTTTTTTCCAACAATTTTAAAAAAAAAACGAAATTCTCATTTTCTAAATTTTAACTAAGAAATTGAAAATCCGATTCTACCATTCTAACTTTTTTTTTCTCATTTTTTTTCTCAACTCCAAAAAAATCACATACACCATTCTACCACTAATCTCTCGTGTCATCCTCCAACGCTGACCGTCGCCGCCACCACCCACCATTGCCGCCACCGTTGCAATTTGAGGTAATCCTTTTATCATTTTTAAAAAAGAAAAATATAACTCCAACTAAACGCGTTTTCAAAATTTTTGACTCTTCTCTAGAGAAGAAAAACCATCCATTTCTCAAAGAATTTAGAGATAGAAAAATTGAGAAATTTTTCACCAACTAAACGGCCTCTTAGCCATTCATGTTTTGTTACGCTTGTTAGCTTGTAGGTCTTAAAATTAAGGTTTTCAAGATCGGAATTCTACTCGGATTGTTTTTGTTTCTGCAATATCAAGATCGTAAGATCGAATCGAGTTCTAAGATTGTAATATAATGTCATTTTTCTAATAGTCTTTGTAATATTATTCAAATCTACAAATTATTATATATCATAAATACAAAGTTACATGAATGTTTCATGTAAATGTTGTCCTAAACTATGAATATGGATTGTTTAAGAAGATTAACATATTGTTTTTTAATTCTATAAAAGATGATCAATAACTTTGTAGTTTTTTAGTTTGCGGTTCGAGAAAAGTAAGATCGGATCACTTTATCTTAAGATCCTTAAGATCAGGATCTTATAAGATCTTAAGATTGCTAAGATCCTACATAAGTTCCGAATCGTTTTTACTATATGATATCATAAAATTTTAAGATCATATGATCAGAATTGAGATCTTAACCATCCTTGAAATACTACTGGTGCCAATCTATGTTCACGAAAATATGATTCCCAAAAAAAGGTGTAGATTGGCGGGAACACCTTGATCCCGGGTGCCTTTTGGCACGAACCATTGTACACCCCGCAAGGAGTACCTCCGGGGCAACTCTCCTGGCCTAGTGGGGCACCAACTGGAGTGAACCGAGACTCTCGGACTCTTGAGCTCTTATCCACAAAGTCTCTTCGGTAGAAGAGAAAAAAAACCCTAACTTCTCTGGCGACAAAAAAGAAACAACGACTCTAAAAAAAACCCTAGCAGATGTGCAAAGAGATTGGATGCCTTTACTAGTCAGATGTGCAAAGAATCTTGGGGTAGGAGTAGTTTTGCTAGATGTATGATTGAAGTGAAGTCGGATGAGGTACTTAGGGACAGCCTTACTGTTGAGATTCCTTTACTTGACGGTTCGGGTTCGACTATTGAGAAGATCCGTGTGGAATATGAGTGGAAACCGCCTCGCTGTGATAAATGCAAGGTGTTTGGACATGCTTTGGTGGATTGTCCTAAGGGTGTGATACCGACTGCTCAACCTTCTAAGAATGTTAATGATGGTTTTCAGACTGTTAACAATAAGAAGAAGGGTCAGCAAGCTGCCTCGAATACGGGTCGCGGAGGTTTTACTAAACCTGTTGTGGGTAAGCATTTTGAATATCAGCCAAAGAAGACTCCTACTGTGCCCAAGAAAGTTAATGATAGTAAGAAGAAGACTTCTGATGTGGCCAGTACGAGTGGAACAACGATCTATACATCTAACCAATTTGATGCGCTTAATATGGATGATACGGATACGTTTGGTATTCCTACTTATGACACCAGCATGGATGTGGATACTGGCAGTACAATGGAAGTTAATGTGGATAAGTCGGTTAAGACCGGTGCTACATCACAAGAACCACTTGTGAGTGATTCAATGGGAACTAAGGAAGTTGGTTCTACTCCTTTAGTTGATAAAATTAGTAAGTTTGAAAAGCTTCTTATTGATGGGAAAGGTACTCTTGTGGATGATGATGATGGTCATCCTGTTCCGTCTGCCTCTGTCACTAAGAGGGCTAACCCATTTTCCAAGGTGGGTGAGGTTGTGGTTTCTGATAGTGAGGATGAGGAGGTTCTTAACACGTTCGACGAATCTGCGAATCTTTTTGGTAGAAGTCATGAGCGTGAAGATGAGTTTGATGACTATGATGATTACTCGAAGCAAATTCATGATCTTCCAGGGGAATTGGATGCTCTTAATGCCATTTATGGCTTTAATCTCCAAGGTCGTAGGAAGTAGTTATTTTTGTCCGAGTTTTTTTCTATATGATGTGGTAGTGGTTTGTTTTCGTGTCTAGAAAATAGGAAGTATCTTGTTATGTAAGCTTTTCGCCTATGTAACGGGCTGAGATATGGGATTCACTCATATCCGTTGTTCTTAAATGTTTTTTGGAGTAATATATTTACCGGGTCTTTTGACCTTTTACCCACAAAGTCTCTTCGGTGATCCCATAGGTTTTTGCGGATGTGAGTACCTATCTGAGAGCAAAGTGCCAGGGATGGGATTCGAATCCTAGTCAATTGACTCGAGAATGAAAGCCCTACACACTGGACCAATGCCCCGGTGGTGAAAGGAAAATATGATAATGTAAATTGTTTCTTAACAAAGATGATTGTGCAGTAGGCTTTTGGCTGAGTTTAAGTTTTATAGACGTGTGATTCTTGAACGAATACTAAAGAAACCCATGCTTAGATTTATTCTGTTAATTTAGTTTTGAACATGCAACGTTTGATTTAAGATTTAACTAATGGAACAAATTTATTACGGTTGAAGTTATATCTTTTGGTGTGCATATATGCTCTCAATCAAGACATATTGCCTCTTCATCAAAGGCTTAAATCAGCGCGCAACACTGGCCCCGTTTTAGATCATCAAAGGGGTGGTCAATGGTCCAAAACCGGACCGGACCAAGACCGAACTAGCCCAAAACCTTAGACTGAGGGCCGGACCGAATGTGTTTGGTTCGGTCCGGTCCTTCGGTTGGTCCGGCCAAGAAGGCATAATTGTCGGGCTTTACGTAAGACCGGTCCGGACCGGATCAAACCGGACCAAGACCGAAATAAGGAAAAAATCCCGACCACTAGTCCTTCGGTTCGGTCGGTTTTCGACTCTCCTCTCGATCTCGTTCAGTTTTGGGTCTGCGATGCTCAGCCCTACATGACACTGATCTTGTGCATCACTTTTAGGTACCGACTGACTTTTTCTATGGTCATCTGACGACTTTCACTTATTGCCCATATGTTTGTGCTAGATCATGTTTCCTTAAATGACATATATAGTTGGCCACTTTCTAGGGAATATGAGCCACTAGGCTCATGTCTCAAACACACCATTCACATCTCTTTAATTTACTAAAATAAACAACTACTTCAAATGATAAACATGCTTGTTCAATTGATTCGATTGTAATTTGTTACCCCAATCAAGTATTAATTATTTATGTTTCGTTAATCCACTGCACACTTTTTTGACGCTATGAAAAAATTGATGCAAAAACTCAAAAACGGCAATTTAGTGACAATAAGCATGGACCAGTATAGAGATAAATTTTTTTTTACGCATATCCGAAATAATCTTCGATATAATATACACTTCTGAACTACACTAATTTGAGCGTTATAGATATTCAAGCTGCCTCGAGTGTCAGCTGCTATCCGAGTAAATGTTTTCACAAGTATATGTATCAAAGGTAAATCTTGAGAACTAACAAAGGTACCATGAAAACCATATGGAACATCTACTAGGTAATTTCACTACACTCGTTTGTTTCATACTTAAGGCATCAACTACAACTAATTCCGACCTATCTCTCTATCATCATCTCTAACATAACTCAATATATACCCTTCATCTTCCTTCTCGCCATTTCTTGCAGGAACAAAACACGGCTCACCTCCAAACCGATTGTTCCCATAGTAAAACTTGGTCACATGTCGTGTCACCAAGTCAACCTTGGCCATACCTCCGCATTTTGGCCAAGGTCCAGCTATTGCTAAATAAACATAACGTGTCTCATACAACCAAAAACCCTTCGACTCTCTCTGGCGACCAAAAAGAAAAACCCTAACAACCTTTAACGATTTCGATTCATCTAATCCACCAAACCTCTTTGATTCCCTGCATAATCCTGTGATTTAACACTCTTATCTATTGCTTCTTATTGAATTAACGCTTGGTATCATACGGTTTTGGTGAGTTTCTTGAATTCGCATAATTAGGGTTTCTTTCTTATCGTGTTTTTTTAAATTGACTTTAGGATTCTCCAATCCTAAGTCGGTTCTGATCCTATATTCTATACTGAATCAAACCTTTATTGATTGGATCATGGATGCTGGTTAGTTGTTTTGTGGCGTCACGTTAAACCCTAAGCGATTAGGGTTTTTTGCTGAATTGGTTTTGCTTGCTGCTGGTTACATTGAATCTGTTACGCTTTGATTTGTTTAATTTGTTGTGAGAGATGAATAAGGGTTTCTTGAGTCCTAAGAGTGTGAGTACAGAATCGGTTGTTAAGAAGAATCTTCCTGATGTGACGAGTTCTTGTTTGAATGTGGATGATGCTAATGATTGTTCTATGAATGGTACTCAGAAAGTGGAGCCGATCCCACTTACGAAAGATACATCACTTGGTGATGACTTGGAGCGGGTTACTAGTGCTGAATCTGTGAAACACTTGATTGATAATGCGCATCAGAATTTTGAGGATGCCATGAAGAAAATCCAAAGTGAGATTGGAGCTAATGAAGTTAATATTACTAGTACTCCTCCTTTTACTTCTGGTCCTAATTCTCACAAGGATGATACTACTAATGGTACGGGAGTGAAGTTGGTTTCTTACGCGGGTGCTACTTCTAATGAACCTCTGAAACATGTTTCAAACTTTCGTAGGTTGGAATATAGCAAGAAGAAAGCTGATGTTGATTTATCAGTCCCAATGAATGTAGTGCAAGAGGTTAACATGAGGTTCGAGAATACTCTCTACAGATACTTCCTTGGTCAACGTCTTGCTTTTCCTGTTGTTGATTATTATGTTCGCAATGCGTGGGCTAAGTATGGTTTACAAAAGGTTATGATGAATGCTAAGGGTTTCTTTTTCTTCAAGTTTACTTCGAAGAAAGGTGTCGATGATGTCCTTGATAATGGTCCTTGGTTGATACGTAATGTCCCTATTATACTTAAACCATGGACATTGAACACCAACTTGCTTAAAGAGGATTTGAGTAACATTCCGGTGTGGGTTAAATTCCATGATGTTCCTTTAGCTATGTTCTCCGATGACGGGCTTAGTCTTCTTGCTACTGTGATTGGGACGCCCAAAAGGTTAGATGCCTTTACTAGTCAAATGTGCAAGGAGTCTTGGGGCCGGAGTAGCTTTGCTAGGTGTATGATTGAAGTAAAGTCGGATGAGGTACTAAAGGACAGTCTCACTGTTGAGATTCCTCTACTTGATGGTACGGGTTCGACTATTGAAAAGATCCGGGTAGAATATGAGTGGAAACCGCCTCGCTGTGATAAATGTAAGGTATTTGGACATACTTTGGTTGAGTGCCCTAAGGTTGTCATACCGAATGCTCAACCTACTATGGATGCAAGTGATGGTTTCCAGCCTGTTAACAATAAGAAGAAGGGAAAGCAAGTTGCTTCGAATTCGGGTCGAGGAGGTTTTACCAAACCTGTGGTGGGTAAGCATTTTGAATATCAGCCCAAAAAGACTCTTCCTGAATCAAAGAAAGCTAATGTCAGTAAGAAGAAGGCTTCTGATGTGGCTAGTACGAGTGGAACCAAGATCACTACTTCTAATCAGTTTGATGCTCTTAATATGGATGATACAGATGGTTTTGGTATTCCTAAGGTTGTTACTAACAAGGATGTGGATGCTGGCAGTACAATGGAAGTTAATAAGGATGAGTCGGTTACGACTGGTACTACTTCACAAGTCCCTCTTGTGAGTGATACGCAAGAACCGCTTGTGAGTGATTCTATGGGAACAATGGAAGTTGGTTCTACTCCTATTGTTGAGAAAATTAGTAAGCTTGAAAAGCTGCTGATCGATGGGAAAGCTACTCTTGTGGATGATGCTGGTCATCCTATTCCGTCTACCTCTGTCACTAAGAGGGCTAACCCATTTTCTAAGGTGGGTGAGGTTGTGGTTTCGGATAGTGAAGAGGAGGAGGTTCTTAACACGTTCGATGAATCAGCGAATCTTTTTGGTGGTGGTCATGAGCGTGAAGATGAGTATGACTATGATGATTATTCGAAGCAAATTTATGATCTTCCAGGGGAATTGGATGCTCTTAATGCCATTTATGGTCTTAATCTCCAAGGTCGTAGGAAGTAGTTTATCTTTTGTCAGAGTCACTACCATCATGTGAGTAATGGTTTGTTTTCTTGTTTTGAAAATAGGAAGTATCTTGTTATGTAAGCTTTTCGCCTATGTAACGGGCTGAGATATGGGATTCACCCATATCCGTTGTAATTAAACGTTTTTTGGAGTAATATATTTACCGGGTCGTTGACCTTTTACCAAAAAAAAAAAAAACATAACTTGTCTCATGTCCAAGCAGTATTGTATTTATGGTGCCTGCATCCAAATTCATCCCCGATACGATAACACGCCGTGTCGACTTGTCCGTTGTCATGTCCAACCGAATTTCGGTTAATTAGTTCACTCCTAAAAGGGTCTTTTTTTATCTCCATTTTCGTTAAAGACGGCGTCGGGTGGAGTCATGCATGACCCTATTACTACAACTAGAAGGGTACCCGGTGACTATTTTTGTGGCGAGCAATTGTTTTTTATTTAAAACATTCCTTATTTAGTATGTCCCAAATACTTTATAACTTAGTAGATACATGTTTTTCAATAGTAGAACGTCTAAATTATTAATAGTGTAAATAGCTAGCATTTTTATCTTTCAAATTTTAGCATTAAATTTGTGGTTATAAGTTTAGTGAGTTTTTCTTATAAACAATTCTATTAAATATATAATTATTGGAAGGGGTTACTATATGGTTTAAATGAGACTTAAAGTTTTAAATTTCACATTAATTTTCTAATTTTCTCTTTATAGTAATTTTTTTGTTTTAAAATTTTAAGACTTCTTTTTTTAAGAAGTGACAAATCCTTTATAATGTAGTATAAATAAGTTTGAAGACTACAAATTGGAGACCCAAACCAAAAAATAGGTCCTGATAGTTACACAAATGTTCATTCACTAAATTTAAGGGCTAATTACACGATAATGTATTATAGTTGTCATGATTTTCTTCTAAATGTATCGAACAATATTTTTTTTTATTTTTTTTTTGCTATTTTTTGTAGTAAACTTGATTTTTTGGTATTTTTTGTGTACTTTATGACCATTTTGCCCATCTCCCCCCTCTTGAGTTAATAAAATAAGGGGCAAAATGGTCATAAAATACACAAAAAATACCAAAAAAATCAAGTTTAGTATATTAAATAGCAAAAAAAAAAAAAAAAAAAAAAAAAAAAAAAAATTTGTTGTATACATATAGAAGGAAATCATGACGACAATTAGGGCTAAGCATCGGGTCAAAACCGAACCGAAACCGAAAGCGAAATGTGTTAAAAAGCTGGACGAAACCGAACCTAAAATCATACATATATATCTAGCGAAGAATAAAAAGTAACGATACGTATAGAAGCTTACACTCTTGAGGCTGCTTGAATATGTATCGCTTAAATTAGTGTAGTTGAAGTGTATTATATCAAAGATTATTTCAGATATGCATAAATTTTTTATTACTATACTGGTCCGTGCTTATTGTCACTATTGCCGTTTTTGAGTTTTGCATTGATTTTTTCATAGCGTCAAAAAAGTGTGCACTGGATTAACGAAACATAAATAATTAATACTTGATCGGGGTAACAAAGTTCTTGTGTAGAACTTTTGCCATGTTTACTTAATAAAATTTTTGAGACTGTATAGAACAAACTCATTCCAAAAAAGATCAACATTTTTGTGTGGAGAACGGTGCGAGGCAGGTTACCGGTAAGGGTGGAATTAGATAGAAAGGGCATTGATTTGCATTCGGTGCTGTGCCTTGTGTGCGATAATGCTTGTGAATTTATAGACCACGGGATTGTGCTGTGCAGTGAGGTGATGAAGGTATGGTCGTTGGTGTTTGGGTGGTGGAAACTAGGCAATGTGAATGTGTTCACAGCATATGATATGCTTAATTATAATGGTGGCGGGAGGATGTCATCAAAAAATATTGAAATATGGCAAGCGGTTGTTTGGACAAAGGGATAGGGTGTTTGGGAAAAAGGTCAAATCACATATGAATTTTTTTCAAGAAATTCAGTTGAGGTCCTATGAATGGATTGTGCGAAGATCGAGCATATATAAATTAAGATGGGACGTGTGGATGGTGGATCCAAGATCATGTACTCGTTAATTATTGTGTGGTTTTGGAAAAGGGTGTTTGGTACTGTGAATGCCAAGAGTATAATTTCTTGGAGTAAAAGGGTGTTTGGTACTATCAAATGTGCAGCTGACTCTTGTTAATATATACTGATATATACAGATTGTTGCACAAAGTGTGGAAAGGTTGTGAGGCCAGGGAGGAGAAAAATAGGCCCTGCTATTAAATTAAATACTAAATATATCTCCCATGAGACCAATAAAGAAACACAAAAAGTATATCACTATACCCTCCACGGATAGCCAGCTTGTCTACTCTACACATCACCAAACAAACACAAATCCAACGACCCACATTTCATCACAACTTATTTCACATGGATCGCCACCCTTTCACTCCAAAAAGTACATCACCATTTGTTACTAGGGTTAACCATATATACTTGCCAACCATATATCTCTTAGCATGATTTCTCGAAGCAATCAGTTTAGATTAGAGAACAACACATTCTAAATAAAGAGTAGAAGAACGCTTTCAAAATAACTCACTACACAAACACAACCTACTAAGTATGATGGTCACCATCCGTCCTCCACCAAATCGAGATCCAGATCCAAACCCAAACCCATCAAGGACTTTTTATCATGATTCATTGTTGAAATAGGTAGTCTTAGAAGTAATTCATGCAGCTGATTTTGTCATACTGTTGGAATTAAGTTTATTTACTTATCACACAACGGGTCAAGGTACATTTATATTGTTGATTTGTTTGTTTACTTAAGTGACTTCAGTTACAAGGTGTTAATTATTTCATGCCCAATACATTTTAAAATTCAAAATGAATAAACTTAGGTAGTGTTTATTTCGTTGTTGTATTTGTTCCTTTTTAATTATTGTTGAGCATAATAAGTGTTGACGATATTTTAGAAAAATAAGTTGTTCCCACAAGCAAGTGCCTATATTAAAGTAAATCTAAACACTAGTTTTTATGAATTAATTTTCACTGTAGTAAGGGTGTTAGTCAGGTCGGTTTGGTAGGGTTCGGTTTTTGTATGAACTAAGAGCGACTTGTTTCATGTTTCAGCACACTGGCCAGAATCTCCTTCTGTTTAAACTTAAACAGATATCGACACAAAGTAGTTACCAGATCTACAATTCCCCTCTCATAAAGCAGTCGAGTACGTTCGTAAATCCTTTTCTTGACATTTGCATAAGGTACGGATTCCTTGGATGAGTAGAAATCATAAAAATTGATGATTGGTGAGAAAATAGAATTGGGGGAAAGGAAAGACAAAGCAATTTCGACGGAAATTTAGGTTATGTTCATCGTATCCAGTAACATACAAATTAATGAGGTTGTCTTGTTCGTTGGACAACTGTCGATACATGATGAAAGAAAATAGCTAGATGGAGCTCTCTTCACAACTACACGTTTTACAACAGCAAAAACTAGGTGATGTTCTTGTTGTTGTGTAACGCGTAATAAGAGCTCCATCTAGTTATTTTTTTCGATCATGTATCAACGTTTGTCCAACGAACAAGAATACCTCATTAGAGTATATGATATTAGATACTGCGGAAAGTATCATTGTATAGCAATGGAGGAATGCATGCATACCCTTGAAAGATCAGTGGCAGCATATTATAAATTTCCTAGAAAAGTTTAAGATGCTCTTTAAGGTAATTTTGCTCAACATGGGAAAAACTTTAACAATTGTATACTTCTTGGATGAAATTTTTGAAGGAATAGAATATGACATGGCTAAACCAATGTTAACGCCTTTGATACAAGGTTCTCAAGTCAGATTGAAATTTGGTGATCTGGTTGTATAGCTTTTATTATCCAAATGACTTGAATGACCACTTGAACTTCGAAATAATGTGGTGATGCAAATAATGTCTAAAAACGGTATTTCTATCATTCGATATCTTTACGTTTTGATGATAACAAAATGTGAAAACACTTTACGTAGAAATTAACGGAAACAAGTTTTCAGTCGAAATATCCCGTCTCTATATAAATCACTCTAGGTAAGAACAAACAAACTTATAACTTGACAAATGATCAAAGAAGTGATTTTATGTTTTAAACCTCACATTTTTAATGTGACAAAACTTTCTTTTCAAAAATACACCTTACAAATTATTTTTGAAATATAAAAAATGTTTTAATGGGAAAATAAGTTCAAAATTCATAACAGCTAATTTCCCCCCATAAATCAGCTCAAAACTTCTCCAAATAAACTTTCAACACTAAAAACAAAAAGAGGAGCATTTTTGTCTAGCATGGTACCACGGTACCACTAAATTTAGTGGTACCGTCCCCTCCAAATGGCTATTTTTTTCACTGCCTATAAATACCCATCCATTCCACAGATTTTAGGTATCCTTTACACACACAACTTTCCGTGATAAATCCTCTTATCACCTAAACCTTTCTTGATCATTTAGTTAGTTTATTTTTGTTTCAAAGAGTGATTCTTTCATCCAACCAAAGATCACCTACATTCCTCTACTAGTCAAGAGAAGAACACAAAGTATCAAGAAGATACAAAGTGTTAGAGTCTTTGTGCAGTACACTTGCATTACTTGTTGTTTGCTTGATTGTATCTTGATATACATCAAGTGTTGTAATCTTGTTTTAGCTATCGTGTGTTGATCATTGTGATCTTGGGGATCTCTTGCAGCTTGTGTGGTATTGTGTTGATCAATTGGATCAAAGAGTAGATTGTGTATGGATCGTGTAGAGCGGTTGAGAAGTAAGGATCGTGGGGATTGTGGTAGATTGGTAATAGCTAAGATTAGTACTCGATATTTAGCTTAGTGTCGGAAAATAACGTAAGCAACATCATATGGTTTTATCCGCCTGAAAAGAGTTTGTTGACATAGTGCTTAGAACTCTCGAGTTGGGTACTCGGGGAGTAGAGTAGGGCGAAGAAGAGCTTCTTGACCGAACCACTATAAATCTCTTTGTCTCGGTTTGATCTTTCCAACTCATCTCTCTATATCTTATACTTATATTAGTTAGTGTAGTGTAAAGTTCATATTGGTGTTGATTAATTTCACAAAAGAGTTGACTCAAAGTTTTTCGAAGAGACCTTTTAACTTAAGGACGAATGGTGTGATTTTTTAGAGCCACAGGGACAATTTATATATGTAATTAACTCTTGAAAGGACAACATGTGTAAATTATTAGAGCCACAAGGACCTTTATGTAATTGACTCAAGGACGAATGGTGTAATTGTTTAGAGCCACATGGACGCTTTATGTAAATTTATGTAATTAACTCTTGATTAGATCATGTCACAGAATAGCAAAATTAAGAAAGTATTTGAAATTTTTAGGAAAAAAAAAAGTTTGTTACATACAAAAGAAAAATGAGACAAGTTTGATACATTTTAAGACCATCAACCCTATATATAAAGTGAAAACAAATTTGATTACAAAAAAAAAAAAAAAAAAAAAAAAAGAAAAAGAAAAAAAAAGATAAGTATTGATTTTAGACTAAATTCCACTACTTATAAAAGCTAATACAATTTATAAAATACTTATATCTAAATACTTAATTACAATTTAAACAACTAACCTTTTGCACGCTCACTAACTCCGAATCTATATATACATAAAAAATGCACATAAATTTACCCTATTATACACTATTGTTCATATACGCGCTGATAATCGTTTATTATCATCAAAAAAAATGCATTGAATGAAAATCATTCTTTCTATATAACATTTCTTAATGGACCAGATCCCAAAGTCATTAAAATAATAATAAAATTTAAGCCCATTATCAGATTCTAAACAGCCCAGTCACATAACCAAAACGCCAGCGGTAGTCATTTTTGTTGGCTACAACTTCTTCGTTCCGTATTCTCATAGTTACCATCTTCTTCCAGAAGCTATCAACCGACTTTTAGGGTAGGTATTCCAGATCTGAGTTTGATTCCTTTCTTTTGGGGCCGCACATGATTTTGCTTCCGTAGTTGTGTCTTTCTTTCATCTGCCGCCCCTTATTTTGCATGTTATTTTGGTAGTTATCTTTTCCATTTATTTTTTCACTGCTGGATTTAGGCATACTGTTAATGCATGCTGCTGTTTTTTTGTATATTTTGTCTAGGAAATATCGTTCTTTAGTTTCAATGTATGTTCATATTAGGTTTACATAGTTGTTTTACTAGCTTCCTTCCAAACATTATTGACTTTTTGGTTATGTGTTGACATCCGTAGCACTAGCCGGAAAACCAGGTAGCCTTTGCTTTAGTTTTCTAAGGCCACGTATGTAAAAACCTGCAATTTTGTGCCATGTAACGACATTCCAAATATAAATACCAAGACTTATATAACTGTCTCATTTACAACTAACAATCTAGCAAATGACCCCGCCACAATGCGGCGGGTTACCACTCCTTGTTTCCAACAAGAGAGCCGGAAAAGCCAAGCTTATTCAAATGGTGGTATTTGTGATGGACCCCAGTTTATTATACCAATCGCTTTTTATCCGGGTTTTTTTGATTAATTTCTCCGGGCCGGGTTGTGAGCACTGTTGGTGATTTTGCGTCATCAATATGATTTAAATGTAATAGATTGACTTAGTTGACCAATGTGTAATCATGATAAATGTTCAACAAGTCGGGGTTTGTGCGGAGTGCACACTTGTATGACGTTATTATGATTATCGCCATGAATCACGGGGGTCCGGGGGCAGTGCCCCGGGTAGCGTGGCTCCAGGGGCGGCAGCCGCTGGTAGCAGAGTCCAAGGGGCGGCAGAACCTGGCAGGGTCCAAGGGGCAGCGCCCCTGGCTGGGGTCGAGCTGATTCGGTAGTTAATTAACAGCTATGGTAGTTACTACCATATTTAGTTTTTGGTCATATGATCATTCTATTTTCTGGTTTGGTTTTCATAACAACAAAATACACATTCTCGTTTCAAAAATCTGAGTTTCATCCAATTAAAGATTTCGATAGAACCATCGAAATACTTCGATCTGAAAGTGTTTACACGACTCTTAGATTACTGTGATCCAATAACTCTAACAAAGATCGAAGTATCTGTGACCTTAACGAATGGAGAATCTGTGAAGGATATGACTAGCAAGTTTGATAAGTTGGCAAAGTTTGAAGGGAAGGATTTCCGTCGCTGGCAAAAGAAGATGCACTTTCTTCTTACCACCATGAAAGTTGTGTATGTTCTGAGTACACCCACTCCCGAACGGAACGGCAATGAAACTTTGGAACAGACTAGGAAGAGGATGAAGTGGGAGAACGACGACTACATATGCCGTGGTCACATTCTAAATGGTATGTATGATCCCCTCTTTGATATCTATCTAAACGCTCAATCTGCAAAAGCGCTATGGGAGTCCCGAGAATCCAAATACATGGCAGAAGATGCTTCTACAACGAAGTTTTTTGTGAGTAATTTTATGAATTACAAAATGGTTGATACCATACCTATCATGGAACAATTTCATGAGATGTTAAGGATTATGGGACAGATTACCCAACACAATTCAAACAACAATAAGAATAAAAGAAAGTTCAAAAGTGGTGATGATAAATTTGCCAACAAGAAGGCTACTGTTACCTGTTGGAAATGTAACAAGCCTGGTCATATGAAGAAGGATTGTCGCTCTCGTAAGGACAATAAAGGCGCTGGTGAAAGTGGGTCTAAGGATCCTGAAAAGCAACAAGGTTGTAATTCTGATTTTATGCAGAATTTAGATAATGTTTTACATTATGTTTCTATTATTTCTGATGCATTTTATGTTCAGGATGATGACGTTGCTTGGCGGGTTGATTCGGGTGCAACAAGTCATGTTTGCAAGGATCTTCGTTGGTTTCAAGTCTGTAAATCGATTGAAGATGGAACATTTGTAAAGATGGGAAACGTTGTAACTGAACCAATCAAAGGAATAAGGCGTGTTTTATTGACTTTCACTTCTTGAAAAACTTTATGTTTAGATAATGTATTGTATGTACCTGGGATTCGAAAGAATCTTGTTTATGAAATTATGTTGAATAAGTGTGGCTACAAACAAGTGTTGGAAAGTGACAAGTATATATATCTTGTCAAGACATGGTTCATTTGTTGGATTTGGTTATGTATGTAATAGAATGATTAGATTAAATTTGAAATATCCTTTGTTTAATGCTTCTGCTTTTATGATTACTTCTAGTAATAGCATTAGTTTAAGTAAAACTGAATTATGGCATGTTAGACTAGGACATGTTCATTACAAGAGAATGAAACATATGTCTAAAATGAGTTTAATACCTGCTTTTGACATGACACATGAAAGTTGTAAGACTTGTATGTTAACCAAGATCACTAGAAAACATTTTAAGGGTGTTAATAGGGAAAGCAAAGTATTAGATCTTATACATAGTGATTTGTGTGATTTTCATGCGAATCCTTCACTAGGACATAATAAGCATGTTATTACTTTTATTGATGATTCTTCTAGATGTTGTTATGTCTATCTATTGAATGCTAAACATGAAGCTCTTGATAAATTTAAAATTTATAAACAAGAAGTGAAACTTCAAAAACAAGATTTGATAAAAGTATTGCATAATGATAGAGGCGGGGAATATTATGATCCAGTTTATTTCCAATCAACTGGTATAATACATCAAACCACGGCTCCTTACATACCACAACAAAATGGGGTGGTTGAAAGGAAGAATAGGACTTTAAAGGAAATGGTGTATTCCATGTTATCCTATTCTGGACATAGTGAAGGATTTTGGGGTGAGGCTATGTTGACAGCCTGTTATATTTTGAATAGAACTCCAAATAAAAACAATAAACAAACGCTTTATGAAATTAGGACCAAGAAGGTACCAAATTTGACTTATTTGAGGGTTTGGGCTGTAGAGCGGTGGTAAGGCTAACTGAACCTAAGATGAAAAATCTGGGTGAAAAAGGTTTAGATTGCATCTTCATTGGGTATGCTGAGCATTCCAAGTGTTATAGGTTTTATATTATAGAACCTAATGATTAAGTGTCGGTGAACTCGATAATAGATTCAAGAGACGCTATATTTGATGAAGAGCGGTTCACGTCTATACCTAGACCAAGAGGTATGCTTCAGCCATCTTCAAGTAAAACAGTTGAAGTTGAGGTTGAAGGTACTGATGATGTACCTGGTCCATTTGTTCCTAGGAAAAGCACTAGAACAAGAAATCTATGTCTTTTGGGTCTGAATTTCAAGTTTATGTATATGTGATCATGAGTAACAGAGAATCTGTGAAGGATATGACTAGCAAGTTTGATAAATTGGCAAAGTTTGAAGGGCAGGATTTTCGTCGCAGGCAAAAGAAGTTGCACTTTCTTCTTACCACCCTGAAAGTTGTGTATGTTCTGAGTACACCCAGTCCCGAACGGAACGACAATGAAACTTTGGAACAGACTAGGAAGAGGATGAAGTGGGAGAACGACGACTATATATGTCGTGGTCACATTCTAAACGGTATGTCTGATTCCCTCATTGATATCTATCAAAACGCTGAATCTGCAAAAGCACTATAGGAGTCCCTAAAATCCAAATACATGGCAGAAGATGCTTCTGCAACGAAGTTTCTTGTGAGTAATTTTAGGAATTACAAAATAGTTGATACCATGCCTGTCATGGAACAATTTCATGAGAAGTTAAGGATTCTGGACAGATTACCCAACACAATTTGATGATGGATGAAGCCATCTTGGTTGCAGTTGTCATTGATAAACTGCCCCCTTCCTGGAAAGAATTCAAACATGATTTGAAACATAAAAAAGAAGATTTAAATTTGGTTCAACTCGGAAGTCATCTACGAATTGTGGAAGGATTAAGAAATCAGGAACTTGATAATAATCCTAAAGGAAAGAACAAAATTGGATCATCTTCTGTTAACTTGGTTGAAGGAGATGGAGCCAAAAATTCAAACAACAATAAGAATAAAAGAAAGTTCAAAAGTGGTGATGATAAATTTGCCAACAAGAAGGCTACTATTACTTGTAGGAAATGTAACAAGCCTGGTCATATGAAGAAGGATTGTCGCTCTCGTAAGGACAATAAAGGCGCTGGTGCAAGTGGGTCTAAGAATCCTGAAAAGCAACAAGGTTATAATTTTGATTTTATGCAGAATTTAGATAATGTTTTACATTATGTTTATGATATTTCTGATGTATTTTATGTTCAGGATGATGACGTTGCTTGGTGGGTTGATTCGGGTGCAACAAGTCATGTTTGAAAGGATCTTCGTTGGTTTCAAGTCTGTAAATCGATTGAAGATGGAACATTTGTAAAGATGGGAAACGTTGCAACTAAACCAATCAAAGGAATAGAGCGTGTTTTATTGACTTTCACTTCTGGAAAAACTTTATGTTTAGATAATGTATTGTATATACCTAGGATTCGAAAGAATCTTGTTTCTGAAATTGTGTTGAATAAGTGTGGCTACAAACAAGTGTTGGAAAGTGACAAGTATATCTTGTCAAGACATGGTTCATTTGTTGGATTTGGTTATGTATGTAATGTAATGATTAGATTAAATTTGAATTATCCTTTGTTTAATGCTTCTGCTTGTATGATTACTTCTAGTAATATTGATAGTTTAAGTAAATCTTAATTATGGCATGCTAGACTAGGACATGTTCATTACAAGAGAATGAAAGATATGTCTAAAATGAGTTTAATACCTGCTTTAGACATGACACATGAAAGTTGTAAGACTTGTATGTTAAAAAAGATCACTAGACAACCTTTTAAGGGTGTTAATAGGGAAACCAAAGTATTAGATCTTATACATAGTGATTTGTGTGATTTTCATGCCAATCCTTCACTAGGACATAATAAGTATGTTATTACTTTTATTGATGATGCTTCTAGATGTTGTTATGTCTATCTAATGCATGCTAAACATGAAGCTCTTGATAAATTAAAAATTTATAAACAAGAAGTGGAACTCCAAAAACAAGATTTGTTAAAAGTATTGCGTATTGATAGAGGTGGGGAATATTATGATCCAGTTTATTTCCAATCAACTGGTATAATACATCAAACCACGGCTCCTTACATACCACAACAAAATGGGGTGGCTGAAAGGAAGAATAGGACTTTAAAGGAAATGGTGTATTCTATGTTATCCTATTCTGGACTCAGTGAAGGATTTTGTGGTGAGGCTATGTTGACAGCCTGTTATATTTTGAATAGAACTCCAAATAAAAACAGTAAACAAACGCCTTATGAAATTTGGACCAAGAAGGTACCAAATTATACTTATTTTTGGGTTTAGGGCTGTAGAGCGGTGGTAAGGCTAACTGAACCTATAATGAAAAATCTGGGTGAAAAAGGTATAGATTGCATCTTCATTGGGTATGCTGAGCATTCTAAGTGTTATAGGTTTTATGTTATAGAACCTAATGATTATGTATCGGTGAACTCGATAATAGAGTCAAGAGACGTTATATTTGATGAAGAGCGGTTCACGTCTATACCTAGACCAAGAGGTATGGTTCAGCCATCTTCAATTAAAACAGTTGAAGATGAGATTGAAGGTACTAATGATGTACCTGGTCCATCTGTTCCTAGGAAAAGCACTAGAACAAGAAAATCTAAGTCTTTTTGGTCTGATTTTCAACTTTATGTATCTCTAATCATGACGAACGGAGAATCTGAGAAGGATATGACTAGCAAGTTTGATAAGTTGGCAAAGTTTGAAGGGCAGGATTTCCGTAGCTAGCAAAAAAGATGCACTTTCTTCTTACCACCATGAAAGTTGTGTATGTTCTGAGTACACCCACTCCCGAACGGAACGAAAATGAAACATTGGAACAGACTAGGAAGAGGATGCAGTGGGAGAACGATGACTACATATGTCGTGGTCACGTTCTAAACGGTATGTCTGATTCCCTCTTTGATATCTATCAAAACGCTGAATCTGCAAAAGCACTATGGGAGTCTCTAGAATCCAAATACATGGTAGAAGATGCTTCTGCAACGAAGTTTCTTATGAGTAATTTTATGAATTACAAAATGGTTGATAACAGGCCTGTTATGGAACAATTTCATGAGATGTTAAGGATTCTGGGGCAGATTACCCAACATAATTTCATGATGGATGAAGCCATCTCGGTTGCAGTTGTCATTGATAAACTGCCCCCTTCCTGGAAAGAATTCAAACATGGTTTGAAACATAAATAGGAAGATTTAAGTTTGGTTCAACTTGGTAGTCATCTACGAATTGAGGAAGGATTAAGAAATCAGGAACTTGATAATAATCCTAAAGGAAAGAACCAAATTGGATCATCTTCTGTTAACTTGGTTGAAGGAGATGGAGCCAAAAATTCAAACAACAAGAAGAATAAAAGAAAGTTCAAAGGTGGTGATGATAAATTTGCCAACAAGAAGGCTACTGTTACTTGTTGGAAATGTAACAAGCCTGGTCATATGAAGAAGGATTTTCGCTCTCGTAAGGAAAATAAAGGCGCTGGTGCAAGTGGGTTTAAGGATCCTGAAAAGCAACAAGGTTATAATTCCGATTTTATGCAGAATTTTGATAATGTTTTACATTATGTTTCTGTTATTTCTGATGCATTTTATGTTCAGGATGATGACGTTGCTTGGTAGGTTGATTCGGGTGCAACAAGTCATGTTTGCAAGGATCTTCGTTGGTTTCAAATCTGTAAATTGATTGAAGATGGAAAATTTGTAGAGATGGTAAACGTTGCAACTGAACTAATCAAGGGAGTAGAGCATTTTTTTATTGCCTTTCACTTATGGAAAAACTTTATGTTTAGATAATGTATTGTATGTACCTGGGATTCGATAGAATCTTGTTTCTGAAATTGTGTTGAATAAGTGTGGCTACAAACAAGTGTTGGAAAGTGAAAAATATATCTTGTCAAGACATGGTTCATTTGTTGGATTTGGTTATGTATGTAATGGAATGATTAGATTAAATTTGAATTATCCTTTGTTTAATGCTTCTACTTGTATGATTACTTCTAGTAATAGCAATAGTTTAAGTAAATCTGAATTATGGCATGCTAGACTAGGACATGTTCATTAAAAGAGAATGAAAGATATGTCTAAAATGAGTTTAATACCTGCTTTTGACATGACACATGAAAGTTGTAAGACTTGTATGTTAACAAAGATCACTAGACAACCTTTTATGGGTGTTAATAGGGAAAGAAAAGTATTAGATTTCATACACAGTGATTTGTGTGATTTTCATGCCAATCCTTCACTAGGACATAATAAGTATGTTATTACTTTTATTGATGATGCTTCTAGATATTGTTATGTCTATCTATTGCATGCTAAACATGAAGCTCTTGATGAATTTAAAATTTATAAACACGAATTGGAACTTCAAAAACAAGATTTGATAAAAGTATTGCGTACTGATAGAGGTGGGGAATATTATGATCCAGTTTATTTCCAATCAACTCGTATAATACATCAAACCACGACTCCTTACACACCACAACAAAATGGGGTGGCTAAAAGGAAGAATAGGACTTTAAAGGAAATGGTGAATTCCATATTATCCTCTTCTGGACTCAGTGAAGGATTTTGAGGTGAGGCTACGTTGACAGCCTGTTATATTTTGAATAGAACTCCAAATAATAACAGTAAACAAACGCCTTATGAAATTTGGACAAAGAAGGTACCAAATTTGACTTATTTGAGGGTTTGGGGCTCTAGAGCGGTGGTAAGGCTAACTGAACCTAAAATGAAAAATCTGGGTGAAAAAGGTATAGATTGCATCTTCATTGGGTATGCTGAGCATTCCAAGTGTTATAGGTTTTATGTTATAGAATCTAATGATTATGTGTCGGTGAACTCGATAATAGAGTCAAGAGACGCTATATTTGATGAAGAGCGGTTCACGTCTAAACCTAGACCAAGAGGTATGCTTCTGCCATCTTCAAGTAAAACAGTTGAAGTTGAGGTTGAAGGTACTGATGATGTACCTGGTCCATCTGTTCCTAGGAAAAGCACTAGAACAAGAAAATCTAAGTCTTTTGGGTATAATTTTCAACTTAATTAAGTTGAAGGAACAAGAGATAAGACTTTATCTCAACGTGAATATTGTTTCATTATTGAGGAGGATCCAAGGACCTTGAGTGAAGCAATGGCCTCTATGGATGTTGCCTTTTTGAAAGAAGCAATTCAAAGTGAGATTGATTCCATCATGCATAATACAAGGCGGCTATTGGGATGGGTTTAAAGTCCATCTAATCAAATCCTTGTATCAAGATACCCAATTCCCATCTAACGTAATGTTAAATGCTGAATTTAATGAGGAAAGCTTGATATCTTTGGATTGGAACACATAATTACATCATCCCACGTATATGTTCAGTACTGCAAGATAAAGGAGGTTGAAATTATATTTCTTAATGGCTTTTTGACAAATTGCATGTGCAGGTGCAAGAATAAAAAACCACCTATATAAACACGAAGTTTAGCTGCTTCAAGAAGCTTGGGACTTGACTTTGATATGCTTATTGAAGGATTGGACCCAAGCTAGTAAAACATAGTGTCAAGTAGAACATGTGAATGTGTAAACTGTTGTGTATATTATATTCATGTATTCACTATGAATAGAAAGAGTTCAATCCTTTAGTGACACTCTGATATTCGAATATTTGGAATGCTAATTTACTAATGTGAAATTCAATCGTCGCGATATTTCATTTATGCATCATTTTGTTGTTTGTTATTAGTTTGTTTTAAGTTAATCAAGATTACACTTAAATGGGGGAGGATTGTTGGTGATTTTGCGTCATCAATATGATTTAAGTGTAATAGATTGACTTAGTTGACCAATGTGTAATCATGGTAAATGTTCAACAAGTCGGGGTTTGTGCTGAGTCCACACTTGTATGACGTTATTATGATTATCGCCCCGAATCACGGGGGTCCGGGGGCAGCGCCCCCGGTAGCGGGGTTCTAGGGGCGGCAGCTACTACCGTATTCAGTTTTTGGTCATATGATCATTCTGTTTTCTAGTTCGGTTTTCATAACAAGAAAATACACATTCTCGTTTCAAAAATCTGAGTTTTATCCGATTAAAGATTTCGATAGAACCATCGAAATATTTCGATCTGATAGTGTTTACACGACTCTCAAATTACTGTGATCCAATAACTCTAACAATTACTTATCCGGTTTTTGGGGCCGAACAGAAAACATGATCTTTCTCCATCACTTTTTTTTGCTGACGTAGTGACATGGAATTGAAAAAGAAAAGTAAGACACATGTTTAAAAAGAAATTTGTTGAAACTATTTAAACTTGGAATAATAAGATCACTTATGAATCCAAAAAACATCTACGGAAGATTTTATTAAAGTTAACGTGAAACTAGAAAAACATAATACGGCCAAACATAAGATGAAAGGATTACTCAACTAAATTACAAACTCTAGTCATCTAAGTGAGTAGAAAAGATATAACTTTGAGTAATTTATAGATACTAATAGCAAGTTAAGCACTAAGGAGTAAAGTAATTAACCTTTGCTTATATACCTTGATGGCTTGTTTATACTTTATATATATATGTGATATATGTATAGGTTTGAAATTGTTAGAATTGAACATTATTATAACCTTTTTTTTAAGTCATGTCCTGTACATGTATTTAATTTTTCGTTCCAATGGATTTATACATGCATGCAATAAGTTTGAACATGTATTTTTTTTAACAACAATTTACAAGTCATTAATAAACACGCTCTAGCAATCAAATGTTACAACAGTTTTGTACTAGCTAGCCATGTTTGGATCGTTAATCCAATCTAGCCTATCAGGACTTGCTTCACTATTCATATGAAGGACTCAAGAGTTCAAGAGTGGGAAATCATCTTGATCTGTTCGACTAAAGTATTCTTTCGAGGGGTTTTTAAGTCAAAGCAAATTTTATTTCCAGATTTCCATATGCAAGTGGTGTGCATTACCTGTCTAATCAGCTCTTCGTGAAGATGCACAAATTCGTCGAGTCTGCTAAAGAAGTCATGTCCTATTGTCCTGTATTAAAAGCATGCATCAAAAGTATTTCATAAGTGGTATGTCGATTGGGGCTAAGCTTATTACTTATTATCTAAATCCTTTTGTTATCATATAAGTAACGCGACTCATAATTCAAATAACTCAATAAGTGTAAAAGTATACTATTTAAGATGTGAGACTGTAAGAACTTATATTGAAATGTGTGAAATTAAGCCAAGTTTTTGGCAAGACTGTACAAGTGGAGGTTTAGAGATGAAGCCGATATGTGGGGAACAAAACTGTGAATCTTCTTCATGGTAGGCCCGAAACAAGTACGTTCCTCATCAATAACGACAACAACAACTTAAACTAACAGATACTCGCGTACTGTCTTTATGCAGACAAACAACATTGCTGATTTAGATTACACATGGGTCGTAATGCCCTGAAGCAACACGTCCTCTTTTTGGGACACTTGTCGACTTTTGTCCAGCAAAAACAAGAAGATCCTAAGATTTTACCACTTCCCGGTGATGTATATTGCATATTTGCATGTGCATGAGGTTATGAGTTACAATGCCATTTGTCATTTACCACCTTAGCCCATATGTTGTATCACATGCCATATATATCCTTCCATTATTAAAGACAATCATTCAGCTTGAAACAAAAGCTTCCAAACATGATTTGATTAATTATGATATGATTTAATAGTTTTATTATTAGTTGGTGAATTTCAGGTTGCTAAGCAGCTTCCAAACATGATTTGTGCAATCTTTTGTGAAAACAATTGGTTGTATTAGTAGTCATTGTCTCTGTATCCAATCTAATCCTTTATGCCGTCAAAGATTTTCACAAGAAAGTTTTTAATCATTCAATAAACCGAAGTTACTATATTTACATGTTAGTTGATATTAATCGTTTCCTAGATTTGTGATATTTACCAAACTTATTACAATTTTATATAGAAATAAAATTATTTAAACAAGCAAATATGTTCATTTAATGCATAAACTAGTGCCACCATGGCACAAGTTAGAAAACCATTGTTTTGTAATCATATACACAAAATATTTTCTAGTTGAGATAAGTATAAAATCTTACTACAAACTTTGATAAAGCAAACCGATGAAAGGTATTCGGTGAAAAGAAAAACTAAAATAAAAAGAATGAGAAGAATTTTTATATACACATTTCAAATAAAAATGATAATTAAAAGAAGGTACATCTAATATTGTAGATGGATCTACTATTGTAGATAGTAGATACATCTAAAATGTATGGTTGTTGTTTTTCTTAGCTTTCTCATTTTAAAATTTTTCTCATTTGATCATAATTTAGCGAACACTACCTATAATTCAAAGTAACATATATTCAACATATTTCTTGTTAAAGAATAACAACAAATCCAAATTTACAAGATTCGAATCTTTTATATATTTCTTGGACCGACCGTTATTTTCATCGGATCCAACAAGGATTTATCTCCACGAAGGTATGAGCTCTTTCTTTCTAGTACCATGAAAAGTAAAAACCTAGTATATATTCCACATGTTTTTAGTCTTGCTAGCTGGACCACCTTAGAAGCTATCACGTGAGCTTATTGTTTCATTTTTACCATGAAAGGTAAAAACCTAGTATTTTCACCCTAAGACCGTCTCTAATATTGTGGACTTTTATCAAGTTCGTAATCGTGTCATGCATGTTATGTCGCTCGCATCAACTTCTAATAACAACAATTTGATGAGTTTACATCTCTGATGGTATGGTATGAATTTTTTCAGGTCGATCACTCGATCCATATACCGTTTTAACATTATCTAACTAGTTGATATGGTAGCTCGACATACTAGTCTTGCTAGGTGGACCACCTTAGAAGCTAACACGTGGACTCACTTTTTCATTTTTACCATAAACTTTACACCCTATATATACTTCACAAGTAACACATTACATTTGTACACTTTCACTCATCTCCTTAACCATCATAACTCTTGGTATATTAGTGTAACATTTCTTATATCAGCGTTGCATCACTGTTAATCTATTATTATCATTATATTAGCGTTGCATCACTATTATCCGTTACATCAACGTTACAACGCTATCAATATTCTACTGTCGTTATAGATCGTTACATCATTATTCATCAGTATTACACCGCTGTCATGGAGGCATCATTTTGCATCTTAGCAAACTTTCCCATAAAACCAATATCACACGTTAAAAGACCACCATGTATTATAAGCACAATACAAATGAAACGTTACACAAATATATCATCACCACCATCAAAGTTACTAGACATAAAAAAGTTACCAGAGTTAACCACTGTTAGTCCACCTTTACTTAACCCACTTCAAAAGCTAGCAGCTTCAGCTCTAGACATGTTCGAACTATCATTAATGGAGGTAGAAAAAAAATGTAAGTTACCTAAACCGGTTGACCCGGCGGTTCTACTTGTGGGAAATTTCGCACCGGTTCATGAGTGCCCGGTTCAGCATGGGCTTGAAGTAGTTGGTGAAATACCGGTCGAGTTAAGTGGGGTCTACTTAAGAAATGGCGCCAACCCTTATTTTAAGCCAAAAGGTGGTCACCATTTTTTTGATGGTGATGGAATGATACATGCCGTTAAGCTAGGCCCGAATAATACAACTAGCTACTCTAGCCGGTTTATTATAACAAACCGGCTAGAGCAGGAAGTGTTATTGGGCCGAGCTTGTTTTCCAAAGCCGATAGGTGAGCTGCATGGCCACCTTGGCTTGGCACGTCTAGCGTTGTTTTACGCTAGAGGTTTAGCCGGCTTGTTAGACACGTCTAATGGGATAGGCGTGGCTAATGCCGGCTTGGTTTATTTTAATGGACGTTTGTTAGCGATGTCCGAGGATGATTTACCTTATAGTGTTAGGATAGAAAGTGATGGTGATCTTGTGACACGTGGACGTTTTGATTATGATGGACAAGTTAAATGTCCGTTAATTGCGCATCCGAAAGTGGACCCTGTCACTGGTGAACTTTTTTCGTTGAGTTACGATGTTGTCAAGAATCCTTACCTTAAATTCTTTAGGTTTGAGAAAAATGGTCACAAGTCACGTGAGGTGTCTATTTCACTAGACCAACCAACAATGATACATGACTTTGCGATCACGCAAAGTCACGTGATCATTCCTGATCACCAAGTGGTGTTCAAGTTATCCGAAATGGTACGGGGCAAGTCACCTGTGGTACTTGACCAAAATAAGGTGTCAAGATATGGTGTTTTATCCAAATCCGCTATAGACGGGTCAAGTATCCAGTGGATCGACGTACCAGATTGTTTTTGTTTCCATTTATGGAATGCATGGGAAGACGATGATATAAATGGTGATAATATTATTGTAGTAATAGGGTCATGCATGACTCCACCCGATGCAATCTTTAACGAAAGTGAAGACGAAAACGACCCACCTCTTGGGAGTGAACTAACCGAAATTCGGTTGAACATGACAACAGGCAAGTCGACACGACGTGTTATTGTGTCAGGGATGAATTTGGATGGGGGAACAATAAATAAAAAACTACTTGGACGTAAGACATGCTATGTGTACTTCGCGATAGCTGAACCCTGGCCAAAATGCAGTGGTATGGCCAAGGTTGACTTGGAGACAAGACATGTCACCAAGTTTTACTATGGGAACGAACGGTTTGGAGGTGAACCGTGTTTTGTTCCCGTAGGAAACGGCGAGAAGGAAGATGAAGGGTATATATTGAGTTATGTTAGAGACGAAGATAGAGATAGGTCGGATTTAGTTATAGTTGATGCTTTAAGTATGAAGCAAACAAGTGTAGTGAAATTACCTAGTAGAGTTCCATATGGTTTTCATGGTACCTTTGTTAGTTCTCAGGATTTAGCTAATCAATATTGATATGTGCTTATATTGTCTTACTTCATGGTACCATACAATCTTAACTTTGATACATATACTTGTGAAAACATTTACTCGGATAGCAAAATGCATACATTTTGAAGAACAAATTCAAAAGAAGAGATGCCAAAACCCTTATAACTTACACATAGAAACAGACACTATTGAAGCGGCTTGAATTTGTATAATGGTAAGTGTAAATGATATCGAATATTATTTCGGATATGCATACTTTGTTATCACTATATTACTCATGTCACTAAATAGCAGTTTTCGAGTTTAGTATCAATTTTCTCATAGCGTGAAGAAAAAAGAGTGCAATGTATTGTCGAAACATAATAATACTTGATTGGGGCAAGATTTTTTTGTTTATTTTTTTTTATTTTTTATATATATATATATATTTTTTTTGATATTTGGTAAAGGGTTTATACCCAGTGAATTTATTAAAAATAATATGATGTTTCGTACAAGGAAGAGTGGTGATGAGCCACTCTATGAAAAAATTACTTTCTACGTGCTTTGCATTAGCTCAAAACACGACCACCAAACAACTAACATAGAGAAAAGAAACAATACAATATGCAACAAACACACTAGCAATTCTCTATGGAAACATCCTCGATCATCCTCCTGTTGGAATTATTATATCATGACATTCATATAAATAAACCAAGTACATCAAAGTGAGCATAGCGGAAGCAATTATAATAAGATCAAATAACATGTAATTAATTAATCAATAATTAAATAGTAAACGTACAGT
The DNA here is from genome assembly GCA_030686995.1 of Artemisia argyi. NCBI lineage: Eukaryota > Viridiplantae > Streptophyta > Magnoliopsida > Asterales > Asteraceae > Artemisia > Artemisia argyi. Next base: position 4,780,964 of record CM060692.1, on the reverse strand, counting down.
TATGATTCTAGCCCGAACAAGAATCAATGCAATCTTCCGGAACCAAGAACCCTAATTAGGGTTTATATGGATTACAAGAATTACCGCTTACCTCTTTTGTAATTCAATCCAAGAATCAAACAATAATGTGTTTGAATCACATTCTTGTACACACGTACTAATTCAAGAAAAAGTTTATGCAAGTAAATCAAACACAAAACTATGTTTAGTTGATGAAAATCGAAATCCCTTAAGGGATTAAGTTTGGATCGACTAAAAATAAGAGAACGAGAGAAAACACCAAGATGTGTGTGTACAAGTTATGAGAAAACAATACATCTTGGGTTTGTATATATACTATTTGAAACTTAGAGCTCAAGGCACATAAGGAGGTGGAAACCTCCCTATGTCGATTGGTTAAGGATCCCCCTAGGGGATTCCGGAACCTTCTCTTGTTTCCAAGTTTTGTCTAGTATTACTTTCCTAATCTTCGTTTAATAAATAATTAGTCATTAATCATTAAATACTAATTACTATTATTTATTTTGTGTTTAATAATTAATTATAACATTTATAAATAATTATTTCTTTTACTCTTCATACGTATTGTGTGCAATCCCGTGATCTCGAGTTCGATCATAACATACGTCTACTAAAATAATGTCCATATTCTAACAGCTCCCACTTGGACATATTTTAATAGTGTAATCACATCAGTTAGCGTCTTGCAACACGCCGATGCCTCTAGTACGATCTCGAGTAAGGCTCCTGGAAAAACCTTTTTATGATTTCTCATTATTATTATCCTTTTGTTTCTAATACCATGTTAATAAGGATATGGATTAAAGTCATTCCTTAATTAACCATTCTGTTTCTCGTTGTTTAAGATTGATCAAGATTACCAAATCTTCTGAACATATTCAGGGGAGATATTGGGTACGGCCGTACATGCATCTTACCAACCCTACGAGGGGCCCAGCAGTATTAAACTCCAAAAATAAATTTGAAGGAACAAATTCTATCTTGAATACAAGCAAAACCCACAAACTTTGTAACATTTCCGAAAACAACCCTTATGACTACCAGTTACGTATAGCGTTAAGTTGTTCCACAAAAATATACTACATTCATGACACTTATCTTGCATCTCAAGTCTGAGGATAACTTCTCATGATTTACTTAATAACAAAATCCATAAAGTAACATCATGTAGTTGGGATAAGTCCTATATTCAATATCATCGAATATCATCTGAAATGGCATGACTACGCATTAATATATTTTAAGTATATTATACCAACCTTTAGATTTGTCTTAATTTAATAATATTCCCATATTATTAACTGACAACGGACAATTTAGAATAACATTTATTCATGGATTAAACATACAAATACAAGATACAATTTATTATAAATTAAAAATACCATGTATTTAAATTTATTATAATAATTGTTTAACATCTCTTATCCAAATACTAAATAGATCAATGCATGATAACTCTTGTTGATGAATTATGTCTCAAGCAATGACATTCATACTTGTTGACAAGACATAAATCATCCAACTTTGATCTATCGGAATTTTAAGAATACTTATTTCAAGAATTCAACTATTGAAATTCTTATATGTGCATAGTCAACTATTTTGATAATGCCATATTTCATAAAAATGTGAGACATCCTTAACCACCAATTTATGATAATTAAACTTCCAAACATTTTAAAGTTTAAAGTATTCTTATTCTCTTAATGTATAATGTAACTTATGCTTTTAGTAAGCACAACTAGTACATATAGCAAAGAACGAAATCCTTACCATAACTAGTATTGAGTGTCATCTCAATTTCAATAACATCATTGTATGCAACAACAATATGTTATTAAAACTTCCTGTAAACTTTAATATCTATTATGTAATGTTTGATGCCCTTCAAACTATCAAGTTTGTTGGCTATGACAATTTTCACAACAATTGAAAATTGTTCATCTATAGAATTTGGAAGCTATTCCAGATTTAGGATGTGATTCTATAATCAAACGTATTCATTTAGAATATTACACAAGTTATCTAATAACTTTTAATTAGATATTAATATTGCCAAATCATCTTGTAATCAAGCATGATACAACAAAACATGATGTACATGAAAAATCTTTGAGTCATACTTAGATTTTATTCATGTCATACATATCTATTCAGACTTTCCAAATAATATATCATGTTATATATTAGATTTATTTACCGCACATGTTTCAACTATAAACATTGATTCCAAGGTTGTATGTCTTATTTTCTAAATCTTTCAAGTAAAGTTTCATTCTATACTAAGACTTAACATTTAACTTATATGGAATGTTACTTTTATATGTTCCACAACATATATGATTTAAGAAATTAAACATAATACTCCCACTAGCTTTTAGGAATACTTAGAAATTATCTTATTTCAATTATAAATCAAAACATGAATTTAATAATTAAACATAAGAGTAATCTTCTAGATGCATGCATTTATCCATCCATGGATTATTGCATCATGTACACTTTCAAAGATTTATTTGAATTCATAAACTCCTTTTGATTACTTATCGTCCTCGCTCAAGTAATCACTCAAGAAAGAGTTTTGATATTCCAATGTCAATTTCATAAATGTGACATCATAATCTTTATATATATATTTAATGTATTTAGAAAAGAATATTTAATCACAGTTAATTGCTTAAGTGTGATTAATAATCTTGTCATAAAACATGCATTAAATACGTACACAATATTGTCCATATGATTTCTATACAAAGATTTAAACCACAAAGGTTACCTTATCTTTGAAGAAACTCATCTTCATTTTCTAGTCTAACTATTAAGATAAACCAAGTTTCTAAAATTGATTATCTTTATGGACATCATCTTAATTATTCATATCATGTATACTTTACCCAATTTCATATTTGGTAATGTATCATAATGACTATCAGGTTTACAATAATCCTGTAAATCATAGCCCTCAGCATATTAATCAAATATCTGAGATATATTGCTATTCTATGATTGATAATTCCATCATCTTGAAATTTAACATTTCAATGTCAAATTTTATTATCATGTTGAGATTTAACATTCAAATGTCAAACTTCATCATGATATTTACTAGTGTATTTTAGAAGATTATGTATCTTATAATTTTATCTTTTAAAGATCAAAACTCGCACTTGCGTTTAGCAATTTAAAGACTATCTTTAAATACTTAGCAAATAAAGAACCAATACAATGTTCTCTTTTGGGATATTACAAATACTTATTGATAGTTCCTGACTTAACTTTGTTAACAACCTCTTCATAAGCACTTAAACAAATTTAGAACTTCAATTTAAGACTTAATGTAATTAATCACATTCATCATATTCCATAATATGATAATGTCTTATTAATCTTCTATGTTGGAGTTTTATTAAATATGTTCTAGCCATACTTAATATTCTTAACCTTGATCACTTTTGGAAGAAAAGAAGTCATAGTTATCTTTAATCAAACAATATAATAAGAGTTTGATTTTCCTAACTGAACATACCATAAACATTTGGTATTTCATTAGTATTAATATTGTAAGACAATCTAACAATATTAAAGATAACCATATTCCTTTTGACTTGTCTATTTACCAACTAATTCATTTTAATGGTATAATAATATTCAAGTCAATTACATGCTTTATAACACAAGTACTTTTTACAAAGTTACTTCATGTTCATGTCTTTACAAGAAAACATAAACTGTTATAATCCCACTATACGTTATAAGTCATTTAACAATTTAATAACTTCATGTATCTGTCTTAATTAAAAAACATAACAAGATAACGTCTTACTTTATTATAAGTCTTGTAACAATTAAAAGACTTTACGTTTATATCTTTACAATGAAACATAAACATGTTAAACTAAAGTAATTATGAACACGATCTTTTGGTTTCAATAGTAATTTCAAGTTAATTTATTACTTCACAATTATGTAAATAACATAATTTCTTCATTTATTTATGTCATTCCAAGAACACATAAATATTCAGATTGAAGTAGCATTAGATTACTTAATTAATTTATGTCATTCCATGAATTCATAAATCTATAAATTAAAGTAGTCTTGATATCATATTGACACATGTTCTAATAGGTATCTAATTTAGAGACTGCAAATTCTCATAGTTCAATTACATCAGTAGATCTGCTAGTAATGAAAATATGAAATTCACCTTGTTGTTGCAATCTAGTTAAGCTCTCACATAACATAAATTGTAACACCAACTGTTTCTTGATTTAGCTTAGTATAATTCATATTAGAACATTATTCTAATTTAGAAACTGCGAATTATCATAGTTCAATTACATCAGTTGATCTGCTAGTAATGAAATATGAAATTCACCTTGTTGTTGCAATCTAGCTAAGCTCTCACATAACATAAATTGTAACACCAAGTGTTTCTAGAATTAATATTAGAACTTTATTCTCTTACCTTGTAGTCAAGAGAATCCATTAAATCATATCTTTATGAGTTGTTTCTTGCACACATTAAAGATAACATTTCTCCCACTTGTGCATGGAACAACCTCATATAGTAGATAAACAACATGCCATGCATTTGTTTATGTGTTCAATATGATTGTGTCATAGATTTTAGCATAACAAGTATATGTAAAACAACAATGTCTAGTAAGGAAACGTACAAGACTATCCTTAAAAGTATGAGTGTCTACACTTGGAAAGTAATTATTTTTAGCTACCAAGATGTCAAAGCTTGTAACTCCCACTGAATTAAAGATCATTACAATAATTCCTTATTCAGTGATAAGTACACAATACTCCTACTGAATTTGACAACATTGTAAATGTTTCATATCCAGTAAAAGAAAATAGTGTGCTTTTAACTTTCCTACACCTTTAAATGTCCATACGTAACAATTAATTATGCATTAAAAAGTGTATTCTACTACGTAAATGATGGACTATCCATCAAATGCTATTAACTTGAAAATTGGGCATGCAATTTCTTCCTTAATAGGTCTACCATCCTACAATGTTTGTAGCACATTTAAAATAGTTAAAACAACTAGTTTGTTTTTAAACATATTGCGGTAATTAGTCTAGCTTCTAATAATAATAACTCATAAAATGTCATACATAATTTTCTGTTAACCAAATATCATATTTGTTACTAAGAATTTGATCACCAAATGAGGATGATAAAATCCCTATGAAAAATGTATGCAATTTTCTTAACCATTAAAAATTTGCTATGAGTTATATTAGAATTTAGACGTATCTAATATTCCTATTATCCTTTCTCATTCATGAAAAGGAATAGGATTGTGTCTCACTCTTTCATCATAGAAAGGAGACTTTTTTTGTCTTTCAAGTAAATATTTCTTAATCAAACATTTGTTTGAAAACAGAACTAGATCAATTTACCAAAGCCCAAAGTGCGTTTACGGTTTGAACGTTGCATTAATACATTAAAACAAATTACACAATTCAATTTTAGTATTTTCGATAATTAGATCTTTAAGAAAATAAAATACCCATTGGTAAATATTCATATAAACCGTAGTATTTCCTTAAAGCTAGGATCCTAATTGACATAGTACCATTACATCAGTTGATCTGCTAGTAATGATAGTATTCAACAAGGTAATTGTCGAACAATAATTGCCAATATCATATTGCAATTCCTAGATTTATGGGATTTACAATCACAAAACTTTTGTATTGTAAGCATGTTTGATCCCCATCTTAATGCCTTGAGTCCAAGATCTCACTTCCTACTCAATTTAAGTTGTCTAACTTAAAAACTGCAAACTCACAAATCCATCACATCAGTTGATCTGCTAGCAATGAATTTATGAAATTTACCTCTCCATTGCAATCTCGCCAAGTTCTCACATGACGTAAATTACAACTTCAAGTGTTCTTAATTAGATGGCATTCGACTTAATTTTATAAGGGTATTAAATTTTGACGTGTAATCAAAATAATGTATGAAGAAGCATGCATACAACTTCATAACATTGGTTTTACAAAACATTTTTATTACCAATTTACTAAGAATAAAATAACAAAGTCTTGATTGAGGTATCGGGTTCACCAATTAAAGAATTACCATCAATTATCGCCACTATATCGTACTTTTGCATAAGCCCGAAAGGTTAGTGTTTCGGATAATCATTGTGGAATTGTGGTCAATTCACCCTTAAGATGACAGTGTACATGTAATGGTTGTTCGGTAAGTCTAATTTACACACAAACGAGCGTTAAGACAGAATGTTGTCTCTCTAAGGCCACAATTTAATGCGTTGCCATCCTTATACCCATCTTATAGTGTGTAAACTTCGGTCGAGCCTATTTAACCATTACGTACAAAAACATCAATCAACCAATCCTTTGAGATTTATTCTTAAAAACCAAAACAATTTCGCCATTATTTAGTCCGTATTATTTTTCTATTCAAAAAATTACCCTTTTCGTTTATAAACATGTCTAACACAATTAATAAACAAAAACAAGTAATGTACAATAAAAAATAAAACAACTAAATAAAGAAATATACATAATCATAACAATTAAATATGTATAAAACATGTAGCCACATGCAAATCTTATTCAATAGTCCTATAAATAATCAAATCTAGGTGTATAACGTATTTATTCAATTAAGGCTTTCTTCTTCTAGGAAAAAGAGCCACATACATTGATAAATCGATTGCGTAAGCCAAAACTAAACAAATACCACATAGCACATAATTGATTACTTAATATTGGAGTCTTCCCCAATTTGACATCTATTAATAAATTTACATGTTTCAATATAACTTAACCATTAATTCATATAAACAATTTAAACCATTTAAATTATAACAATAAAAATCCATGCAAATATGCACTTTTTCATAGATTTAGCTTAACAATTAACATATTGCACCAAGATCGTTTACTAAAACGCATAACAATTACATGACATCTTAGGGTTTCTAATCATGTTAAAAAAAATCAAAAACCAAAACCCTAAAAAACCCTTAAGGTCAATCGACCCAAAAAAAAATTTAGGGTTAGGAATCTAACAAATAAACCCTAAAAACATGTAACTAAACGAATCAAGATCCAATTTTTATGCGTTTCGATAATTAATTACACATTATAACGGCTCTGATACCACTGTTGGAATTATTATATCATGACATTCATATAAATAAACCAAGTACATCAAAGTGAGCATAGCGGAAGCAATTATAATAAGATCAAATAACATGTAATTAATTAATCAATAATTAAATAGTAAACGTACAGTTATGATTCTAGCCCGAACAAGAATCAATGCAATCTTTCGGAACCAAGAACCCTAATTAGGGTTTATATGGATTACAAGAATTACCCTTTACCTCTTTTGTAATTCAATCCAAGAATCAAACAATAATGTGTTTGAATCACATTCTTGTACACACGTACTAATTCAAGAAAAAGTTTATGCAAGTAAATCAAACACAAAACTATGTTTAGTTGATGAAAATCGAAATCTCTTAAGGGATTAAGTTTGGATCGACTAAAAATAAGAGAAGGAGAGAAAACACCAAGATGTGTGTGTACAAGTTATGAGAAAACAATACATCTTGGGTTTGTATATATACTATTTGAAACTTGGAGCTCAAGGCACATAAGGAGGTGGAAACCTCCCTATGTCGATTGGTTAAGGATCCCCCTAGGGGATTCCAGAACCTTCTCTTGTTTCCATGTTTTGTCTAGTATTACTTTTCTAATCTTCGTTTAATAAATAATTAGTCATTAATCATTAAATACTAATTACTATTATTTATTTTGTGTTTAATAATTAATTATAACATTTATAAATAATTATTTCTTTTACTCTTCATACGTATTGTGTGCAATCCCGTGATCTCGAGTTCGATCCTAACATACGTCTACTAAAATAATGTCTATATTCTAACACCTCCAATTGGAACTCCAGCCGAGAGTTTCCAGGTACTCTTTAGCTTGTCCACATGCATGTTCTTCTTGAAAGTGATAGATGCAAGTTTGAGCCTTACAACATCGGCAAGAAAGTTTTTTTTGCAGAACTTTTGCCATGTTAATTCTATGAAAACTTGTTTTATATTTAAATCCTACATCGGTCTAAGAGAAAAGCTTTTAATTGCTTAGATACCATGGTGCATATGGGTCAAAGAGTTTGATATGAGTGCTATGTTGTTGATTCTAACATTGGTTCCTAGTAAAATAAATAATATATTACTAGAGCCTCATATGGAGTCATAAATTGGTACAAGTTATCAACTTTTTACTTTTTAGGTTCCGGGAGTTTCTCTTGTTAATGCATTTAGCTATGTTGTTAACCCATTTAAGTACAAAATTTGGTAGGTTCTCTTCTTAATGTATTTAGCTATGATGTTAACTCATCATCATATATGAGTGTAAGTATAAGATTTATCGGCTTCGTTGATGACGATTTACAACTCATACAATTTGTGTTTTTGTAAGAAGTTTTTGATAATTAGATAGTTTCTCTTCTAGATGTAGGCATATTGTTGATACATTGTCTTGTTTTATTGATCTGGTTTAAGCTGTTAAGTCGGCCTAAGACAAAATAACTTAGTTAGCTCTCAAGAGTTAGCTAATCAATCTTGGTGACATTGTCTTACTTCAAGTTACCATGCAATCTTAACTTTGATACATACACTTGTGAAAACCTTTACTCGGACAACAAAATGTATACATTTGAAATTTTAATTTTATAGACACTATATAGAAACCGGCACTCTTGAGGGAGCTTGAATATGTCTAAAACTCAAATTAATGTAGTTCATAATTGTAAATGGTATCGAATATTATTTCAGATGTGCATAACTTTTTTTTATCACTATATTACTCCATGTCACTAAATAGCAGTTTTCGAGTTTAGTATCAATTTTCTCATAGCGTCAAGAAAAAAGAGAGCAATGTATTATCAAAACATAATAATACTTGATTGGGGCAACGGAGTTCTTGTGTTGAACTTTTGCCATGTTAATTCTGTGAAAACTTGTTTTATATTAAAATCCCACATTGGTCAAAGAGAAGAACTTTTAATAGGTAATATACCATGGTGTGAATACTTCAGCTATGTTGACGTAAGTGCTATCTTGTTGATTCTGGTAGCTAGTAATATACATGATATATAATATTAGTTACCCCAAATCCAGAATCATAAATTGGTACAAGTTCTCAACTTTTTAGTTTTTAGGGTCCGGTGTTTCTCTCCTTAATGTATTTAACTATGTTGTTAACTCATCATCTTGTATGTGTGTAAGTACAATATTTATCAGCTTCGTTGATGACAATTTACAACCCATACATGCTCCACATTTTGAGTTTTTGTAAGAAGTTTTTGAAAATTAGATAGCTTCTCTTCTAAGCATACGCATATTGTTGATACATTATCTTGTTTGATGTTAAATTTAAAATATTTACTAGGTCATGTAACTTATCGATTTTTTGGATTGTTCAAGTTTTTGAAAATGGATCATACTACCGTACATTTTTAGTGAGTAACATACAAACCAACGGTAATCATTACCGTGATCATTCATTACCCTCTAAAACCCATAATCAAACACTCCCAAAGTTGTGTAAGCCTAGTTTAGATGGTTCTGAGACTTGTCGTAAAGTCAATTGGTTGAGTACAATGGATCTAATTATCATCAAAATGGTTTCTAAGGTATTCATGGGTCAACTTTAGTTTGTGTGGAAGCAATTTGTTTATGTCAAATTGGTACATGAAGTTGTCTTGAGCAACTTATAAATGTTTGTCCCACATCGGTTGGTGGAGAACAATGGCTTGAGGAGATGATTCTATAAAGTTGGTAAGGTGCTTTGGAGTAACTTATAGCCTCAAGAATATTTCTTTATATGCTTATGCTTATAGTTTTAAATGTTATGGGTGTTAGAAGATATTATGTGTAAATTTGTGTTACATAATGATCTTTTTGCACTCATAACATTTATAAACTTTACAATTTTCTAGTTAAGCTTTGGTGTCCAACTTTGTTGACTTTTTTATACACTAAAGCTGTATTAAATATTCGTACAAGAAAAACAATGAATCATCTTAATTATAATCTTCAAGGTGTATGAGTAGACTAGTTTATGTATATGTAATAATGGAAATTTTAGATCCAATAATGGAAATGTTATAAACTATACCATTCCCACAGATACCTTTCATCAGTATACGCAATAACAGATTCACCCAGCCAATTCTAAACGACTGGACTTAAAAGTATATTGTTGTTAACACTGACTACTGATTAACGAAATGATGAACATGGATACAGCAAGAATAAAGAACCGCATGAACCTAAAGAGCAAGTAATTTCTATGTATACCAAGAACTCAAGAAGGAAGAAAACGTAGTAGTTTTATATTAGAATGACGACTCAAATTATGAATAATAACTGCACCTACCTAAAATCAGTCGTTGATAGTTGATTTAAGAATTCAAACTCGATGTAAGAGATAGGTCGGAAGCAAACAAACTAGTGTAGTGAAATTACCTAGCAGAGTGAGATATGGTTTTCAAGGTACCATTGTTAGTTTCCAAGATTTAGCTAATCAATCTTGATATATGTTTACATTCTCTTGTTTCATAGTAGTATACATTCTTAACTTTGATATATACGTTTGTACGAACACTTACTCGTAAATAAACTCTAGTATAATATTGACATATTGTTCTAGACTTGTTAATACCTTTGTAGTAGGTTTGGAGCCCAGCTATAAACCCAGTTCCATTATTAAAGATTTTGAACTCAACCTCCAAAATCCGTATAAGTTGAGACACCAAAAATTGGTGCAAGTTCTCAACCTTTTTAGTTTTTTAAGATCCGAGAGTTTTTCTTCTTAATGTGTTTGGCTATGCTGTTATAACTCATCATCTTGTATGTGGGTAAGTACAAGATTTATCAGCTTTGTTGATGACAATTTACAACTCATACAAGTTCCACATTTCGAGGTTTTGTAAGAAGTTTTTGAAGATAGATAGTTTCTCTTCTGAACATACGCATATTGTTGAATACATAGTCTTGTTTGATGTTAAAGTTCAAAACATGTACTATTTCATGTAACTTCTCGACTTTTTGGGTTGTAAACAATTTGGATAATGGATCATACTATTGTACATTTGTAGTGAGTAACATAAAAACCATCGGTAATTATTACAATGACCATTCTTTAAGCTCTAAAACCCATAACAAAGCACTATCAAAGTTTCTATTTCAATTGGTCCATGGTTCAGAACTGCTATATGAGTTACATTTGTCGAAACGCTGTGTAAGCCAAGCTTAGATGGTTCTTGGACTTGTGGTAAAGTCATATGTGCCATTTGGTTGACTACAAGGGTCAAATTATCCTCAAAATGGTTATGATATGGTTTTCTAGGATATTCATGGGTCAACTTCACTTGAATGTATTTGATTGGGTTGATGGATATTCAATCTTGTGAGGTTAATGTAAGTATCTGTGTTTCTAGTCTTAGTTTGCAATTTATGTCAAAATCGACTAATATGCCTGAATTAGGAAGCTATTTGCTCATGTTCGGGTTTGTGGTTGGAATTGACAGCTTTCTTTAATCAATGACTTAAAGGCTGTCCGAGTTCTGTCTTCACTGTTACAGGTTCGAGGTTTATAGTTATTAGAACGCAACCCCTTTAAGTTCCAATTTTAGTTTATTACCGCATGTTGATTGTAAGGTCAAGATCATGAGTGTAAGATTCTTACTACAGATTGGTCTTTAAATCAGCATGTTTTGCTTTGTTTTACTGATATGTTTCACCACTTGTATTGCAGGAAAAAAATAATAATTCCATATGGTATATACATAATTCATTCACATTTATAACATTTTAACTTGTATGTAACACGAAAACCATCCACACTTACAAAACACCAAATATATCGGCAAATTGTACATCTTAATATCTTATAACTTGACACAGAAACCACTCCAAGTTGACCACTTATGAAACAACAAACGTAGACAGAAATCATTTCCATATATGATCATTCCCACTTAAATCCTATTGCAATTCATTGTAAATAAAAAAACAACAAAAATTGTAGGACAACCCATAGTTAAAAACATTTTTATATATCGGCAATCGCCAAATGCCTTGTCCGCTCCTGTAAACTCTCGGCCTCGGCAATCCGCAACATACCCTCAACCACCACCACCAAGTGCCCCTTGAAAAACCTCGGCTCCGTCTTAGCCAACTCAATCAACAAATTCAACGCCTCATCCCCATCGTTCAACACCTCCTGCGCCGTCACCTCGTCCCCATCGTTCAACACCTTGATTTCTAAAGACTGCATCATATCTGGCAACAAATCCTATCCTTATCACTCCAACTCTTCAAACACATAATACAATTAATCACTGTAATTAACGCCGCTATCCTAACATCCGCACTACCTACATTCCCTAGACACATCATAAAAACACCGTGTAAACGCATTATGTGTGGCCATAGAATGTCCCATTCCAAATCGTACAAAAACAAGTAACGCAGACTCCTGTAACCAAAAATCCTCACTGTCAACACAATCTAAAATAAAAAGCATAAGTTCGGGCCAACCGTTATCAGCCGCAAGCATTGAAATAGTATTACCCAATATTTTAATTATCGGCTTATTCTCTTCATTCACTACACCTTTTAGTAAACGAGCTTTTATGACTAATTCAGCAAACAATTCGGCCAACGAGTTCCGAAACAGCAGCTCATTGAATAAGTTTATAGCAGAATTGATGACATGGCACGTTTACTCAATTGTGCTACGAAACTTATTCAACGAGCTGCCATTTCGGAACTCATTGTCAGAATCGTTTACTCAATTAGTCGTAAAATCTCGTTTACTGAATTGCGTATTGAATGAACATGATAAGTCAATAATTAGGGTTTTGGGTGATACTATTTCGGAGCTTGCGGCTGATAATGGTTGGCCAGAATTTATGCCTTTTATGTTTGATCGTGTGGAGAGTGAGGAGTTTTGGTTACAGGAGTCTACGTTAATCATTTGTGTACGATTGGCAGGGGACATTCTATGGACACACATAACATATTTACATGGTGTTTTTTTGAGGCGTCTAGATAATGTAGGTAGTGTAGATGTTAGGATAGCAGCATTATTTGCGGCGATTCATTGTATTTAGTGTTTGAAGACTTCATGGGATAGGGATAGGTTTCAGGATTTGTTCTCAGGTATGATGCAGTATTTAGAAATCAAGGTGTTGAACGATGGGGATGAGGCGACGGCGCATGAGGTGTTGAACAATGGGGACGAGCCATCACGAACAGCCCAAATCATCTCGGAAAACGCGATGGGATGACGCAAGCACAGTATCGAGCTTCGCGTTTTCCCGTTTTTCTTGGCGTTATCCCTTTTTTCAATTTGTTTGAGAATATAAAAGGTGCTTGATAAAAGATTTTCATGGTGTATTCTGCTTTACCGAAGGCTGTGTATTGTATTCCGTTCATGGGGTAAGCAGGAAGTTTGTAGATGAGAAAGAACATTTGTAGAGAAGAAAGAAAAATTAAATAGGTGAGAGAGTGTATTAAATGATTTGGTCAAAAAGTAGTTGTATAGTAAAGAAGAATGCATAGAGTTTCAGAGTAATAATGATTTAGGCCTATATGTCAAATAAGAGTAAACTTTTTTCAAAATGTAAATGTGTGGTAGTTGTGAAATAAATTTGACTTGTATACATTCGTTGAGTTTTTTTTCACCTACTTAGTCATAAACCGCACTCAATTACATCCGTTCTTTATTCAAATTTTTACCCTTTTAATATTTTTATAAATACCTTATAACTCAACATTTTTACATACGCTTTCAACTTCACTTCTATCTATATACTTCTTTATTTTTTCTAATTTAACTTACAAAAATGAATCCCAATCAATGGGTCAATATATACTTTTGATGGGAAAAATAAAAAGAACACACAAGAAGACAATATTTTATGATAATATGTTTGTAATATCTACACCTTAATTGAAATTCAACGTTATACAAATCAATATTTAAGTTGAGCATCACAATATCTCAGGAATGCCTAGAGAAAGTAAAGAGGCCTGCTGCATACGTGAACCAATACACACAAAAGTCTGAATCTTTCATCTCAATTGATAGCTTAACGAATTTATGGCCAACTACTCGTTCATGAAAAGGGTAAGAAGATGTCATCAATATACACAACACAACCAACCATTGTATCTTTAATAGACACTTAAATTAGGAGTTCATGTACAACAACCAAACATTGCATTAATTCAATTATGGATGTTTCAAATTTGAACTTTTTTTTCTCCTAAAGTATATTTGAAAAAAACCCTAGAGAAGGTTTAAAGACTTCCATCTACACTTCCTACTCATAGACTTCTTTTAAATGCATTCAATTAACTTTTTTCATATCACATTTAATTTTTTATTTGGCCCTTTTAAAGAATTCATTTTTTGTTTCATTGACATGATGAAGGGGACTGAGTTTCTAATATTATGTGATCTACATAAACAAGATATTGAAATTTTGTTTGAAAGTTAGATTGTGAAGTTTAGTAAGTCTCATAACTACATGGTATGAAATAATAACTCGTATGACAAGATATTCCGTTGTATTGACTAGATGTATTAAAAAAGATATACGTAAGGCGTCCCAAAAGTCTCGATCATTTTTTTTTTTTTGGGTAAAAGGTCAAGGACCCGGTAAATATATTAGTCCAAAAAACATTTAAGTACAACGGATATGAGTGAATCCCATATCTCAGCCCGTTACATAGGCGAAAAGCTTACATAACAAGATACTTCCTATTTTCTAGACAAGAAAACAAAACCACTACCACATAATATAAACTACTTCCTACGACCTTGGAGATTAAAGCCATAAATGACATTAAGAGCATCCAATTCCCCTGTAAAATCGTAAATTTGCTTCGAGTAATTATCATAGTCATCAAGCTCATCTTCACGTTCATGACCTCCACCAAAAAGATTAGCTGATTCGTCGAACGTGTTAAGAACCTCCTCCTCCTCACTATCAGAAACCACAACCTCACCCACCTTGGAAAATGGGTTAGCCCTCTTAGTGACAGAGGCGGACGGAATAGGATGACCTTCATCATCCACAAGAGTAGCTTTCCCGTCGATCATAGGTCATAACAGAAAAGACCAGGGTTTGAATGGCTAGGGATAGTCTGAAAACAACCACGGAAATACCGGTTAGCCCACGTACATTAGAGAAAAAAAGACTAGACTTTCCCCAATAGCCTAAATAGTTATCACACTATCGTTTATCTAATTTTAGCAGAGTCCAACATATATGAACTTATTAACATCACATGATTGAAAACAGCATCATGTTGTCCTATTTTACACATCATAGCATTGTTTGATTACTAATTACTCCTAAAATGGATAAACTAGATTTTAAAAGTATTTCCTTTAGTCTTAGAACTACTTAAACCAGTAAAGTTCTAAGCAATTCAATATGATATAAGAAAAATGAACTGTGTCCTAACTTGTAAAAAGCAATATAGAACAAACTTGGCTCAATCAACACATAAGGGAAATCGATGATATATAGTTCCAACAAAATCCTTGCAGTGTTCGCCATTGAATGTCTCATGCATGCATGTTTCGAGTGAATAGAACACTATCTTCCTGTTCTTGGAATGCAGTAGTGGAGAGTAGATCTTGTTCTTCATTTCTCGTGTTTTGGCTTTAATGATAGACATGTTGAACTATCAATATAAATCATGTAATTTCCTAAACTAGCTACTTTCTCCCATTCTTGTTTAGAAACATCCTGCTAGAATACTTCAGCACCTTCTCCAAAATTACCCAAAATTGCTTTTAGAAGATCTTGATCGCATTTCATCAAGTAATTATTACTGCCAAATAATTAGTGTAGTTCAGAAGTGTAAATAATATCGAATATTATTTCGGATGTGCATAACTTTTCTATCACTATATATACTACTCCATGTTTATTGTCACTAAATAGCCATTTTTGATTTTTGCATCAATCTTCTCATAGCGTCAACAGAAAAGAGTGGAATGTATTAACGAAACATAAATAATACTTGATTGGGGTAACAAAGTTTATTTTCTGAAAACTTGTTTTATGTTTAAATCCCACATTGGTCTAAGAGAAGAGATTTTAATAGCTTACATACCATGGTGCATATGAAGCAACCGGTTTGAGATGAGTGCTATGTTATTGAATCATCATGTTGCATGCTGGTAAGTACAAAGATCATTAATTGGTACAAGTTCTCAACTTTTTTGCCTTTCTTTTTTTGCCTTTCTAAAGACTTGATGCAAGGCTTTTTAAGATCTGAGATTTTCTCCTCTTGATGTATTTAGCTATGTTGTTAACTCATCATATTGTTGATACATTGTCTTGTTAACTATTAAGTATCCGTACAAGAGAACCAAAATATCGTCTTAATCTTCAAGGCTCCATGAGTAGACTAGTTTATGTATACGTAATAATGGAAATTTTAGATCCAATACTCAAGTAACATTGATTTAATTTATGCATTAACGTATTCCCGCAGATACCTCTCATCAGTTAGCTTATGATAAACATATATATTCTTGTTATAGCAATATGTGCATTAACAGATTCGCGCTTATACAAAGTTCATCTGATAATGTGAACAAAATAAAGGTGTTTATAAAAGACTTCACCCAACCAATTCTAAACCACTGGACTAATACTATATTGCTGTTAACATGTCTGCCATAGACCAACCAGTGACCACTGACTAATAATGCCTTAACTAATAAACCTCACTATGCACACATTTCGGGATTGGTCAGGGGAAGGTTGGAAACAGTCACGGGATAACCTGGTTAGACCGCATGCATATGAGTCAAAAGACTAGGCCGCTCTAGTTAACCTAAATAGAGGAAACATAGTCCGTTTACATGTTTAAGCAGTAATGTAGAATCCTAACAAGCCAATTAAACACTAAAAGAAGCTCATAATTAAAGAGTAATTTCCGCGCGCGGGGGGGGGGGGGGGGGGGGGGGGGGGGGGGGGGGGGTGTTTAGGCTTATTAGGAATCACTACCAAATGGCCTAGCGAGAAAAGGGTCCAAAACGGTCCCGAGATTAACCTGATGAGGCCGCGTACTAATAAGCTTAAAGGGACACGGGTCAGAACGGTCCCGAGATTAACCCAACGAGGCCGCGTACAAATAAGCTTAAAGGGACACCCTCTTAATGGAAAGCAGTGGTTACTTAGCATGAATTAGCTGATAAAAAACCAATGTTTTGAAAAACTAACTTAAATTTAGCTAATAAACAACTGTTGGTCCTTTGTTCAAAACTAGCGCTAATCGTTACCGTCACCATTCTTTACCCTCTAAAACCCATTACCGAGCACTCCCAAAGTTTTTGTTCCAGTTGGTCCATTGTTCGAAACTGCTATATGAGTTACATTTGTCCAACGTTGTGTAAGCCTGGTTTAGATAGTTCTTGGGCTTGTCGTAAAGTCATTTAGTTGACTACAATGAGTCAAATTAGCATCAAAATGGTTCCTAAGGTATTCATGGGTCAACTCTTTGAATGTATTTGATTGGGATAATCGATATTAGATCTTAATACTAGATTAGTTTTGTTTCTGGTATTAGTTTGTGTGTCAAAAAAATAAAATAAAAATATATATGTATAACGTCGATGCTACAGCCGGGGAGGATCCAGAAATGTTTAGGGATCAAAAGATACAATATCTCCTACTATCCTAGAATCAAAATATCAAGTTTGGCGAAATATGATAGCAGGAGAAAATGCCTCTAAAATTCAGATTAAATATAGATAATCAAAACATTACAAGCCAAAAAAGATCTTATAAGAGGCCCTGCTATTAAATTAAATACTAAGGGTCCGCTTGGTTTAAATTAGGGAAAGGTAAAGGGAAAGGGAAAGGGTAAGGGAATGCAAAGAAATGAGGAGGTGGGTAATCAATACCTTACCCCCCCGTTTTACTCTATAATGGATGATTACCCCGTAGTGGGTAATCAATACCTTTGCTACCTCCAACCAAGCACCACTTTAGTTATTAGTGGGCCCGAAATTAATTTCAATCCCTTTGCCCACCCCTTAACCCCCCAACCAAGCGGCCCCTAAATATATCTCCCAGTGAGACAAATAAAGAAACACAAAAAGTACTGTATACGCTCCCATGGATCGCCAGCCTGTCTACTCCACACATCACCAAACAAACACAAATCCAACGGCCCACATATCATCACAACTTATTTCACATGGATCGCCACCCTGTCACTCCACAAAAAGTACATCACCATTTGTTACTTGGGTTAACCATATATATCTTGGCATGATTTCTGGAAGCAATCAGTTTAGATTAGAGAACAACATATTCAAAATAAATAGTAAAACACATTCAAATAACTCACTACTCAAACACAACCTACCAAGTATGATGGTCACCGTCCGTCCTCCACCAGATCCAGACCTATCAAGACTTTTCATCATGATTTATTATTGAAATAGGTGGTCTCGGAAGTAAATTATTGCGGCGGGGTCAAGGTACATTTATATTGTTGATTTGTATACTTACTTGAGTGACTTCACTTACAAGATGTTAATTTCAGGCCTGGTACATTATAAAATTTAAAATGAATAAACTTACATAGTGTTTATTTCGGTGTTGTATTTGTTCCTCTTTAATTATTGTTGAGCATAATTAGAGTTGATGATATTTTAGAAAAATAAGTTGTTTCCCTTAAAAGTAAATCCAAACACTAGTTTTTTCAAAATTAATTCTTACTGTAGTAAGTGTGTTAGTCATGTCGGTTTGGTAGGGTTCAGTTTTTTTATGAACTAAGAGCAACTTGTTATCCAATTGGTGCTGACCTTTGTAACAAGATATCACTTTCATTTATTTTACAAATCCAGTGTCAACCTTTAGTTATATGGTTCTTTTGGGATTGCACATCTTATTTTGCTTATGACTAGTTATCCAACTCGCAATGACCACCGTAACATGATACTTGTTTCGTTGGTAATTATTTATTTACCATATGATACCCGTCCCTCCCATGTGATCATTTATTTTGAATTTGATGATGGATGTGTAACAGGTCCAGGATCCCACACATGTTAATGATTCAGTCTTAGTCAAAGCTATGAGTCAGGGCGGTTCCGTAGTTGTGTGGTCAATGATTCCAAGAGGAACTTCATATCAAATAAGCCTGGGCCAAGACATACTTCTTGATGCTATTACCCCATGGTCGGTTGTTTCAGGCTTCCCTATCAGAACCGATGGACCTAACGTATTGATAAGGAGGATGAGAAATCGGCTACTCGTTATGGCTAGTTTTTCAAATGACTTTTTTATTCGTATCAAAAGTGAGGGATTTTTAACACTTGTCCTAATTGGTCCATTGCTCAAAATTGTAATAAGTTACGATTGTCGAAATGCTGTGTAAGTGACGCTCAGATGGTTTTTGGACTTGTTACAAAGTCATTTGGTTGACTACAATGGGTCAACTTATCCTCGAAATGGCTATGATATGGGTTTCTAGGATATTAATATAGGTCAACATCACTTAAATGTCAGTATCTGTTTCTGGTCTCAGTTTGATTATATGCACAAAGTAGGAAGCTTACTATTTGCTCATGTTCAGGTTTGTGGTTAGTAGAGTTCCATATGGTTCTAGTGAAGAATAAAAAGTAACAAAACATATAGCAGCTGACACTCTTGAAGCAGCTTGAATATGTATGACGCTCAAATTAGTGTAGTTCAGAAGTTTAAATGATATTGAATACTATTTCGGATATGCATAACTTTGTATCACTATTGTTAAATTTATACAAAGAGAAGATCAATACCCAGTTTACCAAACAAAATTTTATTAGTATCAACCCAACCAACCACCCCTTATGGTTGATACATGTAATGAGAGTTTTACAATACAAAAGAAAGAAATAGTTTTACAAGAAATCACTAACAAACTAATACGATGACTGTGTGAAATTGCACACAGTTGTAAACCCTAAAAACTAACTATCTAATGAGGTGAAGAGAAGCTTATATAGCTTTGACAAAGTCAGACTAGTGAACTTATCCACTCAGCAACTTTAGACCTCCATCTTCTAAACATTGTCAACTCCAGTCCCTCAAGCTTAAATCACCAAACCTGAAAAGATAAAACAAGAAACACAAAATACCAAAATTACATAATAAGCCCTTAGCTTATTATTTTCAACATTCCCCCTTAAGCTAAGGCTTATATAAATCCTTTAGCTTCAACAATTCACAAAACTTTCTGTGCTCAATAACACTTAGCCCCTTTGTGAAAATGCCAGCAACATTATTCTCAGACTTAACCTTGACTGTTTTAATAATTCCTTCAGAAATCTTTTCCCTTATGAAAAACAAGTCAATTTCAAAATGCTTTGATCTTTCATGTAACACAGGATTTTGTGCAATTTGCATTGCACTACTATTATCACAAAACATTTCAACAGGTAACTCAACCTGTACATTAAGATCTTTACAGACCTTTAAAATCCACATGATCTCACAAGTAACATTACACATAGCTCTGAATTCTGCTTCTGCAGAAGACCTAGCCAACACTGACTGTTTCTTACTTTTCCAGAAACAAGATCATTGCCCAAATACACAGCAAAACCAGTCACAGATTTTCTAGTGATCTTGCATTTAGCCCAATCAGAATCAACAAAAACTTTCATGTCACAACAACCATCTTTGGTAAATGAAATACCTTTACCTGGTGACTCTTTAAGATACCTCAATACTCTAAAAGCAAGTTTTAAATGTGACTGCATAGGACTATGCATAACCTGACTTAAACAGTGGACTGCATAAGACAAGTCAGGCCTAGTTAAAGTCAAATATATCAACTTTCCAACTAGCTTCTGATAGTTATTAACACCAGATAAAGGCTCATCTTTAACAATTTTAAGCTTATTTTTCTCTGAGACATTCACAGATTCAATAGGAGTCTTACTTGGTTTACAAGCAAGCATTCCAAACTCAGCAAGAAGTTCTAGGCAATACTTTCTTTGTGTCAAACACAAACCAGTATCATCTTCTAAAACCTCTATGCCTAGAAAGTATTTTAACTTTCCCAAGTCTTTAATAAGAAATTTTGTTCTTATAAAATCTTTAACTTTTTCAATTTCTTTAACACTATTCCCAGTGATGACAATATCATCAACATACACAAGCAAAACAAGAAACACACCATTATCTGACTTTGTGAATAAAGAAAAATCACTTTTGCTTTGACAAAAGCCATTTTCCTTTAAAACAGACACAAGTTTCTCATTCCACTTCCTTGGTGCTTGTTTTAAACCATATAAAGATTTCTTTAACTTGCATACCCTTTTGTCATTTTTATCAAAATAACCTTCAGGTAATTACATATAAACATCTTCTTTAAGTTCACCATATAAGAAAGCATTATTAATATCAAGCTGATACAAAGGCCAGCTATTTTTAACAGCAATATTGATTATGATTCTCACAGTAACAATTTTAACTACTGGAGAAAAAGTCTCTTCATAATCAATACCCTCCTTTTGATTATAACCTTTAGCAACAAGCCTTGCTTTGTATCTTTCAATAGTTCCATCAGATTTATACTCAATTTTCCAAATCCACTTGGATCCAATTGCTCTTCTCCCATCAGGGAGTTCAACAACTTCCCAAGTTTCATTTCTGTTTAATGCTTCAACTTCTTGATTCATAGCATCCATCCATTTAGGATTTTTACTAGCTTCAGCATAAGATTTAGGTTCAATTATTTTATTAAGAGTAGTGGAAAACACATAATTTTCCTTACTAAGCTTACTGTAATTAACAGATTTGTCAATACCATATTTTACTTTTCCACCTAGAACATAATCACTCAATTTAACAGGAGGTACAAACTTTCTACTAGAATGTCTAGTATAAGTTTTCATGTTTGCTAATCTTTCTGGAGTCACCACAGGTGTTATAATAGTTTCATGAAACATATCATTAAACTCTTGATAATAATCATCATCACCCTCAGATATTTTATCATTCTCATCAAGTGTTGCATTCTCCTCTTCTTCACTGTTGACATCAATTGAGATATCAGGATGCTCCACCTCATCCTTATGGATATCTTCAAATGAGCCTCCAGGTGAAAAACGGTCTATGCCTTCACTTATATTACTTTTTTCAGAAACCTTAGATGGTTTTTTCCCTCTCTCATCATCATAGGGTTCATCTGATGTCCCTAAGCCAGAGTTAAAAAAGTTTTGGCTATTCGTATTTTGAAACTCAAACTCAAAATCTTTATTTTCAGAATTATGTTTAAAAGGAAAAACAGTTTCATAAAATTTTACATCTCTTGAATAAAATACTTTTTTACTTTCCAAACTGAACAATTTATATCCTTTTTTATTAAAAGAATAGCCTATAAAGACACATTTCTCTGACCTAGGAAAAAACTTGTCTGAATTATTCAACACTGTTGAAAAACACAAACATCCAAAAACTTTCAAAAGAGAGAGATTAGGTTCACAATTATAGATTAGTTCATAAGGTGACTTTCCAGATAGCACTGAACTTGGTGTCCTGTTGATTAAATAAACAGCAGTTAGAATGCATTCAGACCACATGTTCAAAGGTATTCCCCCCTGAAACATGAGGGCTCTTGCAACATTTAACAAGTGTCTGTGTTTTCTCTCTGCTAAACCATTTTGTTGTGGAGTATAAGAACATGAAGTCTGTTGATGAATACCATTATCTTTACAAAACTTTCCATTTGTTGATTCACAAACTCAGTTCCATTATCACTTCTGAAAATCTTTACAGTTTTATCAAATTGATTTTTAATCAGATTAAAGATAGTGACAATATTTGAAAACACTTCAGTTTTCCCCCTTAAAAGAAACACCCAAACAGCTCTAGAAAAATCATCAACAACTGTCAAAAAATACTTATATCCTTCTTTACTTTGAACTTTATAAGGACCCCAAACATCTAAGTGAACAATCTGTCCAACTTCATTGGTTTGATGTTCACTAAGAGGAAACGGATCCCTTGTTTGTTTAGCCTTATGACAAACATCACAAGGATCAATTTTAGATTCATTTTCAATTTTAAGTTTGTGTTTTAGAATGTTCAAAACTTGGTCTGAGGGGTGACCAAGCCTGTTATGCCATATACACTTAGACAAACAACAAACTTGAATGTTATTATTAGTTAACTTTTTACTTGTATTAAGAAAATACAGACCATTATTTTGATTACCAGTCCCCATCTGGGTCCTTTGAACAGAATCCTAAAGAAAACAAACATCTTCATCAAAAATGACTCTACATTTGTTATCTTTATTGAGTTTGTGAACTGACAATAAGCTAACTTGATATCCTGGCACAACCAGAACATCATGAATAGTTATCTTATCAGTCAATTTTCTACTACCAATATGTGTGACTTGAGCTTTAGTTCCTGATGCGTGGGAATCGCACCTTGCTTTACCTCTCGAGGGATCTCGAGAAGCTTACAACCCCCACCAGGCAGTGTACCTGATCGTTGTAGTATAGTATAGTGACAAGTACCGGGGGATTGATCGTTCAGCTTGGGAATAGTGTCGCTAGGATTAGAAAGCCTAATTTACTAGTTCTAAAGGTGAGGGATGATTATTTTTGTCTTTTTATATTTTTATGAAAGTAAGTAAAATCTCGGGTTTTGAAAGAGTGGGCGGAATTAGTTGCTATTCAACTAACCCAAAGCTAAGATGCAATCAAATTAAAATACTAAAAATGAAAATAAACTAATTATACTAAGGTTGTGAGCAGTAATTGGAGAAAATGTGTTTACTTAGACTTCATTACTCCCTAGATATCTTTTACACGTTAATTACTTGTTATAATTGCATGGATGACGGATCGTATTCCTTAATACCATTCATGGGGTGGCATACATAACTCCCCAATTCTATGAGCTCTTATCTCCTCCTACACCATGACCCAGCACAACTATAGGGATTGTAAACAGTGGCTCATGCATTAAATACAACCAATAAAGACCTAGTACGCCTCGGTTCATGTTTCTTAAGACGTTCAAGCATGTTACCATTTGGAGATCTGCCAGTTTTCTTAAGCCTAACATATAAAATCATTCATCCAAGAACAAGAATAAACAAGTAATCAACACATAATCAATATCTAGGTTTCATTAGATCTAAGCAAACACAAGAGAGATCTAGCCTAGCATAATTGAATTGAGACAAGAACAAGATATAGACAACCAACACATAGACATATTGATTGAATTAGAAGAATACTTATCTCAATTACAATGCAAGGTATCAAGGGTTTGGAACCCTTGAAAAACCTGTAAAAGATGCACCAAATTCGTCTTTAGGGTTTCCCCAAACCTTCTCTCCTTTTAATGAAAAAACTAGAAAACTATATATAGGAAAACTGGGCTGACGGCGTCAAGACAAACATGTGACGCCGTCACCTCGCCGCCAAATACTTCCTCGGACGGCCTTGATCTTCTTATGACGGCCTGTGTGACGCCGTCACCACCTACGGTATTTTATTCTTGGGACTTTTGACGCCGTCAGGATGGCTTTTGACGCCGTCACCACCTACGGTATTTTATTCTTGCTATCTGATGCCGTCAGGTGTAACTCTTGACGCCGTCACCTAGTACTTCCAGCATGGAAAATTGATACTTTGCCGTTTTCTTCACTTTTATGCTCCAAAAACGTCTAAAATGGCTTCTTTTCCAGAATTCACTCTCCAAGTACCTAAAATCACAAAAGGAACGATTTAGGGCAATATTTGATCAAATAAATTCGGATTCGGGCTTAAATGACCCCCTAAAAACGGATCATTTTTCGCCTCATCATATACCCTTACACTTGAGATTTGCTTGTCCTCAAGCAAATGAGCTTTTATTCTACTCAAAAGACGAGTTAGGGGTCATTTAACACTAATATAAAAGTAATTACAACAAATAATCATTCCACTAAAGACCAATAGACAAGCACGGAGATCATACACAAGCACCTCACAAATAGTGTTTAGATACTCACATCTCTCGGGTTTAATAAAGTGTAAATTACAATATGGAAACGGAAGATATCTCTCACTACCTGTCATAGCAAAATAGATTACCATAGGCTTGGGAAAGGATCAAACCTCCACCACATGGCGTAAGCACCTAGGATAAACTATCAAAGAGGTCTTTTAAATGGTTGTAACGTTAGGTATAGGGATATGAATTACACGGTTTTGTTGGATAGAGGAAGTTTTACTGGTGGCGAGTTAACAATCTTGGTTAATTACATGTACAATGTGGCGTTGCTAAGCCAAGACTAGACTCGACTTAAGCTAATAAATGAAAAATAATAAAAACATAAAATGAACATAGAATGAAACGGGATGGTAGTCCGTATGTTTTTTCTCTTTTTCCTTTTTCTATTTTTTTTTTTCTTTTTCTTGATTTTTTCGATTTTTTTTTTTCATACACTCTTACTCTACCATCCAAAATAATACATCATAGGGGATGAGAGTTCCCCTTACACTTGAATCTTTACATACTTTACATTAAACTAATCTAATGACTCGAATTAAGAAAATCAAAACACTTGGAGCACTTTTAAGATTAACATATATATGGGGGTAATAAATGATGTTCATCCCCATTACTCCATAAAATAAGTACTTACCCATGAGTCCTAATCGTCCCAAAACAATATGTACAAGGATATGACTCGACTTAGCAACCATGTAATCAATTAGAAAGTTAACTTAGGGTTTAACGAATAACTATAATGCACTAAAAATGAGCGCATACACGGAAGGCTAAGGCGATTTGGTTGTACATTTAAGTGGGGTGTAACAAATTCTTCCTTTAAGTAAGATGCTTAAAGTTAGAAATGAAAAGATAGGCTCGGAGGGGTGTACTAGGGGTTTCGTGTACTAAAAATGAGTACAACGCTAAGGGTGTGGGAAAAATTAGTTGACTTAACTAGCCAAGTAATATGACTTAAATGGTCAAGTAATCATGATACGGTTTTAACACAAGGGTGATCCTAATGCCTCTTATCATGTAGTAAATCCTACTACACGAATGTAGTCTCACTAGCGGTCTCGGGATGCATCACTAACGCAAGTTCTAGAATCTAAATGCTACCGGTACACTCATAAGCACTAATAATGAATGCTTTTTCTATCAAATCTAAAGGCGAACCTCACATTTTTGGGTGGAAAATTTTTCTGAATATACGGTTTTGTGCTAGTCATACAATCTTCTATCCATGAGACGCTTGCTATGGCTAAAGTTTCACTCCTAAATGTTGTAAAAAAATTTAAATTTGGCGCTAAAATTACACTAACAAGTATTTCTCGTAGTTTTATTACACATCTACCATCAAACAAAACAAACTCAAGCGAAAGTGCATATGTAAGGTATCATCTTTTTACCCTCCCCTTACACTTAAGATGAACATTGTCCCCAATGTTCAAGTAAAGAATGTAAAAGTGAAAAAGTAAAGAGAATGAAATCAAATACTCCCCTGATTCGCTCGGTATGGATTTTAGGATGGCCAGGTTAAATCTTCTTCCAAGAAAACGAACAATCAAAGCTTCCCTTCCAGAATATAAATCATCTCCTTGTCGAACATAACCTGTGAAACCTGACAAAATAGACAAGACAACCTCGCGTAAAATCGGCGGCATCCTATATAAGTTCCTAAATCCTAGAAAAAAAGTAAGATATAATGCTTGTGGAATGAAGTTTGCAGATTTCCTGGAGATTATAAAACTTAATAATTCACAAAAACCATAAGACTCCGTTAGAAAAACAAAACCGGTAAAATTTCCAGATTTTAACTCCTGACGCCGTCAAGAGTAAATTCTGACGCCGTCAGAATGGACCTGCAGAAATTCTTATGTTAAGTTTCCGGAAAATTTCTGGAAAAAACTTGGTCCTACTTCCTGGAAAATCCTGCAAAACTTCATTATGACTCAATACAAGCATTTGACTCTAACAAATACGAATATACATGCTCATTTATTATCGTGGAGAATCATGATCGGTTTATTTCTTAAAAACATATTTGGGTTTTCCCTTACACTTATCTTTTGCAAAAATACTTTTAGGTTGGAGTTAAGACTAGGCCAAACAACATAGTAAAGTATTTCCACGTTTTAATTGAGAAGCATGATCAACCAACAACAAAAACAAAGCATGCATATGGAAGCAAATAACAATCAAACAAATAAAATCACACAAAACATGGGTTGCCTCCCAAGAAGCGCTTTTCTTTATTTACGAGTCTTGTAGCTAGACTCAAAGTCATGGGCTACTACGTGATTCGGGTGAGTTCCTCGTTGAGGATATCTTTGGGATCGAACTTAGGTTTCAACTTCCTATCGGTTTCTTTAGTATGATATGACCTTTCAAACTTCTCTCCATCCGGATCATACAAGGTCATTCTAATATGCCATGACCCGTCACCTTCTTTAGGTGGCTTGTCCCACCTCCATTTACACTTGTCTCCCTCTCTTTTCCATTTATTCCTCTCTATGTTAATGGGCATTACGCTTAATAACTCAATCATCTTCCTAAAGACTAACGGGTCCTCAAAGGGGTCTAGCTCTTCATCTCTAGCTATGAGTTGTTCTACCGAATGTGTCTTTTCAACAAAGTCTTTTTCTAGATAGAATGGGCATTGAGGTCCTATAAAGTTCCTTTCTATCCAAGGTCCATATCTAGATGGTCTCCTATTCATCTCTACCCAATGCGGTGTTGGTTCATCATCACAATCATAACTATGCTTCTTAACATCATACACCGACCAAGTATCGCCTTCTCCTACCGCTATCTTAGATTCCTTGCAATCTATCATGGCACTAGCGGTTGCTAAAAATCCTCTTCCTACCAATAATGGGCATGTAGTGTCACTAACCATGTCTAGGACGTGAAAATCCGCTAATATAGTTAACATTCCTACGTGAACAACTACATCCTTAATCATTCCAACCGGATGGGCAATACTCCCATCCGCTAGCCCTATCAATACCTCCATTTCCTCTAACTTTCCTAGCTTAAGAGCGGTGAATAAGGATAAGGGAATCAAGTTGAGGCTTGACCCTAAGTCGGCTAGTGTGTCGAAATCTTCGGATCTTCCTATCTTACAAGGCAAAACAAATATACCTGGATCATCAAGCTTTTTAGGCAACTTGTTTTGAACGAAGGCGGTCCCATTTTTACCTAGCTTATACTTCTCATATTTTTCTAGGAGGGCACTATAGTAAGGAGCACGCGCTAAGACATCAATGACGGGGCGTTCAAGGTGAAGTTCTTTGAATTCATCGTCAAGGTCTTGCGTAAGAGGAGTTTCAACTATGCTTTTGACCGGCTCTATAGTGGGTGTTTTATTTGATTGGTCCTTTTGGGGAACTTGGTTTTGTTTGAAACACGTGCTCGTTGATTTAACCGAGTAGTATTGTGGACACGAAGTGGGTGACGAAACTGAAGATATGGCATTAACGTTTAGTTTCGGATTCTTGATTGTGTCACTTGGGAGTGCTCCCATTTCTCGGTCGTTGAGAACTTTCAACAATGCATCAATTCTAGTGGTCATCTCGCTTTGCTTTTGTTTGAAATCGGCTTCAAACTTAGATATGCGAGCTTCTTGAGATGCCATGAACTTTGACATCAATCCTTCAAGATTGTTGGTACTACCATAGTTGTTAGAAGGATTGTTGTTGAAAGTACGGTTGGATGGTGGACCGTTTGGTTGGTAACGATTAGGTGGGTTGGATGAATTGGGTTGATTTTGTTTCCACCTAAGGTTTGGGTGATTTTTCCATGAGGGGTTGTATGAATCACCGTATGTGTTTGGCTCGGGCTTGAAAGTGTACCACTTATCTCCCGCTTCGTCGGTACGCGTGGATGCGTAGTCCGCAAAAGCTGTTCCGGGGAGTTCCACACAATCATGAGTGTCATGGGGACCACTACATAATTCGCATGAAGAAGTGATTTTGTTCACTTGGCATGAAGGTTTTTGAGCTTCGTAAGATTTCATAAGAGACTTGACTCGACCTTCAAGTTCCATGATCCTACGGTCGGGAGTGCTAGAATTGTTCGAAGGCAAAGATATTGCCTTGACCGTTTCGTTCAAATCACGGGGATCATTCCAACTTTCGTTGTCATAGAGAGCAAGATCTTCTATGAGTTCCCATGATTGTTCCGCACTAAAATCACGTAGCTTACCACCGGCCGATTGGTCAATGGTTCGCCTCGTGGAGATGTCGATATGGTCATAAAAAATTTGTACTTGGAGCCGAAGATCTATGCCATGATGAGGGACTTTTTGGAGTAAGTCCTTGAAACGAGTCCATGCTTCATAAAGAGATTCATTTTGACGTTGTTGGAACATCAAGATGTCATTCCTAAGCTTAGTAGTTCTCCCCGGTGGGAAAAATTGAGCAAGGAAACGAGTGGCGAGATCATCCCATGTGGTGATGGATCCCGCGGGTAAACGCTCAAGCCATTGACTAGCTTGATCCCGTAGAGAGAATTGGAATAGGCGTAAATGGGTAGTCTCTCTAGTTTCAACACCTAGGTCTATGGAATCTACGATTTTGAGAAAGTCCTTAAGATGTTGGTTTGGATCTTCGAAACGAAGTCCATGGAATGCACATCCGCTTTGCACCAACCGGATGGTGTCGGATCGCAAGGGGGTCACATTGGCTCTGGTGAGCTCAATGGTGTTTCGGTAGCCTTGATTGCTAGGTCAGGAGTACTCTCCTAAGGTTCGGGGCCTAAGGGGTTCTAGTGGTGGGTTTTGTTGTGGTGGGATGACGGGTTCAAAGATGTTACCACCTTCCATGATGTCGGATGGTAAAGAGTTACGAACAAAGGCACGAAGAAATAAGATAGACTAAAGAAGACCTAAAAATAAAAATAAAATCTTACTAGAAAGGAATCTAGCAAGTAGACCTAATAAAAAGAAATCCAAACCTAGACAATAACTATTCCCCGGCAGCGGCGCCAAAAACTTGATGCGTGGGAATCGCACCTTGCTTTACCTCTCGAGGGATCTCGAGAAGCTTACAACCCCCACCAGGCAGTGTACCTGATCGTTGTATTATAGTATAGTGACAAGTACCGGGGGATTGATCGTTCAGCTTGGGAATAGTGTCGCTAGGATTAGAAAGCCTAATTTACTAGTTCTAAAGGTGAGGGATGATTATTTTTGTCTTTTTATATTTTTTTGAAAGCAAGTAAAATCTCGGGTTTTGAAAGAGTGGGCGGAATTAGTTGCTATTCAACTAACCCAAAGCTAATATGCAATCAAATTAAAATACTAAAAATGAAAATAAACTAATTATACTAAGGTTGTGAGCAGTAATTGGAGAAAATGTGTTTACTTAGACTTCATTAATCCCTAGATATCTTTTACACGTTAATTACTTGTTATAATTGCATGGATGACGGATCGTATTCCTTAATACCATTCATGGGGTGGCATACATAACTCCCCAATTTTATGAGCTCTTATCTCCTCCTACACCATGACCCAGCACAACTATAGGGATTGTAAACAGTGGCTCATGCATTAAATACAACCAATAAAGACCTAGTACGCCTCGGTTCATGTTTCTTAAGACGTTCAAGCATGTTACCATTTGGAGATCTGCCAGTTTTCTTAAGCCTAACATATAAAATCATTCATCCAAGAACAAGAATAAACAAGTAATCAACACATAATCAATATCTAGGTTTCATTAGATCTAAGCAAACACAAGAGAGATCTAGCCTAGCATAATTGAATTGAGACAAGAACAAGATATAGACAACCAACACATAGACATATTGATTGAATTAGAAGAATACTTATCTCAATTACAATGCAAGGTATCAAGGGTTTGGAACCCTTGAAAAACCTGTAAAAGATGCACCAAATTCGTCTTTAGGGTTTCCCCAAACCTTCTCTCCTTTTAATGAAAAAACTAGAAAACTATATATAGGAAAACTGGGCTGACGGCGTCAAGACAAACATGTGACGCCGTCACCTCGCCGCCAAATACTTCCTCGGACGGCCTTGATCTTCTTATGACGGCCTGTGTGACGCCGTCACCACCTACGGTATTTTATTCTTGGGACTTTTGACGCCGTCAGGATGGCTTTTGACGCCGTCACCACCTACGGTATTTTATTCTTGCTATCTGATGCCGTCAGGTGTAACTCTTGACGCCGTCACCTAGTACTTCCAGCATGGAAAATTGATACTTTGCCGTTTTCTTCACTTTTATGCTCCAAAAACGTCTAAAATGGCTTCTTTTCCAGAATTCACTCTCCAAGTACCTAAAATCACAAAAGGAACGATTTAGGGCAATATTTGATCAAATAAATTCGGATTCGGGCTTAAATGACCCCCTAAAAACGGATCATTTTTCGCCTCATCAGTTCCATATGGATGACCAACAGTCATATTTAATTTGGAAACATCAATGACATTAAACATGTGTAAAATAGTGTAAGTCATATGTTGACTTGCACCAGAATCAATAATCCAACCAATGTAAATATTATATGTGCTTATATTTGAGTTGTGATTAAAGAATTTGGAGTGAGAAAAGCTAATAACACAATTAGTACCTGCAACATTTGCAGGAATACTATTGTTTCCAGACTTTTCACTGATAAGAGCCATAAGTCTCTGATATTGCTCATCTGTAAAAGAATTAGATGAACTACCAGACTTATCCTTCTGTCCTGAAACAGAAGCATTGCTAGCATTGTTCTGATTAAAACCATTTTTCTTTTGAAAAGTGTGACCATTCATTTTACAATGAGTACATACCAAATTAGGTCTATTAAGCTTTCTGTTATTAGGGAATGAGGTTTTATTAGCAGACCAATTAGAGTTTCTAGGATTAGTCCTAGAAACAAAAGCAGTGTTATCAGACTTAACGGGATTGTGAGTATTAACAGTTCTGTGAGATTCATCCCTGGACAAGGTAGCAAAGGCTCCTTTCACATCAGGGATAGGATCAGTGGTAAGGATTATGCTTCTGATAGGAGCATAAATCTCATCCAAACCCATTAAGAACTGCATCAGTTTTATCAACTTATTATGTGCCTCAAGTTTTTCAGAACCCTCACAAGTACACTCTGGTAAACTGACTAAAGAGTCATATTGTCTCCACAGAGCATTAAACTTGTGATAGTATTCAGAGAGAGTTAAACCAGATTGAGTGAATGAGTGAATTTTATAATGCATATTAAAGATTATAGAAGCATCTTGTTTATCATAAGTTTCTTTTAACTCATCCCACACTTGTTTAGCATTTTTAGAATAAATTTGTCCCATAAACACTTCTTGTGAAGCACAACCAAGAATCCAAGACAAAACCACAGAGTTACATCTATCCCATTGTTCTTGCATAAAACCAATTTCATTAGGCCTTTCAATTTTCCCATTTATAAAACCAAGTTTATTTTTTGTGTGAATTGCTATAGTAATAGCAGCAGACCAAACTTTATAGTTTTCTGGACCTTCCAGCTTAAAATTTATTAGAGGTATTCCATTTGTATCATTACTATGCAAGTACAATGGGTCAAATTGATCAATCTGGTCAGAACCTCCTGAACCAGATGGTCCCTTTTTCTTATCATCATCATCACCAGCCATGATAATAAATCAAAGGGAACAAAAAAGAAACAAAAAACAAGCACACCTTATAACTCCTCAGTCACAGATAAACCCCAACAAACCAATAACACCAACACAAACAATCCCTTAACCTACACTTCGTCTCAGGCAATTCTAGAAAACTAAAAAAAAAAAAAAAAAAAACCTAAAAGAGAGTGTGAGTGGTGTTACAGTGCACGCAATTCCAGCCAGCAAGTTGATCAAGATGATCAAACCAAACAACCAATAAGCAGCGGAAACCAACCAGAACCAAGTACCTGAAAAAAACAAATCAAGAAAGCTGATTAAAACACAGTTATGTGTAAAAAAAACAAATACAAGGATATAACAAGAAACCAATTATAATCAAACAATGCTATATTCCTGAATTAGGATTTGATACAGTAAACCCTAATTTTGATGATAACACAAGAAACTCAAGATTTATGACAAATCTTGAATGAAACACTGATTAACACACGTTAGTCAACACCAAGAACACTCAGAACTAAAAACCCCCAATTTTTAGAAAACCCTAAAAATTGAAAAATATCAATTGACCTTCAATTGATACCCAAAACATGCAATTGAACCACAAACCAATTCAATTACCCTTTGATCTACACAGATCAGACAAGAAATCAAAAAACCCCCAAAATTATCGAAACCCTAATTTTGATAAAAAAAAAAAAAAAACCGATTAAATCAACCTCTTTGTATCAAAGCCAACCTGTCTCTGATACCATGTTAAATTTGTACAAAGAGAAGATCAATACCCAGTTTACCAAACAAAATTTTATTAGTATCAACCCAACCAATCACCCCTTATGGTTGATACATGTAATGAGAGTTTTACAATACAAAAGAAAGAAATAGTTTTACAAGAAATCACTAACAAACTAATACGATGACTGTGTGAAATTGCACACAGTTGTAAACCCTAAAAACTAACTATCTAATGAGGTGAAGAGAAGCTTATATAGCTTTGACAAAGTCAGACTTGTGAACTTATCCACTCAGCAACTTTAGACCTCCATCTTCTAAACATTGTCAACTCCAGTCCCTCAAGCTTAAATCACCAAACCTGAAAAGATAAAACAAGAAACACAAAATACCAAAATTACATAATAAGCCCTTAGCTTATTATTTTCAACAACTATACTGCTCCATATTTATGGTCACTAAATAGTCGTTTTCGAGTTTCACATCAATTTTCTCATAGCGTCAAAAAAAAAAACAAAAAAAAAAAAAAGTGCAATTATTTAACGAAACATAAATAATATATACGTTGATTGGGGTAACCAAGTTCTTGTATAGACAGTAGACTTTTGCTATGTCTATTTTTTGAAAAGTTGTTTTATGTTTAAACCCCACATCGGTAAAAAAGAAGAGCTATTAATAGCTAATATACCATGATGCATATGACTCAACCAGTTTGATACAAGTGCTATGTTGTTGGTTCACATGTTGGTTTCAAGTAATACAAAATCTATATTACTTGTTTCAATTGGAAACCATTAATTGGTACAAGTTATCAACTTTTTTTGTTTTGCTAGATGCAAGAGTTTCTCTTTTCAATTGTATATTTTTTTAATCCGAACTTTTTAAATGTACCCATCATTTTGTATTTGTGTTACTAGGAGATTTATCGGTTTCGTTGATGACAACTTACGTCTTATACAAGCTCCACATTTGTGTTATTGTAAGAAGTTTTTGTAGATAGATAGTTTCTCTTCTGCACATACGCATATTGTTGATACATTGTCTTGTTCGATGTTAAATAACAAAATATTTATTGTTTCATGTAACTTTTTGACTTTTTGGGTCGTACAAGTTTTTGGATAACGGGTCATACTATTGTACATTTGTAGTGAGTAATATACAAACCAGCGGTAATGGCATGACCATTCTTTACCCCTAAAACGCATAACCAAAGGCTCCCAAAGTTTCTATAAAAGTTTCTATTCCGATTGGTCCATTGTACGAAAATGCTATATGAGTTGCATTTTTCCAACGTTGTGTAAGCCTATAGATGGTTCTTAGAGTTGTCGTAAAGTCATTTAGTTGACTACAATGGGTCAAATTATCATAAAAATGGTTTCTAAGGCATTCATGGGTCAACTTTACTTGAATGTATTGATTTGGATAGTGGATATTTGATCTTACGAGATTAATTGTGTTTCTGGTCTTAGTTTGTGTGTCAAAAAGGGTATATGGCTATATGCACAAAGTGGAAGCAATTTGGTTATGTCAAATTGGTATATGAAGGTCTCTTGAGCAACTTATTTTGAAGTCATATGCTTACTTAAAACACTCTTAGTTAAATTTAGTGGAGAGGATATTGGTGTAACTATAATCAATTGGCTTTTTGTTTTGACCAGTTGAACTGGCTGGTATGGAGTTTTGTAAACCCCAATATACAAATCCAACTTAATAAGTCAATGAGAATAAAATAGTTTGAGGAGAGCATTCTATAAAGTTGGGAAGGTGCATTGTATTCACTTGTAGATCAATTCAAGGACATGTCTTCATATGCTTATACTGTTAAATGTTATGGGTGTTAAAGGTCAATTTGTATAAACTTTATGTTTTAGTATTACAAAATGCGCCTTTCTCAGTCATAATATATATAAACTATACAATTCTCAAGTTAAGCTTTGTTGTCTAGCTGTGTAACGTGACCTTTATAAAATTTTCTTTGATATGCTTATTGAAGGATCAGACACAAGCTAGTAAAACATAGTGTCAAGTAGAACATATGAATGTGTAAACTGTTGTGTATATTATATTCATGTATTCACTATGAATAGAAAGAGTTCAATCCTTTAGTGACACTCTGATATTCGAATATTTGGAATGCTAATTTACTAATGTGAAATTCAATCGTCACGATATTTCATTTATGCATCATTTTGTTGTTCGTTATTAGTTTGTTTTAAGTTAATCAAGATTACACTTAAATGGGGGAGGATTGTTGGTGATTTTGCGTCATCAATATGATTTAAGTGTAATGGACTGACTTAGTTGACTAATATGTAATCATCATAAATGTTCAATAACTCAGGGTTTGTGTGGAGTCCACACTTGTATGACATTATTAAGATTATCGCCCTGAATGACGGGGGTCCAGAGGCAGCGCCCCCGGTAGCTGGGTTCCAGGGGCGGCAGCTACTGCCGTATTCAGTTTTTGGTCATACGATCATTCTATTTTCTGGTTCGGTTTTCATAACAACAAAATACACATTCTCGTTTCAAAAATCTGAGTTTTATCCGATTAAAGATTTCGATAGAACCATCGAAATATTTCGATCTGATAGTGTTTACATGACTCTCAAATTACTGTGATCCAATAACTCTAACAATTACTTATCCGGTTTTTGGGGCCGAACAGAAAACATGATCTTTCTCCATCACTTTTTTTTGCTGACGTAGTGACATGGAATTGAAAAAGAAAAGTAAGACACATGTTTAAAAAGAAATTTGTTGAAACTATTTAAACTTGGAATAATAAGATCACTTATGAATCCAAAAAACATCTACGGAAGATTTTATAAAAGTTAACGTGAAACTAGAAAAACATAATACGGCCAAACATAAGATGAAAGGATTACTCAACTATATTACAAACACTAGTCATCTAAGTTACAAGCACTTGAGTAGAAAAAGATATAACTTTGAGTAATTTATAGATACTAATAGCAAGTTAAGCACTAAAGAGTAAAGTAATTAACCTTTTTTACTTATATACCTTGATGGCTTGTTTATACTTTATATATGTGATATATGTATAGGTTTGAAATTGTTAGAATTGAACATTATAACCTTTTTTTTAAGTCATGTCCTGTACATGTATTTAATTTTTCGTTCCAATGGATTTATACATGCATGCATAAGTTTGAACATGTATTTTCTTTTAACAACAATTTACATGTCATTAATAAACACGCTCTAGCAATCAAATGTTACAACAGTTTTGTACTAGCTAGATGTTTGGATCGTTAATCCAATCTAGCCTATCAGGACTTGCTTCACTATTCATATGAAGGACTCAAGAGTTCAAGAGTGGGAAATCATCTTGATCTGTTCGACTAAAGTATTCTTTCGAGGGGTTTTTAAGTCAAAGCAAATTTTATTTCCAGATTTCCATATGCAAGTGGTGTGCATTACCTGTCTAATCAGCTCTTCGTGAAGATGCACAAATTCGTCGAGTCTGCTAAAGAAGTCATGTCCTATTGTCCTGTATTAAAAGCATGCATCAAAAGTATTTCATAAGTGGTACGTCGATTGGGGCTAAGCTTATTCTTATTATCTAAATCCTTTTGTTATCATATAAGTAACGCGACTCATAATTCAAATAACTCAATAAGTGTAAAAGTATACTATTTAAGATGTGAGACTGTAAGAACTTATATAATTATATTGAAATGTGTGAAATTAAGCCAAGTTTTTGGCAAGACTGTACAAGTGGAGGTTTAGAGATGAAGCCGATATGTGGGGAACAAAACTGTGAATCATCTTCATGGTAGGCCCGAAACAAGTACGTTCCTCATCAATAACGACAACAACAACTTAAACTAACAGGATACTCGCGTACTGTCTTTATGCAGACAAACAACATTGCTGATTTAGATTACACATGGGTCGTAATGCCCTGAAGCAACACGTCCTCTTTTTGGGACACTTGTCGACTTTTGTCCAGCAAAAACAAGAAGATCGTAAGATTTTACCACTTCCCGGTGATGTATATTGCATATTTGCATGTGCATGAGGTTATGAGTTACAATGCCATTTGTCATTTACCACCTTAGCCCATATGTTGTATCACATGCCATATATATCCTTCCATTATTAAAGACAATCATTCAGCATGAAACAAAAGCTTCCAAACATGATTTGATTAATTATGATATGATTTAATAGTTTTATAATTAGTTGGTGAATTTCAGGTTGCTAAGCAGCTTCCAAACATGATTTGTGCAATCTTTTGTGAAAACAATTGGTTGTATTAGTAGTCATTGTCTCTATATCCAATCTAATCCTTTATGCCGTCAAAGATTTTCACAAGATCTTTGTTTTTTGGGATTTTCTAACTTGTGTTATATATGGTGGCACAAGTTTTTAATCATTCAACAAACCGAAGTTACTATATTTACATGTT
This sequence comes from Artemisia argyi, assembly GCA_030686995.1. Lineage (NCBI taxonomy): Eukaryota > Viridiplantae > Streptophyta > Magnoliopsida > Asterales > Asteraceae > Artemisia > Artemisia argyi. The sequence continues at coordinate 4,743,035 of CM060692.1, read as the reverse complement.
AGTTGATATTAATCGTTTCCTAAATTTGTGATATTTACCAAACTTATTACAATTTTATATAGAAATAAAATTATTTAAACAAGCAAATATGTTCATTTAATGCATAAACTAGTGCCACCATGGCACAAGTTAGAAAACCACTGTTTTGTAATCATATACACAAAATATTTTCTAGTTGAGATTAGTACAAAATCTTACTACAAACTTTGATAAAACAAACCGATGAAAAGAAAAACTAATCACCTAGGGATTTACTTCTTCCAATTAAAATTCAAGTGCACGCAATTCCAGCCAGCAAGTTGATCAAGATGATCAAACCAAACAACCAATAAGCAGCGGAAACCAACCAGAACCAAGTACCTGAAAAAAACAAATCAAGAAAGCTGATTAAAACACAGTTATGTGTAAAAAAAACAAATACAAGGATATAACAAGAAACCAATTATAATCAAACAATGCTATATTCCTGAATTAGGATTTGATACAGTAAACCCTAATTTTGATGATAACACAAGAAACTCAAGATTTATGACAAATCTTGAATGAAACACTGATTAACACACGTTAGTCAACACCAAGAACACTCAGAACTAAAAACCCCCAATTTTTACAAAATATTTTCTAATCACCTAGGGATTTACTTCTTCCAATTAAAATTCAAGTTTTGTTAATCTACATATTTCGGTTAGATTTATGTTTAGAGATGAACCAATCTTTGATTTCATTCACACCGGTTAGGTTATTTTGATTGGGAGGTGGCGGCTTGAATCTATGGGTTTCAAAACCATGGGGTTTTGATGGATTGATTATGCATGGCTTTGCTGTGCCGATCGGGGTGCTGATCAAGGATCGTTTGTGATGATTTATCCATAACAGTATTGTTAGGGTTTGAACCATTATCCTTGTATCATTATGGTGCGATTTGAAGGAAGTTACTTTCTAGGGTTTTTGCGGTTCAAGAATGGTGCTGCTTTGCTGTTCAAGAATGGTGCGGCCCTGGTTTTTTTCTTTCTTCAGGTTGCCGGTTGGATGATCATGGAATTGCCATTGATTTCATGATTAATCTGTGATCGTGCCCTAGCTGATTGTTGTTTTGGTTGGTTAGGGTTCTTGCGGCTGATTAAGGTTTCTTAATTGTGCTGCTACGGCTTCCTTGACTTGCTTGCAGGTTTAGGATGGTGTGGTTAGTGGTCCGAGGTTGGGGGTGCGGGTCCTCGGTGGTGCATATCTACTTGGACTTGTGGTTCTAATTAGGGTGCTTGTAGGGTGGCTGATGATTTGCTGGGTTGCGGCAATAGTTGGGGTCGTAAGGTTGTAAGTTGACTTGGTTGCTGCTATTGCAGCTGGAAGTTGGTGGTGTACTCGTGGGTCAAACAATGAAGAGTTGAAGACGGAGTCGCTCACCATGGATGTGGTTCTAAGAACCTTGATTATTTACATTTAGTTTGTTTTTTCAATGTAATTTGATTATTTCTGTGTTTAGCAGATAGTGGTAGTTGTTGCGATTAGCAGTAGGTTTGTGCTTTTGTTACATATGTTGAGTCAAATCGCTTATGTAACGGGCTGAGGCATGAGATTCACTCATGTCTATTGTACTTCATAGTTTTTGGCGTAATATATTTACCGGGGTTTTACCCCTTTTACCCAAAAAAATAAAGATACATTTAAAATGTATGGTAGTTGTTTTTCTCACCTTTCTCATTTTAAATTTTTTCTCATTTGATCATAACTTAGCGAACACTACCTATAATTCAAAGTAACATATATTCAACATATTTCTTGTTAAAGAATAACAACAAATCCAAATTTACAAGATTCGAATTTTTTATATATTTCTTGGACCGACCGTTATATTCATCGGATCCAACAAGGATTTATCTCCACGAAGGTATGAGCTCTTTCTTTCTAGTACCATAAAAAGTAAAAACCTATGATATATTCCACATGTCTTTAGTCTTGCTAGCTGGACCACCTTAGAAGCTATCACGTGAGCTTATTGTTTCATTTTTACCATGAAAGGTAAAAACCTAGTATTTTCACCCTAAGACCGTCTCTAATATTGCGGACTTTTATCAAGTTCGTAATCGTGTCATGCATGTTATGTCCTCGCATCAACTTCTAATAACAACAATTTGATGAGTTTACATCTCTGATGGTATGGTATGAATTTTGTCAGGTCGATCACTCGATCCATATACCGTTTTAACATTACCTAACTAGTTGATATGGTAGCTCGACATACTAGTCTTGCTAGGTGGACCACCTTAGAAGCTAACACGTGGACTCACTTTTTCATTTATACCATAAACTTTACACCCTATATATACTTCACAAGTAACACATTACATTTGTACACTTTCACTCATCTCCTTAACCATCATAACTCTTGGTATATTAGTGTAACATCTCAGCGTTGCATCACTGTTAATCTATTATTATCATTATATTAGCGTTGCATCACAATTATCCGTTACATCAACGTTACAACGCTATCAATATTCTACTGTCGTTATAGATCGTTACATCATTATTCATCAGTATTACACCGCTGTCATGGAGGCATCATTTTGCATCTTAGCAAACTTTCCCATAAAACCAATATCACACGTTAAAAGACCACCATGTATTACAAGCACAATACAAATAAAACGTTACACAAATATATCATCACCACCATCAAAGTTACTAGACATAAAAAAGTTACCAGAGTTAACCACTGTTAATCCACCTTTACTTAACCCACTTCAAAAGCTAGCAGCTTCAGCTCTAGACATGTTCGAACTATCACTAATGGAGGTAGAAAAAAAACGTAAGTTACCTAAACCGGTTGACCCGGCGGTTCTACTTGTGGGAAATTTCGCACCGGTTCATGAGTGTCCGGTTCAGCATGGGCTTGAAGTAGTTGGTGAAATACCGGTCGAGTTAAGTGGGGTCTACTTAAGAAATGGCGCCAACCCTTATTTTAAGCCAAAAGGTGGTCACCATTTTTTTGATGGTGATGGAATGATACATGCCGTTAAGCTAGGCCCGAATAATACAACTAGCTACTCTAGCCGGTTTATTATAACAAACCGGCTAGAGCAGGAAGTGTTATTGGGCCGAGGTTGTTTTCCAAAGCCGATAGGTGAGCTGCATGGCCACCTTGGCTTGGCACGTCTAGCGTTGTTTTACGCTAGAGGTTTAGCCGGCTTGTTAGACACGTCTCATGGGATAGGCGTGGCTAATGCCGGCTTGGTTTATTTTAATGGACGTTTGTTAGCGATGTCCGAGGATGATTTACCTTATAGTGTTAGGATAGAAAGTGATGGTGATCTTGTGACACGTGGACGTTTTGATTATGATGGACAAGTTAAATGTCCGTTAATTGCGCATCCGAAAGTGGACCCTGTCACTGGTGAACTTTTTTCGTTGAGTTACGATGTTGTCAAGAATCCCTACCTTAAATTCTTTAGGTTTGAGAAAAATGGTCACAAGTCACGTGAGGTGTCTATTTCACTAGACCAACCAACAATGATACATGACTTTGCGATCACGCAAAGTCACGTGATCATTCCTGATCACCAAGTGGTGTTCAAGTTATCCGAAATGGTACGGGGCAAGTCACCTGTGGTACTTGACCAAAATAAGGTGTCAAGATATGGTGTTTTATCCAAATCCGCTATAGACGGGTCAAGTATCCAGTGGATCGACGTACCAGATTGTTTTTGTTTCCATTTATGGAATGCATGGGAAGACGATGATATAAATGGTGATAATATTATTGTAGTAATAGGGTCATGCATGACTCCACCCGATGCAATCTTTAACGAAAGTGAAGACGAAAACGACCCACCTCTTGGGAGTGAACTAACCGAAATTCGGTTGAACATGACAACAGGCAAGTCGACACGACGTGTTATTGTGTCAGGGATGAATTTGGATGGGGGAACAATAAATAAAAAACTACTTGGACGTAAGACACGCTATGTGTACTTGGCGATAGCTGAACCCTGGCCAAAATGCAGTGGTATGGCCAAGGTTGACTTGGTGACAGGACATGTCACCAAGTTTTACTATGGGAACGAACGGTTTGGAGGTGAACCGTGTTTTGTTCCCGTAGGAAACGGCGAGAAGGAAGATGAAGGGTATATATTGAGTTATGTTAGAGACGAAGATATAGATAGGTCGGATTTAGTTATAGTTGATGCTTTAAGTATGAAGCAAACAAGTGTAGTGAAATTACCTAGTAGAGTTCCATATGGTTTTCATGGTACCTTTGTTAGTTCTCAGGATTTAGCTAATCAATATTGATATGTGCTTATATTGTCTTACTTCATGGTACCATACAATCTTAACTTTAATACATACATTTGTGTAAACATTTATTCGTACAGCAAAATGGATACATTTTGAAGAACATATTCAAAAGAAGAGATGCAAAAATCCTTATAAATAGTATCTTGAACATCATACATATAGAAACTGACACTATTGAAGAGGCTTGAATTTGCATAACGCTAAGTGTAAATGATATCAAATATTATTTCGGATATGCACAGTTTGTTATCACTATATTACTCCGTGTCACTAAATAGCAGTTTTTGAGTTTAGTATCAATTTTCTCATAGCGTCAAGAAAAAAGAGTGCAATGTATTATCGAAACATAATAATACTTGATTGGGGCAAGAAAGTTCTTTTGTAGAACTTTTGCCATGTTTATTCTATAAAAAGTTGTTTTATATTTAAATCCCACATCGGTCTAAGGGTAAAGCTTTTAATTGCTTAGATACCATGGTGCATATAATTCAAACATTTTGATATTAGTGCTATGTTTTTGATTCTAACATTGATTCTAACATTGGTTTCTAGTAAAATAAATAAAATAAATCAAAAACTCCAGAACAGAATTTTCTGACCCTATAAATATTGGATCATTTCACATATTTTTCTCACCTTTTTGCACTATAAACTTTCTGATCCAACCTCCATTTCTAGATCTAAAATCCTTTGATCATATAATTCATAAGTCTTTGTTTCCAAGTGATCCAAAGCTTCATCCATTCAAGTGCAAGAAGAAGAACACTCCTCTACATCAATCTAATTGTAGTAGTGTTGTGATTAGCTAGTTTCATATTGTAGTAGTGTTAGATCTTTGTAAAAGTGTTGTGTGAATTCGTTGTTTGTAGAAACTAGGTGTGTTGTAAAGTAGTTTAGTAGTTGTGATGTAGTTGTGCTTAGAAGAAGGTGTGAAGTTGACAAGGTGTGAAGAAGGTGTGAAGTCTTGAAGAAGTTGTGAAGGTGTGAAGAAGGTGTGAAGTTGTGAAGAAGTTGTGAGATTGGTTCTAGCTACGATTAGAACTCGACATTTAGCTTAGTGTCGTTAACTCGTGTAAGCCAAGGTGTGTAAGGTTTCTCCACCATAAGGAGTTTGTTGACATAGTGAAGAAAACTCTCGAGTGTGGTACTCGGGGAGTGGAGTAGGGCAAGGAAGGTGTCCTTGTAGCTGAACCACTATAAATTCGCATGTTGTGGTTTGATCTTTCTAACTATATCTTTTCTTCATTACATTTCAATAGTTTCATTATTAGATTTGAATTGCTTATATTGGTTGTCACTTGAATTCACTTGAGATCGAATCGAAAGTTTTTAATAAGCTACAAAATATTTTGGTAATAAATTTAAAAAGAACGTAAAACTATTCAACCCCCCTTCTGGTTTTCCACAATTGGTATCAGAGCGCCACGTCTAGCAAGATCTTTAAAATATATTGTATTTTAAAACTTGTAACGATCTATGGAATCTGAAAAATATTTAGAAGGGCAATCTATGCAAAGACCACCACTATTTGAAAGTGATGGATTTTTATATTGGAAAAAGCGATTCGAAACTTATGTGAAGTCAAAAGATCTAGATCTTTGGCATGTTATTACTAATATTGATTTTTTTACCTATTCAAAATAACCCCGAAACAAAGAAAGATGAAATCGTACCTTTTGAAAAACAAAATGATGATTTAAAAAGAAAACTTGCTACCACGTAAAGAGTACGAAAGGATCTTTATGTGTGAAACCGCAAAAGAAATTTGGAACTCTTTACTAATAACTCACCAAGGTAATAGTCAAGTCAAAGACAATAAGATAGATCTACTTGTTCAACAATATGAGCAATTCACGATTCCGGAAGAGGAATCAATTGATAATGTTTTTGCTAGATTTAGCACTATCATCACAAGTTTAAAAGCACTTGATGAGAATTTTTCTAGTAAGAATTTTGTTAGGAAGTTTCTTAGGGCTCTTCATCCAAAATGGCGAGCTAAAGTGACGGCTATTGAAGAATCAAAGAATTTGTCAACATTGCAACTTGATGAATTAATTGGAAATCTAAAAGTTTACGAAGTTATTATTAAGAAGGATTCCGAAATGGTCAAAGAAAAATGAGAGCAAAGCAAGTCAATCGCCTTGAAAGCTAGAAAGGAATCTAGTATCGAAGATAGCTCATCTTCCGAAAGTGATGACGAAGAATACGCCATGGCCGTAAGAGATTTCAAGAAATTCTTCAAAAGGCGAGGAAGATTCATAAGACAACCGCATGATGAAAAGAAAACATTTCAAAAGAGTAAGGATGACAAGAACAACAAGATTGAAAAGAAATGTTTCAATTGTGGTGATCCAAATCACCTCATTGGAAAATGTCCAATGATGACAAGAGATCAAAATCAAAGAGCTTTTGTTGGAGGCGCTTGGAGTGATAGTGATGAAGATGAGAAAGAAACGACAAAAGAAGAGAAGTGTCTTATGGCGAATACATCAAATGAGGTACGTTCCAAAACCGAATATTTTAGTGATGAAAGCTTATCATTAGATGAAAAAGATCTAGATAATGAATATAATAGGCTATGCAAATTAGGACAACTAGTAATGGCCAAAAACAAATCACTAAAATACATAAACAATCAATTGGAAAATGAAGTACTAGAACTAAAAATTAAAATGCATCAACTTGAAAAAGGTAAAGAAATTTTTGAAGAATGTAAATCATGTCAAGAGCTTAAAGGTGAAAACGAAATACTTAGGGAAGAAATTCGCAAACTTGATAAATTTGAAAATAGTAGTCACTCACTTAGTAAAATAATAAGTATTCAAAGAACATCCGGAGATAAAACCGGTTTAGGATATAATTCAAATGAAGCTTCAACAAGTGATATTAAAAAAGTCAAATTCGAAAATGAACCTAATGAACAAAAATCTCTAAAATCTAATCCTAAGTATATACTTATTAATGATAGAAAAATACCTCTTGCCAACAATGAAGAAGTAAAAGTTTTCTATAAACCGTCTTTAAAAAATGAGGCAGGATCTTCTAAACCTAAGACAAGATCTAAAACACCACCACCTAGAAAACCAAATAATCCTAATCCTAGGTCTAAAACACCTTGATATGGCGAAAAATGAACCACTTTTAGGGGGTAATTTAAGCCCGAAATTGAATTTATTTGATCAAATATTGCCCTAAATCGTTCCTTTTGTGATTTTAGGTACTTTGGGAGAGAAATCTAGAAAAGGAAGCAGTTCGGACGTTTTTGGAGCATAAAAGTGAAGAAAACGCCAAAGTCTTAATTTTCCTTGCTGGGAACAGTAGGTAACGGCGTCAAGAGTAACATCCTGACGGCGTCAAGAGTAATTTCCATGACGATCCAGAACAGATTTGACGGCGTCACAAGGAAGGGCGTCAAGAGGAAAATGCATGACGGCCTGGAAATGCATAACACATGACGGCGTCAGAAGTAGATCAAGGCAGTCCGAGAATTATTTTGGCGGCGAGGTTACGGCGTCACCTATTTGGTCTTGACGCCGTCAGACCCTATTTCCTATATATAGTTTTCTAATTTTCACATTTAAAAAGAGAGAAGTTTTGGAGAAACCCTAAGTACGAACTTGGTGCGAATTTTACAAGTTTTTCAAGGGTTCTAAGCCCTTGATACCTTTCATGTGTAATTGAGATAAGTATTCTTTTAATTCAATCAATATGTCTATGTGTTGGTTGTCTATATCTTGTTCTTGTCTTAATTCCATCATGCTAGGCTAGATCTATCTTGTGTTTGCTTGGATCTAATGAAACCTAGATGTTAATTATATGTTGATTACTTGTTTATAGTTTGTTTTGGATGAATGAATTTATATGTTAGGCGTCAGAAAACTGGCAGATCTCCAAATGGTAACATGCTTGAACGTCTTAGGAAACATGAACCGATGTGCACTAGGTCTTTATTGGTTGTATTTAATGCATGAGCCACTGTTTATAATCCCTATGGTTGTGCTGGGCATGGTATAGGAGGAGATAAGAGCTCATAGAATTGGGGAGTTAAGTGCGCCACCCCATGAATGGTATTAAGGAATACAATCCGTCATCCATGCAACTATAACAAGTAATTAACGTGTAAAAGATGTCTAGGGAGTAGTGAAATCTAAGTAAACACATTTTCTCCACTTATTGCTCACAACCTTAGTATAATTTAGTTTAATTTCATTTTTAGTATTTTATTTTGATTGCATCTTAGTATTGGGTTAGTTGACTAGCAACTAATTCCGCCTAAATCCTTCAAACCCGAGAATTTTAATTGCTTTCTAAAAAAATAAAAAAATACAAAAATAATCATCTCTCATCTTTAGAACTAGTATTTAGGTTTTCTAATCCTAGCGACACTATTCCTAGCTGAATGATCAATCCCCCGGTACTTGTCACTATATTATACTACAACGATCAGGTACACTGCCTGGTGGGGGTTGTAAGCTTCTCAAGATCCCTTGAGAGGTAAAGCCTGGTGTGATTCCCACGCATCAAGTTTTTGGCGCCGCTGCCGGGGAATAGTTATTGTCTAGGTTAGAATTTCTTTTTATTAGGTCTACTTGCTAGACTCCTTTCTAGTAAGATTTTATTTTTATTTTTAGGATTTCTTTAGTCTATCTTTTTCTTTGTGTGTTTGTTCGTAATTTCCATTGACTCTTCCGTTCACCATTATGGAGTACGCGAATCCACCAGACCACCAACCACAAAGGCCAGTCTACCCTATTGACATCTCAAATTTCAAACAATATCGAGATGAACCCATATATGATGCATGGACTCGTTTTAGAAATTTACTCCGAAAATTCCCTCATCATAGTTTCACTTTAGCATTCCTAACCCGAACCTTTTACTATCGTGTTGGCCAATATGACCAAATGCGCATTGAGGATTTTGCCAATGGGGACTTTAGGGAATTAAGTGCTGAAGAAGCATGGGATACCATAGAAGATTGTGCCCAATATTATTATAGGGTAGACAACCCAACAAACGTTAGTACAAGTCAATTGAATATAAATTTCCAGGATCACGAAACAAGTTTGTTTGGGGATGAGATACCTAAGTGGTTGTCATGTAATGCCATAGTACAAGCTGAACACATAGGTGAGCTGGATGTGATGGAGGATTTAGCCGAACATGATCACATTGATCAAAAAGACCTAGGTCCTATGATCGATGATGATGAATCTCAAGAAACATATGATGAATCTCTTGGGCAATTTGTATATAGCAGTCAGAATATTGAGGATGATCCATATGATTCGGACATAGAAGTTGAGATGCCTAAAGAAGTACGTGAGATACTTGGGAAAATGTTAGGGTTAGATAATAATGAAACACATGTTGTGGATATAGGTGATCTTGACACAAGGAATGATGAGGTAAATAACACAAACCTACAAAGTACCCCACAACTCCCATCATCACTTGAGGCACACACACCTCCCTTGACTTACCCGAAAAAAGTAGAAGAGACTATAGGAACCCCAGTAGAGGTAGAATATTTGAACCAAACACAACTAGAGGATATAGGTTTGAATATTTATAATGATAACCTTACTCTTAGTTCTTGGGAAGTTCCTAGTTTTGATGAACCGGAGCCTCAACCAAAACCGTTACCTAATCTTCCATCATTGGATGAAAATTTAGGAATTAAATTAGGTTCCGATCCACCCATCAAACCATATAGTCCGGGTAGTCTTAGGACAAAGGTAGTAGACTCTAAGCCTTGCAGAGAGGAAGCTGACATAGGAGTGGAACATGACCTTACATACTTACATCACCCATTCATGATTGATCATAAGAAACATTATGGGTTTAAACCGGGTTTATTAGGTCAAGATGGATCCCCAACTAGTAATCTCTTGAAGTTGATTGAAAATGATCCCTTTCTAGGAGAAAATCTTGATCCACCCATTAATCCGATTGAACTTGTTAAGGTTATGATGATAGGAGCGCACTCCTTTGAGCATATAATTCATCCACCACTCTTTCCTCACGTGGCATATTTCCACCCTAAGGGTGTGTATCGCTACTTTCACCCGCACTTAATTCAAAGTGTAGGGAAAACCTCCCTTATTTCCGTTAAATAAGGGTAGAGTCAGGCTCGTGACTCGAACAAAAACAAGCGCTTATTGGGAGGCAACCCAAGCTTTATCTGTTTGTTTGTTTGTTATTTGCTTCCGTATGCATGTTTTATTTTTATTGTTGGTAGATCATGTTTCTCAATTAAATAGTGGAAATACTTTACTTTGTTGTTTTGGCCTAGTCTTAACTCCACCTAAAAGTATTTTTGCAAAAGATAAGTGTAAGGGGAAACCCCAAATATGTTTTTAAGAAACAAACCGATCATGATTCTCCACAATATTAAATGAACATGTATATTCGTATTTGTTAGAGTCAAATGCTTGTATTGAGTCATAATGAAGTTTTGCAGGATTTTCCAGGAAGTAGGACCAAGTTTTTCCAGAAATTTTCCGGAAACTTAACATAAAAATTTCTGCAGGTCAATCCTGACGGCGTCAAGAGTTAACTCTTGACGGCGTCACGTGTAAAAATCTGGAAATTTTACCAGTTTTGTTTTTCTAACGGAGTCTTATGGTTTTTGTGAATTATTAAGTTTTATAATCTCCAGGAATCTGCAAACTTCATTCCACAAGCATTATATCTTATCTTGTTTTCTAGGATTTAGTAACTTATATAGGATGCCGCCGATTTTACGCAAGGTTGTTTTGTCTATTTTCTCAGGATTTACAGGTTATGTATGACAAGAAGATGATTTACATTCTGGAAGGGAAGCTTTGATTGTTCATTTTCTTGGAGGAAGATTTAACCTGGCCACCTTATTATCCATACCGAGCGAATCAGGGGAGTATTTGATTTCATTCTTTTTACTTTTTAACTTTTACATTCTTTACTTGAACATTGGGGACAATGTTCATCTTAAGTGTAAGGGGAGGGTAAAAAGATGATACCTTACATATGCACTTTCACTTGAGTTTGTTTTGTTTAATGGTAGATGTGTAATAAAACTATGAGAAATATTTGTTAGTGCAATTTTAGCGCCAAATTTAAATTTTTTTACAACATTTAGGAGTGAAACTTTAGCCATAGCAAGCGTCTCATGGATAGGAGATTGTATGACTAGCACATAACCGTATATTCAGAAAAATTTTCCACCCAAATATGTGAGGTTCACCTTTAGATTTGATAGGAAAAGCATTTACTATTAGTGCTTATGAGTGTACCGGTAGCATTTAGATTCTAGAACTTGCGTTAGTGATGCATCCCGAGACTGCTAGTGAGACTACATTCGTGTAATAGGATTTACTACATGATAAGAGGCATTAGGATCACCCTTGTGTTAAACCCGTATTATAATTACTTGACCATTTAAGTCATATTACTTGGCTAGTTAAGTCAACTAATTTTTCCCACACCCTTAGCTTTGTACTCATTTTTTGTACACGAAACCCCTAGTACACCCCTCCGAGCCTATCTTTTCGTTTCTAACTTTAAGCATTTTACTTAAAGGAAGAATTTGTTACACCCCACTTAAATGTACACCCAAATCGCCTTAGCCTTCCGTGTATGCGCTCATTTTTAGTGCATTATTGTTATTTGTTGAACCCTAAGTTAACTATCTAATTGATTACATGGTTGCTAAGTCGAGTCATCTCCTTGTACATATTGTTTTGGGACGATTGGGACTCATGGGTAAGTACTTATTTTATGGAGTAATGGGGAAGAACATAATATTATTACCCCCATATGTGCGTTAATCTTAAAAGTGCTCCAAGTGTTTTGATTATCTTAATTCGAGTCATTAGAATAGTTGATTGTAAAGTATGTAAAGATTCAAGTGTAAGGGGAATGTTCATCCCCTATGATGTATTATTTTGGATGGTAGGGTAAGAGTGTATGCAAAAAAAAAAAAAAAAAAAAAAAATCAAAAAAATCAAAAAAAAAAAAAACAAGAAAAAAAGAAAAGAAAAAAATAGAAAAAGAAAAAGAGAAAAACATACGGACTACCATCCCTTTTCATTCTATGTTCATTTTTATGTTTTTGTTATTTTTCATTTATTAGCTTAAGTCGAGCCTAGTCTTGGCTTAGCAACGTCATATTGTACATGTAATTGACCAAGATTTTTAACTCGCCACCAGTAAAAACTTCCTTTATCCAACAAAACCGTGTATTTCATATCCCTACACCTAACGTTACAACCCTTTAAAAGACCTCTTTGATAGTTTATCCTAGGTGCTTACGCAATGTGGTGGAGGTTTGATCCTTTCCCAAGCCTATGGTAATCTATTTTGCTATGACAGGTAGTGAGAGATATCTTCCGTTTCCATATTGTAATTTACACTTTATTACACCCGAGAGATGTGAGTATCTAAACACTATTTGTGAGGTGCTAGTGTATGACCTCCGTGCTTGTCTATTGGTCTTTAGTGGAACGATTATTTGTTGTAATTACTTTTATATTAGTGTTAAATGACCCCTAACTTGTATTTTGAGTAGAATAAAAGCGCATTTGCTTGAGGACAAGCAAATCTCAAGTGTAAGGGTATATGATGAGGCGAAAAATGAACCACTTTTAGGGGGTCATTTAAACCCGTAATTGAATTTATTTGATCAAATATTGCCCTAAATCGTTCCTTTTGTGATTTTAGGTACTTTGGGAGAGAAATCTGGAAAAAGAAGCAATTCGGACGTTTTTGGAGCATAAAAGTGAAGAAAACGCCAAAGTCTTAATTTTCCTTGCTGGGAACAGTAGGTGACGGCGTCAAGAGTAACATCCTGACGGCGTCAAGAGTAATTTCCATGACGATCCAGAACAGATTTGACGGTGTCACAAGGAAGGGCGTCAAGAGGAAAATGCATGACGGCCTGGAAATGCATAACACATGACGGCGTCAGAAGTAGATCACGGCAGTCCGAGAATTCTTTTGGCGGCGAGGTGACGGCGTCACCTATTTGGTCTTGACGCTGTCAGACCCTATTTCCTATATATAGTTTTCTAATTTTCACATTTAAAAAGAGAGAAGTTTTGGAGAAACCCTAAGTACGAACTTGGTGAGAATTTTACAGGTTTTTCAAGGGTTCTAAGCCCTTGATACCTTTCATGTGTAATTGAGATAAGTATTCTTTTAATTCAATCAATATGTCTATGTGTTGGTTGTCTATATCTTGTTCTTGTCTTAATTCAATCATGCTAGGTTAGATCTATCTTGTGTTTGCTTGGATCTAATGAAACCTAGATGTTAATTATATGTTGATTACTTGTTTATAGTTTGTTTTGGATGAATGAATTTATATGTTAGGCTTAAGAAAACTGGCAGATCTCCAAATGGTAACATGCTTGAACGTCTTAGGAAATATGAACCGATGTGCACTAGGTCTTTATTGGTTGTATTTAATGCATGAGCCACTGTTTATAATCCCTATGGTTGTGCTGGGCACGGTATAGGAGGAGATAAGTGCTCATAGAATTGGGGAGTTAAGTGCGCCACCCCATGAATGGTATTAAGGAATACAATCCGTCATCCATGCAACTATAACAAGTAATTAACGTGTAAAAGATGTCTAGGGAGTAGTGAAATCTAAGTAAACACATTTTCTCCACTTATTGCTCACAACCTTAGTATAATTTAGTTTAATTTCATTTTTAGTATTTTATTTTGATTGCATCTTAGTATTGGGTTAGTTGACTAGCAACTAATTCCGCCAAAATCCTTCAAACCCGAGAATTTTAATTGCTTTCAAAAAAAATAAAAAAATACAAAAATAATCATCTCTCATCTTTAGAACTAGTATTTAGGTTTTCTAATCCTAGCGACACTATTCCTAGCTGAACGATCAATCCCCCGGTACTTGTCACTATACTATACTACAACGATCAGGTACACTGCCTGGTGGGGGTTGTAAGCTTCTCAAGATCCCTTGAGAGGTAAAGCCTGGTGCGATTCCCACGCATCACACCTCAACCAAGAAGAAACCAAAATAGGCAAAACTATAATAACAATAGTAATCAAATGTGGAACTACCAACAAAGCTACAATCCTTGGGGTATACTACCACCTTTATGCATCCTAGTCAAATGTTAAACATGTTTGGACCAAACAATTTTGGACCAAAGAAACAATGGGGATCAAATGGCTAGATGAACATTCCTTGAGGCAATCTTGAAGTTTCTCTCAACATAGACTTTTTCAAAGTCTATATGTCATCTTGATAATTTTGAAGATTTTTTGAAGACCACCGGGTACGCCATTCTTTCATAACTCATTGCCATGCTTAGATAAATATGCGTTATTTGATTACATTGTTTGCATAGATATATCTTGCTATTTCTCTCTAATTGTTTGATCATATATATATATACTTATATATATATACTCCTATACTTAGTATATCAAATATATATATATATATATATATATATATATATATATATATATATATATATATATATATATATATATATATATATACTAGATGTCGAAGCCCGCCCAAGGGGCGGGCATGACTTATAATTATAATTTTTATGGTGTCAATTACCAGAAAATTATTTTTAAGGAAGTCGATTTTATTTAATTTTGTTATACTATTAGTTTACGCTTAAAAAAAATTAAGAAAAGGGGAGCTTGATGTACGTTTTATTTGTTTTTTTGTATTTAAAAAAAAGAAATTTTGTTTTGTTATTTTTAATTTTTTAGTAATTTTATGGTGTTAGTTAACTGAAATTTATTTTTAAAGACGTCGATTTTTTTTTTTTTTTTTTTTTTTTTTTTTTTTTTTTTTTTTTTTTTTTTTTTTTGGTTATGGCATTAGTTTACATTCAAATTTTTTTAAGAAAAGACGAGCTTGACGTACATTTTTTCCAAGAAAAAAATTTGTTTTGTTATTTTTAAATTTTTAGTATTATGTAGTATTTTTTCCTATCTTTGTAAGGGAATGTTAAATCGATCTTTTATGGTTTGAAACGATAGTAGTTGTTTTTATGCACCGGTTCACTGGGTTACCGGTTCAACTTATTAAACCGCCGGTCGAACCGATTCTACACTTATATATAGACACAAATTGGATTAAGATCTGCCTTTGGATCATCTTACATTTAGACATTAAGACGGTCAAACGTGGATTGAAGAATTTAAAATTTTAATTGTACTGGCATACACTATGTGAATTATCCATCACAAAATGTGTCCTGTTTTAGTATTTTGTACATACGATACTTAGTTTTCATATTATTTGTTGTAGTCCATATAACTGATATACATATCTTAGGTTCATTTATTTAAAACAAATAACAAACCAAAAACCTTTTTGCTTTCTCCTTTCTGCCTAAACAAACAAACCAAGCGTGACCCCTTTTAAATGAAATAAAACCATTTTACAAAACCAACATTGACCCTTTTGTTTCCTTAAACCCAACACAAAACAAAAATCCATTTTTATTTCTTTCTTCTTCTTGTTCGAGTAGTCAAGCAACCCAAACTCCATTTTCTTTCTTTCTTTTCTTGCGTCAACCCAAACAACCAAACCAAAATTTGTTTTTATTTTCTTTCTTTCTTCTTCTACTCAACCAAAACCACCATTTTTCTTTTGCTCTTTTCTTTCTTTGAGTCGACCCACACCCAAAAACCAAACCAAACTAAACTTGACCCATTTTGACTTAAAAAACCCAACCCAAAACATTTTATGTTTTCTTTGTGTCGACCCAAGTACAAAACCAACCCAAGTATAGTTTTCTCTTTTCTTCCTTCTTCCTTGTCCTCGCTGCTACTGTGTCACGATCGAAACCCACAAACACCACACGACCACACCTTCAACACACCACCCTCACCACCTTTCTTAAACCCTAAACCACACAAACACCACCTCATCACCATTACATCACCACCTCGTCATCTTAATCACCAAGCAACACCTCACAACCCTCCACACCACCCTAGCTACTACCGTAGCTCTTCTTACTCACCCATAGCCACCCTTAGTCACCTTCACATCATCATGCCACCACACCACCCATTCCTTGGGCACCACTCCAAAACCCTCCTATAAATACCCCTCGACACCACCCCATTCTAAACCATCCTACTCTAATTTCTTCACCACCTCACTTCTCTAAAAACTTGGTCCGACACACAGTTTCAGACTTCAAAAGACAAGTCTCGGCATCATGCCATTGTGATAATTTCATATAATTAAACAATAGCTAGATCATGCCATGTTTCCATCTCCAAATTTTTTAACATGTTTTCCACCAATCTATCATAAAGCAAAAAAATAAAAATCAACTTTTTTATTTAAATAAAACTTTCGCTAAAAAAATCACACCCATAATTCAACTTTTTACCTCATGACTCTTTTTTTGAGATTGAAAAATTTTACTCAGAACTTATATTGCACCGTAATCATGGTTTACTAAGACAAATGCCATCTTCTTCTCCCATACATGGCAGCTTTCTCCTCTTCCTAAAATAAATTGTCATATACACAAGTGAACTCATAATATTTAACATTTCAAAAATAAGCAATGCGAAGGTGGTTGAACCACATGCAAAAAATAAACCCTTGATCAGTAGATGACGAAGGTATAATTAAACGGGTATAAAATAAACCCTTAAACATGAGTATGCTACTATTCTTATGGTTTTGCTATGATTATTCACATAAATTATTACAGCCCTCTATGATAATTAAGAAGACAGAAATATAGCTATGATTTTAAAGAGGATGTAATACGTTCCAGTTATTTGGATGATTGAGATAAATTCAGTAATATTCACTTTTCCTTACCCTGAACATAAATACAGTAAAATTATTGTTTTCTACATAATTGAAATATTCGAAATACTGACCCTTTTGAGTTTCATTAACCAGTTCAGCAGTCAAGGATTCATCGGTGTTTCTCTGAGTGTCTTCAATAGTCCCAGTAGATACTTGTTTCAACTGAAGGATGCATATGTTCATTTCTGTTATACTCAAGTTGTTTGGGTTTTTCACAGTGACAGGAAATCTATAACATGTCTAAAGGGGTCGAAAAGAAATGAACAAATTGAATATAAAACAAAAAGATAAAGGAAACTACTCACCGGGTTTTGACATAAATTAAATGGTAAAATTTCGTCTCCAACATAAGTCACTATAATTGGTTGTATATCGCTGTTCCAAACACCCATATAATGCAAGTTACTTCATATAATGTTAGTTAAAAGACCAACCATTTTCTAATTTCAATTCCAACAATAAACCACTATCGTATCATACTTGAACATGTATGTCTGAATGTATGATAAAAACAGTGGCTTGATGCGAAAAATGAAAAGTAAGCAGTATCTTTAGTCGAACTTGAATCAATTTAAATGTGATACCTCTAATAAGAAGGGTTCCACATGTTGTTGCTGGCCCAAAATGACCCTGCAGATATGTAAAAAGGATGAGTTTCATGTCAGCTCAAGATGGAATTTTCATTAAAAAAAAATTAAAAATGTTCTCAGCTTTCAATGAAATCACTTCGTTTTGATAGTTACTTTTCTCCCAAAGTAATATATAGATATTAGTAAGTAGGATTCTTTTTGCCGACTTTTATGTTTGTTTTGGGAAAGAAAAAAATATTTGATGACTTAATGATCAACTTCAAGTTGAATGATATAACAGTAATTCGCTGTCAATCAATCCAGTTCACGCATCAATTCAACATAAGATGCAACTCCACAACTGATTAAGTCCCTTAGGTCCCTTCATCAGTAAAGATATACACTGCAACATCGACAAAGAGTCAATGAAAAGTCAGACGATATGTATGCCGAAAGAAACATCGGCAAAGAGTCTATGAATAACTTGACTAACCATGACACAGTTGGTGTCTGCAATTTGCATTTTCATGTAAAATGGCAGTACTTGTACCCGCTATATCTTTTGTATCTAGAATACCGAACTATTAAATAACTCCAATACAATATTAAACATGGACATTAAACCTTTTCTTATTGATTTTCAAAATGAAAAGAACCACACCTTGAGTTACCGGTTCAGCAATGCTCGGTTAGAAAACCTTCCAGTTGGCAGACAAAACCAAGCCCACCAAGAAAAACATCAAGTAATAATGATCAAAATACACTTCAGAACTCAACCTGCTTTTCCTAAGTTATACACGTGATCCCTGGTTGTTAACTAATAATATTGGGACACTTAAGACTCCATTGCTTCCTCAGCTAGTGTGCTATGCCATACAGTCGAGTGAATTAAAAGCCTAAGACCAAAGTGGATTCAAACAATGGATAAATAAAACGGAGACTGAGACCCATTATCTGAAAGACCAAAGGGCGCACGCATATCATTTAACTAACAGTTTATTCATCCTAACACTCTCTAGATTGACAGCTTGTTCATCTCTTCCTCTTAGCCTTACTGCATTAACATAAATGCCGTGCCAACATGTGGCCATCCTCACACGTTTGGCGATTTCAGTGACATACCTCATAACCAAGAACCTCATTCTAACGGTTAAAATAGGTAGCCAAATAAAGGAATAGCCCAAAACTACAAAAAAAATCATTGTTTTAAAAGCATTCAGAAGATAACATGTTCCAAACAACGTCACAGACATAACTGCACATGATGGCAAAGCCACAACAACGGCCATGGCTGCATTTACATAACTGCCATGGCAAGATACGGCCACCCACACACGTGACGCAATCTCGGTGTTCAGGGGCTCTTTGTGAATCCGAAGCACCTATAACAGAAGTAACAGAATAGGTGAGTCGAGAGATAACATAAACATACCCCGAACACGTTGGTATGAAAATCTGCAAATACCTTGGAATGCCTGGCACCTTGTCCTTTTGCCCGCACCGGATCTGTTAAAGCGGCCAGATGTTTTTTTTTTTTTTTTTTTTTTTTTTTTTTTTTTTTTTTTTTTCCCAATAAATGTTCATTAAGACATAGTTTATTGATAGAAAAACACTTCCAATAATTTATGTAAACATACAAAGCAATAACTGCAACCTCAAATTCGGCACCACATCCAATGCTGATGGTTTTGGGCTGAATCCTTTCCAGATGATGCTTTCACTGCATGATCAATCAATGTATGAGATGGGGAACAATAGGAGTCGTTACGTATTATACATAAGGAGGGGTCAGTTGATTACCAGATGTTGGTAGCTATGAACAGTGAGATTCCACAGCCTAGACCATATACTTTTTGGAGAAGTTCATCCAAGCATATCACAATAATCCCAGCAAAACATAGCTGAACAATGATGAGGATGACGTTTCCAATAACAAGTTGATCAACACTGCCATACATTCATGAAAGAACATAACCAACAGCCTGCATTAAAACGATAGTGCATTATTATTAGTTTCAAAGAATAATCGACCAAAGTTTGTGATAAACGCCACAAGAGCTTGGATCACAGAAGATGCACACTCAATGTATCTGAGAAATCATTACCCGTTTGGTATACATACACAAAGATTCAAAGTTTTAAAATGATTTAGGAAAGAGGTATTTTTATATATCTTACGCGTAGTCAATAACAATGCCACCAAAAGTTTCAGCAGGATTCATCAACTGCGAGTGAGATTGTAGAGATAAATATAAATGCCAGTTTGGTTATACAAACCTTGAATTAAAAAAATATGTAATTAGCTTTAAGATTTATTCATTCAAGGCTTTTTTACCTCTTCTATACTTGAGAACCTTGGGGAGAATCTCATTTAAAATGGTATCTTTAAAAGATGTTAGCACCAGGATCTTGACACCATACTCCAAAATAACATATAAAGACATTATGCTTCTAATATGCACATTGTGTAAAACCCTAATGAAAAAAGGACACATTAGGAAACATTATGCTTCTAATATGCTCTATTAGTCCTGTAACTACAACCTAGTCACTTTAATATCATGTTTCTTTGCATCTAGGTAGCAAATTTTTTGATAAATGAAGCATAAGCTATATCCACCTGTACACAGATAACCATCCATACAACATATATATATTAAAAATGACAAAAACCTATAATGGATCTCAAAAGAGTGCCATGAACCAATATCAGAAGTTTAGTATAGCTGCAAATAAGTGCAATCTAGGTACCAGGCTAAGCTGACGTAAAACCTAGAAAAAGCCTGCTCAATATAATCGAAAGATCCTAGCAAGAATTATTACCTGTAACATTGATTCAAAACTGTAGCAACACATTCGGAGGATGTCTGGTTCAGTGTAACTTGCTATAAGTCATCGTATGCTGCAAAGAAACGTTAGTAAATAATGTTCACAATATTATCATAGAATTTAGTGACTGAAAATAATTACTTACATAGAAAGAACCTTGAATAAAAAACATTATCAGTTGCTTAGTTTTGAACTTCACATCCAAACAGCCGCTATAAATTAATTTTGTGGTTTTTTTTTTTTTACAGAATACGAATGAACACATAGGTTTTGTGTGTGTTTGTGATTGTATACGTGAGTTTACATGGTGTGGGATTAGGTTAAAGTTTTTAATTGTGAAACTATAATTAAGGGATATGTGCTATATAATTTCTGGATATGTGCTACAAAATATTTACCAAAGTTACAACTTATAACTTTTGGCTTACAGAATGTTAACAAAAAAAAATTATGGTTCAGTGGTTAAGATAGCACATTACAATTGGAAGGTTATGTGTTCGAATCTCAATTGTTGTTTTTTATAAAACGCACTAAAATTATCATGCAAAATTGCCAACGTTGCTTATTTTCATTTAAAAATTAAAAAATTAAATACATGTTAAAAAATAGTTTACATGTGATGACATGGCAGAAATTGAATTACTGGGCATTGACTGGGCAATGACTGGACAATGACTGGACATATCCTTCAAATGCCTCCTGTTATATATATATATATATATATATATATATATATATATATATATATATATATATATATATATATATATATATATATATATATATATAATTACTTGCACATAACCTAAATACGTCATTAGTTGACTTTCTAGAACTCCAGGAAATTGTTTATTATCGAACACTTTCCTTCCCCCCTCGCGTTATTTTATTAATTCCTCTTTTAGAAGACTCATGATGATGAAGGGATATGAGTCAAGTGGACTTTTATCATGCAAGAATGCCTTCGCACATGAAGACTATGGATGAAACAAACTCCTCTCGCCGACTATATCCTATCTCCGCTATTATCTTTCAAACCTCACCCATCAACCCATCTTTCACTCACATCTATACTTATATACATACATACACACACACACACACACACACACACACACACACACACACACATACATATATATATATATATATATATATATATATATATATATATATATACACACACACACACTTATTCACATATTCCCGAACACACCTCAAACCCCTCATCAACTTAACACTTTGATCATTTTATCCAAAATTGTCAAAGGTGCTGTGGACGTATGGTCCGGACTGGACCCTACATGGGCCAGGCCCGGCAGACAGCGGCCCACTCTATGCCTAAACCCTAATCCATGCCTTATAAATACATGGATGGGACCTCCTTATTCACTACGACCAAACAGGTTATCCTAAACCTAATTCTCGTATGCTATATCGCATCAATACTAACTTGACCGTCGGAGGTGGATCCCGGGGCTACGGCCTCGGATCCACTCCTAACGGGTTCTCTTTGTTGACAGGTCTACTCCGGGCTCGAAAAGACGACTAACGGCCCAAGGAGAGTCGTTGAATCAGTCCGTGCCAGATTATGCATCAACAAGTTGGCGCCATCCGTGGGACCCGACTACGACAAGTTTCGTTGTTCTCACATCATCGGAAAGCAACCATGAGTTCAAAAACCGGTAACCTTGAATATAAAGCTTTCTTTTATTAAAGATAGCATAATCGACAGAATGCAATATCCTTTGATTGGGTTGACTTTTGTCCACCAATCAAGCTTATTCATTCTTTATTTTCTCGCAATATTCTCGTATAGTCCGTATCTTTTACTATACGTCATCTAAAAATTAAAAAAAGATATGCACAAAAAAAAAAATATATCTTTTAAATCTTTTAAAGATATATTATCTTTTAAATATTGATAAGATTTTATATAAATCTTTTATTGTGGTAAACACGATTTTACCTACAACGTATTAAGTCCGCACAATCGGACCTGCTTTATATTTTTAAATATTCATAAGATTTTACGTAAATCTTTTAAATTTGGTAAACACGATTTTACCTATAGCCATGCGCTATGTCCGCCCGATCGGACCTACTTTATCTTTCAGACGTGAATTAATTCGCGCACATCTTTTAGACGCGAACAGCGCAGTCACGATAAATCTACCCGCGTTAGGCCATGCGTTTGGAAATCTTCGCAGATTGGCGCCATGCGTGCACTGTCATGTACAGGTACCACGATGCTAGTCAATCGCCATGAGCGCACTGTCACTGTCACATACAGGCACTGGACGAAAGTCGTGGTCCTCTGCGATCATCCACAAAACGTTAGAGTCTATGCGGTCACGATAAATCTATCTGCGTCTGTGCGTGCGAAACTATTCGTCGCGGTCATGGTACATCCATCCGCGCCATTGTTTTTATTATAAAAAACAAAAAGATCAATCAATAGCCATGAGCGCACTGTCACTGTCATGTACAGGCACCACGATGCTAGTCAATCGCCATGAGCGCACTGTCACTGTCACGTACAGGCACTGGACGAAAGCCGTGGTCAACTGCGATCATCCACAAACGTTAGAATCTATGCGGTCACGATACATCCATCTGCGTCTGTGCGTGCGAAACTATTAGTCGCGGTCATGGTACATCCATCCGCGCCATTGTTTTTATTAAAAAAAAAAAAAAAAAAAAACGATCATGAGCGCACTGCGTTTACATATTAGCTATGTGCTATTTCTCTTATATAGTTTGTAAAACCTCACGATAGGTGTAATTCATACTACTTCTCCTCTTATGTGTTAATTATATATGCTATGTGCTATACTTTTGCTACGCGCTAATCTTTTACCTCATTAGGTTTTATATGTTGCGATTCGCGGCATATACTTCTAATATTTGCATTAAGTGTTTTTCAGGATTTGAATAACTAAGTTTAATGCTCCTACACGAGTAGCACCATCAAACTTGGGGGGCTACCAGGGTATATAGTACCACTGTTTCCGTACAAGTCACGCAGGCATATTTGGAAGCAGATCGTACGTAAGAGGTATTGCAAGCCCAGTACAAAGACGGATTTAAATATTCGCACCATCTTACCGCAGGGGAGACGTCCTTTGTCGGTTGTAAAGGCGAACGTAATGTTCACACACAGCGCGCTCAGCGCGCACCTTTGCCGCGCACAGCGCGCACTTCTGCCACAGAAGTACGTCTTCTGTCGCACCATGCTGCATCGCTATTGGTATAAAAGGTACGCCCTTACCTAGGATACAGCATGCGGAATCCACCTTCACCATTGTGAGACAATCACAATCGCAATCCCAGTGCGCATTGTCGCATGTGGGCTGCGCAGTATGGTCCGTCCCATGCGCACACATGGGTCATGCCATCACGGTTGATTGGGCCTACGAGGCCATGAACAAAACTTAAGTTTAGCATAACATAGCCACGCACTATGTCATACTAAACTTGGGGGGCTTGTGGACGTATGGTCCGGACTGGACCCTACATGGGCCAGGCCCGGCAGACAGCGGCCCACTCTATGCCTAAACCCTAATCCAAGCCTTATAAATACATGGATGGGACCTCCTTATTCACTACGACCAAACAGGTTATCCTAAACCTAATTCTCATATGCTATATCGCATCAATACTAACTTGACCGTCGGTGGTGGATCCCGGGGCTACGGCCTCGGATCCACTCCTAATGGGTTCTCTTTGTTGACAGGTCTACTCCGGGCTCGAAAAGACGACTAACGGCCCAAGGAGAGTCGTTGAATCAGTCCGCGCCAGATTATGCATCAACAGGTGCATTTTAATTATCGAAATGGTAATTAAAAATTGTTAAGAATTTTATCATCGTGCCAATAAACGTTTACGTATTTTTGATATATTATAAATCTAGTTATATACGTACAAATATATTTGTTCCAGAAACTAATTCCGCGAAATTTCAAAGGCGGCCCCCTTAAAGATTAAGGGGACCGGCTTGTTATCGAGGGCGGTCCCCTTAATGTTTAAGGGGACCGGCCATCTGACACTTCCAAATCCGTTTTCCACCTTATTTCCATTCCCAAACACTCCATTTGCTCATATATTTCTTCCCCATCACTGCTGAGTACGAACCAAAACACCCAAAACCATCAAAATCCTCCACCATATCACCAATCCGAGGTTGTTTCGCAAGGGGCAAACGCTAACCAAACATATAACAACATCTTTTGTAAGTTTTCCAACATGCATTTCATCACATTTCATTCAATTTGGTGTCTAATCAATAATTAGGCATTTTATTAAAATTTATTTAAATTCAAACTTTAGTGAAATAGAAGCTAGGAATTGAACTACCAAATGCTTCCCATAGGATTAGGATGATGTATTGCAACTCAAATTTAGTATAACATATCATTTTGTCAAAATCATTAA
Organism: Artemisia argyi; assembly: GCA_030686995.1. NCBI lineage: Eukaryota > Viridiplantae > Streptophyta > Magnoliopsida > Asterales > Asteraceae > Artemisia > Artemisia argyi. Next base: position 4,718,084 of record CM060692.1, on the reverse strand, counting down.
TCGCCCATAAACCCTTGTTGAATTTTATTTTTCAAAAGGCACATTGTTGATATAACTCTTAAAATCTAGTTAAAACCTACTACATTACATTGTTTTAATGTTATAAACAATCAAAACATACTTTTAAATTTGTTATAAAATGGTTCATGAAGACAACATAGGCGTTTGGTTCATGAACAAACTATAACTATATGTGGTTATTTGAAACTTAAAACTAGCTCATAGTATGTGTTAATACTACTTGAATCAATAGATGCCGTCAAGATATATAATCAATATATATATTGATGTTTTAGGATAATTTTATCTAGTTAAGGGAGCGTTTGGTTTATCTCTAAAAAGATATTTTTGAAAACTAAAATTCACATTTTAATCTTTTAAACAAGCTTATGTTGTGTCAAACTCTTATGAAATGGAAGATATATAATCTAATATATATCTAGCCTTACTTCAAAATGAATTATGATATCATACTCTTTGATATCATATATTCTAAACGAGTTTAAAATCAAAATAAAAGGAACATTATGAAACTACTTCATTGAATATTTTTTTGTGTCGAAGTAGAATTTCGTTCCATATATATATATATATATATATATATATATATATATATATATATATATATATATATATATAACATTTGCATGATAGTTGTTTTTATATTAATTTTATTTTTGTTGTTATATTGTTTAGGTGAAAATGCCTAAGACCACGGTTGGTGATGTCTCCAAAACAAAACAATACATTCCAAATGTCTCTTCTACTCCCGGCATGTCTCCTTCAGTTGCATGTTTCTATCGTCCTATTGAAAATAGAAACATTCACGAAGGAAGAATTGTCGATCCATCTTTCTATGAATCTGATCAAACTGAACGAATGTTCTCCAATATTCGTTTTGAATGTCTTTTCCAAATCAACGAACCAATCATTCCTCGTTTTATTCTAGATTTCTATAGCCAAGTGACGGTGCAAACCGATCCCTATGGTAATATCCTCATTTCCTTCATGATTCAAAATCAATTCATCACTCTTACTCTTGCTCAATTTGGACAAATTCTTAGAATCCCATAAAACGGCCAAGCCATTTTCTCTAATGAATGGGATCTTTCCTCCCTTGAAAGAAATCGTCCTCAGGATGGCCCCTACTATTCTGAGATTCCTAGTCCTGAAGACATTCATCGAATGCTTGAACTAGAACGTCGTACGACTAGTCGAGTAATCAAGTCGAAGAATGTCGATATTCATGCAAATCAAATCCTCCTCAAAGAGCTAAGCCAAGATATGAAAAAGTGGGAAGAACTCATTCGCGAGAATGCGTTTGGTACGGGTGGTCACCTTGATCATGCCACGGCGAGCATTGCCCACATGTTGTATTGTGTAGTTGCTGAAGAGCAATACAACTTGGCTTATCTTTTTATTCATCGAATCATGTCCGCCAAAAATGCCCCAAATTCCAATCTTCCTTACGGTATGTTCCTCACACGACTTTATCGTTATGTGATGGAACATTACCTACATCTTCAAAGAGATTACTACGTTCATATCCTTCCTACTTTGAACCAACTTACTCGTGTTCGTACTCGTCGTTTTCGAAGTGACAAAGGAAAATCTCGTGTTCCTTTGTATTCTAGGCCTCGTGGTTCTACATCTCATCGTGAGGACGATGATGATGAGGAGGAAAACACCTCATGTGTTAGTACTCCATCCCCCACGACCTTTGTTGAAAATCTTTCCGATATTGATGATACCGAGTATCAAGTTCCTCTTCCTCATGAACGTACCGATGAGCTTCTCTTCACTCGTCAATCGTCCATCATCAACCGTCAACAACAAATACATGAAGAACTTCGAGGAGGATTCAAATCCGTTGGGAAGATGTTTAGGACGATGCTTGGAAAGAAGAAGAAGTAGAAGATATTGACGTATTGCTACTTGTTATTATTTGTTTCTATTAGACATTTGTATGGTTTGCTATTTGTCCGATTTATTCGGAAATACTTGTGTTATTTCTTGTTTATCTCTTAAATGATGTTTAGGCTTTAACTATTATCATGCTACTATCTTAATGTTATGCTATGCTTCTTTTCAATATGGATTATAATATGTTAATTTGCATGCAAAATTTTGGTTATTTATATATGTTTATATATCATCATTCCTAGAGTATATGCTTCTAATAGAGCTTGCTGGAAAAACACACTTGAAAAATCACCAAATTCTGCAAATTTTGGGTTTCTGGTCGTCTGGGAAAACACCAGATGGGCGGCCTCCTTAATTCCCTAGGCGGTCCTCTTAATCATTAAGGGGGCCGGCATACAATTAAGGGGACCGGCCATCTGGAACTGGGTTCACTGTTTTCTTTTGCATCTTATGAACTCTTTCTCTAGTATCAGCTACCATTTCCCATTTTAACCCAACTGATTTTAGAATCTCATTCAACCATTTCAAATATATACCTAAAACAACCATTTCCATACTATAAATTCCCTCCATAATCACCATTCTTCATCTCATCATTCATCATCCAAATCATCATGACTCCACCAAGCACCTCACACTCCAAAGCCTCCAAGAAACAAAAGCTTGTGGTCATCCCCCCAAAACAACTCTTCATTGACTTAACAAATGAAGATGACAAAACCCCATCACCTCCACCCAAATGCTCATCCCCAAGTGCACCCAATGCACCATCTAAAACACCTTCCACTCATGGAACTTCCGCATCCTCCATACCCTCAACCTCATCAATCAATGACTACATCAACTCACACTTGTCACCACAAGTATCATCACAACTTCCTACACAAGAACCTATCTCCACCCATCTTACCATCTCACTTTCACCAATAACACCTCTTGATACTCATCTTTCATCTCCACCAATTACACCACCATTATTTGCCAATCCCGTGCCTTGGAGGCTACTTGAATCCCATGGGGATACTTGTCTTTGTTGTATCCACAACCGCACCGTCATCTTTGGCCTTAGAGATGAAATTCAATATATGTTTTCATATATTGAACATTTGCTTACCAACCCACCACCACCACCAACTCCACCATCCTCTCCAATCATTCCTCCACCACAATTCTCACCCATTCCTCCACCATCACCATCATGCTCTCCAAATTAAGTATTTGATATGCTTAATAAATAAAGCCTCTACCACCCTTTTGCTTGCAAGCTCTATGAAGACCATGTACTCTTTGCATGATGATGTATTCTCCTTGTTGTTTAGTTGTGTACTAGCTTTTCTACTTGTAATCCTTATTGCTACTTGTATGTTGTGTCTTAACACAACCATTTCTTTTATATGAATGCTTTCTTTAAACCATGCTTATTTTTTTCACCTAATATATGTTTTGCATGAATATACTTGTACTTCTAATATTTTTGTGTTGCAAAGCATTCCATAGCTAGTTCTCTTGGTGCCCCCAAACGAGGGGGAGTACACATCAAGGGGGAGATAACTTCCCGTCAAATTTTCACGTTTGAAAATTGTCGGCATAACCTTTTTGATTCTACAAAAAGGGGGAGAAGTAAATATAAACTTACTAAAATACTTGTTTAAAAACTAATTTTTGAGTTAATGAGTTTAAGTTTTGTAATCATCAAAAAGGGGGAGATTGTTGATATAAATAATGTTTAAAAAGGTTATTAATACCTCTCAATAAACCTATGTTTTGATAATCACAAAACTCAAATCAAATTAAGTCAAGATTAAGACGTAAACAAGTATTTGGTAACAAATATTTACCTCTACATCTAATATCACTTAAGGTATGCATAAACTAAGCATCTTATGCATTACATGATCAAAGGAAATTTTGTCTTAAGACATAACATCTTATAAAATGATATAAACATTTTATATATATTTGTAAATCATTTTTGGTAATGCTATATTAAACTACAAAGACATGATTTCAAATTTCCAACCAAAAAGGGCAAATTTTATCCAGAAAAACTTTTCCAACGTTTAGGAGGGCGGCCCCCTTAATTTTACTAGGCGGCCCCCTTAATCATTAAGGGGACCGCCCCCTAATTAAGGGGACCGGCACGCTCCAGAATAGTATTTTCTGACCCTATAAATATTAGATCATTTCACATATTTTTCTTACCTTTTTGCACTATAAACTTTCTGATCCAACCTCCATTTCTAGATCTAAAATCCTTTGATCATATAATTCATAAGTCTTTGTTTCCAAGTGATCCAAAGCTTCATCCATTCAAGTGCAAGAAGAAGAATACTCCTCTACATCAATCTAATTGTAGTAGTGTTGTGATTAGCTAGTTTCATATTGTAGTAGTGTTAGATCTTTTTAAAAGTGTTGTGTGAATTCGTTGTTTGTAGAAACTAGGTGTGTTGTAAAGTAGTTTAGTAGTTGTGATCTAGTTGTGTTTAGAAGAAGGTGTGAAGTTGACAAGGTGTGAAGAAGGTGTGAAGTCTTGAAGAAGTTGTGAAGGTGTGAAGAAGGTGTGAAGTTGTGAGATTGGTTCTAGCTACGATTAGAACTCGACATTTAGCTTAGTGTCGTTAACTCGTGTAAGCCAAGGTGTATAAGGTTTCTCCACCATAAGGAGTTTGTTGACATAGTGAAGAAAACTCTCGAGTGTGGTACTCGGGGAGTGGAGTAGGGCAAGGAAGGTGTCCTTGTAGCCGAACCACTATAAATTTGCGTGTTGTGGTTTGATCTTTCTAACTCTATCTTTTCTTCATTACATTTCTATACTTTCATTATTAGATTAGAATTGCTTATATTGGTTGTCACTTGAATTCACTTGAGATCGAATCGAAAGTTTTTAATAAGCTACAAAATATTTTGGTAATAAATTTAAAAAGAACGTAAAACTATTCAACCCCCCTTCTAGTTTTCCACAATTGGTATCAGAGTGCCCAAAAATATTATAAGTTGGCGACCGGTTTTTTTTTCCGGTGAAAAACAGAGAGGAAATGAGATTGAAATGAACCGGGGAAACGGGAAAGTGGGAGAAAAAAGATACCATTACAAACTTTATAGATGCATGTACAATGAAATGGGAAACCAGTACAAACTTTATAAACGCATGTACAATGAAAGTGTGAGAAAAAATATTTTTAATAGTACATTAAATTAATATATTTTCTTTCACAAACTTTGAATTACAAGTACAAACTTTATAAATTCATGTACAATGAAATGCTTAATGTGTACTTATGATAATATCTTTTAGTAGTATTGAAAAAAATGTATTATAAATAATTTATTAATGCTTTTTATTTACAATGGGATTCATAATTAATCCCTTGATTTAACCTCCGATAACTTTCCACAATGGGATCACAACGGTCAACATACCAAGCGCGTGAAACACGCGCCACCTTCGTTTTAACCTCCGATAACTTTCCGATCATAACCGTCAACTCATTAATCAATATCTTCGTTTTATTCATCTCCGACGAATATTCCGGCGAACCAGCTGCTTTCTCCAGCGAATATTCCGTCAAACCGTTAACCGCTCTACTACTCAACATCTTTGCTTTATTGGGATTTTTGGAACCGGTGGTTTGGGGATGTAAGAGAGATGAGAGAGACGAGTTGAGTGTGAGTGTGAGTATTGTGTGTTTTTAGAGGTTAGGTAGAAAGTATTGAAGGACTAAATTGCCTCTCAGTATATTTGTTCATTTTAATCATAACCATTGGATGAAAAAAGAATGGATGGTTGAGATTTTGTCATTTGTTCTTTAGATAAATATTGTTTCGTATTGAACTTTTCTCATAGTAAGATATGTGGTAAATATTATCATTAGTTACCTAACTCACACAGTGTATATCTTACCCTGTAACAACATGTGTACATGTTACTCGTATTTCATGGAGCTAACAAACAAGAAGAATGTAAAAACGATATCAAGTTATTTTAAAGTATGTCGCATGTTTAGTGTTAGAAGGTTTGTGACTATCATAATTATAATGTATTGTAATGTGAGAGGTCTTAATTTAAGTTATTTTAAAGTATGTCGTATTAGTGGTACTATGCAATCTTAATTATGATATGTATAACACTCAAATTAGTGTAGTTCGGTATTGTAAATGATTATTGAATATTGTTTCGGATATGCATAATTTTTTTTTCACTATACTACTCCATGTTTATTGTCACTAAATAGCCGTTTTTTAGTTTCGTATCAATTTTCTCATGGCGTCAGCAAAACAAAGTGCAATGAATTAACGAGACATAAATAATACGGTGATTGGGATATCAAAGTTCTTGGGTAGAAGTTTTGGCATGTTTATTTTCGGAAAACTTGTTTTATGCTTAAATCCCACATCGGTCTAAGAGAAGAACTTTTAATAGCTTATATACGATGGGGCATATCAGTTTACTGATTTGGTGTAAGTGCTATGTTGTTGATGCTCAATGCTGGTTTCTACTAATATACAAAATTTGTATTATTAGCCCCGAACTTGGGCATCAGCAATTGGTACAAGTTTTTAGTTTGTTTTTTGTTTTTTAAGATCCGAGATTTTTTTTATAATGTATTTAGTTATATTGGTAACTCATCATCTTGTATGTGTGTAAGTACAAGATTTATCGGCTTTGTTAATGTCGATTTGCAACTCATACAAGTTCCACATTTTGTGTTTTTGTAAGAAGTTTTTGTTAAGTCGGCCAAGGACAAAATAACGTCGATGCTACACCAGGGGAGGATCCATAAAAAAATTAAAATGACGGCAAAAGTTACGAGTGTTGGATCGGATCATCAACTCAATCTTTCCTAAACACTATTATCTCATGAATGCATAATTAATGTTTACATAACACTCTCCTAAATAACCATCTTCACAAATAACCTGCACATAATTATCTTCACAAATTAATCGTTGTGTGTATTTAGTTTAAATCATTGTCTTGAACAACCACACAATTATCTTTACAAATATAAATATCGTCACAAAAAAAAAAAAAAAAAAAAAAAAAAAAAAAAAAAAAAAAAAAAACTTTGGAGTATTAAGTTTAATATGAACTAAACAAGCAAAAGAGAACACACAGAAAGATAGGAAAAACGAAATGAAAAGCGCTGAACAAATAGTATATTGCTGTTAACATGTGAGCCATAGACTACTGGAAACCAAAATGACTAACGAACTAATGTCTAACTACATCACTTGTTAAAATGAACTGCAACGTTTTTCATGTTGTAGACTTCTCATACCAGTAACGTTCTAAGCAATATGATAAGAAAATTGAACAGTGTCCTGACTTGTTAAAAGCAAGTTAGAACCAACTTGACTCAATCCACTCATAAGGGAAGAGATGACATGTAGTTCCAACAGAATCCTTGAATTGCTCGCCATTGAATGTCTCATACATGCCAGTCAATACCAAGACGAAGTGTATGCCACAATTGTTCCCGAGCTACATTATGGATCGAAACACGTAATCCATCAGTTGCTGAAAATATAACCACCATACAGTCAGGGGAAGTCGGCGGTGCTGAGAAACCCGCAGCCATAAAACCATGACCTGCTCTTGAGGCAGCTTGAATATATCTAACGCTCAAATTATTGTAGTTCAGAATTGTAAATGACATGGAATATTATTTCGGTTGTGCATAACTTTTTTATCACGATACTACTCCATGTTTATTGTCACTAAATAACCGATTTTGAGTTTCGCATCAATTTTCTCATAGCGTCAACAGAAAAGAGTGGAATGTATTAACGAAACATAAATAATACTTGATTGGGGTAACAAAGTTCTTATTTTCTGAAAACTTGTCTTTGTGTTTAAATCCCACATCGGTGAAAGAGAAGAACTTTTAATGGATTATATAGGATGGTACATATGATGCAGCCAGTTTGATATGAGTGCTATGTTATTGAATTGTCATGTTGTATGCTGGTAAGTACAATATGTATATCGTCAACATACACATTGATGGTTTGTGATTGGTACAAGTTCTCAACTTTTTTGCATTTCAATATACGAGAGTTTCAGGCTAGTCGCTAAAGCCTAAAGGCTTTGGCTTTACTCAAATAAAAGACTTGATGCAAGGCTTTTCGAGATTGGAGAGTTTCTCCTCTTGATGTATTTAGCTATGTCGTAACTTATCATATTGTTGATATATGTGATGTTAAACTCTAAATATATTTACTATGTCATGTAACTTCTCGACTTTTTGGGTTGTACAAGTTTTTGTAAATGGATCAAACTAATGTACATTTGTAGCGAGTGTTGTGGAATAACCGCGATAATATCTCACCAACTAGATAAGGAGTGTGAAATCATTCATAATTTTATTTTTTATTTATTTATTGTTTTGGTAAGGTACATATTCAAAATTTGGATTTATATAGAGATGGAAAGCAAACAGGCAACAAGTTGTGTCGCTAGCACTTTTTAAATAACAAAATTAAGTCTTTTGAAAACTTTATATGTGGATCTAGGAGTCATAACTATAATATGCATAACTCGTTAGACTGTGTTGAGAAACTCCACTGCCTCCGGTGCAAGGAAACAAAAAATATCAAACACGAAAGAAATAAAAATTTTGATTTTCAATACACGCTTTCTCGTGTTTTGCCACTTTGTACGAGGCGGCTTTGTAAAACCCGATAGCAAGCGGTAGCAATCTTCTAACAGCAGCAATAGCAATAGCAAAAGCAAAGCGGAGATAAAAAAAAAAATTTAGTGGTTGGAAGGTGGCGGCTAAGGTTTGACGTGGTGGTTTAGGGGAGGCAGCTCAACGTAGTCACCTATGTCTGAGGATCAGACCCGCTCCGATACCATGTTAGACTACATAATTCCCCGTAAATATATTTTTTTATTGACCATCTTTTATATAATAAAACAAAACTCCAAGTGGGGACTTTTCCATTTCAAAAAATCAAATCATACCGTATTTAGTAATAATTTTATTTAAAAAAATTATTTTCTTATTAGGTAACATTTTATATTTATCCATAATATAAGTAGAAGATAAATACAAAAAATATAAATAAGATGCAATTAAAAATATGATTAAAATTTTTAAATAATTATCTTTATAAAAAACTATCATTAAACATCATAAATCTAATAAAAATATATGATTCAAAAAAATTTTTTAAAAAAAACCTCACGCGTGTGCGGGTATTATAACTAGTTATTTATAATGGTAAAATCCTAGATACCCTAAACCCACAAACTGGGTTTGGCCTATTTATCCTATAATATTCATGGTTCAACTTCACTTGAATGTATTTTATTGGGCTAATGGATATTTGATCTTCCGAGATTATTTGTGGTCTGGTCTTAGTTTGTGTGTCAAAAAAAAAAAAAAAAAAAAAAAAAAAAAAAAAAAAAAAAAAAGGTGGAAACAATTTGGTTATGTCAAAAGTGTAAGGAGGTCTTGGTTCACATTTTATATCCGTGAGCAACTTTTTTTAAGTCATAAGCTAACTAAAACACTCTTAGTTAAAATTAGTGGAATGAATATTTGTGTAACTATCACAACCTATTTTTGTAATTATAGGCCGACGCCATCTTTAATGAAAATGAAGACGAAAATGACCAAATCCGGTTGAACATGACAACGGGCTTGACCCGGCGTGTAATAGTATCGGGGATGAATTTGAATGTGAGTACCATAAATAAAAATACTACATGGACGTAAGACATGTTATGTTTATTTAGTAGTAATAGCTAAGCTTGGCCAAAATGCAGTGGCATGGTCAAGGTTTACTTGATGACAAGACACGTCGCCAAGTTTTACTACGAGAACGAGCGGTTTGGAGGTGAACTATGGTTTATTCCTGTAGAAACGGCAAGAAGGAAGATGGCGAGGGTATCTAATGAGTTATGCTAGAGATGAAGATAGTTCAAAATTAGTGATCGTTGATGCTTCAAGTATGAAGCAAACGAGTGTAGTGAAATGACCTAGTAGAGTTTCATATGGTTTCATGGTACCTTTGTCAGTTCCAAGTTTTAGCTAATCAATATTGATCAATGTTTATATTGTCTTTCTTCATGGTATCAATGTTTATACAATCTTAACTTTAATACATACATTTGTGAAAACATTTATTCGTACAGCAAAATGCATACATTTTGAAGAACAAATTCAAAAGAAGAGATGCCAAAATCCTTATAACTTATCTTGAACATCATACATATAGAAACTGACACTATTGAAGCGGCTTGAATTTGTATGACGCTAAGTGTAAATGATATCGAATATTATTTCGGATATGCACAGTTTGTTATCACTGTATTATTCCATGTCACTAAATAGCAGTTTTTGAGTTTAGTATCAATTATCTCATAGAGTCAAGAGAAAAGAGTGCAATGTATTATGGAAACATAATAATACTTGATTGGGGCAAGAAAGTTCTTTTGTAGAACTTTTGCCATGTTTATTCTAAGGGAAAAGCTTTTAATTGCTTAGATACCATGGTGCATATATGACTCAAACAGTTTCATATGAGTGCTATGTTGTTGATTCTAACATTGGTTTCTAATAAAATAAATAATATATTACTATAGCCTCTTATGGAATCATAAATTGGTACAAGTTATCAACTTTTTAATTTTTAAGATCCGGGAGTTTCTCTTGTTAATGCATTTAGCTATGTTGTTGACCCATTTAAGTACAAAATTTGGTAGGTTCTCTTCTTAATGTATTTAGCTATGATGTTAACTCATCATCTTATGTGAGTGTAAGTATAAGATTTATCGGCTTCGTTGATGACGATTTACAACTCATACAATTTGTGTTTTTGTAAGAAGTTTTTGATAATTAGATAGTTTCTCTTCTAGATGTAGGCATATTGTTGATACATTGTCTTGTTTTATTGATCTGGTTTAAGCTGTTAAGTCGGCCCAAGACAAAATAAGGTAGTCATAGTTGATGCTTTAAATATGAAGCAAACGAGAATTGTGAAATTACCTAGTAGAGTTCCATATGGTTTTCATGTTACTTTTGTTAGCTCTCAAGAGTTAGCTAATCAATCTTGGTGACATTGCCTTACTTCATGTTACCATGCAATCTTAACTTTGATAGCAGTTTTTGAGTTTAGTATCAATTTTCTCATAGCGTCAAGAAAAAAGAGTGCAATGTATTATCAAAACATAATAATACTTGATTGGGGTAACAGAGTTCTTGTGTAGAACTTTTGCCATGTTTATTCTATAAAAAGTTGTTTTATGTTTATATCACACATCGGTCAAAAAGAAGAACTTTTAATAGTTAATATACCATGGTGCGAATGCAACAGGTAGTTTGACATAAGTGCTATGTTGCTGATTATGACATTGGTAGCTAATAATATACATAATCTATATTATTAGCTACCCAATCCAGAATCATCGATTGGTACAAGTTCTCCAACTTTTTAGTTTTTAGGGTCCGGAGTTTCTCTCCTTAATGTATTTAACTATGTTGTTAACTCATCATCTTGTATGTGTCATGTGTGTAAGTACAAGATTTATCAGCTTCGTTTACGGGTGAGCATTGGTCCAGGACCCGACCGGACCGAGGACCAAAAAGCCAAGACCGAGAACCGGACCGAATCTGGTCCGGTCTGGTCTCGGTCCGGTCCAACGAGGCCAAATAATCGGTTTGTGGTCCGGACCGGACCGAGGACCAAGTTAGCCAAAAAGCCAAGACCGAGGACCGGACCGAATGTGGTCGGTCCGGTCTCGGTCGTTCCTTCGATCGGTCCGGTCCATTCTGGTCGTTTGCTCTGCCCTAGCTTGGTTGATGACAATTTACAGCCCATACTTGCTCCACATTTTGAGTTTTTGTAACAAGTTTTTGAAAATTAGATAGTTTCTCTTCTAAGCATACACATGTTGTTGATACATTGTCTTTTTTTTATGTTAAATTTAAAATATTTAGTAGGTCATGTAACTTATTGACTTATTGACTTCTTTGGTTGTACAAGTTTTTGAAAATGGATCATACTACTGCACATCTTTAGTGAGTAACATACAAACCGACAGTAATCGTTACCATGATCATTCATTATCCTCTAAAACCTACAACGAGACACTCCCAAAGTTTCTATTCCAATCGGTCCATGGTTCAAAACTGCTATATGAGTTACATTTGTTCAACGTTGTGTAAGCCTAGTTTAGATGGTTCTTAGACTTGTCGTAAAGTCATTTAGTTGACTACAATGAGTCAATTTATCATCAAAATGGTTTCTATTTTCTTACGTATTCATGGGTCAAGTTTTTGTTTGCCTGAATGTATTTGATTGACCTAATGGATATTTGAGAGGTTAGTTCTTGTTTCTAAGACTCTAAGTTTACATTTAATTTTGTCTCTTTATTTATATAAAGTTTTCACACAATATGTGATACGTAAGTCGCTCATCAACCAAGAGAGATGTGGGTTCAAGTCGTAATGAAGACATATGCGAGATACTAGATATGTGGTATATATTATCATTAGTTACCTAACTCACACATAGTGTATATCTTACCGTGTAACATGTGTCATGTTACTCGTATTTCATGGAGCTAACAAACAAGAAGAATGTAAAAACGATATCAAGTTATTTTAAAGTATGTCGTATGTTTAGTGTTAGAATGTTTGTGACTATCATAATTATAATGTATTGTATGTTTAGTGGTACCATGCAATCTTAATTATGATACATACACTTGTGAAAATATTTGAAATTGACACTCTTGAGGCAGCTTGAATATGTATAACACTCAAATTAGTGCATCATTTTTTATCACTATACTATTCCATGTTTATTGTCACTAAATAGCCGTTTTTGAGTTTCGTATCAAATTTCTCATTGCGTCAACAAAAGAAAGTGGAATTGAATTAACGAGACATAAACAATACGGTGATTGGGGTATCAAAGTTGTTGTGTAGAAGTTTTGGCATGTTTATTTTCTGAAAACTAGTTTTATGCTTAAATCCCACATCGGTCTAAGGGAAGAACTTTTAATAGCTTATATACGATGGTGCATATCAGTTTATTAATTTGATACAAGTGCTATGTTGTAGATGCCGAGTGTTTGTTTCTAGTAATATAAAAATCTATATTATTAGGAGCGAGCATGGGCGTCAGCAATTCGTACAAGTTATCAAGTTTTTAGTTTTTTAAGATCCGAGAGTTTTTGTTATAATGTATTTAGTTATATTTGTAACTCATCATCTTGTATGTGTGTAAGTACAAGATTTATCGGCTTTGTTAATGTCGATTCGCAACTCATACAAGTTCCACATTTTGTGTTTTTGTAAGAAGTTTTTGATAATTAGATAGTTTCTCTTCAAGACGTACACATATTGTTGATACATTGTCTTGTTTTATTGGTCCGGTTTAAGCTGCTAAGTCTGCCTAGGACAAAATAACGTCGATGCTACAGCAGGGGAGGATCCATAAAAAAATTGAAATGACGGCAAAAGTTACGAGTGTTGGATCGGATCATCAACTCAATCTTTCATGAACACTACTATCTCATGAATGCATAATGTTTACATAACACTCTCCTATATAAACCATCTTAACAACCTGCACATAATTATCTTCACAAATTAAACGTTGTGAGTATTTAGTTTAAATCATTGTCTTGAACAACCACACAATTATCTTTACAAATATAAATATCGTCACCAAAAAAAATAAATAAATAAATAAAATAAAAAATAAAAAACTTTGGAGTGTTAAGTTTAATATGAACTAAACAAGCAAAAGAGAACACACAGAAAGATAGGAAAAACGAAATGAAAGCAACACACATTCAAGAATCACACACATGATCGACCTTGTAGGTTGCTGAGAAATTTCTAAAAACGCTGGAAACCAAAATGACTAACAAAGTAATGTTTAACCACATCACTTAGTTAAAATAAACTGCAACGTTTTTCATGTTGTAGACTTCTCATACCAGTAACGTTCTAAGCATTATGATAAGGGAAGAGATGACATGTAGTTCCAACTTGACTCATACCAGTAGTGTCCTGACTTGTTAAAAGCAAGTTAGAACCAACTTGACTCAATCCACTCATAAGGGAAGAGATGACATGTAGTTCCAACAGAATCCTTGAATTGCTCGGCATTGAATGTCTCATACATGCCGGTCAACACCAAGACGAAGTGTATGCCACAATTGTTCCAGAGCTACATTATGGATCGAAACACGTAATCCATCAGTTGCTGAAAATATAACCACCATACAGTCAGGGGAAGTCAGGGGTGCTGAGAAACCCGCAGCCATAAAACCATGACCTGCTCTTGAGGCAGCTTGAATGTGTCTAACGCTCAAATTATTGTAGTTCAGAATTGTAAATGATATGAAATATTATTTCGGTTGTGCATAACTTTTTTATCACGATACTACTCCATGTTTATTGTCACTAAATAACCGATTTTGAGTTTTGCATCAATTTTCTCATAGCGTCAACAGAAAAGATTGGAATGTATTAACGAAACATAAATAATACTTGATTGGGGTAACAAAGTTCTTATTTTCTGAAAACTTGTTTTTGTGTTTAAATCCCACATCGGTGAAAGTGAAGAACTTTTAATGGATTATATAGGATGGTGCATATGATGCAACCAGTCTGATATGAGTGCTATGTTAATGAATTGTCATGTTGTATGCTGGTATATACAAAATGTATCTCATCAGCATACACGTTGACGGTGCGTAATTGGTACAAGTTCTCAACTTTTTTGCTTTTCAATATTACGACAGTTTCAGGCTAGTCGCTAAAGCCTAAAGGCTTTGGCTTTACTCAAATAAAATAATTGATGCAAGGCTTTTCGAGATTGGAGTTTCTTCTCTTGATGTATTTAGCTATGTTGTAACCTTATCATATTGTTGATATATTTGATGTTAAATTCTAAATATATTTACTATGTCATGTAACTTCTCGACTTTTTGGGTTGTACAAGTCTTTGAAAATGATCATACTAATGTACATTTGCTTTTCAATATTACGACAGTTTCAGGCTAGTCGCTAAAGCCTAAAGGCTTTGGCTTTACTCAAATAAAATAATTGATGCAAGGCTTTTCGAGATTGGAGTTTCTTCTCTTGATGTATTTAGCTATGTTGTAACCTTATCATATTGTTGATATATTTGATGTTAAATTCTAAATATATTTACTATGTCATGTAACTTCTCGACTTTTTGGGTTGTACAAGTCTTTGAAAATGATCATACTAATGTACATTTGTAGCGAGTGTTGTGGAATAACTGCGATAATATCTTACCTACTAGGTAAGGAGTGTGCAATCATTCACACATTTTTTTATTTTAATTCAAATTTTGGAATTACATAGAGATGGAAGCAAATGGGAAACAAGCTGCGCCGCTGACAATTTTTGAATTGCAAAACTAAGTCTTTTGAAAAGTATATATGTGGATCTAGGAGTCATAACTATAATAAGCATAACTCGTTGGACTTTATTGAGAAACTTCACCACCTCCGGTGCGAGGAAACCAAAAGTATCAAACGTGAAAGAAATAAAACCTGTTGATTTTCAATACACGCTATCTCATGTTTTGCCACTTTGTACGAGACGGCTTCAAACAAGCGGTAGCAATCTTCTAACAGCAACAACAACAAAAGCAAAGCGGAGATAGCATTTTTTTTAATGGTTGGAGGGTGGCGGCTAGGGTTTGACGTGGTGGTATAGGGGAGGCGGCTCAACGTAGTCACTTATGTCTGAGGATTAGACCCGCTCCGATACCATGTTAGACTACATAATTCCCAGTAAATATATCTTTATACCCACAAACCGGGCTTGGGCCTATTTATCCTATAATATTCAGGTTTCAACTTCACTTGAATGTATTTTATTGGGCTAATGGATATTTGATCTTACGAGATTATTTCTGGTCTGGTCTTAGTGTCAAATTAGTATAAGAAGGTCTTGGTTCACAGTTTATATCCGTGAGCAACTTTTTTAAAGTCATAAGCTAACTAAAAGACTCTTTGTTAAAATTAGCGGAATGAATATTTGTGTAACTATCACAACCTATTTTTGTAATTATAGGGCCGACGCCATCTTTAATGAAAATGAAGACGAAAATGACCAAATCCGGTTGAACATGACAACGGGCAAGTTGACCCGGCGTGTAATAGTATCGGGGATGAATTTGAATGCGAGTACCGTAAATAAAAATACTACATGGACGTAAGACATGTTATGTTTATTTAGTAATAGCTAAGCTTGGCCAAAAAGCAGTGGCATGGTCAAGGTTGACTTGGTGACAAGACACGTCGCCAAGTTTTACTACTAGAACGAGCGGTTTGGAGGTGAACTATGGTTTATTCCTATAGAAATGGCAAGAAGGAAGATGGCGAGGGTATATAATGAGTTATGCTAGAGATGAAGTTAGTTCAGAATTAGTGATCGTTGATGCTTCAAGTATGAAGCAAACGAGTGTAGTGAAATTACCTAGTAGAGTTTCATATGGTTTCATGGTACCTTTGTTAGTTCCAAGTTTTAGCTAATAAATATTGATCAATGTTTATATTGTCTTAATTACTTCATGGTACCATACAATCTTAACTTTAATACATACATTTGTGAAAACATTTATTCGTACAGCAAAATGCATACATTTTGAAGAACATATTCAAAAGAAGAGATGCCAAAATCCTTATAAATTATCTTGAACATCATACATATAGAAACTGACACTATTGAAGAGGCTTGAATTTGCATAACTCTAAGTGTAAATGATATCGAATATTATTTCGGATATGCACAGTTTGTTATCACTGTATTACTACATGTCACTAGATAGCAGTTTTTGAGTTTAGTATCAATTTTCTCATAGAGTCAAGAAAAAAGAGTGCAACAGAGTTTGTGTAGAACTTTTACCATTTTATTCGGTGAAAACTTGTTTTATATTTAAATCCCACATCGGTCCAAGAGAAGAACTTTTAATAGGTAATATACCATGGTGCGAATGCTTCAGGCAGTTTGACATAAGCGCTATGTTGTTGATTCTGATGGATAAAATTTATTTTGCTGGTTTTGGTTCTATATTATTGTCTACCTTATCCAGAATCATCAATCGGTACAAGATCTCAATTTTTTAGTTTTTAGGGTCCGGAGTTTCTCTCCTTAATGTATTTAACTATGTTGTTAACTCATCATCTTGTATGTGTGTAAATACAAGATTTTTAGTTTTTAGGGTCCGGAGTTTCTCTCCTTAATGTATTTAACTATGTTGTTAACTCATCATCTTGTATGTGTGTAAATACAAGATTTATCAGCTTCGTTTAGGGGTGAACATCGGTCCAAGACCCGATCGGACCGAGGACCGAATTAGCCAAAAAGTCAAGACCGAGGACCATATCGAATGTGGACCGGTCCGTCGGTCGGTCCCGTCCAAGGCCAAATAATCGTTTGTGGTCCGTACCGGACCGAGGACCAAGTTAGCGAAAAAGCCAAGCCGAGGACCGGACCGAATGTGATCGGTCCGGTCCTGTCTCGGTCGGTCCGGTCCGTTTGGGTCGTTTGCTTAGCCCTAGCTTGGTTGATGACAATTTACAACCCATACTTGCTCCACATTTTGAGTTTTTGTAACAAGTTTTTGAAAATTAGATAGTTTCTCTTCTAAGCATACACATGTTGTTGATACATTGTCTTTTTTTTATGTTAAATTTAAAATATTTAGTAGGTCATGTAACTTATTGACTTCTTTGGTTGTACAAGTTTTTGAAAATGGATCATACTACTGCACATCTTTAGTGAGTAACATACAAACCGACAGTAATCGTTACCATGATCATTCATTATCCTCTAAAACCTACAACGAGACACTCCCAAAGTTTCTATTCCAATCGGTCCATGGTTCAAAACTACTATATGAGTTACATTTGTTCAACGTTGTGTAAGCTAGCGTAGTTTAGATGGTTCTTGGGCTTGTCGTTTAGATGGTTCTTGGGCTTGTCGTGAAGTCATTTGGTTGACCACAACGGGTCAATTTATCATTAAATGGTTTCTATTTTCGAACGTATTCATGTGTCAAGTTTACCTGAATGTATTTGATTGACCTAATGGATATTTGAGAGGTTAGTTCTTGTTTCTAAGACTCTTAGTTTATATTTAATATTGTCTCTTTATTTACATAAAGTTTTCACTCAATATGCGATAGGTAAGTTGCTCATCAACCAAGAGAGATGTGGGTTCAAGTCGTAACGAAGACATATGCGAGATAATAATAATTAGATATGTTGTATATATTATCACTAGTTATAATACCCACGCACGCGCTGGTTATTTTTAAAAAAAAATTAAATCACATATTTTTATTTATTAAAAAACAAATTATTTAATCTTTGTTTTGTTTGATTTATAATGTTTAATTATAGTTTTTTTATTATTAAAGATAATTATTTAAAAATTTTAATCCTATCATCTTATCTATATTTTTGTATTTATCTTCTACTTGTGTTATGGATAAATATAAAATGTTAAATAATCTTTTTTTTTTTAAATAATATTATTACTAAATAAGGTATGGTTTAGTTTTTTTAAAATGGAAAAGTTTCCACTTTGGGTTTTGTTTTATTATATAAAAGATTAGTTGCCTAACTCACACATAGTGTATATCTTACCGTGTAACAACATGTGTACATGTTACTCGTACTTCAAGGAGCTAACAAATTAACAAGAAGAATGTAAAAACGATATCAAGTTATTTTAAAGTACGTTGTATGTTTAATGTTAGAAGTTTTGTGACTATCTATTTTATCTAATAAAATAGAGTTTTGTACAATCCTTTTAAGCAACCTTTTGTACAACCCTCTTAAGCTAACTAATTAATTTTTTCTAAAAATAACTCTTCTTCTCCTTTTGACACGTGCCATTCCATGTTTTTGAATTAGCATTTAAGTTTTTATGTTAAAGAAATACGAAAATAAAATAGTCAAGCAAAATATATACGTATTTTAAAACTTTGCCACTCAAGAATTTCGGTTTCAAAGTCTCTAATAAATATTCTGCAATTAAAATTAAAACGCTCCATTTAAATGCGTCATAACTTTTGGTAAGGCTTTAATATCATATCTTGAATTACTTATTTTATACAAACATTGACAACATATTTAATTGTATGTATTAAAGTTTTGATTATTTTATCTATGGAAACTACTACATATTAGTAACGATTTCAACTTATTTTAGGCAATCACTCTCTTATTTGCTTGAAAGATTTACACACAATATTTTTATTTTTCTCTTCTGCTGTTTTCTTTTCTCACGAACGTTGATAAATTTTGTTTCTTTGATTTTGTATAAGGGTTGATTTGAAGGTGAATCATCCCACTAACTAAGCCCTCTTGCGGTTCAATTTGTGGATCTAGACACTGTCGAATATGGTCTCTTCTAACAAAGGTATTTTTATTACTTATTATTCTGCTCTAATTATCTATTTTTGTTTGAGAAAACTATTCCAATTTGACCTTTTTGTTTTTGTTTTTTTTGTTTTTTTTATTCAAATATGTTATGAAGGTGGAGATGATGTCATTTTACTATAAACAACCTCTATTAAATAAATGCTTAACTAAAAAAAGTATATGTAGTTTTAGAGCCATTCTATGTAGTGACAAACCTAAAATTAGCTTATGATTTTTGTTCATTTACTTCGTTTATGGTTTTTTTCTGTTCCATATGTATATAATTAAATATTTGAGTAATGAGCACCTACACATCACAAACTTTGAGTCATAGCTTTCTTTATCATGTTAACTAGAATTTTTTCTTCATTTTTTAGGTATGTTATATATCATCCTGGGTTTTAGTTATCATTCATAGTGACAACTAAGGTGATTAGTTTGGCTGTTTTAAGGATTTCATTTCGCAGTTTACTTGTGAGTTTTGAAGTTCTTTTACCAGGTTTTGATATTGCCCTATAATCCAATTCTCATGATTTGAGATTATAGTTTTGTTTTATTATTAGTTCCAAGTCACCCAACATTCATTCTATAAGCTTTTCTCTCTATAGATTGTGTTTGGTAGCCTCACAAGGGAATTTATGTAATGTAGGTTATGGATACAAAAGGAATGTGAAAACGTCAATCATTATTAAGCCAAGAATTCAACCGGTAATTCTATTGGCGACTTAGGATTTAAGGGTATGTTATTTCTTATTTGTCTTGCCTTGAACTTTATATATTATACTATGAGATGAGATTTATGCAAAACAAATATAACTTAAAAAACAAATAAACCAATCTTAACCATTCATCCACCTTTCATCTAATGGCTAAGATTAAATCAAAAAATAACAAATGGAGGACAAAATTAACATTTTAGCTTATTTAATATAAAAACCCACTTTCCACCTTTTTTAAAAAAAACAACATATCTTGCAAACGGTAAATCTTCAAGCTACGAAAAATACATCATCGCGAAGAGAAAAAAATTATCTTTCTATAGATATGCATTGTTATATACTTTCGACGAACTTTTTTTTCAAAATTTCGTCCAGAAAAATCCCACGGGATTCGTAAGAAATCCCATGGGATTCGTAAAAAGACGATACTTTTATTTCAAAATTTCCGTCTAGAAAAATCCCACAGGATTCTTAAAAATCCCATGGGATTCGTAAAAATACGATTTTTTTTTTCAAAATTTCCGTCCAGAAAAATCCCACGGGATTCGTAAAAAATCCCATGGGATTCGTAAAAATCCAATGGGATTCGTAAAAAATCCCATGGGATTAGTAAAAAGACGATTTTTTTTTTTAAATTTCCGTCCAGAAAAATCCCACGGGATTCGTAAAAATCCCATGGGATCCGTAAAAAGACGATTTTTTTTTTTTTTGCAAAATTTCCGTCCAGAAAAAACCCACGGGATTCGTAAAGAAATCCCACAGGATTCGTAAAATGATTATTTTTTTTTTCAAAATTTCCCATGGGATTCGTAAAAATCCCATGGGATTCGTAAAAAGACGATTTTTTTTTCACAATTTCCGTCCTGAAAAATCCCACAGGATTCGTAAAGAAATCCCACGTAAAAAGAATTTTTTTTTTCAAAATTTCCGTCCAGAAAAATCCCACGGGATTCGTAAAGAAATCCCATGGGATTCGTAAAAAGACGATTTTTTTTCCTAAAATTTCCATCCAGAAAAATCCCACGGGATTCGTAAAAAAATCTCATGAGATTCGTAAAAAGATGATTTTTTTTTTTTTTTTAAATTTTCGTCAAGGAAAATCCCACGAGATTCGTAAAAAAATCCCACGGGATTCTGTATGATTTATCTTGTCGATAAATAACAAAGGATTTAGTATGAATCCCATCGGATTCTTTGGTGCATCCCATGGGATTCATTACGAATCCCATGGGATTCATTATGAATCCCATGAGATTCATTATGAATCCCATGGGATTCAAGGGATTGATTGTGAATCCCATGAGATTCTTTGGTGTATCATATGGGATTCACAATGAATCCCTTGAGATTCATACAGAATCCCATAGGATTTATACAGAATCCCATGGGATTTACACAAATTACCCCATGAAATCATTCACACTAAAAACTAATTTAAATATAAGACCATTTCTTCCACTAAGTCAACAAAAAGACAAATAAAAAGAAACCATGAACTAGTAGACCACTACCTTTATATCAGTCCAATAATATTTTAATCTTCTCATTCCTATTTTTACTTTCTCCTTTGTTATATCAGTTACGCAAGAATATCACAAACCAATTGTATATGAAAAAAAAGCAAGGATATCACAAACCAATTGGTATATCAATTAGGAAAGAATATCTTTTATTACACATGGTGGATCAAGACATGATTTGACATACACCTACCTGTGACCCGTGAGAGGATCTTGAAGCCGTTTTTTCAATTGATTTATTGACCTGGATTAAGAAGCACATGACGTCAACAGTTGGTTAGGATGTATTTATGTTTGTGATTCGGTTATGGAGACTGGGTAAGATGAGTTTGAAGGAGATGAGATGAGATTAAATGTATTGTTATGTAATCGGTTTGATGTGGAGAGAAGATTTGGAAGCGTATCATTTCGTGAACGAAGCTCAGTCGAGGAGTGGAGGTGGCTGCGGCGGCAGCGGCGGTGGACGTTTGTAAATGAGGTGGTGGATATGGAGGTGATGGCGGTGGATATGGTGGAAGAAGATAGGGAGGTGGTGGATATGGTGGTGGTGGTTACCAGACCATGTGTTTAATTTGACAAAAGTACCCTTGAATAATTAATTATATTAAAATGAGGCTAAATCTGGACCTTTAGATTTAAAATAGATGGATGGTTGAGATCTTGTTATTTGTTCTTTAGATAATTGTTGTTTTGTATTGAACTTTTCTCATAGAAAGATAATTTTTTTCTCGTCGTGATGATGTATTTTTCGTAGCTTGAAGATTTACCGTTTGCAAGATATGTTGTTTTTAAAAAAAAATGTGGAAAGTGGGTTTTTATATTAAATAAGCTAAAATGTCAATTTTGTCCTCCATTTGTTATTTTTTGATTTAATCTTAGCCATTAGATGAAAGGTGGATGAATGGTTAAGATTGATTTATTTGTTTTTTAAGTTATATTTGTTTTGCATAGATCTCATCTCATCTTTCTATAGATATGCATTGTTATATACTTTCGACGAACTTTTTTTTCAAAATTTCGTCCAGAAAAATCCCACGGGATTCGTAAGAAATCTCATGGGATTCGTAAAAAGACGATACTTTTATTTCAAAATTTTCGTCTAGAAAAATCCCACAGGATTCTTAAAAATCCCATGGGATTCGTAAAAATACGATTTTTTTTTTCAAAATTTCCGTCCAGAAAAATCCCACGGGATTCGTAAAAAATCCCATGGGATTCGTAAAAAGACGATTTGTTTTTTTCAAAATTTCCGTCCAGAAAAATCCCACGGGATTCGTAAAAAATCCCATGGGATTCGTAAAAAGACGATTTGTTTTTTTCAAAATTTCCGTCCAGAAAAATCCCACGGGATTCGTAAAAATCCCATGGGATTCGTAAAAATCCAATGGGATTCGTAAAAAATCCCATGGGATTCGTAAAAAGACGATTTTTTTTTTAAATTTCCGTCCAGAAAAAACCCACGGGATTCGTAAAAATCCCATGGGATTCATAAAAAGATGATTTTTTTTTGCAAAATTTCCGTCCAGAAAAACCCACGGGATTCGTAAAGAAATCCCACAAGATTCGTAAAATGATTATTTTTTTTTTTCAAAATTTCCCATGGGATTCGTAAAAATCCCATGGGATTCCTAAAAAGACGATTTTTTTTTTCAAAATTTCCGTCCAGAAAAATCCCACGGGATTCGTAAAGAAATCCCACGTAAAAAGATTTTTTTTTTTTTTTTTTCAAAATTTCCGTCCAGAAAAATCCCACGGGATTCGTAAAGAAATCCCATGGGATTCGTAAAAAGACGATTTTTTTTCCCAAAATTTCCATACAAAAAATCCCACGGGATTCGTAAAAAAATCTCAATGAGATTCGTAAAAAGACGTTTTTTTTTTAAAATTTTCGTCAAGGAAAATCCCACGGGATTCGTAAAAAAATCCCACGGGATTCTGTATGATTTATTTTATCGATAAATAACAAAGGATTTAGTATGAATCCCATTGGATTCTTTGGTGCATCCCATGGGATTCATTATGAATCCCATGAGATTCATTATGAATCACATGGGATTCAAGGGATTGATTGTGAATCCCATGAGATTCTTTGGTGTATCATATGGGATTCACAATGAATCCCTTGAGATTCATACAGAATCCCATGGGATTTATACAGAATCCCATGGGATTTACACAAATTACCCCATGAAATCATTCACACTATAAACTAATATAAATATAAGACCATTTCTTCCACTAAGTCAACAAAAAGACAAATAAAAAGAAACCATGAACTAGTAGACCACTACCTTTATATCAGTCCAATAATATTTTAATCTTCTCATTCCTATTTTTACTTTCTCCTTTGTTATATCAGTTACGCAAGAATATCACAAACCAATTGTATATGAAAAAAAAAAAAGCAAGGATATCACAAACCAATTGGTATATCAATTAGGAAAGAATATCTTTTATTACACATGGTGGATCAAGACATGATTTGACATACACCTACCTGTGACCCGTGAGAGGATCTTGAAGCCGTTTTTTCAATTGATTTATTGACCTGGATTAAGAAGCACATGACGTCAACAGTTGGTTAGGATGTATTTATGTTTGTGATTCGGTTATGGAGACTGGGTAAGATGAGTTTGAAGGAGATGAGATGAGATTAAATGTATTGTTATGTAATCGGTTTGATGTGGAGAGCAGATTTGGAAGCGTATCATTTCGTGAATGAGGCTCAGTCGAGGAGTGGAGGTGGCGGCGGCGGCAGCGGCGGTGGACGTCGTAAAGGAGGTGGTGGATATGGAGGTGATGGCGGTGGATATGGTGGAAGAAGATAGGGAGGTGGTGGTTACCAGACCATGTGTTTAATTTGTCAAAAGTACCCTTGAATAATTAATTACATTAAAATGAGGCTAAGTCTGGACCTTTAGATTTAAAATAGATGGATGGTTGAGATCTTGTTATTTGTTCTTTAGATAATTGTTGTTTCGTATTGAACTTTTCTCATTATACTATAGTATCTTCTTCTGAGTTGCTATTTTGTACTATAGTTTCTTCTTCTTAGTTGCCTTGAACCCCTGGTCATCAGTTTTATATAAATTTAAATAGAGGCCTTATACGGTCAATGATCTTTTTCACAAGTTCCTTTCAAATTCAACATTAAGGGGTACGTTTCAGTCATTCTTTTTCATTTTTCTTTTCCTCTAAAAGGATTATAAATAAATATATTTCCTTAATTTTGAATCGAGTATGCGTATATAATGAAAACTTAATTTTTTAACTTAGGTGTGCAAAGTCTGTCATTTGCTGATATAAGATTAAACAAAGTATGCCCCTTTGTAAACGAAACATCCAAACTAAGTACTTCTTATAGTCCTCTATTATTAACATAAAAGTTTGTAGTAGAGTTAGGATCAAATAAGAAGAAAATTTAAAACGAGAAGGGTGAGAAGAAACGTACCACAACCACACATTTTAGATGCATCTATAAAAATAGATGCACCTCCACTTAAATTTCTCCTTTCTATTTAAAATGTGTAGCTAAAAATGATTCTTATTCTTCTTCTCATTGTAGTTTTTCTTCTCACCAGATCCTTTCCTGTTCCTGTTGTGCTTTTACTTATTAGCATGTTTATTGTGTAAGAAGTTGATCTCTATATTCTTAGTTCTAATTTTGAGATTTTGATAATTTTGTTTATTTCATATGAGTGGGAATAGCACATAATTTGAATTGTTACGCGCTTATGAAACTCATATTGGTGTTATTGATTTTTTTTTTCAAAGGTTATAAGTACATCTAAGTGTTTGATACTTTGTTATAAAATAATTTAGTTTTCAGTATTGTATCGGTTCAGTATTTAAAAATTCATTGCTGATTTTTAATCCCTTAAAGTATAGTACTACAAAAATAGGAGTTTGGTTAGGCTGTGTAGGTGGCTTTTAACTGCTATGTTTATCTTTGGCTAATGGCACAAAAATGTATCACAGTTGTCATGCTTTTTTTATATGCATCGAACAATTTTTTTTACTATTCTGTGTGCTAAACTTGATTTTTTGGCTTTTTGTGTACTTTATGACCATTTTGCCTCGTATTTTATTCACCAGGGAGGGGCAAAATAGTCATAAAGTACACAAAAAAAACCCACAAAATCGAATTTAGTATACATAATAGCAAAATAAATTAATAAACAAACAAATAAATAAATAAACAAAAAATTGTTCGATACATATAGAAAGAATAAGTGGGAACTATGATATATTTTGATGCCACTAGCCCTTTATCTTTTGCAGGTGAAGATTAATCAACCTGTATTATGTACTTGATGGTATGTTTTTGATAAGCAAGGTATGTGTTTAATAGATATTTCTTTAATAAACCTCAGATGATAATAACTAAAGTTATTAAGATCACAGTTTTTACTTGGGATCATTTTTGTATTCCTAAGATCGGGATCTTACAATCGAATCGAAATCTTAGGATCCCACTAATATGTCAATTTTTCTCAAAGGATTTGTAGTGTTCAACTAAAATTTTATATCTCAAACAATGTAGTAATATAAATTAAGTTAAAAAAAAACGTAGTAATACAAATACTATAATATACAGAGTTACTCATGTTTCAATGTCTATAAATAATTTTGGTACAAAGAAATACTACATCATTACCTCTTTGAGATTATAACCTTTTTATTTTCCTTTTTAAAACCATAATATAATACTAAAGGTCATGTATAAGAGTAACATTCAGCTAAGGTTTGAAATTTTGGACTAATTTGAAAAAAAGGTTGTTCAATAATGGATCGATGCCAATCGTACAATCTTACTTTGATCTTATGCTATTTAGGATCGTACTTCGATCTTGCAAGGTTTTTTTATGTAGGATTGTAAGATCGTACGATCCTACTATCAATATCGCTATCTTGATAACCATGATAATAACTGATTAGAGTGTTTTATTAGAGTGTTTTATGTTTATTACAATTTCTTTTTGGCTGACAAAAAGAAATTCGACATATGGTTCACTTTAAAATTTTCAACTCATGATGAGTTGATCAACAAATTATTCACAAATTTTTAATCAACTTTAATTCTATGCCATACTGAATTAGTTTTTAAACCTGATATTGGTATATAAAATACATATGCAACTTATGTGTTGTAGTTGCAACAATCGATGTCATTCAAGAATAGGGTTCTTTGCATGCCGTAAAGACACCAAGAAAATTATCAACCAAAATCATGCTATTGGCCTTGAAGTAGATTGGAGACTACCTTCTTATTTCTTTTGATGTTCGATTGTTATGTCTATAAATTTACATTGTATATCATCTTTAAATATTGTTTAAACAATTCTTTTTAGATACCCGTGAATTTCACGGGTCTTTTAGCTAGTCATAATTATAATGTATTGTAATGTGGGATATCTTAAGTTTAATCCATGGTAGTTACAAACCTCTATGAATTAGCCACACCAACTTTTTGAAAAGAAAGATTTTATCGGATTTAAATATGTATAATGATAGATTGAAAACTTGTGATTTCGTTGATAAAAATGTCAAAATCCATGGGTACTATTTACTCTTTTAGAATTTGTTAAAAAAAAATTACTCATTTAGAAGAATGGCCCAACAATGAAAATTAGCTACTCTACTTTTAGAAAACCTGGTTTATTATAAGTTTGAGTTGTTCATAACTTTTCTATCACTATACTACTCCATGTTTATTTCGGATGTGCAAAACTTTTCTATCACTATACTACTCCATGTTTATTGTCACTAAATAGCCATTTTTGAGTTTTGCATCAATCTTCTCATAGCGTCAACAGAAAAGAGTGGAATGTGTTAACGAATAATACTTGATTGGGGTAACAAAGTTCTTGTATAGAACTTTTGCCATGTTTATTTTCTGAAAACTTGTTTTATGTTTAAATCCCACATTGGTCTAAGAGAAGAGCTTTTAATAGGTTATATACGATGGTGCATCTGATTGAGCCAGTTTGAATTGAGGGTTATGTTGTTGAATTGTCATGTTTTATGCCGATAAGCACAAAGCTAAAGGCTTTGGCTTCACTCAAATAGAAGACTTGATGCAAGGCTTTTCAAGATCTGAGAGTTTCTCCTCTTGATGTATTTAGCTATGTTGTTAACTCATCATATTGTTGATACATTGTCTTGTTTGATGTTAAATTCTAAATATATTTACTATGTCATGTAACTTCACTCAAATAGAAGACTTGATGCAAGGCTTTTCAAGATCTGAGAGGTTCTCCTCTTGATGTATTTAGCTATGTTGTTAACTCATCATATTGTTGATACATTGTCTTGTTTGATGTTAAATTCTAAATATATTTACTATGTCATGTAACTTCTCGACTTTTTGTGTCGTACAAGTTTTTGAAAATGGATCATACTACTGTACATTTTGTAGTGAGCGTTATGGAATAACCGTGATAATATCCCACCGGCTAGGTAAAGAGTATGCAATCATTCGCATTCTTTACCCTCTAAAACCTACAACGAAACAATCCCAAAGGTTCTATTCCGATCGATCCATGGTTCAAAAATGCTATATGAGTTGCATTTGTTCAACGTTGTGTAAGCCTAGTTTAGATGGTTCTTAAAGTTGTCGTAAAGTCATTTAGTTGACTACGATGGGTCAAATTATCATCGAAATTGTATCTACGTATTCATGGGTCAACTTTAGTTGAATTTATTTTATTGGGCTAATGGATATTTGATCTTACGAGATTTATTTTGTTCTGGTCTTAGTTTGTGTGTCAAAAAAGGTATATGCGCGAAAAAAAAAAAAAAAAAAAAAAAGTATATGCACAAAGCGGAAGCAATTTGGTTATGTCAAATTAGTATAAGAAGGTCTTGGTTCACACGACTTTTTTAAAGTCATAAGCAACTAAAACACTCAGTTAAATATTACGGGCAGACGCCATCTTTAATGAAAATGAAGACGAAAAAGACCCTTTCAGGAGTGAACTAAATAACCGAAATCCGGTTGAACATGACAACGGGCAAGTTGACCCGGCGTGTAATAGTATCGGGGATGAATTTGAATGCGAGTACCATAAATAAAAAACTACTTGGACGTAAGACATGTTATGTTTATTTAGTAATAGCTAAGCATGGCCAAAATGCAGTGGCATGGTCCAGGTTGACTTGGTGACAAGACACGTCGCCAAGTTTTACTACGAGAACGAGCGGTTTGGAGGTGAACTATGGTTTGTTCCTGTAGAAATGGCAATAAGGAATATGGAGGGTACATAATGATGTAACAATTCACATTTTCAGGTTAATTACTATTTTCGGAAAATAGTACTATTCACTTTTACTATTCATTTTCCCGAAATTTGATTTTTTGTTTCTTGGCCTTGAGTGATAAATCATTTCCATGGCAAATTAAAAGTTTGACATTCATCAGATCATTTTCGCGAAAGTTAATAAGGAATTACACGTTTTAGGGTAAAACGTCATTCAAAAATTCTAAACACAACGAAACTCTACCGCGTTAATTTTCCCCGTATCAGAAAAATGTTTGATACACTTATGATTTATTTGAGAATAAATCATGACTGAGAAAAACATGACCAAATAAAACCTCGGCCGTGAAAAACTGGGATTTTCATTCTTAAGCGTTTTTACTCGGCCGTAACCCTAGCCTATACCTGCACCGCGTTTCTAAGACGATTTGAGTTTTCACATTTTTGGAATAAGTCAACATATTTTTCCCTCCTCCTTTGACCAAAAATCATTCCTTGATTTTATAAGTCATTTCTTGATTTTTAGGCTTACGGTTTTGTGTCTAAAAGACATTTAATACCAATCGACACTAGACTGAACCCAGTCTAGACATTATAAGTCATTTTAAATCATTTATATCCTATTAGAAAAGTAACATTTTACTTTTCTCAATTTTACACAATATTCGTACATTTTACGTATTACGCGTTTTAGACCCGTGTTTCCAGTTTTAGCAGGGTTTTAGCACCTCAATGGAACCTACCACTCATTTTATATTTTATTATGGAACATATTGACATGTTTAACAATACTTTCAAGTTCCATATTTTTACGACACCCGGTTTTACGTTTTGAGGCTTAATCATTTACGGTTGGCATTTCCCGGCGTCAAAACTCATCCAATATCTTGGATAATATCAAGCAAGGCATGCCTCACCCCCTAGCCTTATGGAACCTCCAATAGGGGGGGGGGGGATTCATCCCTTGGTGTGGCTTGATCTTAGGCTAAGTAATCTTGGATGAATGACATGTATACAAGCTTCCTAAACAAGCCTTTGACAAGTCTTGATAAGTAACCTCCTCATGAGCATATAAATACCCCCCTCCCCCCCCCCTTGTGCCGTCCATATCACCCACCAAAACCACTCCACACTTAGCTTAAATACTTCTAGTTTTATGCAAGATTCAAGAGCATGTTCAAAGATAGAAACCCTAGTTTGGTTTTAGGTTATCAAAACACTTCCAAACTACATAAACTTTGGTGATTTCTCTTGAGTTTGAATTCACTCAAGTCACCTCAACTTTCATCATCTATCTTTCAAGAATACAAGAGTAGAAAGATTGCATAAAGTGAAGTGGGTTGAAGCTAAAGTCTATCAAAGTCCTTTTCCTTACATGCAACTTACCTTTCTTATTTGAAAGCCAAAAGTTGTAAGCCAAACCCTAACATGCTTCTTGTTAAATATCATAATCATGTTATTTAGATATCATTTATGCTATATTATGTCTTGTATTCATGTCCATGATGTATAAAAATGAATAAAACAAATTATTGTATATGATTGTTAAGATAAGTTATTGAAACAAGTAAAATAGTGACTTTATTGGTGTAATCTGATCAAAATGGAAAAATTATGATATTGGATCATTACATATTGTAGTAGAGGACTTAACAAGGAAACCATAGCAATTTGAACCACCTTAAACGAGTATACGAGTCAAAAGTTATGACGATTTGAAGTTACCAAAACTTTGCGGCAAAACTGCCAAAATAGTTTCTGTGACAGAACCTAAAACACGTAAAAAGAGGCCTTTCTGGTCCGTTTCATGAAAAAGTTAAGGCACGAAAGTTGTCCGGAATCACGTTTTCTTCAAAAACTCAGGAGCACGTCTCCAGAAAACTAATAACGAATGAGATGTTTCTCAGTTTCTTAACAGCTATTTAAATATATAAGTCACTATATAAAGGTTATGGTTTATAAAGACCAAAGAGGTCTTATGACCTAGAATCAAGACCACAACCATGGCTAGAGCCAAGGTTGAGTCGCAAGACCATGGAACAATGACCAAAGGTCATGGCAAGGCCATGACTAAATGACCATATAAACTTACTTAGGCGAAAACATGAACTAAAAGTTGGCGATAATTAACTTTAACAAACAATTTGGATCTACTTCATCTAAAAGAACTATGAGATATCACAAGTATTTGTCATTCAAGTTATAAGAAACTTACCCTAATAACAATCTTCATGTAAAAATAAACTTTCCTAAGTTTATTCAAATATTGGACATGTAATTTTCGGATCAAAACTTATATATATATATATATATATATATATATATATATATATATATATATATATATATATATATATATATATATATATATATATATATATACTTTATCAACTACTACAATAGTAGGGAGCCTCATGTGAGGAGTTCATTATGTAAGCCGTCGAGATAAGTTGTGGATTTACGAATTAAAGTGTCCTGGCTCCTCGAACGTTTACTAACATGACTTCTGAATTATGTCGGCCCGAACGGTAGTAAACGATATATAAAACATACATGTTTCATGAATCATTTCTTTCAAAGACTTACACTATACATCATACCACATCATGGACTAAATGCAAGATATATATATAGGCACATCTTCATATTCATTACTCAAATCCTTAGTCGCAACATTCTATTATAGGTTGCTCATATAAACCTTCACGATCCAACCATTACCTTCATTACTTGCTATCTTACTTAAGGTGAGTTCATAGCCCCACTTTTCATTACTTAATTGTTTTACAAACCCTTGGGGGGAATACATGCTATTTTAACCGAACACCATGCTTTCAAATTGTATGCTTGCCTGATTGTTTTATTATCACTAAGTACCAGCCTTGCTAAACCGAGATCCCTTATTATGAACCATTTAATCACTAGCAATAGTAAGCGCGAATATTGTGAATAGGCCTATTGGGATTGACGAATCCCATTTGTATTGACTAAATTCATACAAATGCATTAATATTTGAGACATGGGTATGACAGCAAAGTACCTACCGGGATAAATCTGCCGATCGATATTGGTACACGTTAACGTTTTGGTGTCATAAGCTTAGTAATGATAATAACTGTTTTGTTTTCCAACCATTGGTGTGAGCCTATAACTCACACTACCAACAAATTGTGTTCAACCATTAAACAAACTCTATGAATATCACTCAACCTTTGTGTTGACCTTTTAAGCATGTATTTCAGGTTCATGATGATCAAGGATGGCACGGAATGGCACGGATGTTAAAAAGGGTTATAAATTTTATTATCATTCAAAAACTCATCTAATGTGATTTGTAAACATGGAACCATCTGGGACCTCATTTTGTAATCTCTGATATTTATATAATTTGAATAATAAATCTTTTAAAACAACTCAGTTAGAGTTCGTTTTCTATTATTGTGACTATTGTGCCGTCGAGTAACACCCAGTTCGAATTCCGCTGCAACCATAAATTAGGGGTGTTACAGATTGGTACCAGAGCCATGGTTATAGAGAAACGGGTCTAATTGAGACCTAAACTATAACTACAATTACAAGCAAAAACATTTTTATAGCCTTCCGCTCTCCGTGCCTTCCATCCTCCAGACGATTATGGACTTATTAAGCATGTTATACTACATGAACATATTAGTATATTGATTTATACACACTTATCACATTCTGAGCACTTCCCATAAACATTTGAGTTATTTTAACATAGTAATTCTTCTCATAGAAATCATGTGCGTACCCACTTCTCCCGACTATGTTCCCACTCTACCTAATAACTTCCAAGTCTTACCACCCTCACCCGAGTTCGGATTTGACTTCGTAAATGCCTTCGCTTCTGATGACGAAGAAGAACCTTTCGAAGATTCAACCGACAAAGAAGAGGAGGAACCAATGCCAACTAATTTTGCGTTGAATATTTCTAGTTATTTTGAACAAAATTGGGTTGAGGCAAACTCCGAGGAGGATAATGAGTATGAATATGTACTAGAGCCATTACCACCACCACTATCACTTCCCTTCGATATCCCTACATGTGATGATTTGGATCACTCATTATGGATCGTATCTCGACCACCATTGATCCAACAAGAAAGTCAGCATGGAAACTACAGCTTCTCAAACTTCATCGACTCGTACCTCTATGACACACTAAACCAAGAAGTTGCCGATCAATCAGAGCTGCTCGGACCTTCTAACCCGCAATTGACTAGTGTGATGATACTAGTTATCTTTTGTACTACTAAACTGATTAGACTCAGTTAGTAAATGTTATGAAATCCATGTAATAACTAGCGATAGTAAAAACGTTTTAATTACTAAACTGAAAGTATCAGTTAGTAAATTTTGAAGAAGCTTGTAATAAGTTTCGATTTTGTAAATCAACCAACGTTGTATGAATAAAACTCTTGTTTTATACTATCATGTGTTATGCCTTCAAACCTCCAACGTAATGATTCTATCATTTCCCCATCAAAAATCATGCTTATTTCACAACTCTCTATTCACGACGTATCTTCTATATAATAGAATCATGGCGCCAACGAAGAAGACACCACTAACAATGACTCAAGCTGCTATTCGCAAACTAATTAAAGATAGTGTAAAAGCAGAAATAGCAACTGAACGAGCAGCCATAGCTACAAAGGCTGCAACAGCCTCTGAAACTACTAGAACTGCTGAAGCTGCTAGAACTGCTGAAACTCCTAGAACTGCTGAAGCTGTTCGAATTGCTGCAACTACCATCAATACTAGAGGACCGAACCCATCCGGTCCTCCAGCAATAAATATTGATCCAGTAAGTAAGAGCTGCACATTCAAGGGTTATTTAAATTGCCAACCCACCAATTGCAAAGGTACTAATGGAGCCGTAAGTGTTAACCCCTGGTTTGAAAAAGCGGAGTCAGTATTTTTGATCAACAAATGCACCGAGAATGATAAAGTTCAATATGCCACCGGTCCACTGTTGGATGAGGCATTATCATGGTGGAATTTAGTATCTCAACCAATGGGCATCCAAAATGATTATAAGTTTTCTGGGGATAATATGAAGAAAGAGTATTGCCCTCACAGTGAAATGCTGTTAAAGGAACCATGTTGTCATCTAGAAGTAGAATTTTGGAACCATGTTGTTAAAGGAACCGACATCCTGAGTTACAACCGTCGATTCCATGAATTGAGGATACTATGCCCAACAATGGTTTCGACAAATGAGAAACTGTTGGAAGAGTATATCTGGGGACTCCCACCAAGCATACAAGGGAACATGAGTACGTCTGGTCCCAAAACACTTGATGAGGCTATGCGGATGTCTCACAGCCTCATGGATCAAGTGGTGCGTACGCCAGAAACCCAAAGACAAAACTTCAACAACTCCAACTACCGTAACAACAATAACAAAAGAAACAACAAAAACAAGCGACCATGGGATGATAACCGTGGAAGTAACAACAACAACAACCCAACTCAAAACAACAACCATCATAACCAGCAAAACAAAAGACAAGAGGCTGCAACGGCTTATGTTGTTGCACCAACCAGAGGTGGATATACTGGGACTCTACCACAGTGTACTAAGTGTAACTTCCATCACTCAGGTCCTTGCCCTGCCAAGTGCAACAATTGCCAAAAGCCAGGACATCTTGCCAGAGATTATAGAGGTAAGGCTGTAGCTACTGTTAGCAATACACAGCCGATAGCTATATGCTTCGGATGTGGAGAAAGTGGACATTACAAGCACCGATGTCCCCAAAACCAAGGTCAACAAGTTGAAGACAACTAGGGGAGAGCATATATGTTAGGAGGAGAAGGAGCTTATCAGAATCTCAACAACACTGCAGAACAATGAAGTTTAGAAATTAGCAGTCATATTTATTTATGCACTATGTTGTACTACATGTATGTCATCCCTAGTAATGGGAGTTTTACGACTTAAGAATATTTATTGTTCAATAAACAACTCTTTGTGATAATTCTCATCTATTGTAGTTTCTATCTCCAAACCAATTTGACTGATTAGTAGACTATTACCATTCTATAAGATTTACCCAGTTATCCTATAAACCATTCAAACAAATTTTACTTCAAGCTATTTTGTTACCATTTTATTGTTTCACATCATTTTACTCTAAGATATTCTACCACCATCTTAGAAAAATTACTTCGTTAATACCACCCTATAAATTGATATCATATCTTCTTTAACCAGCTTCATCTCAAACCACTAAAATTCATCAAACCAAAATGAAGGACACAAGCCTCGTTCATCTTTTCACCATCGTTATCTTCACAACCGTTGCAACCACAAGCTCATTAACAGATCTTGATGCACTTTTAAAGCTCAAATCATTCTTAGTTACACCACAAGCACCTCATCAGCTTTACAAGATTGAATACCATCTAAAACTTTTAAGAAACACAATACTACCTAACTAAACCGAACATCACATTATCGGTCCTAAATTATACATAGCCTGATCACCTATGTCTAATTCAGGAGGGATCATGTTATGCTGGGAGCAGTCACCTGTATGTTTTCTTAGAAACAAACTTCTCATAAGTAACCTCATCCTACGCCATACACTGAAACGACAAATCAAACTACATCACTCTAGTCCTCATAAGTAACCACACCTCTTCATCGACACCACTCCAACGTATAACACACATAGAACTTCGGAACGAAGTTCCCCGTAAGGGGTAAAGACTGTAATAATTCACATTTTCAGGTTAATTACTATTCCCGGAAAATTGTACTATTCACTTTTACTATTCATTTTCCCGAAAATTTTCCCGAAATTTGATTTTTTGTTTCTTGGCCTCAAGTGATAAATCATTTCCATGGCAAATTAACAGTTTGACATTCATCAGATCATTTTCGCGAAAGTTAATAAGGAATTACACGTTTTAGGGTAAAACGTCATTCAAAAATTCTACGCACAACGAAACTCGACCGCGTTAATTTTCCCCGTATCAGAAAAATGTTTGATACACTCATGATTTATTTGAGAAAAAATCATGACTGAGAAAAACATGACCAAATAAACCTCGGCTGTGAAAAACTGGGATTTTCATTTTTAAGCGTTTTTACTCAGCCGTAACCCTAGCCTATACCTGCACCGCGTTTCTAAGACGATTTGAGTTTTCACATTTTTTGGAATAAGTCAACATATTTTTCCCTCCTCCTTTGACCAAAAATCATTCCTTGATTTTATAAATCATTTCTTGATTTTTAGGCTTACGGTTTTGTGTCTAAAAGACATTTAATACCAATCGACACTAGACTGAACCCAGTCTAGACATTATAAGTCATTTTAAATCATTTATATCCTATTAGAAAAGTAACATTTTACTTTTCCCAATTTTACACAATATTCGTACGTTTTACGTATTACGCGTTTTAGACCCGTGTTTCCAGTTTTAGCAGGGTTTTACCACCCCAATGGAACCTACCACTCATTTTATATTTTACTATGAAACATATTGACATGTTTAACAATACTTTCAAGTTCCATATTTTTACGACACCCGGTTTTACGTTTTGAGGCTTAATCATTTACGGTTGGCATTTCCCGGAGTCAAAACTCATCCAATATCTTGGATAATATCAAGCAAGGCACACCTCACCCCTAGACCTTATGGAACCGCCAATAGGGGGAGTCATCCCTTGGTGTGGCTTGATCTTAGGCTAAGTAATCTTGGATGAATGACATGTATACAAGCTTCCTAAACAAGCCTTTGACAAGTCTTGATAAGTAACCTCCTCATGAGCATATAAATACCCCCCTCCCCCCCTCTTTGTGCCGTCCATATCACCCACCAAAACCACTCCACACTTAGCTTAAATACTTCTAGTTTTATGCAAGATTCAAGAGCAAGTTCAAAGATAGAAACCCTAGTTTGGTTTTAGGTTATCAAAACACTTCCAAACTACATAAACTTTGGTGATTTCTCTTGAGTTTGAATCCACTCAAGTCACCTCAACTTTCATCATCTATCTTTCAAGAATACAAGAGTAGAAAGATTGCATGAAGTGAAGTGGGTTGAAGCTAAAGTCTATCAAAGTCCTTTTCCTTACATGCTACTTACGTTTCTTATTTGAAAGCCAAAAGTTGTAAGCCAAACCCTAACATGCTTCTTGTTAAATATCATAATCATGTTATTTACATATCATTTATGCTATATTATGTCTTGTATTCATGTCCATGATGTATAAAAATGAATAAAACAAGTTATTGTATATGATTGTTAAGATAAGTTATTGAAACAAGTAAAATAGTGACTTTATTGGTGTAATCTGATCAAAATGGAAAAATTATGATATTGGATCATTACAAATTGTAGTAGAGGACTTAACAAGGAAACCATAACAATTTGAACCACCTTAAACGAGTATACGAGTCAAAAGTTATGACGATTTTAAGTTACCAAAACTTTGCGGCAAAACTGCCAAAATAGTTTCTGTGACAGAACCTAAAACACACAAAAAGAGGCCTTTCCGTTCCGTTTCATGAAAAAGTTAAGGCACGAAAGTTGTCCGGAATCACGTTTTCTTCAAAAACTCAGGTGCACGTCTCCAGAAAACTAATAACGAATGAGATTTTTCTCAGTTTCTTAACAGCTATTTACATATATAAGTCACTATATAAAGGTTATGGTTTATAAAGACCAAAGAGGTCTTATGACCTAGAATCAAGGCCACAACCATGGCTAAAGCCAAGGTTGAGTCGCAAGACCATGGAACAATGACCAAAGGTCATGGCAAGGCCATGACTAAATGACCATATAAACTTACTTAGGCGAAAACATGAACTAAAAGTTGGCGATAACTTTAACAAACAATTTGGATCTACTTCATCTAAAAGAACCATGAGATATCACAAGTATTTGTCATTCAAGTTATAAGAAACTTACCCTAATAACAATCTTCATGTAAAAATAAACTTTCCTAAGTTTATTCAAATATTTTACATATAATTTTCGTATCAAAACTTATATATATATATATATATATATATATATATATATATATATATATATATATATATATATATATATATATATATATATATATACTTTATCAACTACTACAATAGTAGGGAGCCTCATGTGAGGAGTTCATTATGTAAGCCGTCGAGATGAGTTGTGGATTTACGAATTAAAGTGTCCTGGCCCCTCGAACGTTTACTAACATGACTTCTGAATTATGTCGGCCCGAACGGTAGTAAACGATATATAAAACATACATGTTTCATGAATCATTTCTTTCAAAGACTTACACTATACATCATACCACATCATGGACTAAATGCAAGATATATATATAGGCACATCTTCATATTCATTACTCAAATCCTAAGTCGCTACATTCTATTATAGGTTGCTCGTAGAAACCTTCACGATCCAACCATTACCTTCATTACTTGCTATCTTACTTAAGGTGAGTTCATAGCCCCACTTTTCATTACTTAATTGTTTTACAAACCCTTTGGGGGAATACATGCTATTTTAACCGAACACCATGCTTTCAAATTGTATGCTTGCCTGATTGTTTTATTATCACTAAGTACCAGCCTTGCTAAACCGAGATCCCT
The DNA here is from genome assembly GCA_030686995.1 of Artemisia argyi. Lineage (NCBI taxonomy): Eukaryota > Viridiplantae > Streptophyta > Magnoliopsida > Asterales > Asteraceae > Artemisia > Artemisia argyi. The sequence continues at coordinate 4,679,608 of CM060692.1, read as the reverse complement.
TATTATGAACCATTTAATCACTAGCAATAGTGAGCGCGAATATTATGAATAGGCCTATTGGGATTGACGAATCCCATTTGTATTGACTAAATTCATACAAATGCATTAATATTTGAGACATGGGTATGACAGCAAAGTACCTACCGGGATAAATCTTTCGATGGATATTGGTACACGTTAATGTTTTGGTGTCATAAGCTTAGTAATGATAATAACTGTTTTGTTTTCCAACCATTGGTGTGAGCCTGTAACTCACACTACCAACATATTATGTTCAACCATTAAATAAACTCTATGAATATCACTCAACCTTTGTGTTGACCTTTTAAGCATGTATTTCAGGTTCATGATGATCAAGGATGGCACAGAATGGCACGGATGTTCAAGAGGGTTATAAATTTTATTATCACTCAAAAACTCATCCAATGTGATTTGTAAACATGGAACTATCTGGGACCTCATTTTGTAATCTCTGATATTTATATAATTTGAATGATAAATCTTTTAAAACGACTCAATTAGAGTTTGTTTTCTATTATTGTGACTATTGCCGTCGAGTAACACCCAGTTCGAATTCCGCTGCAACCATGAATTGGGGGTGTTACAAATGAGTTATGCTAGAGATGAAGATTGTTGAGAATTTGTTATCGTTGATGCTTTAAGTACGAAGCAAACGAGTTTAGTGAATATGGTTTTCATGGTACCTTTGTTAGTTCTCAAGTTTTAGCTAATCAATATTAATAAATGTTTATGTTGTCTTACTTCATGGTACCATACAATCTTAACTTTGACACATAAACTTATGAAAACATTTATTCGTACAGCAAAATGCATACATCTTGAACATCATACATATAAAAACTGACTATTGAGGCGGCTTGAATTTGTATGACGCTATGTGTAAATGATATTGAATATTATTTCCAATATGCATACTTTGTTATCACTATATTACTCCATGTCATGACTGAATAGCAGTTTTCGAGTTTAGTATCAGTTTTCTTCTCATAGCGTCAAGAAAAAAGAGTGCAATGTATTATCCAAACATAATAGTACTACCAAAGTTTTTGTTCCAGTTGGTCCATTGTTCGAAACTGCTATATGAGTTACATTTGTCTAACGTTGTGTAAGCCTGGTTTAGATAGTTCTTAGACTTGTCGTAAAGTCATTTGGTTGACTACAATGGGTCAAATTATCATCAAAATGGCTTCTAACGTATTCATGGGTCAACCTTTTGAATGTATTTGATTGGGATAATGGACATTAGATCTTACGAGATTAGTTTTGTTTCTGGTATTAGTTTGTGTGTCAAAAGGGTATATATGTAGTGTCGATGCTACAACAGGGGCGAATCCAGAAATGTTTAGGGATCAAAAGACACAATATCTCGTACTATCTGTGACAAATGGCAAAACTAGGGAGCCGTTTTATAAAAACCGCATTACATTGAAATTATAAATTTAAAATTCTTAAAAGTTTATTTTGACGAGATATTTTACGAATGTGGGTACGTGATTTTAATCGTACGATATTTATGTGTCACACCCTCGCCGAAGGCGGAAACACGAGGTGTAACGAAATCGATAGACATCACCAAAGAGAAATAAGACAATACCATAATTTACATTAAGGAAAAGTATAACATTACAACGTTGTTATTGCCGACTTTGGCAAATATAAGACATAAGTTTGATTTTCAAAAGATGGTATTTCAGTACATAATGAAAAGAAGTGACATGTGAAAACTTCATTATGCAAGACCTTGATGACAAGCTTACTGACGATCACCTGAAATGCATGAGAGAAAACGGTCAACTATAAAAATAGTTGGTGAGTATAAACGTTTTAACTAATAAGAAAACCATTTGAGAAAGTTCGCCAGGCAAAGGCATTGTAAATCCACTCAGTTCCAAGTCCCGCCCTAAGAGACTTGTAACCTGTGTGTTTACAACCCATTGCACATAAAGTAGTACGTTCGGTAGTCAAGTACATATGGTCAATATAGTTCACAATAAGGGCACATAGTACAACATAAGTCAAGGCCACTCCGAACAAGGGAGACTTGAAGTCACTCCGCCACCTAGGCAAAGAATTATTAGTCACTCCGCCGACTTGACGAAGGATTATCAGTCACTCCACCATGGCGAGAATTATTAAGGATGCTCTGAACAGGAGAGACTTTATAGTGTTGCTCCGAACAAAGGAGACTTTAAGTCTTAGATCATACAGTACACTAAGTCCAAAAGTTCAAGTCAAAAGGTTCAAGATAAGTCAAGGGTTCAAATAATAGTGTTCGTAAAATAGCAAACAAGTTTGTTTGAGTACGATTTACATACAAGCATAAATAGTGAAGCAATAGTCATTTAAGTTCGTTTAAGAGTAAACAATATAGTTCATGCATTCACCCCAAAACGATTAAAATAGTTAGAAAAAGGGGTTCGTGAATACTCACCTGATATAAGCGATATGATAACAAAGGGTACGAACTGAAGTAAGACGCGCACTCTAACCGCAACCTAAATGAATGACATGATCTGCTTTAGATCATGAAATGATGAAAGGAATGTACATGCACATGTTTCCCTATACCACTCTTAACTTGGAAATACTAGTTATTGTCAAAATAAAATGTTTTCCATACTTAGGAAAAATAAGTCCAAATATAGAAGTATATAACTTGTCGTATCATCTTATATGAAAATGTTAACGTTATATTCCTTGTATCGAAAACATTAAAATAACGTCGTTAAGTCGTATAAATATTCTCTTGGGTCATACGTATTCATTTGTTAAGAATATAGTCCTTAGTACCATTTCTAGAAAATATACCTTCTAGTGCGTAAGTTATTGTTTTTATTTGTGACCAAATTTATATATATAGTTTTGACGATGTTAAAACGGGTATAACTTGGTTGTTTTAAGTTCATTTTCCTCGTTCTTTATATCCACGGATTCGTTTTTGTATATACTAATATATTTTTGATAACTCGGCTCCTCTAGGTTACGTTTAACACCTCTTTTTGTCCGTCGAAAACTGCCAAACAGCATGCAGTTTTTATAAAAATAGTTTTCGTCGTTAAATTTGCAAAAATCATATCTCCTTCGTTATAAGCTCGTTTTAATCTGTTCTTTCGCCTAAAGTTTTGTTTTTGAAAGTATTTTCTAAATCTTTGGTCAAAAATTACCCCTGAGTTCCTGGGTTTCCCACGTTTTTAGAATAAGGACAGTAGGTATATATATATTTTCCAAAATCATTTTCCTAGTTTCAAACTTGTTCCAACTTCAACCAAACCACCTTCAATCACCACAAAACTAGTCTAATCCTACCATACACCTTCTTAGGGTGTCATGGGTTCCTAAACATCATAAACCAAGTGAATCTAACAAGGATCTAACTATAATCACTTTCTAGGCTTCAAAAGTTAAAAGTTTGTAAAATAAAGTGGTATAACAAGCATATGCATGTAGATCTTGTATAAAAATCATTTGAACATAATAAGAACTTGATAAAATTAGGAAAATTAGTTTGACATACTTACTTGAAAGATTTGATGAGTTTTGGAGAAAAATACTTAAGTATCCTTGGGGTTTTTATTTCAAAACCCTAACTAGGAGTACAAATGAGACTAGATTAAGACTTGAACTTCAAAATTTGATGGTTTCTTCTTGTTTTTCTTGCCTTGGCCGATCATACTAGAGAGAAAAAGAGAGAGATATTTGCTTGCTTTTTTGGTTAAGAAATGTGCAAGAATGAAGTAGTAAACATAAGGTCTTGGTCTTTATGGTCTAGTCAAAGTGTATTAAGGAAGTTTGGTCTATTAGGGGGGGCAAGGGGCGTGGTTTAGGGAAAAAAGGGGGAGGGAGGTTGGCTCATTAAAGCTATTGTCTCCCAATGTGCAAGTATTAGTTATATTTTGTATATTAGGTGTTACCGGGTACCGAGTTAACTAAAAATAAATTGTGACGAGTTGAAGTAAAATATGACGAAGTTAAATCGGGACATAATAAAGTCATAAAAGTTGTGAAAATATGTTGGGTACAAGTATTGAGTGTTTGGATGATTATCGTTTAGTTTTTAAGAAAACCGTCGTAATTATATTAGACGTACGATACGAAATAAATAAATTTCCAAAATACCGGGTAAATTAATTTTATAACTTTTACGATGTTATAAGGGATATAAAAATATGTCGGGACCATGGTGGGAATATTTAGATATATTCGTCGTATATATATTAGTCGGGCGTTAACGTTTATTTAGAAATCGTTATACGTAAAACATTAAATATACTAAATATATATATTTGAAAATCCTAAGAGTGGTATAACATGTGAATGACCAAATGATGATATGCCGACAATTTCTAGTCCGTATGAGAGGTCCTTACTGATAATGCACGTGAATAGTGGAATTTTCAAAGTTTGGGAGTATACGTAGACGTGGAAAATATCGGGTTGTTACATTCTACCAACCTTAAAAGGAATCTCCTCCTCGAGATTCAATTCGTCCATTCTATAGGTGTATGTGATTGCGGTTAAATTTGATGAAGCGACTAAGGTCGAAAACGCTAGGTCTCGGATTAGTCGGTGTTGTGTATAAGTTCTATACTAAGACTTAAGTGCTACGAAAATAATATGGTTGTTCAAGAGAATGTACCCGTTACGCTATCGTGGACATGTTGGGTGATAGGATTTCCTAGGAAGTAAGCTCTGCCACGCGCGGGTGGAATCTCAACGGCCTCATCTTGTGGCCCTTCAATTGCTGCTGCTAATTTTGGACGATTGCCTCCTTGGTTAAGATTCCTTTTCAACTTTAGACAGGTGTTTCGGAGGTGATCCAAGCTTCCACACTCGTAGCATGATGACCTTCGTACTTGATTTCCTTTGCAATGTTTACTAAAATGACCTGTCTTTCCGCAGCTATTGCACTTTGGGCAATCTCCTATGTGGTGTAGGTTACATCAGGTACATTTAGGTTGTGTGCCTACATATCCTCCGGGTCCTTGAGTTATTGCTCCATAGTCTCTAGCTACTCGCTGTTTCTTGTCCTGTTGATTTTGATAACGGCTTCCTTGCTGATCTCCTTGTCTCTTTCGTCCTTCATTATTTCCATTTGTTAGTTCACCAGATCTGATCACATCATTTGTCAAGCGGTATGCCATGCCCACAGCGGCTTGTAGAGTGGTTGGGTTCGATGAAGTGACATCCCTCCTGATTTCAGGAATCAATCCCCAAATATATCGATCGATCAGCTTTTCCTTAGTGGAGACCATATGAGGAACCATCTTAGTTAGCTCATGGAAACGGGCCGTGTACTTGTCAACTTCTACTCCTACCATCAAGTGGTTCCAAAATTCCACTTCCAGCTTCTCCACTTCATCTTTTCTGCAGTACTCGTCAGTTAGTAGTTTCTTAAATGCTTCCCAAGATAATCCATTTGCAGCCTCTCTTCCTCGAGTCTGTAGCCGGTTGTTCCACCAAGTCAATGCTCGACCTTGAAGTAGACCCGCAGAGAATTCAACCTTATCCCCTTCAGCACATTTCGTGATGCTGAGTTTTGACTCAACATTCTCAAACCATGATAGCAGTCCAATGGCACCCTCAGTGCCATAAAATTCCATTGGCTTGCATGTCATGAAAGTCTTATAGTTGCATCCCTGACCGTTGTTCGAAGGACCCGCACCATTATTGGATCGTTTGGCATCAATGTGCGCAACAATCTGAGTGAGAAGATCAGCTAATCCAGCAGCACTGTCATTCGGGTTTTCATTGTTGTTACATCCAGCAGCATCGTCATTCAGGTTTTCATTGTTGTTACGTCCTGAGCGAGTGTTCATTGCGGCCATGGCTCTGCGATAGACCAAAAAAAATGGGTTGAGTGAACGATACATGAACGATGACGGATGATGTACGGTATAATGATAGTCGTAACATAGAGATCGCAGAATGATGGGAACAAAGCCATGCCTAATCTAACGGGACGTAAGGTAGCAAGGAGAAAGAATCTACATGAATGCATATAAAAGGTACGATAACAGAAACTGAAACATATAAACGGGTTATGCACACCCACCCGACCAATGCAACTTCAGGTGACCAGACTCTCTAGACTCGACCAAACATGATCTTTGACCACTACTCCATTCATCGCATGATTCTTCCTGAATTATGCATAGGTGATCAGGCTATGCATACTTGAGGATTAATAATGCAATGCTAGGACTAGTCGACTCGTATCATTTTTTATTTTTTTTTAAATGTTACTTTGGTTATAGTTGCGATTTTTATTTTAGAAAAATCGGCATTCTCTATAACCTCTGGCTCTGATACCAATCTGTCACACCCTCGCCGAAGGCGGAAACACGAGGTGTAACGAAATCGATAGACATCACCAAAGAGAAATAAGACAATACCATAATTTACATTAAGGAAAAGTATAACATTACAACGTTGTTATTGCCGACTTTGGCAAATATAAGACATAAGTTTGATTTCCAAAAGATGGTATTTCAGTACATAATGAAAAGAAGTGACATGTGAAAACTTCATTATGCAAGACCTTGATGACAAGCTTACTGACGATCACCTGAAATGCATAAGAGAAAACGGTCAACTATAAAAATAGTTGGTGAGTATAAACGTTTTAACTAATAAGAAAACCATTTGAGAAAGTTCGCCAGGCAAAGGCATTGTAAATCCACTCAGTTCCAAGTCCCGCCCTAAGAGACTTGTAACCTGTGTGTTTACAACCCATTGCACATAAAGTAGTACGTTCGGTAGTCAAGTACATATGGTCAATATAGTTCACAATAAGGGCACATAGTACAACATAAGTCAAGGCCACTCCGAACAAGGGAGACTTGAAGTCACTCCGCCACCTAGGCAAAGAATTATTAGTCACTCCGCCGACTTGACGAAGGATTATCAGTCACTCCACCATGGCGAGAATTATTAAGGATGCTCTGAACAGGAGAGACTTTATAGTGTTGCTCCGAACAAAGGAGACTTTAAGTCTTAGATCATACAGTACACTAAGTCCAAAAGTTCAAGTCAAAAGGTTCAAGATAAGTCAAGGGTTCAAATAATAGTGTTCGTAAAATAGCAAACAAGTTTGTTTGAGTACGATTTACTTACAAGCATAAATAGTGAAGCAATAGTCATTTAAGTTCGTTTAAGAGTAAACAATATAGTTCATGCATTCACCCCAAAATGATTAAAATAGTTAGAAAAAGGGGTTCGTGAATACTCACCTGATATAAGCGATATGATAACAAAGGGTACGAACTGAAGTAAGACGCGCACTCTAACCGCAACCTAAATGAATGACATGATCTGCTTTAGATCATGAAATGATGAAAGGAATGTACATGCACATGTTTCCGTATACCACTCTTAACTTGGAAATACTAGTTATTGTCAAAATAAAATGTTTTCCATACTTAGGAAAAATAAGTCCAAATATAGAAGTATATAACTTGTCGTATCATCTTATATGAAAATGTTAGCGTTATATTCCTTGTATCGAAAATATTAAAATAACGTCGTTAAGTCATATAAATATTATCTTGGGTCATACGTATTCATTTGTTAAGAATATAGTCCTTAGTACCATATCTAGCAAAATATACCTTCTAGTGCGTAAGTTATTATTTTTATTTGTGACCAAATATATATTTATATAGTTTTGACGATGTTAAAACGGGTATAACTTGATTGTTTTAAGCTCATTTTCCTCGTTCTTTATATCCACGGATTCGTTTTTGTATATACTAATATATTTTTGATAACACGGTTCCTCTAGGTTACGTTTAACACCTCTTTTTGTCCGTCGAAAACTGCCAAACAGCATGCAGTTTTTATAAAAATAGTTTTCGTCGTTAAATTTTCAAAAATCATATCTCCTTCGTTATAAGCTCGTTTTAATCCGTTCTTTCGCCTAAAGTTTCGTTTTTGAAAGTATTTTCTAAATCTTTGGTCAAAAATTACCCCTGAGTTCCTGGGTTTCCCACGTTTTTAGAATAAGGACAGTAGGTATATATATATTTTCCAAAATCATTTTCCTAGTTTCAAACTTGTTCCAACTTCAACCAAACCACTTTCAATCACCACAAAACTAGTCTAATCCTACCATACACCTTCTTAGGGTGTCATGGGTTCCTAAACATCATAAACCAAGTGAATCTAACAAGGATCTAACTATAATCACTTTCTAGGCTTCAAAAGTTAAAAGTTTGTAAAATAAAGTGGTATAACTAGCATATGCATGTAGATCTTGTATAAAAACCATATGAACATAATAGGAACTTGATAAAATTAGGAAAATTAGTTTGACATACTTACTTGAAAGATTTGATGAGTTTTGGAGAAAAATACTTAAGTATCCTTGGGGTTTTTATTTCAAAACCCTAACTAGGAGTACAAATGAGACTAGATTAAGACTTGAACTTCAAAATTTGATGGTTTCTTCTTGTTTTTCTTGCCTTGGCCGATCATACTAGAGAGAAAAAGAGAGAGATATTTGCTTGCTTTGTTGGTTAAGAAATGTGCAAGAATGAAGTAGTAAACATAAGGTCTTGGTCTTTATGGTCTAGTCAAAGTGTATTAAGGAAGTTTGGTCTATTAGGGGGGGCATGGGGCGTGGTTTAGGGAAAAAAGGGGGAGGGAGGTTGGCTCATTAAAGCTATTGTCTCCCAATGTGCAAGTATTAGTTATATTTTGTATATTAGGTGTTACCGGGTACCGAGTTAACTAAAAATAAATTGTGACGAGTTGAAGTAAAATATGACGAAGTTAAATCGGGACATAATAAAGTCATAAAAGTTGTGAAAATATGTTGGGTACAAGTATTGAGTGTTTGGATGATTATCGTTTAGTTTTTAAGAAAACCGTCGTAATTATATTAGACGTACGATACGAAATAAATAAATTTCCAACATACCGGGTAAATTAATTTTATAACTTTTACGATGTTATAAGGGATATAAAAATATGTCGGGACCATGGTGGGAATATTTAGATATATTCGTCGTATATATATTAGTCGGGCGTTAACGTTTATTTAGAAATCGTTATACGTAAAACGTTAAATATACTAAATATATATATTTGAAAATCCTAAGAGTGGTATAACATGTGAATGACCAAATGATGATATGCCGACAATTTCTAGTCCGTATGAGAGGTCCTTACTGATAATGCACGTGAATAGTGGAATTTTCAAAGTTTGGGAGTAAACGTAGAAGTGGAAAATATCGGGTTGTTACATTATGAGATTTGGTTATTTAATTATGGTTCGGTTTGATTCGGTCGTATGAATTATTTTGAGATCGTTATTTTTGGCACTACTTTGACTCCGGTACTAGGTTGACCTAACAATTTTAATTTCATTTTATTATTGGATCGGATATTATTATTTTGGAACGGGTTTGGTTTGAGAAAGATATTTGATTATTTACGGTTTCGGGTTGGTCCGTGTATTGACACCGGGCTACTAAATCCCTACACCCACTATTATTATTAATAATAAAAAGTTTATTTACTTTTTTTTTCTAAGAGTAAATAACATGAATCGTCCTTGTGGCTGTCATTTTACAACACAAACCATCACCCACATCTCACCAAAATCTCTCTCTCTCTCTTCTTCCTTCAAACACCACCGCCGCCCCCTTTAATCCACCATAGCTCCGCCACCGCCGCCCTCACCATAAAAACAACACCACCATCTTCACCATCTTTTCGAGATCTATCTATTGGTACCGACCACGCGCCCTAACTCCCCCTATAACACCTAATTCGAATTAAATCCCCACGAGTTCATCATCACTTTGTATTATTTATTGAAGATCTATTCGTTTGGCTTTAATTTTTGAAGGTAGGCCGAGTTTTTGGACTCGTGTTGAGTTCGATTCGTGACTTAGAGTCACGGGTTTTCATTTCTTTTTCGGGTTTCATGGAGTTTGAGGCAAGAATCAAATGGGTTTTGTGAGAATAAAGTGGGAAAAAGGATTTTGGTTGATAAAAACTTGTTTGGTATCCGGGTGGGTCGATTGGGATCCGAATTGGTGGAAGGATTGCTTGTTTGATGATTATCTTGGAGGGGATTGGTGCTCGGATTAAGCATAACCGAGACCCTCGAGGTCTCGGGGTCGGTTTTGTGGCTTGTTTTGTCGAGCCGAGACCCAAAGGGGTCCTCCCCGTTTCATGTTGTTGTTGTTGTCGAGACACCAAGACCCAAGGGATCCTCGTTGACCTTGTTGTTGTTGTTGTTTGGGTTTGGCCGACGACCACTATGGTCCGTTTGGTTGGGTTGGCTCGTTTAGAGCAAGCCGAGACCCTAGAGGTCTCGGGTGGACCCGCGACCTTTGTTTTGAGTATAACTTTGACCCGGGTTGACTTGGTAACTCAACCCGTTGCATATTTGGTTTTCGGACAATATATGTTACTTGTTATTATTTATTTTTGTTATGAATGTATTATGGGCACTTGGTTATTATTTGGACGCGTTGCGGTATTTCTTGATTATGAGTATATTTGGAGATGTGTTGACGAAAGTGGATTGGGGACCGATTGTGAGACGGTCATTAGATGACGGAGATAGGTTAGTCGGGTGCCGTAGTCGGACTCTCATGTTGTAGCACGTGATATGGGATTGTTTGGACGGAGTTGACTTATATTGTGACTTGATTATATTGTTTTGGACTTGGACTATGAGCCGAGGGTCATGACTCGGACATGTGACCAAATTCTATGACTCGATAAATATTTAAAAGTCGATATTAAAAATAATACTCGTTATAATATTATTAAGAATATAATCGTTTATATACGTATATAGACGTGTTAAACGTATATATATATATATATATATATATATATATATATATATATATATATATATATATATATATATATATATATATATATATATATATATATATATATATATGTAAATGTGTATATTAATAATAAAACGATCACGAGTAAACGTATAATAATAAAACGATAGTTATTATACTATGCAAGTAGTATAATAAATGTCGGGATATTATTATAAATAATAACTATAAAAATAACGGCGAAACATAAGTCGGGTAAATAATAATTCAAAATGTGATTTTATTTATAAATTAGAAACTTATCGAGTTATACGAATTGTGGGTCTTTAAAGTCCAAGTGGGCTTTATATTGTGACTTTGTGTTGTCACGGATATATGACGGTTAATATAAACATTTTATATATCGAATGACTTATTCTAGATCGAGTTATTTGACGATATAAAATGGGTATATTAATGGGCATCGTATCCCACGACGCCCATAGGATGTGGTATATATTTTAGGGTAATAAATTACTATATGTCTCGTGGAATTTGGCCGATTCGACGATATGTATAGGGAATTTATTGGACTACGACATATACCAAATAGAAACTTATGTGCAATGTGCTTTAAGTTGGGTATAATTTTGGAACGATATATTACGTAAATAAGTATGGGAGATTATCAAATCGACGGATTTAATAAGCTTCGATAATTATTTAAATAATATGTTGGGCTAACATTAGACCTATAGTTATCTTATTATTGTTCTTTGTTGAGGCTTTTTGGTTTGAGATGTGTCGACCCTCCACCCGTATGGATACCAAACGTCGGATTTCAAATAAATATGAAGTTAATTCGAGAAATGGATATTTTGGAAAGTAAAATGAATTACGTTCGGGAATGGGAATATTTGATTTTGAGGAAATGTTTTCTGAACGAGTTTGATATTGTTAGGAAGTGCCGAGTCAGTAGTTGTCGTTACGTGAGTTGCTTGAGATTTCTTGCGTCTTTCTTCTATCATTTCTTTTGAGAATATCTGGACTTGAGGTGAGTCATAGCCCCACTTTTTACTCTTGAACTTTGTTTTCAATACTTGGGGTGAGAAACGTGCAAATGCTTTATGTGGACTATTATCGCTTTTTAATTTCAAAACTTGCTATGCTTATAGAACTAGGTAGAGCGAGGCCTAGACTAGATCTAGGTAAGCTATTGATTCAGTTATTGAGCGAGGCCTAGACCTGAGCTAGGTAAGCTATCGATTTGGTTGTTGAGCGAGGCCTAGTCCCCGAACTAGGTAAGCTATTTGAATTGGTTATAGAGTGAGGCCTAGACTAGATCTAGGTAAGCTATTGATTTGGTTGTTGAGCGAGGCCTAGTCCCCGAACTAGGTAAGCTATTGGATTGATTATAGAGCGAGGCCTAGACTTGAGCTAGGTAAGCTATTGATTGGATTGATTTGAGCTATAGCGTGCACCTATAGGGATGATTTGATTTGGTTGGTTTATTTTTGTTGGATGAGTGAGCCCTAGTCTAGCTAGCAAGCGTTTTGCGTATATGTCCACTATATTGAATTAAGAATCTAAACCTATGATCTCACCAGTGAAAGCTGACTTTTAGCGCGTTTTCTCAGGTAATTAAGTGATGCTATGCGGATGCTTGGGATTGGAGGCTTGGCATTTGGCACCGGTTATGGATCTATGTTTTCTAAAACTCTGATAACTATTGTGGACCTATATTTATTTTTCTTTGGGCCTGACTTTGGATAATTTTGGGATAATGTAAACTTTAAAACCTCGTGTGGTTGTACTTTATTATGTTTACTTTATCTCGTTCTTTTATGTCTTGTGTTTGGATACCAATCCCCGTAGCACCCCGAAAGCTTGTTGAGTCTTCCGCTGTATCAAATTTTGGGGGTTTTACAGATTGGTATCAGAGCCAAGGTTATAGAGAACTAGGTAAATAGACACCTAAACTATAACCGATTTTTATAGAAAACGATCCTCGACCAATGCCCGCCAGCCCGCCAAGCCGAAGCATCATTGTTTGTTATTGAGGTATTATGAGATATTTGAAATGATTAGAGATTTGGGATTTCTTGAGATGATTTGAGGTTTTGAGGATTATTGAATTAGTGATATTATGCGTTTTGAGGAATTATATGCGTTTTGAGGAATTATATGCGTTTTGAGGAATTATATGGCTTAATTGTTTTGAGAATGGTTTTAGTAATGCGGTATTTAAATCTTTCTTGATTTTATACAATTTGGAATTATATGATGATTTTTGGATACGGTATTTTGAGTTCGCGGTTTAGTTGTTTTTTAAACACTTACACCTACCCTACGCCGTTGTCACAGACTATGGCCTCCCATATGCCTGATGTCGTTGAGGATATTCTTACTACACCGGTATTGCCAGCACGGTTCACCATGGCCCCTGACGACCCTTACCAGGTTGCCATGCATTCAGCTACTATGACACCGACAGGTTCTACTTCAGCACCATCTGCTGCATCTACGCAGGGACCCTCATCTTCTCTAGGGCTCCCTGGTACATCGAGGCAGCTTACTCTTCATCAGGCTTTGGCTCGTGTGGCCCCACATTTTGCCCACCGAGCTACGGCACGCATGTCGGTACACCCTACTTCACCACCTTTACAGATTGATGCTCATTCTCTTCTGTCTGAGGCGCCACCCACATCATTGCGTCTTCGTCCTAGATCACCTACTCCTTCACCACATGGTTCACCTAGTAGGAGACGACGATTGATGATGTACTCTTCCGATGAGGAGGAGGAGGAGTACGAGGGTGAGGATGAGGCTGATGACCCTGAGCGGGAGGATGACCCTCAGGAGGTTGAGCAGGGTGATGATGATGACCCTGAGGAGGAGGATGACCCTCAGGAGGATGAGATGCCTGATGATGTTGATGTGTTAGTACCACCAGCTCAGGCTGAGGAGCCTGATTCACCTGTACATCCGATTGAGCCTGACTCACCTGATCATCCGCTTTTGTTTGAGTTGCCACCTGGTAGTCCCGTTGGGTCGGATGCATCTTCTGAGGTTTCTGCTGAGCATGCAGAGTTGGGTGAGATTGGCAGGTTGTGGGCTCGGATTACTGAGCTTAGTGAGAGGGTTGCACGTGTATCTGATCGACTTGAGAGAGTTATTGGAGAGTTTTTAGCGGATTTGAGAGTTGACTTGATTGTCGTTGTGGGCAGGACTACTGAGCTGAGGAGAGTTTTGATGGATGTTCACGAGCATATCGATAGTTTGCAGCGAGGATTTGTTACTGCTCGTGAGGCTGACCGCAAGCTATGGCAAAGGAATGCCGAGCTGGAGAAGGAGGTGGCTGACCTCAAGAGAGACCGAGACACCCATAGCGTTGAGCTAGGATCGTTATGGAGGGATCTTGATGGCTTGAGGCAGGAGTTGAGGAGCCTCCGCCAGCAGCGTGGCTAGTTGTTTGGATTATGGTGTCTTGTTGCTTTCTTAACCGAAGAATGTTCGGTTAGAAAAGCTAGTTATCATGTTTTGATGTATTTTGTTCAGTATTCGTCTTTTGGAACGATTAGTATGATTTGTGTTATCCAGTAGTTGGAATGATGTTGGATCTTTATTGTATGGTCGATGGTTATTATGATATGGTATTATGTGGTTTTTGGATATTATGGAAATTGAGTTCCTATTCGTCTTATTGATGCTTTACGGTGTATTGTTGATTTTCTTTCCATGACTTGGCTTCGTTGATTAATCTCTTGTTGAGCATATGATAAGTCCTATCGGAGACTCACGAACTTGTATGATGTTTCAGATCAATGGCCCCACGAAGAAACCCTGTTAGAGCTACCAGAACTGGACCCGCAACGGCTACCCCTAGTCGTCGAGGACGCCGTCCAGCTCGAAATGTTGAGACCCCTACTCCTGATAACCTGGACACTACTAACCGCAGCAACAGGAATCACAATGTTGATGTTCAGGGAGACAATGATCATGTTCCACTTAATGCACCTACTGTGGATCAAGCAATGATCAATCAACTTGTGGAACAACGAGTTGCTGAGCTACTAGCTGAGTCAAATCATTCCAACAATTCTACTGGAACTTTTCCACCTGTTCGTGCTAATGGATGTCACTACAAGGAGTTTAAGATTTGTGGACCGATTGAGTTTGGTGGAACTGAAGGAGTGGTTTACTTGGTTAGGTGGATTGAGAAGACTGAGTCAGTGTTTAATGTCAGTGGTTGTGCGGAGAATGCGAAGGTAAAGTTTGCTTCTTTTACTTTCAAGGATGAAGCCTTAACTTGGTGGAACAATTACCGTAACTCGGTTGGGAGTGTTGTGGCTTATGCTATGACTTGGGAGCAATTTAAGTCTTTGCTGATTCAGACTTACTGCCCAAGAAATGAGATTAAGAAGTTGGAAATTGAGTTCTGGAATCACAAAGTGAAAGGTACCGATATGGCAACTTACAATCGCCGTTATCGAGAGTTGGCCTTACTCTGTCCCGATATGGTTAGGACTGAGACCCAAAAGATCGAGAGGTATACCGATGGATTGCCGGTAGCTACCAGGAACGATGTGATTTCTGCTAAGCCTGCAAGCATTCATGAGGCTATTACTATTGCTCAAAAATTGATGGACTCTTTGGCATTGGAAGAAGCTGAGAAAGATAAGAATGGAAAGAGAAAGAGGGACAATCACTCTAAGGGTAATGATCGTCGAAACAAGCGACAACTAACTACTAGAGCTTATGCCATGGGAGATGGAGACAAGAAGAACTACAATGGAGATTCACCTAAATGTAACCGATGTTACAAGCATCACTCTAGTCGATGTACTGTGATGTGCAAGAATTGCTCTAAGATGGGACATATAGCTAAGGATTGTAGAACTCGACCTCTTGCTATGGTTCAAGCTACTCCTGAAACTATGAACAAGGCAAATGTTACTTGCTATGGATGTGGAAAGAAAGGACATTATCGGAATGAGTGTAGGGAATCGTGGAACCGAGGAAATCAAGGATCGGGTGGTAATGGGTACAATAATGGAAACCGTGGAGCTGGAGGAAATCGTGGACGACAAGATAATGGGGACCAACGTGTGGAAGCTGGAGTTGCTCATGGAAGAGTGTATGCACTCGGGAACGAGAGAGGAGAAGATCCGAAGTTGTTACTGGTACGTTCCTCCTCAATAATCGTTATGCTTCCATACTATTTGATACTGGTGCCGATAAGAGTTTTGTGTCCTCTAAGTTTGCACCCTTACTTGAGAAACCCCCGATGGCCTTAGGAATTGGTTATGATGTAGAGTTAGCTAATGGAAACATAGAAAGGATTAAGACTATCATTCGCGGTTGCAAGTTAAACTTTCTGAACCGTCCTTTCAACATAGATCTTCTACCCGTCACATTAGGAAGTTTTGATGTCATTATCGGTATGGATTGGTTGTCGAAGTATCGTGCCCATATAATCTGCGATGAGAAGATCGTGCGTGTGCCTTACGGCAAGGAGATTCTAAACATACCAGGAGATAGAAAGGATTTAAGAGGCCCATCCAGATTAGCGGTTATATCTTGCACTAAGTTGCCGAAGCTAATGGAGAAAGGAAATTACCTTTTCTTAGCCCAAATTTCTGAGAAAGGAGAGAAGGAGAAGAAAGAAAGGTGCATTGGAGATGTACCTATAGTTCGTGATTTTGCGGATGTGTTTCCCGATGACTTGCCGGGAATTCCGCCCAATAGACAAGTGGAATTTCAAATTGAGTTGATACCTGGTGCTGCACCTGTAGCACGAGCGCCTTATCGTCTTGCGCCTACTGAATTGGAAGAGTTGTCGAAACAATTAGCGGAGTTAGCCGAAAAGGGATTCATAAGACCAAGTTCTTCGCCTTGGGGAGCCCCGGTCTTATTTGTGAAGAAGAAGGATGGATCGTTCCGTATGTGTATTGATTATCGAGAGTTGAACAAGTTAACAGTGAAGAATAGATACCCGTTACCGAGGATCGACGATTTGTTCGATCAACTTCAAGGATCGAGTGTGTATTCGAAGATCGATCTGAGATCGGGATATCATCAGCTTCGAGTGCGCGAGGAAGATATTCCGAAAACGGCTTTCAGAACCCGTTACGGGCATTACGAGTTTCAGGTGATGCCGTTTGGGTTGACGAACGCACCGGCAGTATTCATGGATCTCATGAATCGAGTGTGTAAACCCTACTTAGATAAGTTCGTGATTGTGTTTATCGATGACATTCTGATATATTCGAAGAGTGAGAAGGAGCATGAGGAGCATCTAAGACTTATCTTAGAATTGCTCAGGAAGGAGAAACTGTATGCCAAGTTTTCGAAATGTGAATTTTGGATTCCAACGGTACAATTTCTAGGTCATGTGATTGATAGACAAGGAGTTCATGTGGATCCTGCTAAGATTGAAGCGATTAAAGATTGGGCTGCACCTACGACCCCAACAGAAGTTCGTCAATTTTTGGGATTAGCCGGTTATTACCGAAGATTCATTGAGGGATTTTCAAAAATAGCAAAACCGTTGACCAAATTGACTCAAAAGAGTGTTAAGTATGAATGGGGAGATAAGGAAGAGGAAGCATTTCAGTTACTTAAGGAGATGTTGTGTAGTGCTCCTATCTTGGCGTTACCCGAAGGTAACGAGGATTTTGTTGTCTATTGTGACGCTTCTCATAAAGGTTTAGGAGCTGTGTTAATGCAACGAGAGAAAGTGATAGCTTATGCTTCCCGACAGCTCAAGAAGCATGAGCAGAACTACACCACCCATGATTTGGAGTTAGGTGCTGTGGTTTTTGCTTTGAGGATATGGAGACATTACTTGTATGGAACCAAGTGTGTAGTGTTTACTGATCACAAAAGTCTGCAACACATTCTGAACCAAAAAGAGCTTAACATGAGGCAGCGACGTTGGATTGAGTTGCTAAGCGATTACGACTGTGAAATTCGCTACCATCCGGGTAAAGCAAACGTTGTTGCTGATGCTCTTAGTCGAAAGGAATGAATACCACCGCTACGAGTTAGGTCATTAGGAATGACTATCGTATCGCCATTACCGTCTCAAATATTGGAAGCTCAAACGGAAGCATTGAAAGCAGAAAATAAACCTGCTGAGAATATATTTGGGATGGCAGAAAATGAGAAAGGATTTGTTAAGCGTTTTGATGGAGTGTTATGTTTTGGAGATCGGATTTGGGTACCGTTGTATGGAGGGATTCGAGATTTGATTATGCATGAATCGCATAAGTCGAGATACTCCATTCATCCTGGGTCGGACAAAATGTATCAGGATTTGAAGAAATTCTATTGGTGGCCAAATATGAAGGCAGATATAGCATCATATGTTAGTAAATGCTTGACATGTGCTAAGGTTAAAGCCGAGCATCAAAGACCGTCAGGATTGTTGACGCAGCCAGAACTTCCGGTTTGGAAGTGGGAGCGGATTACGATGGACTTTATTACCAAATTACCAAAGATAGCTAGCGGTTGCGACGCTATATGGGTAATTGTGGATCATTTGACTAAGTCTGCTCATTTCCTGGCGATTAGTGAAGATGATAGCGTGGAAAAACTTGCGAGGTTGTATGTGAAAGAGATTGTTTCTCGTCATGGAGTTCCGATATCGATTATTTCGGATCGCGACAGCCGTTTCACGTCAGCATTATGGCGATCACTTCTAACCGCTTTGGGGACGAGACTTGATATGAGTACTGCATAGCATCCCCAAACCGATGGTCAAAGTGATAGAACTATTCAAACTTTGGAGGATATGCTTCATGCATGCATCATAGACTTTGGTAAAGGCTGGGAGAAATATCTACCCCTTGCGGAGTTCTCCTACAATAACAGCTACCACACAAGTCTTAAGGCTGCACCATTCGAAGCTTTGTATGGTCGAAAATGTCGTTCACCTATTGGTTGGGCAGAAGTTGGAGATAGCCAACTCACAGGCCCTGAGCTTATCTTGGAAACTACGGAGAAAGTAACGCAAATTCGAGATCGACTGCAAGCAGCTAGAGATAGGCAGAAAAGCTACGCCGATCAGAGGCGTAAACCCCTAGAATTCCAGGTTGGAGACAGAGTGATGTTGAAGGTCTCGCCTTGGAAGGGTGTGATACGTTTTGGGAAACGTGGGAAACTTAATCCCCGCTATATTGGACCATTTCTTATTTTGGAAAGAATTGGGCCCGTAGCGTATCGTTTGGAATTACCTATAGAACTGAGTAAAGTTCATGATGTGTTTCATGTTAGTAATCTGAAGAAATGCCTTTCAGAGGAGACGCCAGTTATACCGATCAGGGATATTCGTGTGAATGAAACTTTGAATTTTGTGGAAGAGCCGATTGAGATAATGGATAGAGAGATCAAACGACTCAAGCGGAGTCGTATTCCGCTCATCAAAGTTCGTTGGAATTCGCGGCACGGACCGGAATTTACGTGGGAACGTGAGGATGAGTTTCGAAAAAGATATCCGAAGCTTTTCACTTCGTAGATGGGTTATTTCGAGAGAAACCCGGGACGGGTTCCTTCTGAGGCTGGGAGGATGTGACAACTAGCAAAAATAGGGAGCCGTTTTATAAAAACCGCATTACATTGAAATTATAAATTTAAAATTCTTAAAAGTTTATTTTGACGAGATATTTTACGAATGTGGGTACGTGATTTTAATCGTACGATATTTATGAGATTTGGTTATTTAATTATGGTTCGGTTTGATTCGGTCGTATGAATTAATTTGAGATCGTTATTTTTGGCACTACTTTGACTCCGGCACTAGGTTGACCTAACAATTTTAATTTCATTGTATTATTGGATCGGATATTATTATTTTGGAACGGGTTTGGTTTGAGAAAGATATTTGATTATTTACGGTTTCGGGTTGGTCCGTGTATTGACACCGGGCTACTAAATCCCTACACCCACTATTATTATTAATAATAAAAAGTTTATTTACTTTTTTTTTTGATAAGAGTAAATAACATGAATCGTCCTTATGGCTGTCATTTTACAACACAAACCATCACCCACATCTCACCAAAATCTCTCTCTCTCTTCTTCCTTCAAACACCACCGCCGCCCCCTTTAATCCACCATAGCTCCGCCACCGCCGCCCTCACCATAAAAACAACACCACCATCTTAACCATCTTTTCGAGATCTATCTATTGGTACCAACCACGCGCCCTAACTCCCCCTATAACACCTAATTCGAATTAAATCCCCACGAGTTCATCATCACTTTGTATTATTTATTGAAGATCTATTCGTTTGGCTTTAATTTTTGAAGGTAGGCCGAGTTTTTGGACTCGTGTTGAGTTCGATTCGTGACTTAGAGTCACGGGTTTTCATTTCTTTTTCGGGTTTCATGGAGTTTGAGGCAAGAATCAAATGGGTTTTGTGAGAATAAAGTGGGAAAAAGGATTTTGGTTGATAAAAACTTGTTTGGTATCCAGGTGGGTCGATTGGGATCCGAATTGGTGGAAGGATTGCTTGTTTGATGATTATCTTGGGGGGGATTGGTGCTCGGATTGAGCATAACCGAGACCCTCGAGGTCTCGGGGTCGGTTTTGTGGCTTGTTTTGTCGAGCCGAGACCCAAAGGGGTCCTCCCCGTTTCATGTTGTTGTTGTTGTCGAGACACCAAGACCCAAGGGGTCCTCGTTGACCTTGTTGTTGTTGTTGTTTGGGTTTGGCCGACGACCACTATGGTCCGTTTGGTTGGGTTGGCTCGTTTAGAGCAAGCCGAGACCCTAGAGGTCTCGGGTGGACCCACAACCTTTGTTTTGAGTATAACTTTGACCCGGGTTGACTTGGTAACTCAACCCGTTGCATATTTGGTTTTCGGACAATATATGTTACTTGTTATTATTTATTTTTGTTATGAATGTATTATGGGCACTTGGTTATTATTTGGACGCGTTGCGGTATTTCTTGATTATGAGTATATTTGGAGATGTGTTGACGAAAGTGGATTGGGGACCGATTGTGAGACGGTCATTAGATGACGGAGATAGGTTAGTCGGGTGCCGTAGTCGGACCCTCATGTTGTAGCACGTGATATGGGATTGTTTGGACGGAGTTGATTTATATTGTGACTTGATTATATTGTTTTGGACTTGGACTATGAGCCGAGGGTCATGACTCGGACATGTGACCAAATTCTATGACTCGATAAATATTTAAAAGTCGATATTAAAAATAATACTCGTTATAATATTATTAAGAATATAATCGTTTATATACGTATATAGACGTGTTAAACGTATATATATATATATATATATATATATATATATATATATATATATATATATATATATATATATGTAAATGCGTATATTAATAATAAAACGATCACGAGTAAACGTATAATAATAAAACGATAGTTATTATACTATGCAAGTAGTATAATAAATGTCGGGATATTATTATAAATAATAACTATAAAAATAACGGCGAAACATAAGTCGGGTAAATAATAATTCAAAATGTGATTTTATTTATAAATTAGAAACTTATCGAGTTATACGAATTGTGGGTCTTTAAAGTCCAAGTGGGCTTTATATTGTGACTTTGTGTTGTCACGGATATATGACGGTTAATATACACATTTTATATATCGAATGACTTATTCTAGATCGAGTTATTTGACGATATAAAATGGGTATATTAATGGGCATCATATCCCACGACGCCCATAGGATGTGGTATATATTTTAGGGTAATAAATTACTATATGTCTCGTGGAATTTGGCCGATTCGACGATATGTATAGGGAATTTATTGGACTACGACATATACCAAATAGAAACTTATGTGCAATGTGCTTTAAGTTGGGTATAATTTTGGAACGATATATTACGTAAATAAGTATGGGAGATTATCAAATCGACGGATTTAATAAGCTTCAATAATTATTTAAATAATATGTTGGGCTAACATTAGACCTATAGTTATCTTATTATTGTTCTTTGTTGAGGCTTTTTGGTTTGAGATGTGTCGACCCTCCACCCGTATGGATACCAAACGTCGGATTTCAAATAAATATGAAGTTAATTCGAGAAATGGATATTTTTTAAAGTAAAATGAATTACGTTCGGGAATGGGAATATTTGATTTTGAGGAAATGTTTTTTGAACGAGTTTGATATTGTTAGGAAGTGCCGAGTCAGTAGTTGCCGTTACGTGAGTTGCTTGAGATTTCTTGCGTCTTTCTTCTATCATTTCTTTTGAGAATATCTGGACTTGAGGTGAGTCATAGCCCCACTTTTTACTCTTGAACTTTGTTTTCAATACTTGGGGTGAGAAACGTGCAAATGCTTTATGTGGACTATTATCGCTTTTTAATTTCAAAACTTGCTATGCTTATAGAACTAGGTAGAGCGAGGCCTAGACTAGATCTAGGTAAGCTATTGATTCGGTTATTGAGCGAGGCCTAGACCTGAGCTAGGTAAGCTATCGATTTGGTTGTTGAGCGAGGCCTAGTCCCCGAACTAGGTAAGCTATTTGAATTGGTTATAGAGTGAGGCCTAGACTAGATCTAGGTAAGCTATTGATTTGGTTGTTGAGCGAGGCCTAGTCCCCGAACTAGGTAAGCTATTGGATTGATTATAGAGCGAGGCCTAGACTTGAGCTAGGTAAGCTATTGATTGGATTGATTTGAGCTATAGCGTGCACCTATAGGGATGATTTGATTTGGTTGGTTTATTTTGGTTGGATGAGTGAGCCCTAGTCTAGCTAGCAAGCGTTTTGCGTATATATCCACTATATTGAATTAAGAATCTAAACCTATGATCTCACCAGCGAAAGCTGAGTTTTAGCGCGTTTTCTCAGGTAATTAAGTGATGCTATGCGGATGCTTGGGATTGGAGACTTGGCATTTGGCACCGGTTATGGATCTATGTTTTCTAAACCTCTGATAACTATTGTGGACCTATATTTATTTTTCTTTGGGCCTAACTTTGGATGATTTTGGGATAATGTAAACTTTAAAACCTCGTGTGGTTGTACTTTATTATGTTTACTTTATCTCGTTCTTTTATGTCTTGTGTTTGGATACCAATCCCCGTAGCACCCCGAAAGCTTGTTGAGTCTTCCGCTGTATCAAATTTTGGGGGTGTTACACTATCCTAGAATCAAAACATCAAGTATGGCGAAATAAGGTAACAGGAGAAAATCCCTTTGAATATAGATAACCAAAACATTACGGGTGTGTTTGGGAGGGGCTTATATGAGGCTTATGGGGCTTAAATTTCAAGAATAAGCCCCAACCCAAAAAATAAGTCTCGTTTGGCGGAGAGGCTTATATGGAGCTTTTGAAATTATAAGCCACAGCGCCGAAAATGAGGCTAAAATTTTTAGACGAAGCTTTTAATATGTTAAATTACTTAATTACCCATAAAAATATCTAATATATACATATGTTAATTTAAGGGAAATGATATCTATACATAAAGTTTTACTTTGTACACATAAAATTGATGTGTGATGACAATCATTCAATGCATGAGAACAAGTATTCAATGCACTAAATTATGTGAGCAAAGTAAAACCCTATGTATAGATATCACTCCCTTTAATTTAATTATATGTCTTTTTTGTAATTTTATAATAATAAGCTTCAAGTTAAAGTAATTTAACAAATAAGTTTAGGAAAATAAAAATTCTAGTTTTGGTTAATAATATAAGCTACATCTCATTTTGCTAAACATACCATACAAGCTAGCCAAAAGATCTTAAAGGGACCTTCTATTAGATACAAATTATATCTCCCAGGTGGTGAGACCAATAGTAGTTGCGAATGGTCACTTATGAATAAAAAAACACTTCATAAAACACGTGACATCTTCTTCAATTGGAGAAGAGAAACACAAAAAGGTACTCACCATACCCTCACACGGATTGCCAGCTTGTCCACTCAACACACCACCAAACAAACACAAATCCAACGGCCCACATTTCATCACAAGTTCACATGGATTGCCACCCTCACCCCACAAAAAGTACATCAACATTTGTTACTATGGTTAACCATATATACTACTTGCCAACCATGTATCTCTTGGCATGATGTGTGACGCAATCAGTTTAAATTAGAAAACAACACATTCAAAATAAATAGCATAACACATATAAATAACTCACTACACAAACACAACCTACTAAGTATGATGGTACCCATCCGTCCTCCACCAGATCTGGACCATCAAGACTTTTCACCATGATTCACTGTTGAAATAGGCGGTCTTGGAAGAAATTCATGCAGCTGATTTTGTCATGTTGTTGTGTTAAAAGTTACGTATAAATATTAAATAGTAAATGACTAGTATCGAACCCGAGACCTCGGGATTGCACACATTACAAACGAGAATAAAGTAAAATAAATATATATATGTTATATGTATCGTATATATATATTTATAAACACTTGAGGGACTAAATAATCGTTAATTATTAAACGTAAGTATTAACTATTATTAAGTAACGAAAGAACGAGGACTAGAGTGTAATTTGGGAGACAAGAAGGATCCGGAATCCCTTTGGAAGGGGCATGGCCGGTCGATCAAGCCCACAAGGGGTCGACCCATGCTTTGCTTGTTCTCCAAGAATTACAACTAGTATATAAACAAGGTCAAGGGTTAGACATTCACATCTTTTGTGCACACACTCTAACCCTAAAAGTTTTTCTTTTCTTGGCCGATCGGCAACAAACCTACAAGGGTTTTGGGTCGATTTTGGTTGTTCCAAAATTAGTGTTTACGTTTACTTGCATAAACCTTTATTCGTTGGTAGTTTGTGTGTACAAGAACGAGGTAATTACTCACTATAGTAATTATCAAGAGATCGATAAACAAAACGGTAAGGAGTTTATCATTGATCTAATTTACACAAGTTCAAGGTTTATTCAAGTGCATCGGGTATGTTCTTATTTATGTTTTAGTTATCTTTATACGTGTTATAATTGATCCTAGCTTCCGCATAATGTGATTATTGATTGTCAAACTCTAACATGTTGCACAAGAGGTCAAGGTACATTTATATTGTTGATTTGTTTATTTACTTAAGTGACTTCACTTACAAAGTGTTAATTTCATGCCCGGTACATTTTAAAATTCAAAATGAATAAACTTACGTAGTGTTTATTTGGGTGTTGTATTTGTTCCTCTTTAATTATTGTTGAGCATAATTAATGTTGATGATATTTTAGAAAAATAAGTTGTTCCCACAAGCAAGTGCCTATATTTAAAGTAAATCTAAACACTAGTTTTTCTGAATTAATTCTCACTGTAGTAAGGGTTGCTAGTCAGGTCGGTTTGGCACGGTTTGGTTTTTGTATGAACTAAGAGCGACTTGTTTCATGTTTCAGCACACCCTTGCGGAATCTCCTTCTGTTTAAACTGATACCGACACAAAGTAGTTTCCGGATCTACGATTCCCCTCTGATAAAGCGGTCGAGTATGCTCGTAAATCCTTTTTTTCATATTTGCATAAGGTACGGATTCCTTGGATGAGTAGAAATCATAAAAATTGATGATTGGTGAGAAAATAGAACAGGGAAAGGAACGACAAAGCTATTTAGACGGAAGTTTAGGTTATGTTCATCATATCCAGTATCATACAAATTAATGAGGTTGTTTTGTTCGTTGGACAACTGTCGATACATGATGAAAGAAAATAGCTGGATGGAGCTCTCTTCACAACTATGCGTTTTACAACAACAAAAACTAGGTGATGTTTTTGTTGTTGTGTAACGCGTAATAAGAGCTCCATCTAGTTATTTTTTTCGATCATGTATCAACATTTGTCCAACGAACAAGAAAACCTCATTAGAGTATATGGTATTAGATACGGCAGAAAGTATCATTGTATAGCAATGGAGGAATGCATGCATACCCTTCAAAGATCAGTTGCACAGCATATTATAAATTTCCTAGAAAAGTTTAAGATGCTCTTTGTTAGAATATGGACATTATTTTAGTAGACGTATGTTAGGATCGAACTCGAGATCACGGGATTGCACACAATACGTATGAAGAGTAAAAGTAATAATTATTTATAAATGTTATAATTAATTATTAAACACAAAATAAATAATAGTAATTAGTATTTAATGATTAATGACTAATTATTTATTAAACGAAGATTAGGAAAGTAATACTAGACAAAACATGGAAACAAGGGAAGGTTCCGGAATCCCCTAGAGGACTCCATTACCAATCGGCCCAAGGGGGTATTCCACCTCCTTATGTGCCTTGAGCTCCAAGTTTTGTGTAGTATATAAGCAAACCCAAGATGTATTGTTTTCATAACTTGTACACACACATCTTGGTGTTTTTCTCTCCTCTCTTTTCCTTGGTCGATTTTATCAAAACAAACCCTAAAGGTTTCGATTTTCATAAGATCAAAACAAGTCTTGTGTTTATTACTTGCATAAACTTTTTCTTGAATTAGTACGTGTGTACAAGAACGTGAATCAAACACACTATTGTTTGATTCTTGGATTGAATTACAAAAAGGTAAGGGGTAATTCTTATAATCCTTATAAACCCTAATTAGGGTTATTGGTTCCGGAAGATTGCATTGATTCTTGTTCGGGCTAGAATCATAACGGTACGTTTACTATTTAATTATTGATTAATTAATTACATGTTATTTGATCTCATTATAATTGCTTCCGCTATGCTCACTTTGATGTACTTGGTTTATTTATATGAATGTCATGATATAATAATTACAACAGTGGCATCTAGAGCCGTTATAATATGTAATTAATTATCGAAACGCATAAAAATTGGATCTTGATTCGTTTAGTTACATGTTTTTAGGGTTTATTTGTTAGATTCCTAACCCTAAAATTTATTATGGGTCGATTGACCTTATTAGGGTTAAAGGGTTTATGGTTTTTAATTTTTTTAATATGATTAGAAACCCTAAGATGTCATGTAATTGTTATGCGTTTTAGTAAACGATCTTGGTGCAATGTGTTAATTGTTAAGCTAAATCCATGAAAAAGTGCATATTTGCATTGATTTTTATTGTGTTATAATTTAAATTGTTTAAATTGCTTATATATATTAATAGTTAAGTTATATTAAAACATGTAAATTTTAATAGATGTCGAATTGGGGAAGACTCCAATATTAAGTAATCAATTATGTGCTATGTGGTATTTATTTAATTTTGGCTTACGCAATCGATTTATCGATGTATGTGGCTCTTTTTCTAAGAAAAAGAAAGCCCTAATTGAATTAATACGTTATACGCCTAGATTTGATTATTAATAGGACTTTTTAATAAGATTTGCATGTGGCTACATGTTTTATACATATTTAATTGGTATGATTATGTATATGTGTTTATTTAGTTGTTTTATTTTTTATTGTATATTACTTGTTTTTGTTTATTTATTGTGTTAGACATGTTTATAAACGAAAAGGGTAATTTTTGAATAGAAAAATAATACGGACTAAATAATGGCGAAATTGTTTTGGTTTTTAAGAGTTTAAATTTCAAAGAATTGGTTGATTGATGTTTTTGTACGTAATGGTTAAATAGGCTCGACCGAAGTTTACACACTATGAGATGGGTATAAGGATGGCAACGCATTAAATTGTGGCCTTAGAGAGACAACATTCTGTCTTAACGCTCGTTTGTGTGTAAATTAGACTTACCAAACAACCATTACATGTACATTGTCATCTTAAGGGTGAATAATTGTCACACCCCCAAATACATGATTTGCAGCGGAATGGAATACCTGGGGCGTGACTGCCATAGCATCATAGTTACAGTTATATTGAACGACCTAAAGTGTCGTTTTAAAAGTACATCGTTTGATTAATTAAAAACATTCAGAGTTACAAAAGATAGGTCCCAAAAGATAATACAAGTTTGCGGAAAGAAGTTTGTTACAAGACAAACGATGTTTAAAAGTGCATAATTAAAAAAGTGAGACGCGTCGACACCGCGACTCTATGATAAGCCCACATGCATGTCATGAAGTGAACGCCTTAAATACCTGAAAATACATTGCTAAATCGGTCAACAATAATGTTGATGAGATCCATAGGTTTATGTAAATGATCTGTACGACTACCACAAGTATAAAATATATATGACAATGTCGCCATATACTGAAAAATAATACAATTGCTATAAACTCATGACCCCGAAGCTAGACTGATTATGAATGCCCCAACAGAGTGTTTTGCCAGACACTCTAATATGATAAAAATGAAATGCGTCCGTATGACTAGTTGGCGCTACCAACCCGGACGGAGGCGTCACCCTCAATAGATCTATTCATTCACTCTCGCTTACTGTCAATTAACGGTTCATGATAAACAGGGGACTTTAATATGGCAATGCGGTAACTTAAGCAATGTAAATGAATTTAATATACTTGAGCTCGTATAAAAATGATGTGCAATGTATTCTCCCCCGTAGGTTTGAAATGAAATAATAAACTGAAAATGGGGCTATGAAAACTCACCTTAACAAAAGTAGTTAACAAATTCGAGAACGAAAACGATCAAAGTACAACCTAGGAACCTAACGAAAACATAACTTCTGATCTTAACCGTGGACTCGGTTCCGACTACGGTGCTACTTATAATGCTTTGCTCTTCCTTTGTTGGCTTAATGTTTACTTCTTGATATATATATATATATATATATACTCGTGTAACAGTTTGTTCATTTGAAGTAACCCAACTTGATTTACTACTATGTATACATATGACGTTGAAATGCTATTAGTCATAATATTGGTTTTTGAAATTTTTGACACCTAAGTTAATCTATCATCTTTGAATGCCACGAATGAACTTACTCATCAGTAACAAAATATTACACGTGTTTGTTTAACGTGGCATGGTGAGAAAATAAGTAAATAATTTGTATTACCTTTAGATAATATTATTTTATATGGTATAGTTTGATCTCGGTAATTAGTAACGTTAAGCCCTTAAGTAACGAAACTTAAAACCGGGTAACGTAAAAATATAATACTTATAAAAATGTTAAAAGTTATCAATATATCATATTTTAAATATATTATATTATTCAAGAGTCTATCGAAGTATTTATACATTGTTAAAACTAAAAACATGTGTTGAAAACAAGTAAAACTTAAAAAGTACAAATTTTTCGTAAAAAGGGCAAAATAATAATAGTGTATAAAATGTGACTATTTGTGAAAATAAAGTGTATAGACCACATAGTCTTATCATAGTCTTGTGTTGGTTACGAGTAAAATTCACGCGATTACTTATAAAAGTAATAATAATTGATATTAAATAGTTAAATATTAATCTGAAATATACGGGTTGCTACAACAGTTAGATATTTTGTAATTGGGTACTGAGTTAGCTAGAACTCAATTTTAGCGAAAAAATAAAATGAAATATAATAAAGTCATAAAAATTAAAAAATTACATTTCTTATAGAAATCGGGTGTTTTAATAGTTGTCGTATCGAAATTTCGTAAGTTATCGTATTTATAAGCTTTTAACGATACATATACCAAATAAATTTAAAACACCGGGTAAATTAATAATATAATTTTTATATCACTATAATGAGTGTAAAAATATATTAGGACCAAAGTGGGAGTGTCGGGTCAATTGCTCAAAATAATTGATCGCGCGATAATGTTTATTTAATAAATAAATATACGTAAATTGAAATGATGCAAACTCGCGAATGACCTAATATGCGGATGATGTTACTAATGATATGTAGACTAATTCTAGTCTATATGATATGCCCTCAATGATGTTCCATGAATACGCGGTATAACCCATACGGTTACGCGAATTGATACTCGTAAACCTAGTTTATGAAAATGATAAATAGTGAATGTGGATAGTAAAGTTTCAAAGTTTGAAAAATGACCTGGAATTACGATTTGTCATAGTCTTGGTATTTGAAGTGGTATAGGAGAAAAGATGTGGATATTTGAGTCGCATCTGGTCTTCCCGTTCCCAAGTGAACTCGGGACCTCTTCGAGAATTCCAGCTAACTTTCACGATAGGAATACGACTCTATTTCAATTGTTTGACCTCACGGTCCATGATTTCGGTTGGTTCTTCCACGAAATTAAGCTTATCGTCGAGTTGAATTTCTTCTAATGGAATTATGAGGGATTCATCAGAAAGACACTTCTTGAGATTTGAAACGTGAAATGTGTTATGTACGCTGCTGAGCTCTGACGGAAGCTCAAGTCTGTATGCCACTGGACCGATTCTGTCCATAATCTTAAAAGGCCCAATGTACCTCGCGTTCAACTTCCCACGTTTTCCAAATCGTATCACACCTTTCCAAGGTGAGACTTTCAACATAACTCTGTCGCCAATTTG
This sequence comes from Artemisia argyi, assembly GCA_030686995.1. Lineage (NCBI taxonomy): Eukaryota > Viridiplantae > Streptophyta > Magnoliopsida > Asterales > Asteraceae > Artemisia > Artemisia argyi. The sequence goes on along the minus strand of CM060692.1, from coordinate 4,649,412 downwards.
AAATTCTAATGGTTTGCGTCGTACGTCCGCGTAACTTTTTTGTCGGCTTCTAGCAGTTTGGAGTCTGTCACGGATCTGAATTATCTTTTCTGTTGTTTCACGAACCATGTCTGGACCAGTGAGTTGTGCTTCACCAACTTCAGCCCAACATATAGGTGATCGGCACTTTCGACCATAGAGTGCCTCAAACGGTGCTGCTTTTATACTGGTATGATAACTGTTATTGTAAGAGAATTCGATCAATGACAAATTGTTAGCCCAACCATTTCCAAAGTCAATCACACATGCTCTGAGCATATCTTCCAATGTTTGAATCGTTCTCTCACTCTGACCATCGGTCTGAGGATGATAAGCAGTGCTCATGTCTAATTTGGTTCCAAATGAATCTTGTAATGATTGCCAAAAGTTTGAAGTGAATCGACTATCTCTGTCGGAAATGATAGAAATTGGTGCACCGTGCTTTGAGACTATTTCCTTGACGTAAAGTCTGGTAAGTTGATCCATGGAATAAGTCTCTCTGATTGGTATGAAATGGGCTGATTTGGTGAGACGATCAACGATTACCCAAATAACATCGTAACCGCCTGATGTCTTAGGAAGTTTAGTGATGAAATCCATTGTAATGTGTTCCCATTTCCACTGGGGAATTTCTGGTTGCTGAAGTAATCCTGATGGTTTCTGGTATTCGGCTTTTACCTTAGAGCAAGTAAGGCATTTGCTAACATACGTGGCGATTTCGGCTTTCATGTTTGGCCACCAGTAAAGCTTCTTAAGATCCTGATACATCTTATCAGAACCTGGGTGAATAGAATACTTCGACTTGTGTGACTCGTGCATGATCAACTCTCGTATTCCACCATAGAGAGGTACCCAGCTTCTATCCTTGAAGCATAAGACTCCGTCTGATCTCTTTACAAAGCCATTTGCATTCTCTGGCATACCATAGAGTTTTTCACTGGGCCTATTTTCTTCCTTGAGTGCCTCAACCTGAGCTTCAAGAATTTTTGACGGTAGAGGTGAATTGATCGTCATTCCCAATGATCTGACTCTCAAGGGTTTGAGTCGTTCTTTCCGGCTAAGAGCATCTGCCACAACGTTGGCCTTTCCCGGATGATAATGAATCTCACAGTCGTAATCACTAAGCAATTCCAACCAACGACGTTGCCTCATATTTAACTCCTTCTGAACAAGTATATATTGTAAGCTCTTGTGGTCTGTAAACACTGTACATTTAGTACCGTAGAGATAGTGCCTCCAAATCTTGAGTGCAAAAACTACGGCACCCAACTCTAAGTCATGAGTGGTGTAATTCTTTTCATGAATCTTGAGTTGTCGAGATGCATAAGCTATCACCTTCTCGTTCTGCATTAATACGGCTCCAAGTCCTTTGTGTGAAGCATCGCAGTATACCACGAAGTTATCGATCCCTTCGGGTAGTGCCAAAATTGGCGCACTACAAAGCTTTTGCTTCAATAACTGAAAAGCGGACTCTTGTTTCTTTACCCATTCGTACTTCTGGTTCTTTTGTGTTAACTTGGTCAAAGGTTTAGCTATCTTAGAGAAACCTTCAATGAACCTTCTGTAGTATCCAGCAAGTCCTAAGAATTGTCGAATCTCTGTAGGGTTTGTTGGGGTATCCCAATCTTTGACAGCCTCGATCTTTGTAGGGTCAACCTGTAATCCTTGGCTATCGATTACATGGCCAAGAAATTGTACCTTTCGAATCCAAAAATCACACTTTGAAAATTTGGCGTACAATTTCTCTTTCTTAAGTAGTTCCAAAATCGTTCGGAGGTGTGCTTCGTGCTCTTCTTTGTTCTTTGAGTAAATCAAGATGCCGTCGATGAATACAATCACAAACTTATCCAGATACGGCTTGCACACCCTATTCATGAGGTCAATGAATATCGCAGGTGCGTTGGTTAATCCGAATGGCATAACTTGAAACTCATAATGACCATAACGAGTTCTAAATGCTGTCTTTGGAATGTCCTCCTCCCACACTTTAAGTTGATGGTAACCTGATCTCAGGTCGATCTTTGAGTAAAAACTAGAGCCTTGCAACTGATCGAACAAATCATCGATTCTTGGAAGTGGGTAACGATTCTTCACCGTTAACTTGTTCAGCTCTCTATAGTGTATACACATTCTAAAAGATCCATCCTTCTTTTTAACAAACAAGACCGGTGCTCCCCAAGGCGAGGAACTTGGCCTAATGAATCCTTTGTCTAAGAGTTCTTGCAACTGATTAGACAACTCTTGCATTTCTGATGGTGCTAGTCGGTAAGGTGCTCGTGCGACTGGTGCAGCTCCTGGAACTAAATCAATTTGAAGTTCTACTTGACGTGTAGGTGGAAGTCTAGGTAAGTCTTCGGGAAAGACTTCTGGAAAATCTCGAACGGTTGGCACGTCTTCAAGTCGTTTCTCATCCGACTTCTTTTCTATTACATGTGCTAGGAAAGCATAACAACCCTTCTTTATGTACATCTCGGTTTTGATGCATGATATGATACTAAGTCTAGTTCCACTTCGTTCACCACGGATAATCAAGGTTTCACCATTGTAAGGAAGATGAACAACTTTTTCCTCACAAATAATTCTTGCATGATGTATAGATAACCAATCCATGCCAATAATGACGTCAAAACTTCCAAGTTCTACGGGCATAAGGTCGATATTGAATGGATGGTTTAAGAAATTGAGAGTGCAACCACGTATAATGGTGTCGGTGCCAACTAAGTTACCGTTAGCTAATTCAATGTGGTAGGGAGTGTCTAGTGTGGTTGGCATTATGTTAAGTAAAGGTGCAAATACAGTGGACACATAACTTCTATCGGCTCCTGAATCAAATAAAACTGATGCATAATGATTATTGATGAGGAACGTACCCGTGACAACATTAGGGTCCTCCTTGATTTCTTCTCCTCCCATAACATAAGCTCTTCCTCGAGCTGTTCCACCTAGGTTCCTATTTCCTTGATTCTTCTGTTTTGGACAATCACTCCTGTAGTGTCCTATCTCTCCACAGCCAAAACATGTCACTAGAGGTTTCTGATTTCCAGCAACGAGTGGGAACTTGCATTCTCTAGTCAAGTGACCAACCTTCTTACATTTGCCACATGGAGTAGGGCAAGGACCAGGGTTATGGTGACTTTGACACTTTTCACACTTAGGTAGAGTACCAGCGTAACCTCTCTTTTCATTTGGGCCTGCAGCGTAGGCCTTAGCAACTTCTTGTCTCTTTGGTGGTTGTTGAGTTACATTACCACCTCGATTGTTTTCCCACCTTCTCTTGTTGTTGTTGTTGTTGTTGTTGTTGTTGTTGTTGTTGTTGTTGTTATAGTTGGTATTGTTGTTTCGGTTGTTGTTGTAGTTGTTATTTCGGTTGTTGACAGTATTTCCACTCTTCACCACTTGAGCCATAAGCTTTTGAGTCATTCTGATAGCTTCGTCGAGTGTCTGTGGATCAAAAGAAGTTACATCACCTCGGATGCTTTGTGGCAACCCACCAATGAAATTTTCCAATAATTTCTCATTGTCTGAAACCATTTTTGGGCATATAGCAGCCAACTCTTGAAATCTTCTTATGTAGGCTTCGATATCATTACCAATAGTCACCAACTCGTAAAATTCTGTTTCTAGTTTCTTCACTTCTGTGCGTGGACAATACTTCTTAGTCATCAGCTTTTTGAATTGATCCCACGTGAGCTTGTGAGCATTTTCCATACCAATAGGCTGTGCATAAGAGTTCCACCATGACATTGTGCCATCCAAGAGTGTACCGGTGGCAAACTTTACCTTGCAGTCATCTGGGCAATTACATAGAAGAAATACATTTTCTGTCTTCTCAAACCAATGGATCATAGCAGTGGCTCCTTCGGTGCCTTTGAACTTTGTGGGATCGCCGTTCTTATAGTCCTTCCATGTACATTTACGAACTCCAGACCCTCCTGTAGCCCCTGCAGTAGTTACAACAGTAGGCCTGGCAGTTTCAGCAGCAGCCGCAGCCTCGGTAGCAGCAACAGCTACAGTCGCTCGTTCTATCACTAGTGCCTCAGCTATACTATCCTTAACAAGCTTTCGGATAGCTGTTTGTGTCATAGCAGGTGCAGCTTTCTTTGGCGGCATATTTCTTCAAAACCACAGGAGATAACAATAATGAGAACTTGTAAGTAGAAATGATCATCACATGCAAATATATACAACCACATCATGTATAATATAAAATGAAATCACAACAAGGAACAACCACGAAATATCATCACAATGCACATGAGTACATAAGGTGAAAATTTCGGCCTACACAGACCGATATCATATATAGCACAACCATATCCACATAGTAGAGTCAACACTTGATACATTCGTTTGTACAACAAACAAAAGACTACAAGTTTCTTTAAACTATCACACACCTCGTGACTAGGATAATAATAGTAAAAGCTAAAAAGATAAAGTCTGGTCTAAGGGCCTCTTGGTGCTCCTCCTATATGATTCTTCAGCTCTTGAACCTGATCCATAAGACTGGAAATCATGTGCTCCAATGCAGTTATCCTAGCATTGGCTCTCTCTAACTCATCTGCCTGTCGTTGTTGCTTCTCCTGTGACCTTCGGGCTCTGTCAAACAGCTCTGGCATCTCCTGCCTCAACTCTGTAATGTGCTCATGGTCCTTCCGCTGTCTGGTCTCCAATCCCTGATAAGAAACATCAATGGAAACCCTGCCTATAATCAGACCCTCTATCTCCTCCTCTATCGCCTCAACTCGGCTCAAGGGAATCTCCTCCAACTGATGTATAACTCTATCAATCTGTCCCTGCTGGTGGTCCAACTGTGCCTCAAGTGTGAAAGCAGTAGGCTGTCTAGATGCAGCAGCTTTGGAACTCTCACCGATTACATACCTAGCAGGTGGTGGAGTATCCGAGGTCTCAGTAGTGAATGACACTGGTGTGTCTAGTCCTGCACGCTTTTTAGGCGGCAAGTCCAAGATGGGTGTAGGGTCTCTGGGATGTGATGGTGCTTGAGCAACAGTAGGTGTAGCTAATAGTGGTAGAGGTGGAAGTGGTCTCACACTTATCCTCGCAGTCTGGCGGACTTTGGGACGGCAGACTAATGAAGTTTGTCCTAGCTGGATAGTGGTAGCATGAGGTGATGGAACTAGAGGAGTGAGTGTAACTACTGGTGATGGAATAGGAGATGCAGTTGGAGTAGGTGTGACTTCACCTTCCTCAAAAGGCTCGGTCTCAATATCGGATGCTATAAGTGCTGAATTTCCTATAGGGGCAATTGGTGGTACAGTGGAAGATGACAAGGCAACTTTAATGTCGGAATTTGATGAAAAGATGATGGAATGGGTATCTGAAGACATCTCTGTGACAATCGATGTGAAATAAAAGTGAATAACCCGCATAGTGAACGTATGAAATCACATGTATAATGAATATGCACTTATGATGATATGATATGATGCTATGATGATGTAGTTATAGTCTAGGGTCAATGATGCAACCTAGTTCTCTATAACCTTCGCTCTGATGCCAATCTGTCACACCCCCAAATACATGATTTGTAGCGGAATGGAATACCTGGGGCGTGACTGCCATAGCATCATAGTTACACTTATATTGAACGACCTAAAGTGTCGTTTTAAAAGTACATCGTTTGATTAATTAAAAACATTCAGAGTTACAAAAGATAGGTCCCAAAAGATAATACAAGTTTGCGGAAAGAAGTTTGTTACAAGACAAACGATGTTTAAAAGTGCATAATTAAACAAGTGAGATGCGTCGACACCGCGACTCTATGATAAGCCCACATGCATGTCATGAAGTGAACGCCTTAAATACCTGAAAATACATTGCTAAATCGGTCAACAATAATGTTGGTGAGATCCATAGGTTTATGTAAATGATCTGTACGACTACCACAAGTATAAAATATATATGACAATGTCGCCATATACTGAAAAATAATACAATTGCTATAAGCTCATGACCCCGAAGCTAGACTGATTATGAATGCCCCAACAGAGTGTTTTGCCAGACACTCTAATATGATAAAAATGAAATGCGTCCGTATGACTAGTTGGCGCTACCAACCCGGACGGAGGCGTCACCCTCAATAGATCTATTCATTCACTCTCGCTTACTGTCAATTAACGGTTCATGATAAACAGGGGACTTTAATATGGCAATGCGGTAACTTAAGCAATGTAAATGAATTTAATATACTTGGGCTCGTATAAAAATGATGTGCAATGTATTCTCCCCCGTAGGTTTGAAATGAAATAATAAACTGAAAATGGGGCTATGAAAACTCACCTTAACAAAAGTAGTTAACAAATTCGAGAACGAAAACGATCAAAGTACAACCTAGGAACCTAACGAAAACACAACTTCTGATCTTAACCGTGGACTCGGTTCCGACTACGGTGCTACTTATAATGCTTTGCTCTTCCTTTGTTGGCTTAATGTTTACTTCTTGATAAATATATATATATATATATATATATATATATATATATATATATATATATATACTCGTGTAACAGTTTGTTCATTTGAAGTAACCCAACTTGATTTACTACTATGTATACATATGACGTTGAAATGCTATTAGTCATAATATTGGTTTTTGAAATTTTTGACACCTAAGTTAATCTATCATCTTTGAATGCCACGAATGAACTTACTCATCAGTAACAAAATATTACACGTGTTTGTTTAACGTGGCATGGTGAGAAAATAAGTAAATAATTTGTATTACCTTTAGAGAATATTATTTTATATGGTATAGTTTGATCTCGGTAATTAGTAACGTTAAGCCCTTAAGTAACGAAACTTAAAACCGGGTAATGTAAAAATATAATACTTATAAAAATGTTAAAAGTTATCAATATATCATATTTTAAATATATTATATTATTCAAGAGTCTATCGAAGTATTTATACATTGTTAAAACTAAAAACATGTGTTGAAAACAAGTAAAACTTAAAAAGTACGAATTTTTCTTAAAAGGGCAAAATAATAATAGTGTATAAAATGTGACTATTTGTGAAAATAAAGTGTATAGACCACATAGTCTTATCATAGTCTTGTGTTGGTTACGAGTAAAATTCACGCGATTACTTATAAAAGTAATAATAATTGATATTAAATAGTTAAATATTAATCTGAAATATACGGGTTGCTACAACAGTTAGATATTTTGTAATTGGGTACTGAGTTAGCTAGAACTCAATTTTAGCGAAAAAATAAAATGAAATATAATAAAGTCATAAAAATTATAAAATTACATTTCTTATAGAAATCGGGTGTTTTAATAGTTGTCGTATCGAAATTTCGTAAGTTATCGTATTTATAAGCTTTTAACGATACATATACCAAATAAATTTAAAACATCGGGTAAATTAATAATATAATTTTTATATCACTATAATGAGTGTAAAAATATATTAGGACCAAAGTGGGAGTGTCGGGTCAATTGCTCAAAATAATTGATCGTGCGATAATGTTTATTTAATAAATAAATATACGTAAATTGAAATGATGCAAACTCGCGAATGACCTAATATGCGGATGATGTTACTAATGATATGTAGACTAATTCTAGTCTATATGATATGCCCTCAATGATGTTCCATGAATACGCGGTATAACCCATACGGTTACGCGAATTGATACTCGTAAACCTAGTTTATGAAAATGATAAATAGTGAATGTGGATAGTAAAGTTTCAAAGTTTGAAAAATGACCTGGAATTACGATTTGTCATAATAATCCACAATTCCACAATGATTATCCGAAACACTAAGCTTTCGGGCTTATGCAAAAGTACGATATAGTGGACGATAATTGATGGTTATTCTTTAATTGGTGAACCCGATACCTCAATCAAAACTTTGTTATTTTACTCTTAGCTAATTGGTAATAAAATTGTTTTGTAAAACCAATGTTATGAAGTTGTATGCATGCTTCTTCATACATTATTTTGATCACATCAAAATAGTTATACCCTTATAAATTAAGTCGAATGCCATCTAATTAAGAACACTTGAAGTTGTAATTTACGTCAAGTGAGACTTGGCGAGATTGCAATGGAAAGGTAAATTTCATAAATTCATTGCTAAGTTAGAAGACTTAAATTGAGTAGGAAGTGAGACTTGGACTCAAGGCATTAAGATGGGGATGAAACATGCTTACAATACAAAAGTTTTGTGATTGTAAATCCCATAAATCTAGGAATTGCAATATGATATTGGCAATTATTGTTCGACAATTACCTTGTTGAATACTATCATTACTAGCAGATCAACTGATGTAATAGTACTATGTCAATTAGGATCCTAGCTTTAAGAAAATACTATGGTTTATATGAATATTTACCAATGGGTATTTTATTTTCTTAAAGATCTAATTATCGAAAATACTGAAATTGAATTTTGTAATTCGTTTTAATGTATTAATGCAATGTTCAAACCGTAAACGTATTTTGGGCTTTGGTAAATTGATCTAGTTCTGTTTTCAAACAAATGTTTGATTAAGAAATATTTACTTAAAAGACAAAAGAAGTCTCCTTTCTATGATGGAAGAGTGAGACACAATCCTATTCCTTTTCATGAATGAGAAAGGATAATAGGAATATTAGATATGTCTAAATTCTAATATAACTCATAGCAAATTTTTTAATAGTTAAGAAAATTGCGAATATTTTCATAGGGATTTTATCATCCTCATTCGGTGATCAAGTTCTTAGTAACAAATATGATATTTGGTTAACAGAAAATTATGTATGACATTTTATGAGTTATTATAATTAGAAGCTAGACTAATTACTGCAAAATATTTAAAGACAAACTAGTTGTTTTTACAATTTTAAAGGTGCTACATACATTGTAGGATGGTAGACCTATTAAGGAAGAAATTGCATGCCCAATTTTCAAGTTAATAGCATTTGGTGGATAGTCCATCATTTACGTAGTAGAATACATTTTAGTACATAAGTAATTGTTACGTATGGACATTCAAAGGTGTAGGAAAGTTAAAAGCACACTATTTGCTTTCACTGGATAGGAAACATTTACAATGTTGTCAAATTCAGTGGGAGTATTGTGTACTTTACACTGAATAAGGAAGTATTGTAATGATCTTTAATTCAGTGGGAGTTACAAGCTTTGATATCTTGGTAGCTAAAGATAATTACTTTTCAAGTGTAGACACTCATACTTTTAAGGATAGTCTTGTACGTTTCCTTACTAGACATTGTTGTTTTACATCTACTTGTTATGTTATAATCTATGACACAATCATATTGAACACATAAACAAATGCATGGCGTGTTGTTTATCAACTATATGAGATTGTTCCATGCACAAGTGGGAGAAATGTTATCTTTAATGTGTGCAAGAAACAACTCATAAAGATATGATTTAATGGATTCTCTTGACTACAAGGTAAGAGAATAATGTTCTAATATTAATTCTAGAAACACTTGGTGTTACAATTTATGTTATGTGAGAGCTTAACTAGATTGCAACAACAAGGTGAATTTCATATTTCATAACTAGCAGATCAACTGATGTAATTGAACTATGAGAATTTGCAGTTTATAAATTAGATACATATTAGAACAAGTGTCAATATGATAACAAGACTACTTTTATTTATAGATTTATGAATTCATGGAATGACATAAATTAATTAAGTAATCTAATGCTACTTCAATCTGAATATTTATGTGTTCTTAGAATGACATAAATAAATGAAGAAATAATGTTATTTACATTATTGTGAAGTAATATATTAACTTGAAATTACTATTGAAGCCAAAAGATGGTGTTCATAATTACTTTAGTTAAACATGTTTATGTTTCATTGTAAAGATATAAACATAAAGTCTTTTAATTGTTAGAAGACTTATAATAAAGTAAGACGTTATCTTGTTGTGTTTTTTAATTAAGACGTATACATGAAGTTATTAAATTGTTAAATGACTTATAACGTATAGTGGGATTATAACAGTTTATGTTTTTCTTGTAAAGACATGGCATGAAGTAACTTTGTAAAAAGTACTTATGTTATAAGGCATGTAATAGGCTTGAAAATTATTGTACTATTAAAATGAATTAGTTGGTAAATAGACAAGTCAAAAGGAATATGGTTATCTTTAATATCCCAAAAGAGAATATTGTATTATTGCTTAATTTTCTAAGTATTTAAAGATAGTCTTTAAATTACTAAAAGCAAGTGGGAGTTTTGATCTTTAAAAGATAAAATTATAATATACATAATCTTCTAAAATACACTAGTAAATATCATGATTAAGTTTGACATTTGAATGTTAAATCTCAACATGATAAAAAAGGTTGACATTTAAATGTTAAATGTTAAATCTCAAAATGATGGAATTATCATTCATAGAATAGTAATATATCTCAGATATTTGATTAATGCTGAGGGCTATGATTTACAGGATTTATTGTAAACCTGATAATCATTATGATACATTACCAAATATGAAGTTGGGTAAAGTATACATGATATGAATGATTAAGATGTTGTCCATAAAGATAATCAATTTTTGAAATTTGATTTATCTTAATCGTTAGACTAGAAAGTTAAGATGAGTTTCTTCAAAGATAAGGTAACCCTTGTGGTTTAAATCTTTGTATAGAAATCATATGGACAATATTGTGTACGTATTTAATGCATGTTTTATGACAAGATTATTAATCACACTTAAGTAATTAACTGTGATTGAATATTCTTTTCTAAGCACATTAATATATAAAGATTATGATTGTCACATTTATAAAATTGACAATAGAATATCAAAACTCTTTCTTGAGTGATTACTTGAGCGAGGACGATAAGTAATCAAAAAGAGTTTATGAATTCAAATAAATCTTTGGAAGTGTACAAAGTGCAATAATCCATGGATGGATAAATGCATGCATCTAGAAGATTACTCTTATGTTTAATTATTAAATTCATGTTTGGATTTATAATTGAAATAAGATAATTTCTAAGTATTCCTAAAAGCTAGTGGGAGTATTATGTTTAATTTCTTAAATCATATATGTTGTAGAACATATAAAAGGTAGCATTCTATATATAAGTTAAATGTTAAGTCTTAGTTTGGAATGAAACTTTAAAGATTTAGGAAATAAGACATACAACCTTGGAATGAATGTTTATTATTTAAGAAACATGTGCGGTAAATGAATCTAATATAACATGATATATTATTTAGAAATTCTAAATAGATATGTATGACATGAATAAAATCTAAGTATGACTCAAAGATTTTTTCCAGCATATCATGTTTTGTTTTATCATGCTTGATTACAAGATGATTTGACAATATTGATATCTAATTGAAAGTTATTAGATAACTTGTGTAATATTCTTAAAAGAATATGTTTGATTATAGAATTACATCCTAAATCTGGAACAGCTTCCAAATTCTATAGATGAACAATTTTCAATTGTTGTGAAAATTGTCATAGCCAACAAACTTGATAGTTTGAAGGGCATCAAACATTACATAATAGATATTAAGGTTTACGGGAAGTTTTAATAACATATTGTTGTTGCATACAATGATGTTATTGAAATTGAGATGACACTCAATACTAGTTATGGTAAGGATTTCGTTCTTTGCTATATGTACTAGTTGTGCTTACAAAAAGCATAAGTTGCATTATACATTAAGAGAATAAGAATACTTTAAACTTTAAAATGTTTGGAAGTTTAATTATCATAAATTAGTGGTTAAGGATGTCTCACATTTTTATGAAATATGGCATTATCAAAATAGTTGACTATGCACATATAAGAATTTCAATAGTTGAATTCTTGAAATAAGTATTCTTAAAATTCCGATAAGATCAAAGTTGGATGATTTATGTCTTGTCAACAAATATGAATGTCATTGCTTGAGACATAATTCATCAACAAGAGTTATCATGCATTGATCTATTTAGTATTTGGATAAAGGATGTTAAACAATTATTATGATAAATTGAAATACATGGTATGTTTAATTTATAATATATTGTATCCTAAATTTGTATGTTTAATCCATGAATAAATGTTATTCTAAATTGTCCATTGTCAGTTAATAATATGGGAATATTATTAAATCAAGACAAATCTGAAGGTTGGTATAATATACTTAAAGTATATTGATACGTAGTCATGCCATTTCAGATGATATTCAATGATACAGAATATAGGACTTATTCCAACTACATGATGCTACTTTATGGATTTTGTTATTAAGTAAATCATGAGAAGTTATCCTCAGACTTGAGATGCAAGATAAGTGTCATGAATGTAGTACATTTTTGTGGAACAACTTAACGCTATACGTAATTGGTAGTCATAAGGGTTGTTTTCGAAAGTGTTACAAAGTTTGTGGGTTTTGCTTGTAGTCAAGATAGAATTTGTTCTTTCAAATTAATTTTTTGGAGTTTTAATACTGCTGGGCCCCTCGTAGGGTTGGTAAGATGCATGTACGGCCGTACCCAATATCTCCCCTGAATATGTTCAGAAGATTTGGTAATCTTGATCAATCATAAACAACGAGAAACAGAATGGTTAATTAAGGAATGACTTTAATCCATATCCTTATTAACATGGTATTAGAAACAAAAGGATAATAATAATGAGAAATCATTAAAAGGTTTTCCAGGAGCCTTACTCGAGATCGTACTAGAGGCATCGGCGTGTTGCAAGACGCTAACCGATGTGATTACACTATTAAAATATGTCCAAGTGGGAGCTGTTAGAATATGGACATTATTTTAGTAGACGTATGTTAGGATCGAACTCGAGATCACGGGATTGCACACAATACGTATGAAGAGTAAAAGTAATAATTATTTATAAATGTTATAATTAATTATTAAACACAAAATAAATAATAGTAATTAGTATTTAATGATTAATGACTAATTATTTATTAAACGAAGATTAGGAAAGTAATACTAGACAAAACATGGAAACAAGGGAAGGTTCCGGAATCCCCTAGAGGACTCCATTACCAATCGGCCCAAGGGGGTATTCCACCTCCTTATGTGCCTTGAGCTCCAAGTTTTGTGTAGTATATAAGCAAACCCAAGATGTATTGTTTTCATAACTTGTACACACACATCTTGGTGTTTTTCTCTCCTCTCTTTTCCTTGGTCGATTTTATCAAAACAAACCCTAAGGGTTTCGATTTTCATAAGATCAAAACAAGTCTTGTGTTTATTACTTGCATAAACTTTTTCTTGAATTAGTACGTGTGTACAAGAACGTGAATCAAACACACTATTATTTGATTCTTGGATTGAATTACAAAAAGGTAAGGGGTAATTCTTATAATCCTTATAAACCCTAATTAAGGTTATTGGTTCCGGAAGATTGCATTGATTCTTGTTCGGGCTAGAATCATAACGGTACGTTTACTATTTAATTAATTACATGTTATTTGATCTCATTATAATTGCTTCCGCTATGCTCACTTTGATGTACTTGGTTTATTTATATGAATGTCATGATATAATAATTCCAACACTCTTAAGGTAATTTTGCTCAACGTGGGAAAAACTTAAACAATTGTATATTTCTTGGATAGAACTTTTGAAGGAATAGAATCTGACATGGCTAAACCATTGTTAATGCCTTTGATACAACGTTCTCAAGTCAGATTGAAATTTGGTGATTTGGTTGTATAGCCTTTTATTATCCAAATGACTTGAATGACCACTTGTACTTCCATATAGACATATAGTGACAAGACCAATTGCTTAAACATAAATAAAGATGGAAAATGCTACATCTACAAAAACAAATCCACGAAAAATTCACCTGGTGGTTTCTTCCACCTCTTTTAACAGTGTGTATAAGTCATGTTGCGTGTTCAGTTCATAATTTTGAAGGAACTTTGAAGAGTTACGTTTCTTTCAAACGAATCATGTGTACTTATCTGATTTACCATGTTTGTAAATTGTAAAAACATGTAGTCAGTTTATAGAGAATCAAAGTAAACATTTCCACCCAAAACAATATGATCAAGCATGTTTATCATTTGAAGTAATTATATATCAGTTGTTTATTCTAGTAAATTAAAGAGATGTCAATGGTGTGTTTGAGACATGAGTCTAGTGGGACATATTCCCTAGAAAGTGGCCAACTATATATGTCATTTAAGGAAACATGATCTAGCACAAACTTGGACGGATAAAATGGAGGCTAAGCAAGTTGCAAAGGAAAGCATATGTTATATTCGAACACAATATCTCCTAAACTAAGACTCAAGAACTTAAGCCATGCATGTTAGATGAATCTATATGATAACTTGGTATCATTTTAAATGTACTTCTTTAATGGAATTGGATTTCTATCATTTTGTTTCTGAAATCTCTAAATTTTAGAGACATGTGATTCCTTTTCTGAAATCTCTAACTTGGTATCATTTTAAATGTACCCCTCCCTCCTATAACACCCGTTTTTTGTGTCGTCGGTCACCCTTGGACCCGACATATATAAGTTTTTTCTTTTTTCATTTATTTAAATAAACTAAAACACTTAATTAAAATTAAAATTTCACTAATTAAAAAAATTAATAAAATAAAAATAAAAATAAATGATACATTAAAAATAATGATATATTAAAAAAGTGCAATTTAGTAATTAAGGTTCCATAAATGCTCCACGATATCGTGTTAAACTTCGTCGTGCTATCTCCTAACCCGAAGTTCTTTGTTTTTCCTTCAATGTGCACTCTCCTAACAGTTTCAATGTTTGCATATACACACACTTATTACTCATCAACCACCACCAAGACACACATATTACTCATTAGCAACTTTATTTTATAGTTCCAATATTTACATTTACTACACCTAACAAATTTCAAAGTTTGCATTAACTACACCTAACAAACTTATTTAATCCTCTTTCTCTATACCACTTTTTTTTAGCAAATCATTTAATACACTCAACTACTTTACTTTTTCTTCTCCTCTATAATTTCAAAAAGTGTTTCACTAACAAGTGCCCACTGGGCACAAGTTAGTGTGTAGTTAAAAAAATAAAATTTATTTCTTTATAAAAAAAATGCATTAAATGCATATTAAATAAAGTTATAAATTACTACATTTGAACATATTTTCTCTTAAATGAATCAGAACATACCTTTTATAAACACATTAACACGTGTCCAATAGGCACATGTTAGCAAAACCATTTCAAAAATAAAAAAAATCGTGACCCAAGTAAACATACTGATGGCAATATTGGTCCAAAGTAGCAATTTACTTCAATATTCGGATAGCTATTTAAGCCCCTGGTATCCCACACCAACATCTACTTTATATCTGCACATAAAAAAAAATAATAAATAAAGTACAATTAAAATAATAATAATACTTTGCAGCTACCGATTCTAATTCATTTCAACAAAGCAACAAACCAACATCAAGTCAATCCTTCCTTATATTTCATCTCTCCTGGTTTTGATAAACTAAACCACAACTCACTTAGCGAACCACAGTACCCACCTCGTGCCATCGTGTTGCATTTTTCGGTACCATCTCGGCTGGTCACGATGACTCAAAACTCGAAAACCCGAGCCCCGGTACGTAGCCAACTCACGCCGTCCGGTCATGTTAAGCAGGAAAACGCATGGGAAAACGTTGGGTACCTAGGCCTTAGAGCACTAGGTATCGTGGTGCCGTCCCGCTGGTGTCATGAGGAAAAATGCTGTCACATCAACACCTTTTCTCATAACATCAGAATTCACAATAACACCAAAAACCCCCCTCCCTCTTATAACACCAGTTTTAATGTTTTCATGCACCCTTCGACCCAACATATATATATTTTTTCTTTTTTCATTTAATTAAATAAACTAACACATTTAATTAAAATTAAAATTTTATTAATTAAAAAAGATACATTAAAAAAGGTAAAATAAAAATAAAATAAAGTATACATTAAAAATAATGATATATTAAAAAAAAACAATTTAGTTATTATGGTTCGATAAATGCTCCACGATATCGTGTCGAAGTTCGTCGTGCCTTTTCAAGTCCCGAAGTTCTTTATTTTTCCTTTGATGTGCATTCTCCGAAAAGTTTCAATGTTTGCATTTACGCGCGCTTATTACTCGTCAACAACTACCAAGACACACTTATTACTCATTACCAAATTTATTTTACAGTTTCAATGTTTACCTTTACTACACCTAACAAACTCATTTAATCCTTTTTATTATACCATTTTTTTTTAACAAATCATTTAATACACTCACTTACTTTATTTTTTCTTCTCCTCTACAATTGCCTACCATGTATCTATTGGCATGATTTCAAGAAAGCAATCAGATTAGATTAGAGAACAACACATTCAATATAAATAGTAGAAGAACACAATAAAAAAAGAACTCGCTACACAAACACAACCTACTAAGTATGATGGTCACCATTCGTCCTCCACCAGATCCAGACCCATCAACACTTTTCATCATGATTTCTTGTTGAAATAGGTGGTCTTGGAAGTAAATTGCCGAAGGTGACTATGTCATGATGTTAAGGTACATTTATATTGTCGATTTGTATATTTACTTGAGTGAATTCACTTACAAGATGTTAATTGACTGGTACATTTTAAAATTTAAAATGAATAAACTTACGTAGTGTTTATTTCGGTGTTATATTTGTTCCTCTTTAATTATTGCTGAGCATAATTAGCGTTGGTGATGTTTTAGAAAAATAAGTTGTTTCCCTTAAAAGTAAATCCAAAGACTAGTTTTATAGAATTAATTCTTACTGTAGTAAGGGTGTTTAATCGGGTCGGTTTGGTAGGGTTTAGTTTTTGTATGAACTAAGAGCGGCTTGTTATCCAACTAGCGCTGACCTTCGTAACAAGCTATCACTTTGAATTAATTCTTACTGTAGTAAGGGTGTTAGTCGGGTTCGGTTTTTGTATGAACTAAGATTGACTTGTTATCCAACTGGCGCTGACCTTCGTAATAAGATATCACTTTCGTTGGTAATTCGTTTATTTTACAAATCGAGGATCAACCACTAGTTATATGGGTCTTTTGGGATTGCACATCTTATTTTACTTTTGACTAGTTATCCAACTAGCAATAACCACTGTAACATGGTATATGTTTCATTGGTAATTAGTTATTTACCTTATGATACCTGTCCCCTCCCGTGTGGTCGTTTATTTTAAATCCGATGATGGATGTGTAACAGGTATGGGATCCTGCACATGTTATTGATTCAGTTGTAGTCCAAGAGGTAATGATCACGGCGGGTCCCTAGTTGTGTGGTCAATCCAAGGGGAACTTCATATCAAATAAGCTTAGGCCAAGACTTAGCTCTTGATGCTATTACCCCATGGTTGGTTGTTTCAGGCTTCTCTATCAGCACCGACGGACCTAACGTATTGATAAGGAGGATGAGAAATCGGCTACTCGTTACGGCTAGTTTTTCAAATGACTTTTGTATTCGTATCAAAAGTGAGGGATTTTTAACACTTGTCCTAATTGGTCCATTGCTCAAAATTGTAATAAGTTACAATTGTCGAAATGCTGTGTAAGCGACTCTCAGATGGTTTTTGGACTTGTTACAAAGTCATTTGGTTGACTACAATGGGACAACTTATCCTCAAAATGACTATGATATGGGTTTCTAAGATATTAATATGGGTCAACATCACTTAAATGTCAGTATCTGTTTCTGGTCTCAGTTTGATTATATGCACAAAGTAGGAAGCTTAATATTTGCTCATGTTCAGGTTTGTGGTTAGTAGAGTTCCATATGGTTTTCATGGTACCTTTGTTACTCGGACAACAAAATGCATACATTTTGAAGAACAAATTCAAAAGAAGAGATGCCAAAACCCTTATAACTTACCTTGAACATCATATATATGTATCTAGTGAAGAATAAAAAGTAACAAAACATATAGCAGCTGACACTCGAGGCAGCTTGAATATGTATGACACTCAAATTAGTGTAGTTCAGAAGTTTAAATGACATTGAATACTTTTTCGGATATGCATAACTTTGTATCACTATACTGCTCCATATTTATGGTCACTAAATAGTTGTTTTCGAGTTTCACATCAATTTTCTAATAGCGTCAAAAAAAAAAAAAAAAAAAAAAAAAAAAAAGTGCAATTGTTTAACGAAACATAAATAATATACAGGTTGATTGGGGTAACCAAGTTCTTGTGTAGACAGTAGACTTTTGCTATGTTTATTTTTTGAAAAGTTGTTTTATGTTTAAATCCCACATCGGTCAAAAAGAAGAGCTATTAATAGCTAATATACCATGATGCATATGACTCAAATCAGTTTGATATAAGTGCTATGTTGTTGGTTCACATGTTGGTTTCAAGTAATACAAAATCTATATTACTCCGTACTTGATTTCAATCGGAAACCATTAATTGGTACAAGTTATCAACTTTTTTGTTTTGTTAGATGCAAGAAATTCTCTTTTTAAATGTAGATTTTTTTTTTATCCGAACTTTTTAAATGTACCTATCATTTTGTATTTGTGTTACTACGAGATTTATCGGTTTCGTTGATGACAACTTACGTCTCATACAAGCTCCACATTTGTGTTTTTGTAGATAGATAGTTTCTCTTCTGCACGTACATACGCATATTGTTGATACATTGTCTTGTTTGATGTTAAACAACAAAATATTTATTGTTTCATGTAACTTTTTGGGTAGTACAAGTTTTGGGATAACGGGTCATACTATTGTACATTTGTAGTGAGTAACATACAAACCAGCGGTAATGGCATGACCATCTTTACCCCTAAAACGCATAACCAAAGACTCCCAAAGTTTCTATAAATTAAAAGTTTCTATTCCGATTGGCTATAGATGGTTCTAAGAGTTGCACTTTTTCAACATTGTGTAAGCCTATAGATGGTTCTAATAGTTGGCGTAAAGTCATTTAGTTGACTACAATGGGTCAAATTATCATCAAATGGTTTCTAAAGCATTCATGGGTCAACTTTACTTGAATGTATTTGATCTTACGAGATTAATTGTGTTTCTGGTCTTAGTTTGTGTGTCAAAAAGGGTATATGGCTATATGCACAAAGTGGAAGCAATTTGGTTATGTCAAATTGGTATATGAAGGTCTCTTGAGCAACTTATTTTGAAGTCATAAGGCTGGTGACTGTGGTTAGTTGGTCCTCATCGGTCGTCGAAAGAAACAAAAGCCAACTTGGTCGGCCACACGAACGAGTTTAATACACACAAACACACATAATGGCTTCTCAAGTTGACGTGCTTGGCTTCTCAACTTTTACTTCTCAAGATATTTGCATGATCATATATATGGTACTACTTTGAATCTTGAGTTGAGCTTGCAAGTTAGGAAGTAGAAAACAAGTTTGCAAGATGTGTAGTATATTTGATCACATTTATCTGGTGAGTGTGTGCATTGAATATTGGCAACCTTTATAGGATAACACGTTTACATTTTTATGCATGGTAACGTGTGACTTTCGGTAGTTAAAACTTTTACTTTTTTGCATGTTAAAAAATTTTGAAAAAAAAAAGATCGATATTAAATTGGTCACCACTGAGGCAACTTGATCGTCGTGATGTGTGGCAATGTCGTGTTTAGGATAAATTTGTACAAATTATCAAAACTTTTTCGTCTTTTAAGATCCGAGAGTCTCTATGTATTTAGCTATGTTGTTAAACCATCATCTTGTATGTGTGTTGGTACAAGATTTATCGGTTTTGCTTGATGACAATTTACAACTTATACAAGCTCCAGAATTTGTTTTTTTGTAAGAAGTTTTTGAAAATTAGATAGCTTCTCCTCTAAGCATACACATATTGTTGATACATTGTCTTGTTTGATGTTAAATTTAAAATATTTACTAGGTCATGTAACTTATCGACTTTTTGGATTGTACAAGTTTTTGAAAATGGATCATACTACAGTACATTTGTAGTGAGTAACATACAAACCAACAGTAATTGTTACCATGATCATTCATTACCCTCTAAAACCAACAACGAGACACTCCCAAAGTTTCTATTCCTATTGGTCCATGGTTCAAAACTGCTATATGAGTTACATTTATTCATCAGTGTAATCCTAGTTTATTAGATGGTTCTTAGAGTTGTCGTAAAGTCATTTAGCTTACTACAATGGGTCAAATTATAATCAAAACGGTTTATAAGGTATTCATGGGTCAACTTTACTTGAATGTATTTGATTGAGCTAATGGATATATGATCTTACGAGATAAATTTTGTTTCTAGTCTTAGTTTGTGAGACAAAAAGGGTATATATATAGTTTTTATTTATTTATTTATTTTTTTTGTCTCATAAAAAGGGTCTTAGTTTGTGAGACAATTTAGTGATTACGGTTCCATAAATGCTCAAAGATATCGTCAACAACCACCAAGACTCACTTATTACTCGTCAACAACCACCAAGACTCACTTATTACTCATACTTATAATACATTTTTTACCTTCTCTCATATTAATTTTTTAGGATTACCAAAAATAGATTTTTAAGTAATACAAGTAAATAAGCATAATTTACAAGTATTTAAAGCACAAATAAAACTAAAAAAAAACAATATTTAACCAAACAATTAATACACTATTAAAAACACTCCTTCATCAAAATATACAACTATTTAACCACAATATAAAATCTAATTATGCTTCCAAAACATTAAGCTTTCAAAAATTTTGATCAAGATGGTGTGTACATGTTAAACGTTGTGTATCGAGAAGTTATTCGTATAAAGTAAAATATAAATGTGTGTAGGATTTTCAATATGATGTATATACATATATTGTAAAAGGCTTTATCATATGAATTTGTAGTCTCATCAATAAATGTATGTTATTCAATTATTGCACTTTATAAAATATCGTTAACTATTTGATATACTAATTATTTGTCCGTGATGGACATACAGACATGCCACTAGATATTTGGTGTCGTTAATATTAATTTTAGGGTACCCGCAGCTGCAATGCGCGGGTACTCTACTACTTACTCATTACGACATTTATTTTACAGTTTCAATATTTGCATTTATTACACCTAACAAATTTCAATGTTTGCATTTACTACACCTAACAAACTCATTTAATCCTCTTTATTATACCACTTTTTTTTTAGCAAATCATTTAATACACTCACTTACTTTATTTTTTCTTCTCCTCTACAATTGCCAACCATGTATCTATTGGCATGATTTCAAGAAGCAATCATATTAGATTGGAGAACAACACATTCAATATAAATAGTAGAAGAACACAATAAAAAATAACTCGCTACACAAACACAACCTACTAAGTATGATGGTCACCATCCGTCCTCCACCAGATCCAGACCCATCAAGACTTTTCATCATGATTTCTTGTTGAAATAGGTGGTCTTGGAAGTAAATTGCCGAAGCTGACTACGGCATGATGTTAAGGTACATTTATATTGTCGATTTGTATATTTACTTGAGTGACTTCACTTACAAGATGTTAATTGCCGGGTACATTTTAAAATTTAAAATGAATAAACTTACGTAGTGTTTATTTCCGTGTTGTATTTGTTCCTCTTTAATTATTGTTGAGCATAATTAGCGTTGATGATGTTTTAGAAAAAGTTGTTTCCCTTTAAAGTAAATCCAAAGACTAGTTTATAGAATTAATTCTTACTGTAGTAAGGGTATTAGTCGAGTCGGTTTGGTAGGGTTTAGTTTTTGTATGAACTAATAACAAGATATCACTTTTGTTTATTTTACAAATCCAGGATCAACCTTTAGTTATATGGGTCTTTCGGGATTGCACATCTTATTTTGCTTATGACTAGTTATCCAACCGGCAATGACCACCGTAACATGATACTTGTTTCGTTGGTAATTATTTATTTACCATATGATACCCGTCCCTCCCGGGTGATCATTTATTCTGAATCTGATGATGGATGTGTAACAGGTCCAGGATCCCACACATGTTAATGATTCGGTTGGAGTCCAAGAGGTGACGATGATGTCAGGCTGGTCCCTGGTTGTGTGGTCAATGATTACAAGAGGAACTTCATATCAAATAAGCCTAGGCCAAGACTTACTTCTCGATGCTATTACCCCATGGTCGGTTGTTTCAGGCTTCTCTATCAGCACCGATGGACCTAACGTATTGATAAGGAGGATGAGAAATCGGCTACTCGTTACAGCTAGTTTTTCAAATGACTTTTTTATTCGTATAAAAAATGAGGGATTTTTAACACTTGTCCTAATTGGTCCATTGCTCAAAACTGTAATAAGTTACAATTGTCGAAACGCTGTGTAAGCGACGCTCAGATGGTTTTTGTACTTGTTGCAAAGTCATTTAGTTGACTACAATGGGTCAACTTATCCTCAAAATGGCTATGATATGGGTTTCTAGGATATTAATATGGGTCAACATCACTTAAATGTCAGTATCTGTTTCTGGTCTCAGTTTATTTGCTCATGTTCAGGTTTGTGGTTGGAATCTGATAGCTTTCTTTGGTCAATGCAATATAACCTGTCCAAGTTATTTATTCAATTTTGTCACTAGGAAAATGGTTCTTGCTCATGGAGTTCATTTCAGTTCTATCTTTTTGACTTTTGGTTTTTTTGTTTCTCATTCATGGTCAAGCTTTTCTACAAACTTGTTTTTGTTTATTTAGGCAAAAGCATAACTAAATGTATTTTAGTTCAATTATACATCATAAAACAATAACACGTAACAACGAGATACATATACTATTTTGGTGTGTCAAGTGATGCTAGATAAACAAATATTAACCTTAAGATTTTGTCAAATGTTAGCCAATGAGATACGTCTTGCAAAAAAAATTTAAAACTATCTAGGAGATGGATTTGCCCCTACGAACAATAACTCTATCAAAACTTCGTGTCCTTAACCAAGATGTCAAGCTGTAAATAAGTCAAACAACCTTCGCCATTCAAGGCATAAACTTTACCATTGCACCAAGTTATGTTATGTTAAAAAAAAAAAAAAAAAAAAAAAAAAAAAAAAAAAAAAAAAAAAGAGTAGGTTTCTTTTACCATGTAGACGACAAAAAACAAAGGTAGGTTTGTTGGTTCTAGTTAACAGGATAACTAGTAGGGGCTGACAAACAACATTCATGGATGGAGGATTCTGAATCTCCATCCTTCAAAATGAAAGGGGGAAATTAATCGTCTTAGAAGTACTGATCTTCAGTTCCATCCCGATTTTGAGCAACAAACCATGGATATTTTGAAGATAAAAGATGCGATTGGTCATTGGTCGCATATTGAACCACCACTGTATGAACTTTGCTTCTGCTCCATTTAATAACATTATTTAAGATACTAAATTCGAAAGTGCATATATAATTGGCCTTGAAAACAAGCAATAACCAGTATTATGGGAAAACTCATGATTTTCTTAAACTTTAGCTAGTCAGAAACTTGAATAAGCCAACAACACAACCAAAACACTCATAAAGCTTGTTGCTAATAAAAGATATACGATAGGAAATTCAAAACAAGGTCATTATTGCTTTTAAAGTGAGTGTTTGTTTAAGCTAATTTGACCTCCTTATGGGCTTATTAATCTTTTGAAAAACACATTAGCTCAAAATTTGGGCTTATAAGCCAATCAATATGAGCCTATGGCTTATTGAAGTTCATAAGCTCAAATTACTTTTGAGCTTATGAGCTTTTCAAAAGTTTAGCAAGCCCATAAGCCGATCAAATAAGTTTAAACAAAAGGTTATTTGATAAGCTTAGAAGCAAAATAAGATCAATCCCAAAAGACCCATATAACTAAAGGTTGATCCTTGAGTCAATCATCAAAACATCTATTTCTATACAAGCATACATGCCTAAAAACTAAAATCCTCACCAGGTACATATTTGGGGGTGGTTATAGGAAGGGTTGGAAAGAGTCACGGGATACCCTGGTTAGACCACATACATATGAATCAAAAGACTAGCCCGCTTTAATTAACCTAAATGGAGAAAACCTCGTTCCGTTACATGTTTAAGTAGTAATGTAGAATCCTAACAAGCCAATTAAACACTAAAAAAAGCTCATAATTAGGGGTGTTTGTTTAAGCTTATTTAATTTAAAACTACTACCAAATGGCCTAGTGGCAGGCTTTTTGGTTTTTTCACAGGACATCAAAGGTTCAAACCTCTCTATGAATGTACATTAGAGGTGGCCACAGAAGGGTCGAAAACGGTCCCGAGATTAACATGATGAGGCCGTGTACAAATAAGCTTAAAGGGACACCCTCCTAATGGAAACTAGTGGTTATTTAGCATGAGATTAGCTGATAATAAACTACCGTTATACTAGCGTAAATGTAACTCAACAATAATTAAATTTGATTGTTGTTCGAATTTAATGTTTCTAACATTTCCTCGTTTAGAAATATGCCCGGTAACATACCGGTTCAACCAGTTGTTTTTAAAACATTGTAAAAAACAACCCGAAACGTAAAATTTTCCAAGTTGTTCAACCAGTTGTTTTTAAACCTGAATTCACATCTCAAGATCGAAACTTTAAAATTTTCCAACTTGGACTTGTCTTAACAAAGTATACTTGACTTGACCTGCTATTTTTTATATTTACGTTTAGTATGATAAAATTTATAACCTATTTTATTTTATTTTATTTTATTATTTATTTATTTATTTTGAATTGACATTAGTATGGTAAGGTTCAGTTTTTTTTGTGTGAGTTTTCATAGTTTAAAATTTTGGGTTTTTTCCTCACCCCTATATTTTTTAAAATTTTAGTTTAAAATTGGAGACACGTTTATGCTATAAAAGGGTTTTCAAAATCTTATGTAAGAGAGAGGTCGGAAGCAAACAAACGAGTTTAGTGAAATACCTAGTAGAGTAACATATCGTTTCCAAGATTTAGCTAATCAATCTTGATATATGTTTATATTCTCTTATTTCATAGTAGCAAACATTCTTAGCTTTGATTCATACGTTTGTAAGAACATTTACTCGTAATTCGTAAATAAACTCTAGTATAATAACAACATATTGTTGTAGACTTGTTAGAATCTCACTTTTAACCTCATTTATTATCTTTTCATTAGTTACTTAATTGGTAATTTATAAAGCTGGGCACAGTGCATCGAAAAAAATCGGTTGGTCGAACTACACAACCGATTTCCGAATCGGTTGTCCCCAATGTGAAGCTATGGTCGAACATCGGTCGAGGTATGTAAGAAAACACAATCGGTTGATTTTGCAACCGATATTATACGCACACAAAACACAAACAAAACACATTTTTTTCCTTATATAAAATAAAATACATGGGTCATCGACTGTAGCACTTGGGTCATGTCTCATCGCCGGAGAGAGAAAGCTGACGTGGCAGCTGGAAACTTGAGTCATATTGTGTCACCACTGTGCCCAGCCTAATAACTATTGCAAATTATGAATTGACTTTAAATTAGAATATACGAATCATTCATACCCACGTTTATTGTCACTAAATAGCCGTTTTTGGAGTTTCCTATCAATTTTCTCATATTGTCAACAAAAAAGAGTTAAATGATTTAACAAAACATAAATAATAAGTTGATCGGGGTAACAAAGTTCTTGTGTAGACTTTTGCCATATTTATTTTTGAAAACTTCTTTTATGTATAAATCCGACATCCGTCAAAAAGAACTTTGAACAGCTAATATACCATGATGCATATGGTTCAAGTAGTTTGACATAAGTGCTATGTTGTTGGTACAATGTATCAAACTTTTACTCTCTAAAGGTCTGAGAGTCCTCTTCTTACTATATATAGCTATGTTGTTAATCCATCATCTTGTATGTGTGATAGTACATGACTTATCGATTGAGCTTATCAAAATGTAAACGTTGGGATTAAAATGACTATAAATGTGAAGTTGTGAAGCTAAAATTCAAGCTTCAAGTCTTCAATATTTTTATTTGCATGTAAATATGCAAAACTCTCGTCACTTGCAACTAGATCATTTCAACACTTATTGTCCTCAACAACACTCACCAAAAATATTTATTTTCTCACCAACACTCACTAAATGCTAGTACCTAAACTAGATCAACGACTAGAAGTTTGCCATGTTGGCAATCCAAATTTTGCCCTCATGCATTTCAAAATTTTTACCATCCATAAAGATCATGAGTACACTCAACCAACAAACACATTTCCAACTAACTACCAAAATAGTCTCAACCATCTATCTCATACCATCAAACAATCATACCCACACATTAGCTTAACCATTGAAAAGCATGTACACGGATTGAAGAAGAGCACATTCACAATATATAGAAGAACAAGAACACACCATCACACATAAAGCTCTACTAGTAAGCAAAGGCCTTAAATTACGGAGTAGAAAAAAACACATTCAAAATAAATAGTAGAAGAACACATTCAAAATAACTCACTATGCAAACACGACGTACTAAGTATAATGGTACCCATCCGTCCTCCACCAGATCCAGACCCATCAAGACTTTTCACCATGATTCATTGTTGAAACAGGTGGTCTTGGAAGTATTTCATGCAACTGATTTTTTCAAGTTGTTGGAATTAAATTTATACATGACATGACGGGTTAAGGTACATTTATATTGTCGATTTGTATATTTACTTGAGTGACTTAACTTACAAGACATTAATTTCATGCCCGATACATTTTAAAATTTAAAATAAATGAACTTAGGTAGTGTTTATTTCTGTGTTGTATTTGTTCATCTTTAATTATTGTTGAGCATAATCAGCGTTGATGATAGAGGAGAATGGAATTCTAGTGGTTTCAATTTGGCAATGACCTGAGAGTCCGAGACCTTCCATTGCCAAGTTTACATCACATGTTGTTTAAGCAGACCTTCTATTGCATGTTGATTTATATGTATTTGTAAACTAAATGTGTTCTACTAAAAGAGAATATAACAAAGCTATTCAAAGCATGAAATAGGAAAAGTATTTGCATGAATTGGTATGAAAAGAGTTGTTTCATTGTAAGAGGAGGAACAGATGGCTATGCACCTTAGAGTTTTGGTTGTTTTTGGTAGAGCTCAAAGTTTTGGTGATGCCAATCTTTGTTTTTTTTAGTCTATTTGTGACTGTGAAAATGTTGTTACAGTAATACATCTATTTTGTTTCTTCTATTTAGGATTCAGGTATAGTTAATGGCAGATATATGCAGATTCACGTTTGTTATTATCCTAATATGTTGATTTGAATACCAATCTGTAGTAAGAATCTTACATCATGATCTTGACCTTACATCAGAATCTTACACAGCGTTTGGACAAGTGTAGGATATAACAGTTTTGAGCAATGGGCCAATTAGGATAGCAGCTTTGCACCAGAGACTTACATTCATCGTGCTTGGTTGTGTGGGCTTTAGAGGGTAAGGGATGGTAATGGTAACGTTTTGTAAGTTACTCCGTGTGATACTCTGATCTATATCACCCACAAAATTGGCATATATAACTTCTCAACAACCTAAAAGGTCATGTGTGCGATTCTTGAATTTTAGTTAAACTTTCTTTCTGTGTGTTTTCTTTTGCTTGTTTAGTTTCATATTAAACTTAGAACTCGAACAATTTTTAGTAACAATTTTTAATTGTGTTTCAAAAGTTGCTTTGTGCTTATTGAAGTGTGTTTAAGCTGTTTGTTGAGTTTAGTGCTTATTGGTTCATGTTTGCTTATTCAACTGCTTTTTGTGTCCATTTGCTTATTAGGGTGTAGTTTATTGCCACTTTCATTTTTCTTAGGTTTTTAACATTAAAATTTTTCTGCATTTTTTCACATTTTTCTGAGCTTATTTGGTATTTTTAATAATTAAAAATTTTAACATTATAGTGTTTGATTTGATCTGAGTTTGGTTTTGCCTTTTTCAGCCACAAGTACAAGCAAGACTTATAGGTGGACTAAAAAAAATAGCTTCGTTGAACCTCGAAGAAAAGTCTGACTTGCTGAAGGACTCCGTTTTCGGAGATCTTTCAAAGATAACTCACCCGAAAGAGTCTTCAGTACTCCTGCTAACTCCCTTGTACCAATCTTATGATGCTGATAAGGGTGTCTTCGTTTTCAATGATGAAGCATCTTTCGGTTTTTGCTCCAAAGAGATTGCTGAAGTGACTGGCATGAGAGATAGTGGAATAAGCCTTAAAGAATATAAAGAAGGCGTGAGTTGCTCTCCACATTTTCCTACAAACCTATTTCAACTTAGAGAGAAGTTAGTTAGTGGTGCGAAAGGTAAAATCACAGCTATCCATATCCGAGCAATGTTGATGGGGATGAGTGTAGGTGATGATAGGGAAAAGGAGATTTTCAAAAAGCTTATGATATATTATCTGATTGAGGAAGTGCTCTTATGTGAATCGAACTCTAGCAAGGTCCCACGGGCTAAGACGTGGCAGTTGGTTGACGATATAGAGAAATGTGAGACAGTAAATGTTGGAAAATTTAGTGCACTTGTGGGATTTGTTCACACCTGGATATGGGCTTGGAGGTACGGAGTGTACACCCATCAGGTCCCTGAACATCCTGACTCTAATAGTGGTTGGGTAGGATTCTGCTGCTAGTATTGGTTTCCACTGTTAGTGGATCCTGCTGCTATCGTCAGAATCCAGCTGATAGCAATTCTGCTGCTAGTAGCATGACTCTGCTGCTGAGCAGACAATCTGCTGCTAGTGATAAGTGGATCCTGCTGATGATATGTAACTGATTTGACCTATTCAAATGGCAGTTACATATACACTTATGACCACGTCTGACTCGTCAAGTAACCACTATTTTAGGCTATAATGGGGATAATTATGTGGAGATTAATGGGCCGATTAATTCTCATAATTCCATTTGACCAGCCATGAGTATCTTCCTATAAATAGGAAATCATATTATGCATGTGGAGAAACACAGAAAAACACAACACTTAAACACGAAGGGTTATTGATTTGTGCTTAAATCACTAACAACATTTGGTCTTATCCCAAGTAGATATTCGTGATACCCAGGCATTAGGGTCGAATAGTTTACTTTGGAAAGTGATAACACGATTCCAAGTGATATCCGGTAACCTTAATTGGTACGTAGCTAGGTCTTTGATTATCTCAACCCTGATCTGGGCGAATAACCTCCAACAATCAAAGTAAACTATTTTGTGATAATCAATGGCTGCTGCTATGAGGCATATGGCTGCTAACTTTTCCAAATTGGATAAGTTTGAAGGTGTTGATTTCAGAAGATGGCAAAAGAAGATGCACTTCTTGCTTTCAGGCATGAATGTGGTGTATGTTCTTAGTACTGCCATTCCTGAGGATCATGGGGATGATGCTACTGTGGAACAGATAAGGAAAAGAAGCAAATGGGAGAATGATGACTATGTATGCAGAGGTTTGATTCTCAATGGTATGTCTGATTCTCTCTTTGACATTTATCAGAATGTTGAATCTTCTAAAGAACTGTGGGATTCCTTGGATGCCAAATATATGGCTGAGGATGCTTCAAGTAAGAAGTTTCTTGTAAGTAATTTCACAAATTACAAAATGACTGATTCAAGACCAGTCATGGAACAATACAATGAACTTCTTGGAATACTTGGAAGGTTTACACAACATAAAATGAACATGGATGAGCCTATTTCAGTCTCTTGTATCATTGACAAACTCCCTCCTTCTTGGAAAGATTTCAAGCATGCCTTGAAACATAAGAAGGAAGAACTGACACTTGTTCAGTTGGGTAGTCATTTTCGTATTGAGGATTCCCTCAGGGCGCAGGACAATGACAAGCCAAAGAGTAGCAATGCTACTGGTGCACATGTTGTCAATATGGTGGAACATAACAATTCCACCAGGTACAATGACAACAAAGGCAAACATCAGGACAACACAAGGGCTGATCCTAACAAGAAGGCAACACCTACTTGTTGGAAATGTGGCAAATCTGGTCACATTAAAAGGGATTGCAAAGGTGTTAAGGTTGGTGGTAAAACCAATGGTTCAGGCACTAGTGGTTCAGGGAGTGGTGGTTCTGCCAACTCACTGAAAGGTCAGAATATGTTTAATGAATCTCTTCAGGTTTATTATGTTACATATGTATCTGAATCTAACTATGTGCAGGATGATGATGTTGCGTGGTGGGTTGACTCTGGAGCAACTGTTCATGTGTGCAAAGATAGAAGATGGTTCAAGACTTACGAGTCACTGAATGATGGTTCTATTCTTCACATGGGAAATGAGTCAACAGCTTTGGTGCATGGTCGTGGTTGTGTAGATCTTAGTTTTAGTTCTGGAAAGATTGTAACTTTGTTTAATGTTATTCATGTTCCTAATATAAGGAAGAACTTGGTTTCAAGTAGTGTTTTGAATAATCATGGATATAAACAAGTTATTGAATCTGATAAATTTATTTTGTCTAAACATGGTGTGTTTATTGGTTTTGGATATTTGTGTAATCAAATGTTCAGGCTTAATGTTGTCACTGACATTGTTAATTCAGCCTTTTTATCAACCTCTAAACTGAATAACTCTACCCTGTGGCATGCTAGACTTGGCCACGTACTTTTTAAAAGGATGCAAGACATGTCTAAGGATGGGTTAATCCCAGCATTTGACATGGACACTGAAAAGTGTAAAACTTGCATGTTGACCAAAATTACTAAGAAACCCTTTCAGGGTGTAAAACGTGAGACTGAGCTCTTGGAGCTTATTCACAGTGACCTGTGTGATTTGCATGCCACTCCCTCTTTGGGGAACAAGAAGTACTTTGTGACATTAGATAAATTCAAGGTATTTAAAACAGAAGTTGAATTACAACTTGGGTCCCTGATCAAAAGATTCAGGACTGATAGGGGAGGTGAGTACATGGATACTCTATATTTTCAGTCTGTTGGTATAATCCATGAAACGACTGCTCCCTATACTCCTCAACAAAATGGTATCTCTGAAAGGAAGAACAAGGTACTGAAGGAGATGGTTAATTCCATGTTGTCCTACTCAGGACTGAGTCAAGGGTTCTGGGGTGAAGCTATATTAACAGCTTGCTATTTACTTAATAGGGTTCCCAAGAAAAGGAACAAGGTTACCCCTTATGAACTCTGGACTAAAAAGAAACCCAACCTGAATTATCTCAGGGTTTGGGGTTGTAGGGCAGTTGTAAGACTCCCTGATCCAAAGTTAAAAACTTTGGGTGAAAGAGGCATTGAATGCATCTTTGTTGGATACGCTGAGCATTCCAAGGCTTATAGGTTCTATGTTATTGAACCTAATGAATATGTTTCAATTAACTCAATAATTGAATCAAGGGATGCACTATTTGATGAGAATAGATTCTCATCAGTCCCTAGACCAAGTCAGAGGACTCCAAATGGAACTGATGATATTGGTGTATCAGAGGTCCCTGATGATTTATCATCTCAGGCCCCTGATGAGGTTGTGGTCCAACAACCTGAACTTGAGCTCAGGAAGAGCAAAAGGGTCAGGACTCCAAAGTCATTTGGACTTGAGTTTCAATTATACTTGATTGAAGGCACAAGGAGTGAGGTCTCTGACCAATACTCCTATTGCTTCATTGTTGAGGATGATCCCAAAACATTTGAAGAAGCAATGAAGTCCCAGGATGTTGCTTTCTGGAAAGAAGCAATAAATGATGAGATTGACTCCATCATGGGCAACAACACTTGGGTGTTGGTTGATCTACCACCAGGTTGCAAACCTCTTGGTTGCAAATGGATTTTCAAAAGGAAAATGAAGGTAGATGGAACTATTGAAAAGTTCAAGGCTAGATTAGTCATTCAGGGCTTTAAACAAAAGTCAGGGATAGACTACTTTGATACTTATGCCCCTGTGGCACGTATCAGTACCATCAGGCTGCTGATTGCTTTGGCATCAATTCACAATCTGATTATTCATCAGATGGATGTGAAGACAGCTTTCTTGAATGGTGAATTGGATGAGGAGGTTTATATGAACCAACCTCAGGGCTTCATCATGCCTGGCAATGAAAACAAGGTGTGCAAACTGATTAAGTCTTTATATGGACTGAAACAGGCACCTAAGCAATGGCATCAAAAATTTGATGAAGTGGTTTTATCTAATGGTTATGTTCTTAACCAGGCTGACAAATGTGTATATAGCAAATTTGATGAATCTGGTAAAGGAGTCATCATTTGTTTATATGTTGATGACATGTTGATCTTTGGCACTGACCAAAATCAAGTTGACCTGACAAAGGAATTTTTGTCATCAAGGTTCTCCATGAAGGACATGGGGGAGGCAGATGTTATCCTTGGTATAAGGATTAAACATGAAAGCAATGGTATATCAATTTCTCAGTCTCACTACATTGAGAAGGTACTGAAGAAATTTAATTGCTTTGATTGTACTCCAGTGAGTACTCCCATGGATACTACTGAGAAGCTTATGCTGAACAATGGCAAAGCTGTATCTCAACTTGAGTATTCCAGGGTGATTGGCTGCCTGATGTATGCCATGACTTGTACAAGGCCTGACATTGCTTTTGTTGTGGGTAAACTGAGCAGGTATACTAGTAATCCTAGTGCTCAGCACTGGCAAGCAATTCAGAGGGTACTGAAGTATTTGAAGAGAACTATGGACTATAGTCTCTCATATACTAGTTATCCTTCAGTGTTGGAAGGATACACTGATGCAAGTTGGATCAGTAACACTGAAGACAATTCGTCTACCAGTGGCTGGGTATTCCTACTTGGTGGAGTTGCAATTTCTTGGGCATCCAAGAAGCAAACTTGTATCACCAGTTCAACAATGGAATCTGAATTTGTGGCTCTAGCAGCTGCTGGTAAAGAAGTCGAATGGTTGAGAAACTTGCTTCTTGAGATTCCATTGTGGCCTAAACCTATAGCACCTATTTCTATCCGGTGTGATAGTGATGCTACATTGGCAAAGGCTTATAGCCAGATGTACAATGGGAAGTCTAGACACTTAGGTGTCAGGCATAGCATGATTCGTGAGCTTATCATGAATGGGGTGATTTCTATAGAGTTTGTAAGATCTCAACAGAACTTAGCTGATCACTTGACGAAGGGTCTGGCTAGAGACTTGGTTATAAAGTCTGCTAAAGGGATGGGTTCAAAGTCCAACTTGGTCACTGAATGCTAGGACACCCAACTCCCTCCTGAGGAAACTTGGGAGCTGAGTTCAATGTGGAAAGCTGAACATTCAATGCACTGAAGCACATGTTTTACATACATCCCAAGGTTTGTGCTTGGAACCTGCTGATAAGAAGGATGAAGTCATTACTTCTTAATGGTTAATTTTCTTTGAAAAAGTGCTTGGCAGGAGCATGAATAAAGAGGAACCACCTATGTGAATGTTGAAGTTTTGCCGCTTCAGGAAGCTATGGACTTTTAGCTTTTACAACATTTATGAATTGGATATGGACACATGGCTTGTATAGTGTCAGGAGTGTTTAAGTGTTGGAAAACTTGTGTGTATTTTATCTTCAGGTATTCAAATGGGTTGAAGGGTTCAATTCTTAGAACACCCTGATTCTCGAATATTTGAACGTGTAATTTACTAAGATGGAAATTCAATCCTCAGGACATTTTCGTTTATGCACTTGTTTTGTATAATGGTTATTTTTCATGCAAAGGTAGTGAACTAAATTTGGGGAGGATTGTTGGAAAATTTAGTGCACTTGTGGGATTTGTTCACACCTGGTAATGGGCTTGGAGGTACGGAGTGTACACCCATCAGGTCCCTGAACATCCTGACTCTAATAGTGGTTGGGTAGGATTATGCTGCTAGTATTGGTTTCCACTGTTAGTGGATCCTGCTGCTATCGTCAGGATCCAGCTGATAGCAATTCTGCTGCTAGTAGCATGACTCTGCTGCTGAGCAGACAATCTGCTGCTAGTGATAAGTGGATCCTGCTGATGATATGTAACTGATTTGACCTATTCAAATGGCAGTTACATATACACTTATGACCACGTCTGACTGGTCAAGTAACCACTATTTTAGGCTATAATGGGGATAATTATGTGGAGATTAATGGGCCGATTAATTCTCATAATTTCATTTGACCAGCCATGAGTATCTTCCTATAAATAGGAAATCATATTATGCATGTGGAGAAACACAGAAAACACACAACACTTAAACACGAAGGGTTATTGATTTGTGCCTAAATCACTAACAACATTTGGTCTTATCCCAAGTAGATATTCGTGATACCCAGGCATTAGGGTCGAATAGTTTACTTTGGAAAGTGATAACACGATTCCAGGTGATATCCGGTAACCTTAATTGGTACGTAGCTAGGTCTTTGATTATCTCAACCCTGATCTGGGCGAATAACCTCCAACAGTAAACTGGCCCAAAGCCATAGAGCAGCACCTGCGTGGGGCTTTGGTGGGTTGCAAAGACTGGGAAAAGAAAGGGTGTATTGGTGAATACTCTTTCGAGGGTCCTATGCCTGTCTTGGAGGTATGTTCCAATTTATAAACTTGTCAAATTATAAAGTTTATTTCTTTAATAGTTTTAATTTCACCAAATAGTAAATAAAGTTTTTGACTTTAATCACTAATTAGCTTCATAAAAACTATAAAAGCAATAAGCTTTATTAATAAGTAAGCTTATAAAACCCTTAAGCTCCACGCCTAATGTTGAAGGATGATGAGAAACTAAGAAAAAATCAAAACTTTATAAAAGGTTATAACCAAATATGTAATAATATGGACCAAATAAGCTAAATAAGATAGGTAGTGCATAAAATCAATAGGTTTATTGCTAAAAGTCAGAAGGTAGTGTATAAAATCAATAGGTTTATTGCTAAAAGTCATAATTGCATGCTAACTTAATTTCTACTTGTGAAAATGCTATCTGATCTTTGTGCTTTAGTTCAATCTGAGTATTTTGTGTTTGTGCTTGAGATTCTTATGCTTAAACATGCTCAATATATACCTAGGAACAGAATTGAGGCATAAAAAACTCAGATTAGTCAAAGTTCTTAAGTAATCAAAAAGTCAAAATTCTACAATACTTGCTTGCACATCTGATTTTCAGGACCTGTTTTAAGTGATAAATAGGTTAGCAATTGGTTGAATCTGATAGGGCTCAAGCTGTCCTCTTAGTAATGAACGTATATTGTGTTAGGCTCAAGCTGTCCTCTTAGTAATGAACGTATAGGTTAGCAATTTGTGCCATATTTCTTTTGTACCCAAATCGTCTTACTAATGAACGTATATTGTGTTAGGCTGTTATTTATAATCGCATAGGTAAGATACAGCCCAAGCTTTCTGACAAAAAGTCCCATGAGTCTCCGCCAATCCAGAAGTATAAAGGTCAAAGGAGGAAAGATCTGGACATTGTATTAAAGGCTTTGAAAGCAAGCGATGTATGTATGCCCACATTTTAGTATGTCTATACATATTACTGCCTCACATTGTACTACCTCGAGTAAATCCCGATTCTAATTATCATTGTCCTTTTTTTTCCAGATTGACCCGTGCCCTCATTGTACCTCTGGCAGCCAAGATTCTCGCAGCTCATCGGTGGTGAAAGATAATGCTGAAGATGTTGTGTCGGTGGTGGCAGAGAATGTTGTGGTGGCAGAGATTGCCAATTTAGCAAAACCTGTTTCAAATGATGGTCCAAATCAACGACCTAGGAGTGTTGTTGTGAAACCATCATCGGTGGTGAAATAGAATGCTGAAGATGTTGTGTCGGTGGTGGCAGAGAATGCTGTGGTGGCAGAGATGGCCAATTTATCTTTGGTAGCAGAACCTGTTCCAAATCTACGACCTAGGAGGGATGTTGTGAAACCATCGAAGTACAAGGACTATGTAACTTAATTCATGATCATAGATGCTAATATTCATTTTGGATTTGTGTTTAAAACTCTTGCCAGGGCTTACAAGACCACAATTCTGACCAGGGCGTGAACCATGATTTCGATATGTATGACAGCGATTAGTATGTTTATTTGGTTACGTATCTCGTACTAAGTTTGAACTATTTAAGTAGTATTTGGACGAATGTTTTACTTTGTTTTTCATTAATAGTTTGAAGACGCTTTTGGGAACGTTTAATTTTTATGATCAGACTATCTGTTTTCTGTAAGACAATGTCCTAGAATGTGGTCATTATTGTTGTTTTCCACTTAAACATGTATCATTTTCACTTTCTTATTCATTTGGCACTTGTTAATGTTGTTATTATGCTGTTCTCTTTTAATGATACAACACTTTTAGATGTTAATAAGTGCTAAAAAAACTTTAATTGTTCTTGTTCAATATTTTGCTATGCACATTAATCATTCAATATCTTTATGGTTTAGATGTTAATAAGTGCAAAAGAGAGCTTTTAAGACCCAGTAGGGCCGGTGTTTTTCAGCCGAGCTTGGAGTCTGGTGTTTATATGAACGAGTGAGGTAGCTAAGGATTGAGCTTGTGGAACAACTTATTTCAAGTGTTTGAATTGAGACAGATGTGTGGTTGTGCAAACCATCATTGCGATGGGAACTGAGATAATGTGAAAGTTGTGCCGTAACGATTGATATGCCAGTCAAATACAAACTAAACCCTCACACCTAATAAAAAGAACAAACTAAACCCCTTCGAAACTGTAAAAATGTAGAGGACAAACCACATGATAAATTTTAACTAAGACCATTGGGCTTAGTTCCACTAACCACGAAGACCATTGGTC
Organism: Artemisia argyi; assembly: GCA_030686995.1. NCBI lineage: Eukaryota > Viridiplantae > Streptophyta > Magnoliopsida > Asterales > Asteraceae > Artemisia > Artemisia argyi. The sequence goes on along the minus strand of CM060692.1, from coordinate 4,612,691 downwards.
ATAGTTCCATAATTGAAGTTTAACCATAACCACCGCCACAACCCTCCACCATCACCGCTACCCACCTCCAGCATCACCATCACCTCCACATCAACGTAAAAAAAACTGTATTACTTGTAGAGATACATTCTTTCTTTTGTAAATTACTCATTGTTTGTTTTTCACTTTAGATTATTAGAATTGAGACTAATAGCACTGGTATCCGCAGTTATGAATCTTAGTTAGAATACTTAGATAGAGACATTTCATTGGAGGAAGATAAAGACCTCTCTTGGTCCTGTTGGTCTTGATAAGGTAATTATTTACTTATTAAAGGGATTGCTTATTTTTTATTCTTCTGCTTATAAATATTAGCTTACTAGAAATAACTGTTTTTGGATTTGCTTATTTTCAGTTAAATATGCGAATAAAAAGTTATTTAAATTAAATTACCAATAAACTATACGAAATAAAAAAAAACTAGATTAATATTAATACGTTGTTCAATTCTTATGTAAATAAATAACTGTGAGAGTAAAGATAGTACCTGGTTCGTTTAACTGGAAAGTTGAGAATATTATGACGATTTGAGCTGCTTCTTGTTCTTCTATTTGCTCTGCTTTAATTGGACTGATTGGTCTTAAAAATAGACCTTTATACTTTGGGGATGTTTGGTAAGCCCAATTAAAGGGATGTTTGTTTCGGCTTATATTGTTTCTTATTGCTTATTTTGTTTTTAAGCTTATGTTATGTAAGCTATCTTTTTTGGCTTATTTTGAAAATTTTGGATTTATATAAGCTTATTATGTTATAAGAAGCTTATATGAGTCGTAAAGTTTCAAAATAAGCCACAAAAAGTAAGCTTAAAAAACATAAGCCCAAAATCAAATAAGCCGTAAGCTGACTATATAAGCCGAAACAGCAATGGCATCACTTTAGGGAAACAAATGACAGGATAAACCACAGGGTTTCGACAATATCGATAGAAATATCTCATAAAGGTAAAAAAGCTGTTTTATTAAAAAGAAATGAGTAGTGTAGTGGATATCTATTTTTATTTGCGTACATAACCATATATCGTAAGCAGTCTACATCAGTTACTTACTAGTACTTTGTTGTGTGAAAATCATCTTAAGCAATGGGTTAAACTTAGACACTTGACATGTAAGCGAGAGATTCAAACCCTGTCAGTATATTTTTTCAGCTCAAGCAATGGGTTAAAATTAGACATGCACTTGATATGTAGGCGAATATATTTTCAGCTCGTAAATTAAAACTAATTTTCCATGACTTCATATGTCTAACAACTAGCTATTCATGAAATAACAGTCATGGGTTTGGTAAATTATACTCTTTAAGGTTTAGGACACAACATCTTAAACCTTGTTTATACTAATTTAAATGCCTTTGAATGAAAAGCTAACCAAAGACAAAGAATCTAGGATGAAAAGTCAAATTTCAACTTTTAATTTGCATAGTTTTGAGTTGAAGCAACACATATTTTTCATAAAGTCAAAACTAAAGAAAGTCAGTCTATACCTGGCCTTTGACAAATTGATATACTGGACCTTACACAATAAAAGTTAAATATCTACAACTACGGGCAATGGTAGTGTTAATTATTCCAGGACAAGGTACTAATTACATTTATCATTAATATTTGTGTTTTGCCTTGTGCGTATATAATTAATTTGTTACTAACATGTGATGAATAAGCAAATATTGTTAGATCACATAAAAACATCACCAAAAATCTATCTTTGACAAAGTTTGGTCAACATACATATATCGAGTTGTAGTTGGATTTGATTTAGTCTCAGTCTTTCCTCCTAACTCCACAATTCAATGCATGAACAGAGGTTCCATGGATTCTAGAGAAGCTATCTTTGATGGAGTTTGGGGAGAGCATGGTGCGTGGCTTGTTTCAGAATGTTAGTCCTAATGACGACTGCAATTCCATCCTATGGAGGTCTGTTATTGGTTCTGAGGACTTGAAAGTTTATGCCAGTCTCTATAAGTCTGCCAATTTTGAAGTTGCGGGAGGTGTGGTGTCCTTCAGTGTAAGACATTCTCCCGAGTTTGTACTTGAGATGTTTGGAGATGAACGCATACACCATGAGGTACTACTATTAATAAACCAACACACACACTTGCACAAGCTATACGCATCAATCTTAATTGTTTTGACAGTGGGACGTGCTTGGGGGCCTTACAAAACTAAATACATTCAGAAAATACTTAACTGGCGGTGACTCCAGGAACAACATATCTGCTTTTATGGTAATTAGTGTAACAATTCGCAATTTCAGGTTAATTACTATTCCCGGAAAATTTACTATTCACTTTTACTATTCATGTTACTATTCATTTTTACTATTCATTTCTTTTTGAAATTTTCCCGAAAGTTGATTTTTATTTCATATTCTCGAGTGATAAATCATTTCCATGGCAAATTAAATGTTTGACATTCGTCAGATCATTTTCGTGAAAGTTATTAAGGAATTACACGTAACTATACGTTTTAGGGTAAAACGTCAATCAGAAATTCTACGCACAACGAAATTTGACCCCGTCAGGTGACCCCACATCATAAAAATGTTTAACACACTCATGATTTATTTGAGAATAAATCATGACTGAGAAAAATATGACCAGAATAAACCTCGGCCGTGAAAAACTGGAATTTTCAGTTTTACGCGTTTTTACTCAGCCGTAACCCTAGCCTTTACCTGCACCGCGTTTCTAAGACGATTTGAGTTTTTAACTTATTAAAATAAGTCAACATATTTTTCCCTCCTCCATTGACTAAAAATCATTCTTTGATTTTATAAGTCATTTCGTGATTTTTAGGCTTCCGGTTTGATGTCTAAAAGACATTTAATACCAACCGACACTAGACTAAGCCCAGTTTAGACATTATAAATCATTTTAAATCATTTTTATCATATTAGAAAAGTAACATTTTACTTTTCTCAATTTTACGCAATATTCGTACATTTAACGTATTACGCGTTTTAGACCCGTGTTTCCAGTTTTTAGCAGGGTTTACCACCCAAATGGAACCTACCACTCATTTTATATTTTATTATGGGACATATGGACATGTCTAACAATACTTTAAAGTTTCATAATTTTACGACACCCGGTTTTACGTTTTGAGGCCTAATCATTTACGGTTGGCATTTCCCGGAGTCAAAATTCATCTAATATCTAGATATTATCCATGCCAAGCCAACTCACCCCCCTTATCCCCTTGTGAACCGCCATTGGGGGGGGGGGGAGTCACACCCTTGTGTGGCTTGATCTTGTATCACTTGGTCTGGATGAGTTACATGTGTAAATCTTGCTAAGGAAGCCTTTGACTAATTCAACTTTGTAACCTCCTCATGAGACTATATAAAGCCCCTCCCCCCCTTCCTTTGGCCGGCCATCAACACACACCACAACACTTCACACTTAGTTTATTTCTTCCTAGTTCTAGCAAGGATCAAGTGCAAGTTCAAGATAGAAACCCTAGTTAGCTTATTATTCACCAAAACTCTTCCAAACCCTAATATACTTGGTGATTTCTCTTGAGTTTAAATCCACTCAATTCACCTTAACCTTCATCATCCATCTTTCAAGAATACCAAGGGTAGAAAGGTTGCATGAAGTGAAAAGGGTTGAAGCAAGTCTATCAAAGTCCATTTCCTTACTTGTTACTCCTTTCTTTCTTAGAAAGCCAAAAGTTGTAAGCCTAAACCTAACATGCTTCTTGTTAATTTATCATGTTCATATCACTTACATGTTATTCTTGCTATATTATGTCTTGTATAAATATCCATGATGTATAAAGATAAGTAAAAGATGTTGTTATAATGAATTGTTGAAACAAGTTACTAAAACAAGCAAATTAGTGAATTTCTTGGTAAGACCTGTTCAAAATGGTAAAAATATGATATTGGATTATTACATATTACAGTAGAGGACTTAACAAGGAAACCGTAGCAATTTGAACCACCTAAAAAGAGTATACGAGTCAAAAGTTATGGCGATTTGAAGTTACCAAAACTTTCCGGCAAAACTGCCTAAAAAGCTTCTGTGACAGAACCTAAAACACGCAAAAAGAGGCCTTTCTGGTCCGTTTCATGAAAAAGTTAAAACACGAAAGTTGTCCGGAATCACGTTTTCCTTCAGGAACAAAGAGGCTCGAGCCTTGAAAACACTTTCTGAGTGAGATATTTCTAAATTTCTTAACAGCTATTTACATATATATAAGTCACTAGATTATGGTTATACTTTGAAAGGAACAAGAGGTCTTATGACCTATAAACAAGACCACCACCATGGCTAGAGCCAAGGTTGGGTCTCATGACCTTGGAACAAGGACCAAAGGTCATGGTTAGGCCATGACGAAATGACCATAACAACTTACATAGGCGTAAACATGAAATAATGAATTAGGCGATAACATGAACAAGCAATTTGGATCTACTTCACTTAAAAGGAAACCATGAGATTTTACCAAGAGAAAATGGTCATTCAAGACTTATGAAGCTACCCCTAATAACAATCTTCATGTACTAATAAACTTTCCTAAGTTTATTCAAAATATCGGACATGTAACTTTTCGGATCAAAACTTATATCTATATATTTTATCAACTACTACAATAGTAGGGAGCCTCATGTGAGGAGTTCATTATGTAAGCCGTCGAGATGAGTTGTGGATTTACGAGTTAAAGTGTCCTGGCTCCTCGAACGCTTACTAACATGACTTCTGAAATATGTCAGCCCGAACGGTAGTAAACGATATACAAAACATACATGTTCATGAATCTTTTCTTACAAAGACATACAATATATATACATCATACCACATCATGGACTAAATGCAAGATATATATATAGGCACTCCGTTATATTCTTTACACAAATCCTAAGTCGCAACATTCTATTATAGGTTGCTCGTAGAAACCTACACGATCAAACCATCACCTTCATTACTTGCTATCGTACTTAAGGTGAGTTCATAGCCCCACTTTACATTACTTCAATGTTTTACAAACCCTTGGGGGAAATACATGCTATTTATAAACCGAACACAATGCTTTGAAACTGTATGCTGCCTGATTGTTTTATTATTACTAAGTACCTTCCTTGCCAATCCTAGGCCCCTATCATGAATTATTTAATCACTAGAATTAGTGAGCGCGAGTATTGTGAATAGGCCTATTGGGATTGACGAATCCCATTTGTTTGAGCAGATTAGTTCAAACGAATGCACTATATTTGAACATTAAGTATGATGGCAAAGTACTTACCGGGGCAACAAAACCGCCGATTGATATTGGTACCCGTTAACGTCTTGGTTGCATGAGCTTAGTACATAATAATAACTGTTTTGTTTTCTAACATGAGTATGAGTCTAATTAACTCTTACTACCAACATATTGTGTTCAACCATTAAACAAACTCTATGAATATCACCCAACCTTTGTGTTGATCCTTTTAAGCATGTATTTCAGGTCCATGATAATCAAGAATGGAGTGGAAGGGCACGTACCGAAGGAAGAAGGCTATAAACTATTATGTCATTCGTTTAAAACATCAAAGACTTTATATTGATGTATTTTGAAACATGGAACCTTTTGGGACCTTACTATGTAAACTCTGATATATTTGAATAATATGAATGACAACTCTTTTTATTACGACTCGGTTAGAGATCGTTTTCTATTATTATGACTGTTGTGCCGTCGAGTAACACCCAAGTTGAATTCCGCTGCATCATGAATTGGGGGTGTTACAGATTGGTACCAGAGCCATGGTTATAGAGAAACGGGTCTAAGTGAGACCTAAACTATAACTACAATAACAAGCAAAAACATTTTTATAGCCTTCCGCTCTTCGTGCCTTCCATCCTCCAGAAGATTATGGACTTATTACACATGTTATGCTACATGAACATATTTGTATATTGTTATATGCACATTGACATAGTTTGAGCATTTTCCTTAAGCATTTGATTTATTTTGACATCGAAATACTAATTGTAGACATCATGTCCGCACCTCCATCTCCCGATCATCTTCCTGCTATGCCTGAGTATTTACCAATCCTTCCCGAACCTAATGATCCTTACTTTGAAGCAATTGATTACGACGATGAGGAAGAACCTTATGAGGACCTAGACAACGAAATAGATTCGGACGAAGATCCTGAAATGGATATGGACATAAACATCGATGATTACGAAGAGGATCCTGAAATGGATGTTGACATCGAAGGCATCGATGAGGAAGCGGAGGAACTATTAGTGGTGCCACATCTATCACCATTAACATCTCCACCTCCTGTTTCACCAATTTCATCCGAATCTAACCGTACCACTCCAGCTCAAGTTCCGAATTCTACTCACCAAACCGGCGGAACATCTACATCTACACATATGTTCGTGAACTCAGCTCAATACGAAGTCTACTCTTTGAAACAAGCTCTCAACCTAACCCAACTCAAAGTTCAAAGTATGGCAAGTCAAATGCACGAATGTATGTCCAAGGTAAATTCTGCTAGAATGGATGCCATGAATGCTCGAGACGACCTATATTGGTTTAAGCTTGACATGAGCTACGTGAAGAGTGACTCGACTCATGTTGGGGAAGTAGTCTTAAATCCTTTGACTGGCTTGGATAATGTCAAGGATAGACTCACTTTGGTTGAGAGGGCCCAAGAACAGGATGCGGTACAAATTCATAAACTACTTCACCGCCTAAATACCGCCGAAATCCGGTTAGATGTTGCAAACTTTTATAGGTATCAACTTAAGAATGATTTGTGTGGAATGCAAACTCAAATGAGTTCCATACAACAGAGGCTATACCAAAAGGATGTCAAAGAATACCGTCCAAATGAAAGTGTAGACGTGTTAGCAACACGCGGAAATAATAATCCAACCGGACTACAACAACCTCCCAACCAACGTTAGACTAGTGTTATAGTACTAGTTATCTTTAGTACAACGTTGTAATTACTAACTGAAAGTATCAGTTAGTAAGTTTTGAATGAACTTGTAATAAGTTCGATTTTGTAAACAACGTTATATAAATAAAACTCTTGTTTTATATACTATCATGTGTTATGTTTTTAAAGTTCCAACATTTATTATCCTATCATTCTTATCAAAATTGTGCTCATCTCACAACTCTCTAATTACAACATATCTTTTGAACAATAGAATCATGGCGCCAAAGAAAAAGACCCCACCAACGATGACGCAGGCTGCCATCCGCAAACTGGTAAAGGACAGTATCAATGCAGCACTTGTCACAGAAAGAGCAGCCGTAGCTGCAGCAGCTGCAGCAGCTGCCGAAGCCACCACAGCTGCTGGTGCTGCTGATGCTGCAGCAGCCGCCGATGCTGCAGCACCTGCTGATGCTGCAGCAGCTGATGAAGCCGCCACTGCTGCGGAAGCTGCAATTGCTGCAGAAGCTGCAAGAATTGCCAGTCTTAACCTTGGAGGACCTACCCCTCCGGTGACCAATGTTACTACAGTACCAAAGGGTTGCTCGTTCATTTCCTACCTGAAATGTGAACCCATCAAATTCAAGGGTACTGAAGGGGCTGTGGGTTTGACCCGTTGGTTCAAAAAGGCGGAGTCGGTGTTCTTGGTTAGTAAATGTATCGAGGGGGATAAAGTTCAGTATGCCACAAGTACTCTTTTGAATGAGGCATTGTCCTGGTGGAACTCAATTGCTCAACCCATGGGCATTGAGAATGCCTACAAAATTACTTGGGCTAATTTGAAACAAATGATGATCAAGGAATACTGTCCTCGGAGTGAGATACAAAAGTTGGAAGTTGAGTTCTGGGATCATACGGTTAAGGGAAATGATATCATGACCTACAACCGTAGATTCCAGGAACTGAGGATACTTTGTCCAACAATGGTTACCACAAAGGAAAAATTGTTGGAAAGGTATATCTGGGGATTTCCCTCAAGCATACAGGGGAATGTGACTTCGGCAAATCCAAAGGAACTTGATGAGGCTATGCGGATGTCCCGTAGCCTCATGGATCAAGTGGTACGTATGTTGGAAACCCGCAAACAAAACAACCTCAACACCAACAACAACACCAACAACGCCAACAACAGCAATGCCAACAACCCCAACAACTCCAACTACCATAACAACAACAACAACAAGAACAACAACAACAAACGACCATATGATGGTAACCGTGGGAATAACAACAACAACAACAACAACAACAACCAAACCCGAAACAACAACCATCACAATCAACAGAACAAGAGACAGGAAGCCGCGACGGCTTATGTTGCTGCACCAGCTGGCGGTAAGTACGTTGGTAATCTACCACAATGTACCAAGTGCAATTACCATCACGAAGGTCCTTGCCCGGCCAAATGCCACAAGTGCCAAAAGCCCGGACATCTTGCCAAAGATTGTAGAGGCAAGGGTATAGCTACTGGGGCTAACACACAGCCCATAGTTATATGTTTTGGGTGTGGTGAAAGGGGACACTACAAGAACAACTGTCCTCAAAACCAAGAACCCCAAGGCGGAGGTGCTCGTGGTAGAGCCTATGTCATGGGAAAAGAAGAACCACACCAGGACCCGAACGTGGTTACCGGTACGTTCTTACTCAATAATATTCCTGTTAAAGTATTATTCGATTCTGGTGCTGATATGAGCTTTATATCTACTAGAATTGCGCCTTTACTTGATATTCCATCAATCACTTTAACCACTAGTTATAATATTGAGCTAGCTACCGGTGACTTAGTAAATACCAATACCGTAATCCCAAACTGTACCCTTAATCTCTTAGACCACCCCCTTTGACATCAATCTTATGCCAATTGAACTCGGAAGTTTTGATGTAGTTATTGGCATGGATTGGTTGTCTAAACATCAAGCTAACATCATTTGTGGTGAAAGAGTTGTGCACATTCCATGTGACAATGAAACTTTGATCATTCGTGGTGATCAAAGTGGAACCCGAATAAACATCATCTCATGTATCAAAACCATGAAGTACATTGAGAAAGGATGTTATGCTTTCTTAGCCCACGTAACAGAAAAGAAAACCGATGAAAAACGTCTCGAAGATGTTCCTATTGCCCGTGAGTTTCCTGAAGTCTTTCCAGAAGACTTACCCGGACTACCACCAAATCGTCAAATAGAGTTCAGAATTGATTTAGTACCAGGAGCGGCGCCAGTTGCTCGCGCACCATACCGGCTAGCACCTTCAGAGATGCAAGAGCTATCAAATCAATTACAAGAACTTGCGGACAAGGGATTTATTCGACCCAGTTCCTCACCTTGGGGAGCTCCAGTTTTGTTCGTGAAGAAGAAAGATGGGTCATTACGAATGTGTATTGACTATCGTGAGCTAAACAAATTAACCATAAAGAACCGATACCCACTACCAAGAATTGATGACTTATTCGATCAATTGCAAGGTTCAACCTATTAGTCAAAAATTGACCTACGATCAGGTTACCACCAAGTTAGAGTTCGTGATGAAGACATTCCAAAAACAGCCTTTAGGACACGATATGGTCACCATGAATTCCAAGTGATGCCATTCGGGTTAACAAATGCACCGGCAGTATTCATGGATCTCATGAATCGGGTGTGTAAACCATATTTGGACAAATTCGTGATCGTATTCATAGACGACATTCTCATATATTCCAAAAACGAAGAGGAACACAAAGAACACCTGAGAACAATTTTAGGACTACTCAAGGAAGAGAAATTGTATGCAAAGTTTTCCAAATGTGAATTTTGGATTCAATCAGTACAATTCCTTGGGCATGTGATTGACAAGACCGGTTTACATGTCGATCCCGCTAAAATTGAAGCTATCAAAAATTGGCCAACACCTACCACACCTACAGAAATTCGTCAATTTCTGGGTTTAGCCGGGTATTACCGAAGGTTTATTGAAGGATTTTCCTCAATAGCAAAGTCTTTGACTAAGCTAACTCAGAAAGACAAGAAATACGTATGGAATGAAGATGAAGAAAAAGCTTTCCAAACCCTCAAACAGAAACTTTGTAGTGCTCCTATCCTAGCATTGCCAGATGGGATCGAAGATTTTGTAGTCTATTGTGATGCATCGCACCAAGGGTTAGGTGCCGTGTTGATGCAACGCGATAAGGTCATGGCTTATGCATCAAGACAACTCAAGGTTCATGAGGAAAATTACACCACTCATGACTTAGAGTTAGGAGCTGTGGTCTTTGCACTAAAAATCTGGAGGCACTATCTATACGGTACTAGATGTACTGTGTACACCGATCATAAAAGCCTACAACACATTTTGGACCAAAAAGAACTAAACATGAGACAACGTCGTTGGTTGGAATTACTAAGTGATTATGACTGCGACATTCGTTACCACCCAGGAAAAGCAAACGTAGTAGCCGACGCCCTAAGCCGAAAGGAACGGATTAAACCACTACGAGTCCGAGCCTTAGTTTTAACCATAAATTCAAACTTTCCTACTCAAATCCTTCACGCTCAAGCAGAGGCGGTGAAACAAGAAGACATCCAAAAGGAAAAGTTGGATGGCATGATACAGAAGAAATTCGAAACCCGTTCAGATGGAACTCTATGCTTCCAAGGTCGAAGTTGGTTACCACTTTATGGTGGCCTACGAGACTTGATCATGCATGAATCACACAAGTCTAAATACTTCATACATCCAGGATCTGATAAGATGTATCATGATCTTAAGTTACTATATTGGTGGCCGAACATGAAGGCCGACATTGCAACATACGTTAGCAAATGTCTTACATGCTCCAAAGTAAAAGCCGAACATCAAAAACCATCCGGTCCATTGCAACAACCAGAGATTCCTACTTGGAAATGGGAAAGAATTACTATGGACTTCATTACCAAGCTCCCAAAGACATCAAGCGGTTATGACTCCATTTGGGTCATAGTTGATCGCCTCACAAAATCCGCACACTTTATACCAATCAAAGAGACTTACAAAATGGAACAACTAACCCAACTGTACGTCAAAGAAATAGTCTCAAGACATGGTGCACCAATATCCATCATATCCGACAGAGATGGTAGATTTACTTCCAATTTCTGGCAGTCACTCCAAGACGCCTTTGGAACAAATCTAGACATGAGTACAGCGTACCATCCTCAGACCGATGGTCAGAGTGAACGAACCATCCAAACACTTGAAGACATGCTTCGAGCTTGTATAATAGATTTTGGAAAAGGATGGGATACTCATCTACCATTAGTCGAATTTTCCTACAACAACAGCTATCATACAAGTATTCAAGCAGCTCCATTTGAAGCACTTTATGGTCGAAAGTGTCGTTCACCTGCTTGTTGGGCTGAAGTGGGAGAAGTTCAACTCACTGGACCAGAACTCATCCACGAAACAACAGATAAGATTGTACAAATCAGAAGTCGACTACAAGCCGCAAGAGATCGACAGAAAAGTTATGCCGACACACGACGCAGACCCCTAGAATTCCAAGTCGGAGATAGGGTTATGCTAAAAGTATCACCTTGGAAAGGTTTGATACGATTCGGTAAACGAGGGAAACTAAACCCAAGATACATCGGACCATTCAAAATCCTAGCCAGGGTTGGCCCTGTGGCGTACAGACTTGAGCTTCCATCAGAACTCAGTAGTGTACACCCCACTTTCCATGTATCCAACCTAAAGAAATGCTTGTCGGATGAATCACTCGTGATTCCACTCGATGAAATTCAACTCAATGACGATCTTCAATTTATTGAGGAACCCGTAGAAATCATGGACCGAGAGGTCAAACAACTCAAGCAAAGCCGTATTCCAATTGTCAAAGTTCGTTGGAACTCACGACGTGGTCCTGAATACACATGGGAACGAGAGGACCAGATACGTAAGAAATACCCACATCTTTTTACCAACGAAGCTTCTACTCCTAACGCAAATTGATCTCCGGGACGGAGCTCTCGTATGGGGTGGAGACTGTAACAATTCACAATTTCAGGTTAATTACTATTCCCAGAAAATTTACTATTCACTTTTACTATTCATGTTACTATTCATTTTTACTATTCATTTCTTTTTGAAATTTTCCCGAAAGTTGATTTTTATTTCATATTCTCGAGTAATAAATCATTTCCATGGCAAATTAAATGTTTGACATTCGTCAGATCATTTTCGTGAAAGTTATTAAGGAATTACACGTAACTATACGTTTTAGGGTAAAACGTCAATCAGAAATTCTACGCACAACGAAATTTGACCCCGTCAGGTGACCCCACATCATAAAAATGTTTAACACACTCATGATTTATTTGAGAATAAATCATGACTGAGAAAAATATGACCAGAATAAACCTCGGCCGTGAAAAACTGGAATTTTCAGTTTTACGCGTTTTTACTCAGCCGTAACCCTAGCCTTTACCTGCACCGCGTTTCTAAGACGATTTGAGTTTTCAACTTATTAAAATAAGTCAACATATTTTTCCCTCCTCCATTGACTAAAAATCATTCTTTGATTTTATAAGTCATTTCGTGATTTTTAGGTTTCCGGTTTGATGTCTAAAAGACATTTAATACCAACCGACACTAGACTAAGCCCAGTCTAGACATTATAAATCATTTTAAATCATTTTTATCATATTAGAAAAGTAACATTTTACTTTTCTCAATTTTACGCAATATTCGTACATTTTACGTATTACGTGTTTTAGACCCGTGTTTCCAGTTTTTAGCAGGGTTTACCACCCAAATGGAACCTACCACTCATTTTATATTTTATTATGGGACATATGGACATGTCTAACAATACTTTAAAGTTTCATAATTTTACGACACCCGGTTTTACGTTTTGAGGCCTAATCATTTACGGTTGGCATTTCCCGGAGTCAAAATTCATCTAATATCTAGATATTATCCATGCCAAGCCAACTCACCCCCCTTATCCCCTTGTGAACCGCCATTGGGGGGGGGAGTCACACCCTTGTGTGGCTTGATCTTGTATCACTTGGTCTGGATGAGTTACATGTGTAAATCTTGCTAAGGAAGCCTTTGACTAATTCAACTTTGTAACCTCCTCATGAGACTATATAAAGCCCCTCCCCCCCTTCCTTTGGCCGGCCATCAACACACACCACAACACTTCACACTTAGTTTATTTCTTCCTAGTTCTAGCAAGGATCAAGTGCAAGTTCAAGATAGAAACCCTAGTTAGCTTATTATTCACCAAAACTCTTCCAAACCCTAATATACTTGGTGATTTCTCTTGAGTTTAAATCCACTCAATTCACCTTAACCTTCATCATCCATCTTTCAAGAATACCAAGGGTAGAAAGGTTGCATGAAGTGAAAAGGGTTGAAGCAAGTCTATCAAAGTCCATTTCCTTACTTGTTACTCCTTTCTTTCTTAGAAAGCCAAAAGTTGTAAGCCTAAACCTAACATGCTTCTTGTTAATTTATCATGTTCATATCACTTACATGTTATTCTTGCTATATTATGTCTTGTATAAATGTCCATGATGTATAAAGATAAGTAAAAGATGTTGTTATAATGAATTGTTGAAACAAGTTACTAAAACAAGCAAATTAGTGAATTTCTTGGTAAGACCTGTTTAAAATGGTAAAAATATGATATTGGATTATTACATATTACAGTAGAGGACTTAATAAGGAAACCGTAGCAATTTGAACCACCTAAAAAGAGTATACGAGTCAAAAGTTATGGCGATTTGAAGTTACCAAAACTTTCCGGCAAAACTGCCTAAAAAGCTTCTGTGACAGAACCTAAAACACGCAAAAAGAGGCCTTTATGGTCCGTTTCATGAAAAAGTTAAAACACGAAAGTTGTCCGGAATCACGTTTTCCTTCAGGAACAAAGAGGCTCGAGCCTTGAAAACACTTTCTGAGTGAGATATTTCTAAATTTCTTAACAACTATTTACATATATATAAGTCACTAGATTATGGTTATACTTTGAAAGGAACAAGAGGTCTTATGACCTATAAACAAGACCACCACCATGGCTAGAGCCAAGGTTGGGTCTCATGACCTTGGAACAAGGACCAAAGGTCATGGTTAGGCCATGACGAAATGACCATAACAACTTACATAGGCGTAAACATGAAATAATGAATTAGGCGATAACATGAACAAGCAATTTGGATCTACTTCACTTAAAAGGAAACCATGAGATTTTACCAAGAGAAAATGGTCATTCAAGACTTATGAAACTACCCCTAATAACAATCTTCATGTACTAATAAACTTTCCTAAGTTTATTCAAAATATCGGACATGTAACTTTTCGGATCAAAACTTATATCTATATATTTTATCAACTACTACAATAGTAGGGAGCCTCATGTGAGGAGTTCATTATGTAAGCCGTCGAGATGAGTTGTGGATTTACGAGTTAAAGTGTCCTGGCTCCTCGAACGCTTACTAACATGACTTCTGAAATATGTCAGCCCGAACGGTAGTAAACGATATACAAAACATACATGTTCATGAATCTTTTCTTACAAAGACATACAATATATATACATCATACCACATCATGGACTAAATGCAAGATATATATATAGGCACTCCGTTATATTCTTTACACAAATCCTAAGTCGCAACATTCTATTATAGGTTGCTCGTAGAAACCTACACGATCAAACCATCACCTTCATTACTTGCTATCGTACTTAAGGTGAGTTCATAGCCCCACTTTACATTACTTCAATGTTTTACAAACCCTTGGGGGAAATACATGCTATTTATAAACCGAACACAATGCTTTGAAACTGTATGCTGCCTGATTGTTTTATTATTACTAAGTACCTTCCTTGCCAATCCTAGGCCCCTATCATGAACCATTTAATCACTAGAATTAGTGAGCGCGAGTATTGTGAATAGGCCTATTGGGATTGACGAATCCCATTTGTTTGAGCAGATTAGTTCAAACGAATGCACTATATTTGAACATTAAGTATGACGGCAAAGTACTTACCGGGGCAACAAAACCGCCGATTGATATTGGTACCCGTTAACGTCTTGGTTGCATGAGCTTAGTACATAATAATAACTGTTTTGTTTTCTAACATGAGTATGAGTCTAATTAACTCTTACTACCAACATATTGTGTTCAACCATTAAACAAACTCTATGAATATCACCCAACCTTTGTGTTGATCCTTTTAAGCATGTATTTCAGGTCCATGATAATCAAGAATGGAGTGGAAGGGCACGTACCGAAGGAAGAAGGCTATAAACTATTATGTCATTCGTTTAAAACATCAAAGACTTTATATTGATGTATTTTGAAACATGGAACCTTTTGGGACCTTACTATGTAAACTCTGATATATTTGAATAATATGAATGACAACTCTTTTTATTACGACTCGGTTAGAGATCGTTTTCTATTATTATGACTGTTGTGCCGTCGAGTAACACCCAAGTTGAATTCCGCTGCATCATGAATTGGGGGTGTTACAGATTGGTACCAGAGCCATGGTTATAGAGAAACGGGTCTAAGTGAGACCTAAACTATAACTACAATAACAAGCAAAAACATTTTTATAGCCTTCCGCTCTTCGTGCCTTCCATCCTCCAGAAGATTATGGACTTATTACACATGTTATGCTACATGAACATATTTGTATATTGTTATATGCACATTGACATAGTTTGAGCATTTTCCTTAAGCATTTGATTTATTTTGACATCGAAATACTAATTGTAGACATCATGTCCGCACCTCCATCTCCCGATCATCTTCCTGCTATGCCTGAGTATTTACCAATCCTTCCCGAACCTAATGATCCTTACTTTGAAGCAATTGATTACGACGATGAGGAAGAACCTTATGAGGACCTAGACAACGAAATAGATTCGGACGAAGATCCTGAAATGGATATGGACATAAACATCGATGATTACGAAGAGGATCCTGAAATGGATGTTGACATCGAAGGCATCGATGAGGAAGCGGAGGAACTATTAGTGGTGCCACATCTATCACCATTAACATCTCCACCTCCTGTTTCACCAATTTCATCCGAATCTAACCGTACCACTCCAGCTCAAGTTCCGAATTCTACTCACCAAACCGGCGGAACATCTACATCTACACATATGTTCGTGAACTCAGCTCAATACGAAGTCTACTCTTTGAAACAAGCTCTCAACCTAACCCAACTCAAAGTTCAAAGTATGGCAAGTCAAATGCACGAATGTATGTCCAAGGTAAATTCTGCTAGAATGGATGCCATGAATGCTCGAGACGACCTATATTGGTTTAAGCTTGACATGAGCTACGTGAAGAGTGACTCGACTCATGTTGGGGAAGTAGTCTTAAATCCTTTGACTGGCTTGGATAATGTCAAGGATAGACTCACTTTGGTTGAGAGGGCCCAAGAACAGGATGCGGTACAAATTCATAAACTACTTCACCGCCTAAATACCGCCGAAATCCGGTTAGATGTTGCAAACTTTTATAGGTATCAACTTAAGAATGATTTGTGTGGAATGCAAACTCAAATGAGTTCCATACAACAGAGGCTATACCAAAAGGATGTCAAAGAATACCGTCCAAATGAAAGTGTAGACGTGTTAGCAACACGCGGAAATAATAATCCAACCGGACTACAACAACCTCCCAACCAACGTTAGACTAGTGTTATAGTACTAGTTATCTTTAGTACAACGTTGTAATTACTAACTGAAAGTATCAGTTAGTAAGTTTTGAATGAACTTGTAATAAGTTCGATTTTGTAAACAACGTTATATAAATAAAACTCTTGTTTTATATACTATCATGTGTTATGTTTTTAAAGTTCCAACATTTATTATCCTATCATTCTTATCAAAATTGTGCTCATCTCACAACTCTCTAATTACAACATATCTTTTGAACAATAGAATCATGGCGCCAAAGAAAAAGACCCCACCAACGATGACGCAGGCTGCCATCCGCAAACTGGTAAAGGACAGTATCAATGCAGCACTTGTCACAGAAAGAGCAGCCGTAGCTGCAGCAGCTGCAGCAGCTGCCGAAGCCACCACAGCTGCTGGTGCTGCTGATGCTGCAGCAGCCGCCGATGCTGCAGCACCTGCTGATGCTGCAGCAGCTGATGAAGCCGCCACTGCTGCGGAAGCTGCAATTGCTGCAGAAGCTGCAAGAATTGCCAGTCTTAACCTTGGAGGACCTACCCCTCCGGTGACCAATGTTACTACAGTACCAAAGGGTTGCTCGTTCATTTCCTACCTGAAATGTGAACCCATCAAATTCAAGGGTACTGAAGGGGCTGTGGGTTTGACCCGTTGGTTCAAAAAGGCGGAGTCGGTGTTCTTGGTTAGTAAATGTATCGAGGGGGATAAAGTTCAGTATGCCACAAGTACTCTTTTGAATGAGGCATTGTCCTGGTGGAACTCAATTGCTCAACCCATGGGCATTGAGAATGCCTACAAAATTACTTGGGCTAATTTGAAACAAATGATGATCAAGGAATACTGTCCTCGGAGTGAGATACAAAAGTTGGAAGTTGAGTTCTGGGATCATACGGTTAAGGGAAATGATATCATGACCTACAACCGTAGATTCCAGGAACTGAGGATACTTTGTCCAACAATGGTTACCACAAAGGAAAAATTGTTGGAAAGGTATATCTGGGGATTTCCCTCAAGCATACAGGGGAATGTGACTTCGGCAAATCCAAAGGAACTTGATGAGGCTATGCGGATGTCCCGTAGCCTCATGGATCAAGTGGTACGTATGTTGGAAACCCGCAAACAAAACAACCTCAACACCAACAACAACACCAACAACGCCAACAACAGCAATGCCAACAACCCCAACAACTCCAACTACCATAACAACAACAACAACAACAAGAACAACAACAACAAACGACCATATGATGGTAACCGTGGGAATAACAACAACAACAACAACAACAACAACCAAACCCGAAACAACAACCATCACAATCAACAGAACAAGAGACAGGAAGCCGCGACGGCTTATGTTGCTGCACCAGCTGGCGGTAAGTACGTTGGTAATCTACCACAATGTACCAAGTGCAATTACCATCACGAAGGTCCTTGCCCGGCCAAATGCCACAAGTGCCAAAAGCCCGGACATCTTGCCAAAGATTGTAGAGGCAAGGGTATAGCTACTGGGGCTAACACACAGCCCATAGTTATATGTTTTGGGTGTGGTGAAAGGGGACACTACAAGAACAACTGTCCTCAAAACCAAGAACCCCAAGGCGGAGGTGCTCGTGGTAGAGCCTATGTCATGGGAAAAGAAGAACCACACCAGGACCCGAACGTGGTTACCGGTACGTTCTTACTCAATAATATTCCTGTTAAAGTATTATTCGATTCTGGTGCTGATATGAGCTTTATATCTACTAGAATTGCGCCTTTACTTGATATTCCATCAATCACTTTAACCACTAGTTATAATATTGAGCTAGCTACCGGTGACTTAGTAAATACCAATACCGTAATCCCAAACTGTACCCTTAATCTCTTAGACCACCCCCTTTGACATCAATCTTATGCCAATTGAACTCGGAAGTTTTGATGTAGTTATTGGCATGGATTGGTTGTCTAAACATCAAGCTAACATCATTTGTGGTGAAAGAGTTGTGCACATTCCATGTGACAATGAAACTTTGATCATTCGTGGTGATCAAAGTGGAACCCGAATAAACATCATCTCATGTATCAAAACCATGAAGTACATTGAGAAAGGATGTTATGCTTTCTTAGCCCACGTAACAGAAAAGAAAACCGATGAAAAACGTCTCGAAGATGTTCCTATTGCCCGTGAGTTTCCTGAAGTCTTTCCAGAAGACTTACCCGGACTACCACCAAATCGTCAAATAGAGTTCAGAATTGATTTAGTACCAGGAGCGGCGCCAGTTGCTCGCGCACCATACCGGCTAGCACCTTCAGAGATGCAAGAGCTATCAAATCAATTACAAGAACTTGCGGACAAGGGATTTATTCGACCCAGTTCCTCACCTTGGGGAGCTCCAGTTTTGTTCGTGAAGAAGAAAGATGGGTCATTACGAATGTGTATTGACTATCGTGAGCTAAACAAATTAACCATAAAGAACCGATACCCACTACCAAGAATTGATGACTTATTCGATCAATTGCAAGGTTCAACCTATTAGTCAAAAATTGACCTACGATCAGGTTACCACCAAGTTAGAGTTCGTGATGAAGACATTCCAAAAACAGCCTTTAGGACACGATATGGTCACCATGAATTCCAAGTGATGCCATTCGGGTTAACAAATGCACCGGCAGTATTCATGGATCTCATGAATCGGGTGTGTAAACCATATTTGGACAAATTCGTGATCGTATTCATAGACGACATTCTCATATATTCCAAAAACGAAGAGGAACACAAAGAACACCTGAGAACAATTTTAGGACTACTCAAGGAAGAGAAATTGTATGCAAAGTTTTCCAAATGTGAATTTTGGATTCAATCAGTACAATTCCTTGGGCATGTGATTGACAAGACCGGTTTACATGTCGATCCCGCTAAAATTGAAGCTATCAAAAATTGGCCAACACCTACCACACCTACAGAAATTCGTCAATTTCTGGGTTTAGCCGGGTATTACCGAAGGTTTATTGAAGGATTTTCCTCAATAGCAAAGTCTTTGACTAAGCTAACTCAGAAAGACAAGAAATACGTATGGAATGAAGATGAAGAAAAAGCTTTCCAAACCCTCAAACAGAAACTTTGTAGTGCTCCTATCCTAGCATTGCCAGATGGGATCGAAGATTTTGTAGTCTATTGTGATGCATCGCACCAAGGGTTAGGTGCCGTGTTGATGCAACGCGATAAGGTCATGGCTTATGCATCAAGACAACTCAAGGTTCATGAGGAAAATTACACCACTCATGACTTAGAGTTAGGAGCTGTGGTCTTTGCACTAAAAATCTGGAGGCACTATCTATACGGTACTAGATGTACTGTGTACACCGATCATAAAAGCCTACAACACATTTTGGACCAAAAAGAACTAAACATGAGACAACGTCGTTGGTTGGAATTACTAAGTGATTATGACTGCGACATTCGTTACCACCCAGGAAAAGCAAACGTAGTAGCCGACGCCCTAAGCCGAAAGGAACGGATTAAACCACTACGAGTCCGAGCCTTAGTTTTAACCATAAATTCAAACTTTCCTACTCAAATCCTTCACGCTCAAGCAGAGGCGGTGAAACAAGAAGACATCCAAAAGGAAAAGTTGGATGGCATGATACAGAAGAAATTCGAAACCCGTTCAGATGGAACTCTATGCTTCCAAGGTCGAAGTTGGTTACCACTTTATGGTGGCCTACGAGACTTGATCATGCATGAATCACACAAGTCTAAATACTTCATACATCCAGGATCTGATAAGATGTATCATGATCTTAAGTTACTATATTGGTGGCCGAACATGAAGGCCGACATTGCAACATACGTTAGCAAATGTCTTACATGCTCCAAAGTAAAAGCCGAACATCAAAAACCATCCGGTCCATTGCAACAACCAGAGATTCCTACTTGGAAATGGGAAAGAATTACTATGGACTTCATTACCAAGCTCCCAAAGACATCAAGCGGTTATGACTCCATTTGGGTCATAGTTGATCGCCTCACAAAATCCGCACACTTTATACCAATCAAAGAGACTTACAAAATGGAACAACTAACCCAACTGTACGTCAAAGAAATAGTCTCAAGACATGGTGCACCAATATCCATCATATCCGACAGAGATGGTAGATTTACTTCCAATTTCTGGCAGTCACTCCAAGACGCCTTTGGAACAAATCTAGACATGAGTACAGCGTACCATCCTCAGACCGATGGTCAGAGTGAACGAACCATCCAAACACTTGAAGACATGCTTCGAGCTTGTATAATAGATTTTGGAAAAGGATGGGATACTCATCTACCATTAGTCGAATTTTCCTACAACAACAGCTATCATACAAGTATTCAAGCAGCTCCATTTGAAGCACTTTATGGTCGAAAGTGTCGTTCACCTGCTTGTTGGGCTGAAGTGGGAGAAGTTCAACTCACTGGACCAGAACTCATCCACGAAACAACAGATAAGATTGTACAAATCAGAAGTCGACTACAAGCCGCAAGAGATCGACAGAAAAGTTATGCCGACACACGACGCAGACCCCTAGAATTCCAAGTCGGAGATAGGGTTATGCTAAAAGTATCACCTTGGAAAGGTTTGATACGATTCGGTAAACGAGGGAAACTAAACCCAAGATACATCGGACCATTCAAAATCCTAGCCAGGGTTGGCCCTGTGGCGTACAGACTTGAGCTTCCATCAGAACTCAGTAGTGTACACCCCACTTTCCATGTATCCAACCTAAAGAAATGCTTGTCGGATGAATCACTCGTGATTCCACTCGATGAAATTCAACTCAATGACGATCTTCAATTTATTGAGGAACCCGTAGAAATCATGGACCGAGAGGTCAAACAACTCAAGCAAAGCCGTATTCCAATTGTCAAAGTTCGTTGGAACTCACGACGTGGTCCTGAATACACATGGGAACGAGAGGACCAGATACGTAAGAAATACCCACATCTTTTTACCAACGAAGCTTCTACTCCTAACGCAAATTGATCTCCGGGACGGAGCTCTCGTATGGGGTGGAGACTGTAACAATTCACAATTTCAGGTTAATTACTATTCCCAGAAAATTTACTATTCACTTTTACTATTCATGTTACTATTCATTTTTACTATTCATTTCTTTTTGAAATTTTCCCGAAAGTTGATTTTTATTTCATATTCTCGAGTAATAAATCATTTCCATGGCAAATTAAATGTTTGACATTCGTCAGATCATTTTCGTGAAAGTTATTAAGGAATTACACGTAACTATACGTTTTAGGGTAAAACGTCAATCAGAAATTCTACGCACAACGAAATTTGACCCCGTCAGGTGACCCCACATCATAAAAATGTTTAACACACTCATGATTTATTTGAGAATAAATCATGACTGAGAAAAATATGACCAGAATAAACCTCGGCCGTGAAAAACTGGAATTTTCAGTTTTACGCGTTTTTACTCAGCCGTAACCCTAGCCTTTACCTGCACCGCGTTTCTAAGACGATTTGAGTTTTCAACTTATTAAAATAAGTCAACATATTTTTCCCTCCTCCATTGACTAAAAATCATTCTTTGATTTTATAAGTCATTTCGTGATTTTTAGGTTTCCGGTTTGATGTCTAAAAGACATTTAATACCAACCGACACTAGACTAAGCCCAGTCTAGACATTATAAATCATTTTAAATCATTTTTATCATATTAGAAAAGTAACATTTTACTTTTCTCAATTTTACGCAATATTCGTACATTTTACGTATTACGTGTTTTAGACCCGTGTTTCCAGTTTTTAGCAGGGTTTACCACCCAAATGGAACCTACCACTCATTTTATATTTTATTATGGGACATATGGACATGTCTAACAATACTTTAAAGTTTCATAATTTTACGACACCCGGTTTTACGTTTTGAGGCCTAATCATTTACGGTTGGCATTTCCCGGAGTCAAAATTCATCTAATATCTAGATATTATCCATGCCAAGCCAACTCACCCCCCTTATCCCCTTGTGAACCGCCATTGGGGGGGGGGAGTCACACCCTTGTGTGGCTTGATCTTGTATCACTTGGTCTGGATGAGTTACATGTGTAAATCTTGCTAAGGAAGCCTTTGACTAATTCAACTTTGTAACCTCCTCATGAGACTATATAAAGCCCCTCCCCCCCTTCCTTTGGCCGGCCATCAACACACACCACAACACTTCACACTTAGTTTATTTCTTCCTAGTTCTAGCAAGGATCAAGTGCAAGTTCAAGATAGAAACCCTAGTTAGCTTATTATTCACCAAAACTCTTCCAAACCCTAATATACTTGGTGATTTCTCTTGAGTTTAAATCCACTCAATTCACCTTAACCTTCATCATCCATCTTTCAAGAATACCAAGGGTAGAAAGGTTGCATGAAGTGAAAAGGGTTGAAGCAAGTCTATCAAAGTCCATTTCCTTACTTGTTACTCCTTTCTTTCTTAGAAAGCCAAAAGTTGTAAGCCTAAACCTAACATGCTTCTTGTTAATTTATCATGTTCATATCACTTACATGTTATTCTTGCTATATTATGTCTTGTATAAATATCCATGATGTATAAAGATAAGTAAAAGATGTTGTTATAATGAATTGTTGAAACAAGTTACTAAAACAAGCAAATTAGTGAATTTCTTGGTAAGACCTGTTTAAAATGGTAAAAATATGATATTGGATTATTACATATTACAGTAGAGGACTTAATAAGGAAACCGTAGCAATTTGAACCACCTAAAAAGAGTATACGAGTCAAAAGTTATGGCGATTTGAAGTTACCAAAACTTTCCGGCAAAACTGCCTAAAAAGCTTCTGTGACAGAACCTAAAACACGCAAAAAGAGGCCTTTATGGTCCGTTTCATGAAAAAGTTAAAACACGAAAGTTGTCCGGAATCACGTTTTCCTTCAGGAACAAAGAGGCTCGAGCCTTGAAAACACTTTCTGAGTGAGATATTTCTAAATTTCTTAACAACTATTTACATATATATAAGTCACTAGATTATGGTTATACTTTGAAAGGAACAAGAGGTCTTATGACCTATAAACAAGACCACCACCATGGCTAGAGCCAAGGTTGGGTCTCATGACCTTGGAACAAGGACCAAAGGTCATGGTTAGGCCATGACGAAATGACCATAACAACTTACATAGGCGTAAACATGAAATAATGAATTAGGCGATAACATGAACAAGCAATTTGGATCTACTTCACTTAAAAGGAAACCATGAGATTTTACCAAGAGAAAATGGTCATTCAAGACTTATGAAACTACCCCTAATAACAATCTTCATGTACTAATAAACTTTCCTAAGTTTATTCAAAATATCGGACATGTAACTTTTCGGATCAAAACTTATATCTATATATTTTATCAACTACTACAATAGTAGGGAGCCTCATGTGAGGAGTTCATTATGTAAGCCGTCGAGATGAGTTGTGGATTTACGAGTTAAAGTGTCCTGGCTCCTCGAACGCTTACTAACATGACTTCTGAAATATGTCAGCCCGAACGGTAGTAAACGATATACAAAACATACATGTTCATGAATCTTTTCTTACAAAGACATACAATATATATACATCATACCACATCATGGACTAAATGCAAGATATATATATAGGCACTCCGTTATATTCTTTACACAAATCCTAAGTCGCAACATTCTATTATAGGTTGCTCGTAGAAACCTACACGATCAAACCATCACCTTCATTACTTGCTATCGTACTTAAGGTGAGTTCATAGCCCCCACTTTACATTACTTCAATGTTTTACAAACCCTTGGGGGAAATACATGCTATTTATAAACCGAACACAATGCTTTGAAACTGTATGCTGCCTGATTGTTTTATTATTACTAAGTACCTTCCTTGCCAATCCTAGGCCCCTATCATGAACCATTTAATCACTAGAATTAGTGAGCGCGAGTATTGTGAATAGGCCTATTGGGATTGACGAATCCCATTTGTTTGAGCAGATTAGTTCAAACGAATGCACTATATTTGAACATTAAGTATGACGGCAAAGTACTTACCGGGGCAACAAAACCGCCGATTGATATTGGTACCCGTTAACGTCTTGGTTGCATGAGCTTAGTACATAATAATAACTGTTTTGTTTTCTAACATGAGTATGAGTCTAATTAACTCTTACTACCAACATATTGTGTTCAACCATTAAACAAACTCTATGAATATCACCCAACCTTTGTGTTGATCCTTTTAAGCATGTATTTCAGGTCCATGATAATCAAGAATGGAGTGGAAGGGCACGTACCGAAGGAAGAAGGCTATAAACTATTATGTCATTCGTTTAAAACATCAAAGACTTTATATTGATGTATTTTGAAACATGGAACCTTTTGGGACCTTACTATGTAAACTCTGATATATTTGAATAATATGAATGACAACTCTTTTTATTACGACTCGGTTAGAGATCGTTTTCTATTATTATGACTGTTGTGCCGTCGAGTAACACCCAAGTTGAATTCCGCTGCATCATGAATTGGGGGTGTTACAATTAGCTGTTCACTCAATGACCCCCCCCCCCCCCCCACACACACACACACACACTTTGGTTTAACTCCTTACAACATCTAATGATGTGTAACAGATTTCGAGCAATGAGATGTTAATCAAAGAAGTGAATGTCAACTGGTCTGGATCACTAGTGTTATGGTCCACTGTCTCAATGAAAGCTTTTGATCTCATAAGCCGTGGCCAAGGATTTGCAGAAGATTCCGTGCTGATATCAGGGTTTTCCATCACCACCAATGGCCACACCGCCGCTACCAATACAGGTGGTTCCATTATTACACTGGTATTACGGATGTTGGTTCAGCCGTTGCAAGAAAAAAGGCAGCAGGCGATAGAGTCGATCACTTTGGCTATACATCAGACTGTAGAGAGACTCAAGGAATCGTTGGAGAAACATCAACAACCTCTCCTGGAGGTATGTATATATACAACACGCACTGCGTGTTTGTTACTAATGTTGAAGGCTAGAAAAACAATCTTTTCAATTTATATAAACACGCAATACGCACATATATAAGCCTTATGGATTTATTATTTGGATAGAATCAATAAATTTTCTTGATTCATTTTCGTAACATTGTTTTCTAATTTATCTTTTCATATGAACAATTATCAGGAGACTGGCCCAACTGAGATGCAGCAAGTCGGAGCTGATGACATTGCAAGTGATCAAATCATGCAAGACGAGTTTGGAATGCTTAGAATGAATTAAAAAGACATCTATCACAGTCCTTTTTGGTCCTAATTATCTATTAATTAACTATATATTATGTTCAGTTAAGATATGAGTTGCTCAGATTAATGCTCATACTAGCTTTTGATATTTAACTTTTTGTGGTCGATATTGTTTTTATGAATTTCATTTGAATGTTAACTTTGTATTCGCGTTGATTACTTGTCTTCTACCGCTCTGCTATATATATAGGTCAGTTTGATACATTGCATTAAACCCATTCGTACCTAATTGGTCCCTTTAATCCAAATGTCGAAGCTGGTCTTTTTTATTCCTGGTTTTGAACATATAATCAAAAGTTATTGAATGTCACTGGATCAGTGAGAAACAAAGTGTCAGCTGAATGAGATATGCTTAGAGATATCTTGGTAGTTTGGAGGATGTAAACACTCTTTGAGAGAAAAATAATAATGCCTATTTGGTTGCTGCTTGTGTAATCAATATCAACTTTTATTGGCCGATGTCAGTGTGACTTAGGCTATGTTTGGCACAAAGCTTTTTGGAGCTTTTTTGGACAATGGGCCGGTGAACAATTAGCTTTTTCATTTTAGTGTTCGTTTGGCATGAGAGTTGTGGGCTTTGCTATTTTTTAGGAAAGCTCATTTTTCCTAATGCTTCTTTATGAAGCTGTGAGCTTTATTGGCTACTGCTCACAGTTACTACTCACAGCTCACTGCTACTGCTTACAGCTACTTTTGCCAAACAT